>CM033324.1:82351345-83551345 GCA_019359835.1 Pharus latifolius
ACGTACACGCCTCGATTTCAAATGCGTGCATGCAAGTTGGTCCCGATCTTCCATCGTAGGGGAAATCCTTAAAAATAGCGAGTCATAATTTGGCGACGGGGAAGCTAACCATGATCCAAGAATGCGACCAACAATCTCGCAATCGCTAAACCACTCCTCAATTAGTTATCAACCAAGCATAGCTCGATTGACCTGTTCACGAAGAATGTCTCAAGCAAATCAATAAGAGAAGTAAGAGCAACAGCGGAAGAACAAAAACACTCGATAATATGAATTATGAGACTCCGAATTGTATTGGTTGACAAAAAGGCATGAGAATACAATATGCAAGCAAAGTCTGCTCTAAACGACATGCAGGCTAGAATATATAACAATACAAATTGCCTACATGCATGTGTTGGCGTCACAAAAGTAGGAAAGGTAAAGGAGTAGGACTCCTTCCCAGGTGCGGCAGCAAAATAAGGTAACTCTCTGTTTCTTTCCTTGCATGCGCATGCATTGGTAGGCCTCCATGTGCTCCCTTTTTGACGTGGAGAATATTTTTGCTGAAAAATAGGACTCCTCCAAGTCCTTGACTCCTCACGACAACACAAAGTTACGAAAGTACTCCTTATTTCATGCAACCCCAATTATCGATGCTTGAACTTGTTGGAGGGTGAAATAGCTGTGGTCGTGTTCGAAGGTCGAAGTGGAGGTGGTCGAAGTTGTGGAAGTCGTCGAGGTCTGGTCGAAGAGGTCTGGTCAAAATGATCTTGTTGAAGTGGTTTGATTGAAGTGGTCTGGTTGAAGTGGTCTTTGGTCAAAGTTGCCAGAAAAAGTGTTCACGTACTGAGAAATGGTCGTGGTCGTCGCAGTGTCTAGCACATGCATAGGCACTCCACGTCCTTGGCTCATAACGCAAAGTACCCAGCTAATGTTCATCCTCTCCTCAGCCAAAACTGGATCATCAACTTCTCCAAGAACTTCCTCACATGTAGTAATAAGCAAACAACAATCATCAGATAATATTATTTATTCTATAAGTAAATAATTAATTTTCCCAAGAAGCGAATTCACCTGTTGTCCAAGGCGATGTGCACATGCTTGTGTTATTGGTAATATATGTGTGTATGTGTCAGTGATGTCCTCATCAGTGGGGGAGGATGATGAGGACATCCCTAAAACTAGCGCATCATCTACCTCTCCTATATCACATGGTGTTGTTTCTAATGTCTCTAGTGCACCAAAACAAGCCAAGATTTTTATTCTTGAAGATAAGCGCAAGGAGACATATAAAGATCCATTGACTCGAGGTCGAACTAAACAATTACAACAACAGGTGAATCTTTTTCTCATTGAATTTAATCTTGATCTAAATGTGAATAGTATGCTACCTAATTGTGCTACTTTGCTTGTTCTCAAATTTAGTCAAGAAGAGGAACTAGGAGCAGCTAAAACCGAAGCAAAGAGAGGAAATGGAGCGTGTGCAAGGAATCTGCATGGAATCTGTGTAGAAGAGGAGGGGAACAAGAGGAGAGTTGATAACCAATGTTCACTGTCATTTGAGAAGTGGTTGAAATTGTCGATTGTTAGAGTGGTCGAAGTCGACCAAAGTCAGTGGAGTGGTCATCATGGTTGTGGTCGAGTCCAGCACGACCATGGGAATGACCAGGATGCTTTAGTCATTAAACTTGACTGAGTCCAGCACAATGTTGTGCCCAGTTCGGTTTCCAACTAAATTTTGTATCTTTGTTTCAAAGTCTGAAACAATTACGTTAAGTGTGTGTGTGCGTTTTCTTTAAGTCAACCACCTCTTGGCCCTATATAATATAAGGTGCTGCGCATCAGATAGACACCATGAAATAAATATACAAATATTTTAGAGAAGTTTTACTCTTGTTTTAGGGTCTGTGTTCATAAGCCGCCACTTAGAATTGAGAGTTATTCTCCTCAGAAAAACGATTAAAGCGTGTGGTTGGGTGAATTCTTTTGTCACAGGTTGCTGTTTTGACAGTGGTTGACATCATCGATTCGTCAGGTTACACAGTCAACAAGTTATCAACGATCCTACGTCGTGAAGATCGGACACCCTGTATCATCTGTCGTGATAGTAAAAATTTTGGTCATGCTGTATCTAGGTTTTGATGATTAATAACTATTGCATCTAAGTTTTGATGATTAATGACAATTTGAATAAATTTTGATTCAGCAGAAGTATTTGAATTGTTATTTGTTAAACACTTTATTTTGGAACTTTCTTATCTTGGATTTAAAATTGATGTCTCCTTTGTTGTGGTTTCATATCGATGCATATGTTGAGGGGGAGCTCATCATATTATTCATCTGTGTTTGCATCATCTCATGTCATTGCATCAAGCTTGTGCTAATTATTATCATGACACGACTATATGGATCTTGTTTTTTCCTCATATCATGTATAGATCTATATGATTGTATATTTCATCTATTATCTTTTTGTAGTTTTATCAAAAATGGTTTTGTCATCAAACACCAAAAAGAGAGAGATTGTTGAGTCAACTCCTTTAGGAGTAATTATTTTGGTGACAACCTAACTCTGAAACTAACGTGGTTTAATGAGTATATGTGTTGTAGTCTCAAAATGGATTGCGAGATGAAAGCAAACAAGGGCGTATGAAGAATAATGTTGATATGAGCCACCTTGAGCGAGGCAAGTTTCACCAAAGATAAAATCAAAGATTAAAAATCATTTTCTTATAATTTAATCGGTCTCAGTGTTTGGAGATTGATCGAGTTGATATAATTCTTTTTACTAGTTTGACCGTACTATTAAGAGAAGTCAAAAACTAGTAGCTTGAGTCGATCTAGTGTGGAAACTCAAATGCATTCATATCATATTGCACTAGTGCTCCTTCACCTCTTGCATTGCTAGAAAACAAGTCTATATTGTTTGAATTGGAGTTAAGATTTGAAAACTAGACATGGTCATGATCGTATCTAGTATACAAATTGGTCGTATCAGTATTGAAACTGATCATGGTCATATCAGTACTAGACCTGGTCGTGGTCGTATCAGTACTCCACTCGAATGCATCTATTCGACAAATACTCCGCTCAAATACGAACATTTGGTCAGTCCGCTCGAATGCATCTACTTGACCAATACTCCGCTCGAATGCAGACATTCGACTATTGGCTCAATCTTTGTCAAGCTAAAATGATCTATGTTGTGCTGACAGTCCACATTAGTGTCCGCTCGAATACAAACATTTATCCTGTGGCTCAAACTTTTTGGGCTGAAAATGTTGGAATTGTGCTGTCAAATTGTGCTGACAGTCTACATGAGTGTCCCCTCAAATACGGACATTTGTCCAGTGGCTCAAACTTTTTCGGGTTGAAAATGTTTGTACTATGTGGACAGTCCGCATGGGTGTCAACTTGAATGCAGACATTTTCCCAGTAGCCCATGCAAATCTGAAGAACTTTTTTTGCTCTATGTTGACTGTCACTCTGAGAAAGCGGACTGTCAGCACATTGTTCTAACACAACTCCAATGGCTCTTGATTGCATCACAACTAGTCGTTTGACACATATGCTGATTGTCCGTCTTTGGAATTGACTGTCCGCATGGCTAATTTTTTCTCTTGAGTATTTTTAACGGCTAGATTTATGTATGGGGGTTATATATATTCTTCTTGCTGGTTGAGAGAGTATCTTTGGCACCTCATTTCATATCCCTAATAAGATCAGTATGTCTTTAAGCATACAAGTCATTTCATATCCTTAGCAAGATCATTATATCTTTAAGCATATAAGTGATATTCATAAAAGGATTAGCCAAATTGCTTGACTTAGCGCATTTGTGAGAGACTAAGAGTGCTTAGTGCACATCATCTATTATTGTGCAAGCTAGTGCTAGAGTGTGGGCATTCATTTGCATCATTTGAGTTTCTAGCACTTGATTTATTCAAGTGAAGGTGTACGACTTATTACTCTTGGCGATCACCACTGCCTAAACGGTCATTGGAGGAGAGTCGCGATCTCTCTGTTGGAATTTGTCAGAGAGGCCAACAAAGACTTATGAAAGACATTGGTGCTCGTCTATCCGGAGTGGAAAAGAAGCAACTCGAGTGTAGATATCCTTTGTGAATATAGAAGCGAGGCTCATGCGTGAGCACTTTAATGAGGAGTAGGGGAGACCGATGAGTCTCTGAGACTTCGGTAAAAAAATTGTTGTCACTTGGTTTATCTCTTATACTCTTTATATTTGCTTTGACTTATTTGTTTTCACCTACTCTTAATTGTATATTGTATTTCATCTCCTATCTTGTCGAATGTAACTTGATCATAGATTATTTTAGATCCTTTTGTAAAACTCGATTTTCCATATCTTACAAAAATTGTTTAATTTAGTTGAAAAGTTTTTGAAACCTCCTATTCACCCCCTCTAATCAGTATCCTCGATCTTATAGGTCGCACGAGTAAAAGAATTTATCAAATCAGTAAAATATAGATTTGGTCGTAACAGTGAAAATATTGGTCGTACTAGTAAAACATAAATTTGGTCGTGACAGTAAAAATTTTTGGTCATACCAGTAAAAAAACTGATCGTTTTAGTAATCTTAAAATTAGTTGTATCAGTCCAAGACCTGGTCATGATCGCTCAGTTCAAAACTGGTCATAGACCTGTGAGTGTGAGTTTCAGAGATAAAAATTATGCATTAGTTACCAGAGAGAAATGAATATGTCCTGGTAAAACTTGTTTGATATGATTGAACAAAGTCTAATATTATCAGACAATATCCAGCTATTACAGAAAATTGGTCATCATAGTAGCACGCCCTACAGTAATAAAAATCCAAGCTATGAACGGACGGACGAGATCAATCCATAGACGAATCCAATGGCTCGAAGAGAAGCGACAGCGCGGTTGGCCCAGATAAAACAAAAACGTCGATCCAAAGGCCGGAAACACAGTGATGACGTAGACAAACATGGGATGAATTTTTAAATAGTGCTGATCCCAACTTCTATATCTATTATATGATATGATGTGGTTATATGATATGATTATATGATTTATGTGTGGACCCTCGGCGCAACTTAATAAAATTCCAAAACATGGTCCGGCTGGGCCAAATAACCACCCACCCACCGTGCACCTGAAATTTCGAACCGAGCCGGCTCTCGTGCCAGCCTAGCCCAACCCACCTCCACCTCCCTTTCCCTTCCCCCTCTCTCTCTCTCTCTCTCTCTTTCTCTCCTCGTCAACCCACCCACCCAAATCTCCCCCCAACTACCCTCCCCTTCCCCCCAGATCCCGCCTCGCCGGTGGCCCCCGCCGCCGGCACCGGAGGCCGAACCCTAACCACAGGTCGGAGATCGGACTGGACTCGATGGGGGACTTCAACTTGGCGCTGGTGATCGTGGCGGCGGTGGTGAGCGTGCTAGTGCTGCTCGTCAGCGTCTACCTGCTCGTGAACTACCAGCACCCCGACGACGCCAACCAGGCCTACTTCCCAAAGCTTGTCGTCGTCGTCGGCCTCACCGTCGCCGTACTCTCCATCCTTATGCTCCCCGCCGACGTCGCCAACCGCCAGGCATGCCGCCGCGCCATCTATAACGGGGCGTGTAGCCTCACGCTCCCCATGAAGACACTCTGGCTCGCCGTGTACATCGCCGACGCCGTCCTCGTCTTCCTCGTCATCCCCTTCGCCATGTTCTACTACGAGGGCGACCAGGACAAGTATCTCCCCCTCTCGCATCTTATTTGTTAATTGATTAATTAATTAGTCGTCGAAAGGAGCGAGTTTTTTTTTTCCTGATTGGATCCATCTTGCGGTGCTGCAGGACTGTGGGGAAGAGGCTCGGGAGCGCCCTCGTGTGGGTCGTGTCTTCGGCGGTGGTTTGCGGCCTCGTCCTCGGCATCCTCTATGGTTAGGATCCACATTGTCTTTGCCTATTTTTTTTTTTTTTTTGAATACTTGAAAAATGGAGAGTACATGGCAATGTAGCCCCGTATTACCTGGAATCTTGAAGTGGTTACTGCAAGGCTGTGGAATTATTGTCAGGGTGTCGTCATGGCTATGAGTCTTGGTTTAAATTGGAGAGTTGAGTCTTAAATTTTGAGCTTTCACCTTGTTAGTTTGCAAGTAACCTGTGCCTTACGTAGTGGTTGTCAGATCTGAAATTGTGTTTTTTGATCTTCTGGTTGAAGCTCTGGCCTTCGTGGGCTGATCCTTCCTATGTGATAGTTTTGTTGATATATTTGATGTTCACTGGGCTTGAAATGTACTTTTGTATTTGTTGTTTAGCTAGCCTCTTTTTGCAACTGGCTAATTTTATAGTTACAAAGCTTTGATAATGAAATAGTAGTTTGTCTCGTTTATTTTTTTCCAATATTCAGACCTGGTCTATGTTTCTTTTCTTCCATCGCATAGACCTTACTGTGTGATGAACTCAGGTCTTCTCATCAAATCATAAGTGTTTTGTAGTTAGGAGATCTTGCATATGATCTATATATACTTTTGTTGCATGGTATACTGCATTTGCTAGCTGCAGGACATGAATATAAAATACATGCTTATAACAAACATTGCGCATCATGCTTCCAATAAATGTTAACTTTTTACCATTTCTGGCATTGTGTCTTTACCTGATTGCAGTTTCATTTTGTTGTTTCAGCATTTGTTGGTAAAGTGGACTTCACTGTCAGGCACCTCTCTTCATCAGTTGAGGCCTTCCCAAACTCATTCACTGGATTCTCAAGCGCTCAACCTTGCATCAGTCCATTGACCCGCCAGGTCACTCTTTTAATGGAATTATACTTGTTCCAATAGAAACATGTTTCAACTAGAATATTTATCTACTGTGTTTTTACTTAATATTTTATGATTCACCGCAATGTGGTCAATTGCTTTGCACAACTATTTGTCAACATCGTAGACTTGCAGTTCAGCGTTTCTTCCGTTTTTATCTGGCATTATGCAACTTGTTAGAGTTGGTGATTACTGGCAACTGAATTGCTTTCATGTTTTTTTTTCCCTTCAGTGTTCGGCTTATACTGCACCTGCTTCCTCGCAAACAACCTGGACAATGCGAGCTACCTTCCCAGAATATGTGGTTGCTCTTGCTACCATTGTTGGATCTGTGCTCTTTACTGTAAGCTTTCCTTCGACCTTCATGATTTGCTTTATCACCATTTTGTATAGCTATGGCTGCATGCAGTAAAGATGTTATGCCACGAACTATTTCTTGCTCTAATATCCATGGCAGTTGCACCCATACTGGTTTCTCTTGTACACTTCTGCTTGCTTTTTGTTAACACTGTTCATGTGTCAGATATTTGGAGGTGTTGGAATTGCTTGCCTTCCACTGGGCCTTATATTCTCATTTGTCCGGCGTCCAAAAGCTGTTATTACACGATCACAATATATAAAGGTCAGTATATTCTCCAAAACTTCATTTCAGTCATGAAGAATGTTTCCTGACTCCTGTACTTATGTGGTCCATTTAGATGTTTCTCTTGCATGTGATTGCCTATCTGTTTGTGATATGGAATTTGTGTTCTGCAGGAGGCAACTGAATTGGGGAAGAAGGGTAGGGAGTTGAAGAAAGCAGCTGAAGCCCTTCACCAAGAAGAGAGAAGTAGGAATAAGGGCCGAAAATGGCGCAAAAATGTGAAGGCTGTTGAGAAGGTAAACATGCTCTGCAAATATCATATTTTTGATCTGTTAACTATATTTAGCCTTACATGGACAACAAACTTATTTGCTAGGTTTGATGTGAAGTTGGAAACTTGTTAATGTGGATATATTGCCTTTGAGAGCTGTGGACCAGTTATTTCAAAGAATATTAGGATATATAGTTTGTTTTTTAAGAGTAACGAATCAGGCCCTGTACTCCCTACCAATTCAATTAAGAATTTTGCATCTTCATATCTATCCACAACCAAAAGAAATACGTTGTCAATTCCAAATATTGAGCCCAAAAAGATAACAGCAACTTTGTAACATTAAAACTTTGTATGTATGTATGTATGTATGTATGTATTGAACCTGCAATTTATTTTAAAATTTTTTTAGTTGAAATTTTCCCATTGACCTACGCCTATTTGCATGTGACATGTTGTTTGTACAGTATTCGTATCACATATTATGTCTTTTATCCTTAGTTCAGTAGAGTTTATTTGTACAACTTTCTGTTGTGGCTTATACTGACAACATTAAGTTCTGACTTTTAATTATCAGGAGTTGTTACTTTTGGAAGATGATGTGAAGGCCCTAGAAGAGATGTACCCTCAGGGAGAACAGGTGACAGAACATAAATTCTCATATGCATTGGTTTTCATGGTTGTTTGCTCTTTGTGTCTTGACATTCATTCTGGTACAGGCAGAGACTACTTGGGCTTTGACAGTTCTTGGTTACATTGGGAAACTTATATTTGGTGTTGTTGGGTAAGTGTGAGTATGTTTTAGTTTCTGAAGCATATCTCTGTTTTGCTTGTCCAAGCTATCTCATAATTCAGTCTTAACCGCCTACACATTGTAATCATTCTGCTGGTGGTGACAATTGCAATTCTTACCATTTCCAATATATTTCCTAAAACTGTATATTCTTTAGTAAATAATTTATAGGAGAAACTAAAGTTATTCTGGTTGTGATGGCGGTTAGCTAAAAAACTCGTGAATTTATGCTTCAGGCATGTCAAGTGCATACATGAGTGGTATATTCATAACTGTCAGATACTAGAGTTAAATCTTTAAATGTTGTTTTTACTTTCCAGGTTAATTATATCAATTGCCTGGGTTGCGCATATCGTCATATACTTGTTAATTGACCCACCTCTATCTCCTTTTCTGAATGAAGTCTTCATTAAATTGGACAGTGTTTGGGGTATTGTATTCTGATCCTTGGCATTCTTTCTTAACTTTTCCTCCTTATGAGAATAATTCAATTGATCTTATTCTTTCTATACCAGGTCTGCTAGGTACTGCTGCATTTGCATTTTTCTGCTTTTACCTCCTAATTGCAGTGATTGCTGGGGAAATGATGCTTGGCCTCAAATTAGTTTTCATCACCATTCACCCGATGAAGTATCATCCCATCGCATATCCTCTATTTTATACATTCTCTTTTTTAGCATTCACTAACAACTCATTCGATTTATTTTCAGATGGGGAGGAACCTTAATGAACTCTTTCCTGTTTAATGTTGGACTCATTTTACTTTGTTCCATCAGGTGTGTTACCAAGGGCTTCTTTTAGTTTTGCACTTTTTATAGTATGTTATTATCAAGTGCCTGAGGCTGTATCTTTCATTTCTGCAATGGCAATGGAAGATAGTGGCTGTTCATTGCCTATTTGTGGTATACTTGTTGTGGACATATTTCCACCTATAATAGCAAGGCAATGACTGCCTGATTAGGCAGTAATAGTGTAATGTGACACGTCTTAAAAAGGTGTGTTTTGTTAAAACAGCAAGTGGATGGCTTATCGTTGAGCACTCAAGAGTTGATTCCACAAGAAACAAGTTTGAATTCTCTCGGATTGAAATTACTGAACCAAATTTGTGAGTTTTTGAATGTTTTTGAGAGTTAAACCTAAAAATACGGAAATTGGTTTATAGAAATTAGATGAGAAAAATGTAGGGTTTCGAGAATCCCATCACTGTTGGGCATGATTTATAACAAAGACATTAAATCATCAATTTAATTATCGGAACTTTTAACGGAACTCACTAGGTTGATGTCTTGGCCAAACAATGGTTTCAGAGGATCGTATCAGTTACTATAACTCAACTAGGTACAATACTTATTCCAAATCCTAGATTAATCACTAAGGCACAACGTTTGTGTGTTGCCTCAGTGTACAAATGCTGATCGTCTTATGGAATACAAACGACACTGTAGATGAAACACGAATCTAGAGTTTAGAGTATAAAAATTCAAGTAATTAAATCGATAACTTTTCGAACAAACCGGAGTCAAAATCGTGCCCTCCGGATTATGTCATCTCTAATTTTAGAGGGAAATTACTCACTCAACGTCATCACAAAACCAGTAAATAATAGAGAAATAATGAAAATGTACTAAATTGAATTAATGACTACCGCTAGATCAACATTACAAAACTTGAATAAAAATTGAAACTAAACTAATCTAAAAACCTAAAACTAGATTGGAGAAACTAAACCTAAATTTCTATATGATCTCAAGGAGATAAAACCTTGTTTATTTATAATCTAAGAGTCCATAAATATTACAAAACTAATCCCTCTTAAACCCTCCCAAAAACTAATTTAAAATCAACTCAAACTTTATCTTCAAAAGTGCTTCTCGGCCCCAACACACGGGGCAACAGAGCCTAGCATGGGCTTGGGGACGCCCCGTGCTCGCGCTGGGCACGGCGTGCCACAGCCCGTGCCGACTTCTGTTCGGCAGTGATGGCACCAGAGTCGGACACACATGGCAGCACGGGACATGCTTGCATGGGGCACTCCTGTGCTGGCCCTTGTGCCTGCCTCTGTTGCATGTGGCTTTGGCCGCTAGAGTCTGTTTTAATCCTATTTTGCTTTTCCGAACTTGTTTCAGTTTCGTTCATTTGTGTATTTGCTTCAAACTCGTCCCACATTGTCGTGTTTTGCCCTGAAACAAATAGAAAACAAATCCTTGGCAGTAACTTGTTCAATTTATGAATACAACATGCATAATTATGAGTTCTAAATGATTACGGGATTGAAAAGGACACTTAACTCGCTGTTTTGGATGTATATAATTTACACACATCATAATGCCCACACATGTTCCTAATTCAGCCATGGGCCTACGTCAAGCTTGTCTATGCTTCTGCATGTTAGTGAAGATTAAAGTTGTTCATTTGTTTCACTGTGTTCCCTCCACCTCAACAAACGCACTCTGATAATTTTCCCTGTTTCTTTATGCAGTGTGATTCAGTTCTGTGCCACAGCTTTTGCATACTATGCACAAGCAACTGCAGCTCAGGAGATCTTTGGCCATACGCTGCAGTCTCTCCGTGGAATAAAGTATCTCTACAAGTAAGTCTTTAACTGGCATGAAGTTAGTACAATTCGTAGTCTGCCACGTTACTTCAGTGGATCATTATGGCAGACATGAAACTTTTGAGTATATTCTGATTTGGAAGATGTGAATATGCAGGTACAATATTTTCCAATATGGATTTGTTGCTCTTGCGGTACTCACACTCTTTTACTATGTGGCATTTGTAAGTCCTTCCATTCCAAGTACCTGCCCATTCCCCATTAAAGTCTGTAAAATCCTGCTTGATCATTTGTTATTACTAAAAACTCAGGGATGGAGAAAGAAGAAACCAACAGGGAGGTTCCAGGTCTCAAATTGATCTACGGTTATACTCTCTAAGTGAAGCCTGACGATTCTCAACACCTTATTTGTTCCTGGATGATAGTTTGGTTAGTGATGTACATGATCTTTCAAACCACTTGAAGAGCTGGGGAATTACCAACGGTGTAAATTAGCGGCCATGAAATCTTGGAAGATGAGAATGAAGAGTTGTTGATTGCCACGGGCATGGCTGTCAAACCAGAACCCAGTTGCTTTTGTAATGTACACATTTTCTTTCATCAGCTCTTCTTTTTCTTCTGTGTTATTATTATTTTATAATCGGCTGATGTTATTCTTCATGATGACGGATATTTTGGGAGATGTTTGGTGTGCTTGGTGTTAACTTTGTCCTCTTTGTTCTTTTCTTGGGAATGTATCAAGTTAGATCAGTTCATTTCTTTCATATGTAATGTACCACACCACGATTAGCTCACATACTTGTAGTTTGTACCAAGTCTCAATTATGTCTATTTCTGTAACATTCGTTTTGGAATTCCTGCTTACTTCTTGACTGTAAACTTCTGTACTTCTGTACGGCAGTGATAGTATGATCAAGATTTTGGGCGATAGTTTGATCAGGATTTTGGTGAAAAACCTACTTGAAAATTAAGCTGAAGTTTTACCGACAAATTTACCAAACGAGGGTTAAATCTCTGCAAGGTTCTGAAAAGAAGCTGGAAAGTTCGTATATATGTCATGTAAATCCAGAATCTAGGTCCATTTCTTGTAATAACAAAAGAATCAGTCTGGAGAATATCCAGCACCAATGCAACTGACAAAAGAAGACTGAAATCGTCTATGACGCCACCAAGCTAGTTCTTGTCAATCTGCATCCTCATTACCCTGCCCTTGGTTCCCATCAGCAGCTGTCCAGTAGGACTTCACAGCCACAAGGATCTTCTCCCTTTGCAGCGGCCCGTCCTCGTGATCAACGATCCGACTGTCCCACCGCATCCCATCGGCGATGTTCTTGATCTTCACCAGAATGTCAATGTCATCTCTGAATATCGCCGTGCCTTCTGGCCTCAGTATACGGTCCATCTCAATCAGAATGTCCTCCATGTCACATCTACCATACAACACAAACATACATCAGCACAAGTCTGTAGCCACTGCAAGATCAGAATAAGAAAAAGAAACTGCACTTACCTGTCTTTGTAAATTGTAATTACAGAATCAGCATGAATCAGATCGTATGTCCTAGGATAAGTTGACATTGCTTCACACCTGCCATTTACACATACTGAAACCAATAAGATCATCTTAAACTATACTGTGCTGAAGTGTTCCAAATGCTATTTGGAGCAACAGGTCTCACCAATCTTGGTATGTTCCAATCAGCCCTCGCTCGTATATCACACCGAGAGTGCTGACATTCGCGTCGGTTGGCACGATGTTCATGACCCAGACAGGATCATAGATGAGCGCAGCCGCGAACCCGCCTATGCCTGCATTCATGTCAAGCAAATTGCGGTACTGGCTTTTCTCAGCTAGACGGTCGCTGACGGACTTGTACCGGTCCACTCGCTTCCTCCACAGCTCAGCATCCTTGTAGAATGCGTCCACTGTGATGCCTGCAAGACTGCCGCTGGAAATTCTCGGTGGTGGCGCCATCAGCCTCTCCGGCCACCTTTTCACCTCCCCTCCTGCAACATCTCCAGAGCCAGACACCTCTGGAAGAGGAGTGATGCATTCTTCCATCTTTACATACCTTGATAAGAATTTTTCAGGTGCGTGTCAATTACTTTCTTTCAACATTGTACTTTGTGGAAATATTGAATTTAATCTTTACTTTCAGGAACAATGAGTTGCAAAACCAGAACTATATTTTTTGAGAAAAATGCAGATGAATTCACAGGAAACTTTGTGCATCAGAAACATACCAAGCAGCATCAGGGTGTTGACCATTGCAGAAACCCAGTGAGCCAAGACTATGCCCATCTCTATTAGCCCTGCAGTTTACATGGTTGATAGGTTTCTTCCAAACTGCAATGTCACCCTTCCGCTCGACCTTGGTCCAGCAGAGGCTCTTGGCAATGGACTCGATGTCCAACTGCTCGGAGCTCAGGTCCTCCGGCGTTCTCTTCCATCCCTTGAAATGTTGCTCCCAGTTGACCGGCGGCCCCGACAGAATCCAGTACCCGCCGGGCCGGAGAACCCGGTCGACCTCGATCATGTACAGGCCATCTGATCATGCTCACTGTCACTGAAAGTTTCAAGCAAACTAAACACTGTTGCAGTGAAACAAAGTTGCACGTACTGTACTTATTCCAGGGGATGAGACAGCGAGAGCAGTGCGCCATGTCGAAGGCGCGGGCCGGGTAGGGCAGCCGCTTGGTCGCCATGATGCCGAGCATGGCCGGGACGCCGCGCTCTAGGGCGAACAGCACCTGTGCTTCATGGGTGTCCTTTGGCGCGAACGACATTGTCAGGACGTCACGAGACAGAAGGTAAGCTCCCCAGCTCGCTACCTGAATTCAGACTAGATATGTTAGTATGCTCTACATAGCAGTATCTTGCAAGAATTCAGTACTGTTGCTCTGTCCGGCAAGAACTGGATTTTTGTGAAATGTGAAGTTTGAACAAATTTATGAAACTTAAACTAGAGATCTTTCTTTGAAGGATTTGGACTAAGGAAAATTGCAAAGTTGCAGCCAAGAAACACTAGTCAAGCACCTGTGATGCATGATATTCTTTCAATTCTTGGACAATTTGATCAAAGATAAAATTTAGACTATATCAACAATCTTGGAACATGTACATTTTAAGCACATTTTGTGAGTTCAAAAATCATAAGAAGAAGACTCTAACAATGTGTTTGATTCAAAGATTTTACTTCATTTTCTTATTAAATGTATTACTTATTTTTTTGTTCGATCACTCCGTAATTTTAATACCTCAATACAACCGTGGGATGCACGTATAATAAATTCCACCTCCAAGGCTCCAATTCCAATGAAAGATAAAAACGCATTATAGATATGATTACATTCTCACACTAAATGCTACCTTAATGCACGGTTCTGTTCAGATCAGCAATGAAAGCTACAGATCCACTGGTTAGGTTCAGGACTACTTATCAAACTAAAATAGTACATGACAGCAGCAACATGTCTCATCAGTAGATAGATGCATGTGCACACGTATCTAGTTGGTCCACTTAATTACCATATTAAGACCTAACAGCAATTATTTCCATGGCTTTTTTGAAGTCTCCTCGCCAACTCCAGTGTGCAGAAAGTACTGCTGTTGTGGTAGCACGATTCGCTTTCTTCGAAGACTTTTCTTAAAAGCAGTCTGGTCTATTTAGATTAGTTATATTTAGATTAAAGAAAAAACTTGGAGAGTCAGGACCATAACAGATCACGAAAATTCTTGTGTCCAACTTAGATATGACAGAATTATAGAGTATAAATAAAGTTTTTCTCTGAGGAGAGGAGAGGGAAGGGGAGACCAACAGAAGACAAGTCTTTTTGAAAGATCAGGAGACGATTCAGTAACATCTTGTTCTAGATCAACTTTCTTAAATCGAGATAGAACTCTAGAAGGTTATTTTTATCTTTACCAAACAACTCCTGAGTTCTTGGTCTAGAACAGATTTTTTGTATAAAACAGTCACAAAATTGTTCGTGAATACTTTCGAGCACTTTGTGAGTAATGTGTAATACTACTTTGTACCACATATTCTCCATCATAACACGTATCTAATAGGTATTCTCTTTGGTGATTTCCCCCGAGATGATCCGGAAGAGGATGTTGATAGGAGGTAGGGGATAGTTTTTTGAACTTGAACTTGTATAAAATCCTTGTGTTACATTCCCCTGGTAGGCATTGCCCAATCACGTATTCTCACTGATGAATCTTTGTTGTGTGTGTCTGGTATTTGACTCTATCTGGTATCTTGATCCACAACAGATCTAAATCAGCTTAGATCCAAATGTTGATCCAAAATCTAAGTATCTAATGGCTGGCAGCCTGACACAGCGTGGTTTGTTTAATCTTGCACATAATATACAGCCTTCTGTGTGTCTTCGGAAGCATCCTTGCACTCTATCCAATAATTCTAAGCGCCCTTTTTAATTGAAAGGTTAGCAACAGGAAAAAGTCAGAGAAGCACTGGAAAAGGTGTCAACCAGTGCAGGATGTTTCACCAGCTATTTGAACAAGTATAAATCTATGATTTGGTCTCCCATTGTGTCCTAGGTGTCAGTATTTTGATACTAAGTCGCATTAATTAAACCCTTCCAAATAACGAATGCAAACTAAAGCATTTTTTGTACTAAGAAGCTAACTCCCGTCTTCCCAACTTATCTAATAAGTCAATTTCTGGAAAAAAACTAAGCCCTAGATGCGAGACAATCGTGAACTATTTGTAGCTAGAAAATTAGTTCACTGAATTGGATAAGATCGACATGAAGAGTACGGTCGCTTTCATATGTGTCATGGACCAGAAAAGTTTAATCTCCCGAGAGGAATCCGGGAGTCCAAAGGAAAGTATCCAATTTGCCACAAGAAACGAACCAAAACAAAAGATAAAGTCAAGAACATGCAAATCTTTCAGAGTTTATGATACCTTTGACTAGATCATTCTTAGGATCTCTGAAGTCAAGAACCATGTACTACCATTGGACAAAGGTTTCCAAACATTCAAATGTTTCAGAGTTTATGATTCTTTTGGCTACATTAAGCTCAGCATTAACAAGGTCAACGTAAAACAAGAACTCACCCCGCAGCCGGTGTCCATGGCCGTCCTGATGGCGCCGCCGGCGCCGACCGGCACGCCGGCGGAGGCGATGTCGTCGATGTACCGGTCGGCGCCGTGCGGGAACATGGTCCCGCCGCCGGGGAACCGAAGCACGTCACCCTCCTTCTTGATCCAGTTCTGCACCCCCTTCTCGGCCACGAGCTCCTCGTGCGGCGCGTTCGCGTACCAGGCGGCGTCCCGGCTCTGCGGCCACCGGAATGGCACGCGGTACCCCGCCGGCGCCGGCACCAGGCACCGCAGTCGCTGCCCGCGCTTGGGGCAGTGCCGCTCCCGGTACTCCAGCCGCCCTCGCGGGTGCTGCAGCGACCACCGCTGCCCCTCGCAGGGAGTGTCCTCGGAGAGGCTTGCGCTGCACGCTGGCACGCGGCGTGCGGGCGCCGCGGTGACCGCGTCCTCTGCCGGCGCGCCGTGGTGGATGGAGAAGTCGAGGGTGGTGGTGTTCGACGACTGGACCGAGTGGTGCGGTGGTGGGCGGGAGTTGCATGGGACTGAGAGGAGGGTGGTGGGGAGGGGAGGGGCGGTGGAGTGCGTCCAAACGGCGAGGAGGTAGGAGGCGGCGCAGAGAGCAGCCACGGCGACGACGGTGGGGAGTGGAAGCTTCAGCTGCATGGCGCTTGCTTTC
The DNA here is from genome assembly GCA_019359835.1 of Pharus latifolius. NCBI lineage: Eukaryota > Viridiplantae > Streptophyta > Magnoliopsida > Poales > Poaceae > Pharus > Pharus latifolius. The sequence continues at coordinate 82,368,071 of CM033324.1, forward strand.
TTAGTTTCTTGGGCTACTGCTTGTCAGGACATAGGACCATAGACTATTAGTAGTACCATAGTGCGCGCGCGCGTGTGAAGATGTGTGCCATAGTGCGCGCGCGCGTGTGAAGATGTGTGGGAGGAGGAAAGGAGGTGAGTTGAAAGGTATTGGTTTGCTTGGGAGGGAAGGTAGACACCTAGTGGAAATGCCATGTATGCTAGTGCAGTGAAAGGGATTTGCTTGGCTAATAGCCATGTGTAAGTCATACCTTTGCCCCACTAGAATGATATTACAGTTAGTGGGATGGAAGCAGAGTCCTGAAAACCGGTGGTTACCTGCCGGTTAACGTCGGTCACTGGGTTTCTTGGTATATGGGTCAATTGCTACAGTTCTCTCCTGTTTCCGGGTGGTTTTCTTCTATGTTCTAAGGGTGCTTGATTTTTCTGAAGATACTGATTATATAAGGTTGAGAAAACACAAAAACTAAATAAAATGTGCAGAACATTTCCCAACTGAACACTGGCTGTTGCAAACATGCAGAAAGTTTTTGAGTGTTTTCTTCAGGAGATGAAGAGGAGCTTCCATGTGACCAAAATATTCCTCTGCAAATAAATGATGATAGCTTCATTTGACGGAAACCAATCTGAAGAAGAAGGTTGCCTTCTGTGGGTTCTACACATGGGACCTACCTGATCTCCTATATATGATTCACAAATCACACGTGGACAGGTGGATTGGAGTAGCTTAATTTTAGTTTGATTTTGGTTAATCTAAACTAAATTCTAGGCAGCTTCAAACTTTGCAGTTGCCACCATGTGGTTTTCACCCTACAGGAGATCTCAACAATTCTACAGCTTCTTTATTTCTTTTCTCCATGATGAGATTTCATCTTACCTTTGAAGGTAAGTCAATGAGATCATGCACACATCCATGCAGACCTTGTTGGAATCTTTCTGTTGGTCAAACTAGCTTTATAGAATTCATTTGGTTGAATTAGAGTAGACAAATTTGACGGAAGTCACAACATAATGATCAAATTTTAAAGAATTCGCGGAAATGATCCTTTGGGCCTTTACAACACGATGACACAGGAATGCCATTATCTCCAGGCCCATTTGGGCCCAAACCGAGTGAAGTCTGGCCAACCACCTTATATCACACTATTTTTTTTTAAAAAGCAATGCTTATTTTATAAATCCTGATTAGGAAACTGCTGGAAAAAACTCCTAGTCCTCTGATCCACAACCCCTGGAGAGGATTCACGCTTCTGGGGCGCAAGTTCCAAAATGGTTTCCTAGGAAGATCCTGGGTCTCTGGGCTCTGGGACCCTAGATGGTTCTCAGGTAAGGCTTTAGGCCTCTGAACCCTAAGTCCCTCGATGGTCCCTAGGGACGGCTCCAAGCCTCCGAGCTCTAAGTCCCCAAGTAGTTCTCTGAGACTGTCCCAGGCCTCCAGGCCCTATATCTATGGGTGGTTTCATGAGAGGTCCTTGGGCCTTTGGGCCTTAGGTCCCTGAGTGGTTTCTGGGACGGCCTCAGACTTCTAAGCCCTAAGTTTCCGAGTGGTTCCCTAAGAAGAGTCCAAGCCTCTAGGCCCTATATCTCCCAAAGAGGGCCCCGTGTCCAAGAGGTTCCCTGAGATGGTGCCAGGCCTTCGGGCCCTAAGTCCTTGTGTGGTTCCTGGGGAATGCCCAAGGTTACTAGACCCTAAGTCTCCGAGTGGTTCTCTAAGAGGGCCTTAATTCCCTGTGTGGTTCTCAGAGAGGGCCCTGGGTCTTCGGGGCTGGGTCCCTGAGTGGTTCTTGTTGAATGTAGGCCCTGTTTAGGGTTTTGATGATTAATTATAAAGAATGGAACTAATTCGTCTATTCCGAGTGGTTCAAGTTTCAGATCAAAACATGATGACGTTGTGACAGAAGCAACAAGCGGGGAATCCTCAAACCTCATGAACGATGGCCGATGTAAAGATTAAGATTAAGATTTGTTTTCTATTCTTTTACTCGTCATTGGTGGTGAAGTCAACCGGATTAATCCTTTCAGTTGTAGATTTATCGATCGTACTATTAAGAGGGGTGTTGTGAGGGATCCACCCGCTGTAGTGGGCCTCAGGTGTGCACTTACCTCGACTGCTCAGGATGCAGTCGTGCACAAAGTAATAAACATACAGCCAGCTCAATTTGGTTCATATACAAAAACAATATATAGCAATTAGGCCTTAATACACATCGATATGCAAAGGCCAGCAAGGCCAACTATTAGATTTTACGAAAGTAGTTTTATCTGGTCTCCGAGACCATCCCACAGGCAAAATCTCGAGTGCAGCATGTAACCCTTCTAAACTCCGGGTGATCCTGCTTCGCTCATCTCTAGCTTCTCTTCAACTGTATTTTCGTTATTAAGCAAGAGTGAGTACAAAGTACTCAGCAAGTCTCTATATAAGAATTTATCCAATGCATGACAGGCTATGTCTTAACAGTCTATGTGGTACAGAATAGTAAATTTCACAAACACATTTCCAAAGCGAATTTAAATACAATTGATTAGCAAAATGATGGTAGAAAACATTTATTTGACCCAAGAGTGAAATCCGGAGAAAACATCTCAGTTTGCCCCTTTTTGACTAATACTTTATTACTATTGTGCTATCCAGTTATCACCCATGACATACCCCTATCCGGGGGTACGAAGTACTCGAATACCTTTTGACACTCTGCAGAGGGGCACCGCTTTACCCACATGAATCCATCAATCTTCCCAGTCAGGCCATTTACACGCACATTATTGCATGCGACTAGATTGAGGAAACAAGGCTTTCAAATACATTGTATTAATAATTGTTGGATCTAGGTAGATCTTAGTATCTAGGTTTTGATGATTAATGACGTTTTGGATAAATCCATGATGATTAAAGTTAATATGAAGATATCAGATTTGATGATTAAATGACAATCTAGATAAATCCTGATTTAGCACAAGTATATTGAATTGATTATCGGTAAACCCTGAATTGGATGTTTTCCTCGATTGCGGGTTTGATATTGATGCATATGTAGAGGATGAGCTCGGTGGTTGCATCAAGTTTGTGCTAATTGATTGATCAAGATGTTATATGTTAAATCTTGAGGTTGATGACTCCAGTTGTGGATTTAATATCGATGCACATGTTGAGGGAAAGCTTAGGATGATTAGTTATCCATGTTTGTGCAAAAGGTTGATGACTCTGTGTTCTGGATTTGATATCTCTATGTATGATTGAGAGAGAGCTCATGATATTAGTCATCCATATTGATTGATATCATAACTTGAGTAGTATGGATCGTGTGCGCATTTCTTGTATCATATATGGATCTATATGATTGTGAGATTCACCCATTACTCATTTGTTGTTCATTGAAATTGGTTTTGTCATTTCACCGAAGAAAGAAATTGTTGAGTGAACTCATGTGTGGAGTGATTTATCTGGTGGTGATTAATGACGAACTGCAAATGAGACTAACATTTGCTCATTGAGTGTATATGTTCTAGTCTCAGAATAGTTGCAGGATGAAAACAAGCAAGAGCATGAAGAGGATGAAGACGATATGAGACATCCCGAGCAAGGTCAAGCTTAGTGAGGACGAGCTTTGCGAAGACAGGTATCGAGATGTCGAGCTTCGCGTGGTCAAGCTTAACGAGATCGAGCTTTGCGATGACGAGCATCGAGCGATCGAGCTTCGCGAGGTCAAACTCCACCTAAGGTAAAATTCAAAGTTAAGGATTGTTTTCTTAGGGTTTTACCGGTCTCGGTGTTTGGAGACAGACCGGGTTGATAGGTTTCTTTTTACTAGTTTGACCGTACTATTAAGAGGGGTCGGAAACTAGTAGCTTGAATCTATCTAGTGCGGAAGCTCAGATGCATTCATATCATCTTGCACTAGTGTCTTGCATTGCTAGTGAGTCTAAGTGTAGTTTATATGCATTAGATTAAATTTTTTGAAAACTGCACTTAGTCGTGATCGCCAGCTGTTTAAATTGGTTTATTTATCTAGAGCTGGTCGTGGTCGTATTTGCATATTTTGATCGTATGAGTGTTGATACGTGGTCGTGGTCGTGTCGCTTGTTTGGCGGCTTTCTGTTTAGGGTTTGAGTGTGGTCGTAGGAGTTCGGACTGGTCGTACCAGTCTTCGACTCGCTTGCGTACGCTCGACCAAACCCTATCGACCACCTGTTTTCGATCGGATGTCAAGACCTGTGTGGTCGTGGTCGTTGCTAAGTGACACAAATCACATCCGTGAGAAAACGGCAAATCCGTATGTGCAAATACTCTAAAATTGCATTTGAGATGATTTTTGGATTGAACATTTTGACAGCAGGAAAGTTTCTGAGTTTTCTAGAAGTTTCTAGACCTTTCTAGGTCTTTCTCCTGTTGACAAAATTGTAGAGCTCTGAGTTATCTTTCTAACAAGCCAAAAATCACCTCAATCGGATCTCTGGATCAAAAGTTATGCTTGTTTTACTGTCAGTGTGCAGTGGCCAGACAAATGCATCCATCCGGAGCTATTTGTCCGAAGTGGCGGGGCAGTGTCTGAAGTGACCGGACAATGTCCGGCCAGTACAAATTTTTTGAGCCGAAAAATGAAACGGACAAATGCATCCGTCCGGAGCTATTTGTCCGAAGTGGTTGGACAGTGTCCGAAGTGGTCGGACAGTGTCTGAAGTGACCGGACAATGTCCGGCCTGTACAAGTTTTTTTTAGCCGAGAGTTAATAGAGACATATCCATTTATCCGGACGTTTTGTCCGGACAAATAGTATCCGTCCGGCCTTCACAAATTTCGCCCAACGGTCACTGACACGTTTGCAACGGCTGAAATTTTTGTACTGGCCGGACAGTGTCTGAAGTGACCGGACAATGTCCGGCCTGTACAACTTTTGGCCTGGTTTCTTGCAAACGGCTAGTTTTTCGTTGAGGCTATAAATACTTCGTGTTTGGCTTCATTTTTGGGTGCTCAAAGACTTCATTCTTCAGCTGAAAACCTAGCCAATTGAGTTGCATATGTGTTATTGCATTTAGAGGCTAGAATTGAGCCCAAATCTTGAGTAGATTTGAGAGAGAGCTTAAGGGAGATTGTGTGAGTGTTTAGTGCACTTCATCTCCATTAGATTGCTAGTGCTAGAGTGTTGAGCATATCATTTGCATCATTCAGCTTCTAGCACGTGGTTGATTCAAGTGAAAGCGCATCCGGCTTGTTACTCTTGGCGATCGCCTTCGCCTAGACGGTGCCGGAGGAGAGCCGAGATCTCTCCAATTGAAGTTTGTCGGAGAGGCCAGTAAAAGATTGTGAAAGGTGTGGTGCTCACCTATCCGGTGTGGAGAAGGAGCAACCCTAGTGAGATATCCTTCGTGGATATAGAAGAGAGGCTCCGAGCGAGCGCTTCAACGAGGAGTAGGGGAGACCGGGCGAGTCTCCGAGACCTTGGTAAAAATATTGTGTCAATTGCGTAATTCTTATTTGCTTTATATTCATCTTGACACAATTGCTTATATCACTATTGTTGCATGTATTGTTAAATTTTCATATGGTTGAATGCAACTAGTTGATTGAATTATTTTAAGCCTCATTGTATAATTTAGGTCTCTCAATTATTCTTTAAAATTGCTTAATTGAAAAGAAATTTTAAAAGCCTCCTAATCACCCCCCCTCTAGTCGGCATCCTTGATCCTACAATAATATCTCTGCCTGACAATTCGACCGCACTGGTCATTCTTGTTGTTGTGAGGTATCTCAGCGAGAAGTACCCACACACCCGAAATTCACGAGTTACTCAAGGTCAGAGTAACCGCACGAACTCTCCCCTCACATCTCCCCCTCACCCATTCAGACCTTAAGTTTAGACAACTAAACTTAGAAAGATCCACCCCAAACATCTCAGTTTGGAGCCTGAATGAGAACGACCACCTTGCAGGGATAAAATCGATACGCAGTAGTCTACTGGCCGAGTTCAATAACTTGATCATGTGGTTGGCATGTTAATATGCCCATGGTCGTTTAGCACAATTGGTTATATCCTTATTTATTAGGGTGAGGTACTCAACCACTATCCCACTTAAGCAAAAATTGCCCACCAATCATACCATCCTCACCACTAATATTCATTGGTTTCCAAATAAGCATCATAGTCAAAATACTTTTAGGGCCCAGTAAGGATATTCCACATAAGGTGGCCTCAGATCCTTACCGCCTAAATCAATTAGCAAGGATATTCCACTCACGGTGGCCCGGATCCTTGCTATCTCAATCGATCAGTAAGGATGTCCCACTTACGGTGGCTCGAATCCTTACTATCTCAACTGATCAAATTCTTTTGTAAAAATCCTACCATCAGCTGCTTGTGATTAATCATTTTCATGCAGGTACTTATACTTTATCAAAACAACATACATAAGCCTTTGCAATATATGGGTTTAATATGATCAAGAAATAGGGACTTGCCTTGCTTTTCACGGGATCCAGCTGAATGAACTACCAGGGCACTGATGTCTTTGAGCTCACTTCACTTGGTATCTATTTCGACATCAATCAATAAGCAAGCAAAAATAATAGTTAGTATATTTGTTTATAAATATATATGTGTTTATGATTGATAGGGTTTAAGTGGTCGAATGTTGAGATAAGATTAAAAAGAATGGTCGAAAGGTGGTTGATAAGCTTGGTCTAGGTTGGATTAACTCAGAAAATAGGGATAACTTTATCTAGTGTTTGGATGGACGATTAGATTATATATGTGCAAGTTTGGAGATAAGGTGGACAAGGTGACACGAATGGATTTTCGATCTGAGATTCCTAGGGTTGCAAACGACATAAGCATGTCGACGAGAGCGACATCGGACATAGGCTGACAAAGCTTAGGTCGGCCTTTTAGGGTTTTCGTCGAGGCTCGAATACTAAAATATAACTAGCGCTCTGGTTGAATGGTTGAAATATGGTGCTTTCGTTGAGAGTCATGATTACTAGGGTGAAGACAAATTCTAGGTTGAACATGAACGCGGCGACATTCGGACGTCGACGAACGACATTCGTCTGGGACGACAAAACTGGAAATAGGTCAAGATGGAGCTTTCTTGCGATGCGACAGTTGAAGAAAATGTAGAACATGGCTCTATAAGCTTAGTAGACAAAGTGGTCTTCAATTTGCTCAACCAGAAGTGGACAATTTGGCCCAATGTCACTAGCTGACATAGACTGACAAGGTCTAAGAATGGCATTGGCCTGGTTTATATGATTTCCAGTGGACAAAAAGTGTTTTGATTCAAGCATTTGGTGCATCATATAGTAAGGTATCTATTTGACAAAGTTGTTTTTACAGAAAAGTCCAAAGAGTCTAGGATTTTGCAAAGACATCCCTGGACACAATGAACTGAATGTTTGGCTGCTGTCCAATTCTAGGGTTTAGAGCATTTGATTGAATTGTTGAAGTTTTTCTTCGCCAACTATGTCTGGGAGGTAGGCGAAGGTAACAGGAACCTGTTGGTAGTGGTTTTGCGAACTAGGATGACCGGACGACGATGAACGGCGGCGAAGAAATGCGGTGACGACACGGCAAAACAGGAGTACTAGACATAATTTTGGCATTTCCATATTTGGTAATTCTGTGCAGCACTAGCAATCGAGGTAGTGGAACTTTATGCTCAGGAGGTCACGGCCGAGGCGTTGGACAAGGTCTCGACGACGGCAATGGCCGGCGGCGACCGGGCGGCACGGTGCAGCGGGTAAAAATATCCAAATCGAGGTTTGGCGATGCGCTCTAGAATCCTGCTGTTTCTGGAGTTGGTTAGGGCTAAAATACACTATTTGGTGCAGTGGACTTGGCTGAGGATTGAACGGTGATGAACGGCGACGAACTGCAGCTCGGAGGCGGCGGGGTCACCGAGGACAGCCCAGCAGGGACCTCTAATCAGCAATTAAACTCTACAGTTAGGTTTAGGCAAGCCTAAAGATGGTGATACCGGAAGGAATTGGCCGGCGGCGAGCTCAACACGACGAATTTTGGATTTGGCATCGCCGACGACTCGTGCAGCACTCGAACGGAGAACTCAGCCTACACAAAACTGTAGCCTCTGAGACTTAGTAGATGCACGATTAGGGTTGAGGCGATCCTTTTGACGCGGCTGGATCCTCTGGCGCACGTCTCCGGCGGCCGGACGACGAAGCCCTAATTTAATTTAAATAATGTCTGAAGGCGGGAGCGGTGGTCGGCGGTGATACGACCACGGTGACGGCTCAGGGTGTGACTAGGGTACACAAAGAGGCTACTGGGCAAGGAGGAACTCACCGGCGTTCACTGGAGCATGGCGTTGTCGACGGCGATGCACCCGGAACACGGCTGGAGGCTCGTTGGCAATGTCTGGGCGCGCTCTGGCATGTCTGGACAATGTCAATCACTGGCAAGGGGTGTCTACAAGCTACAAGAGATGGAATTTTGGAATTTTGCTCGCATCAAAGTGTTTAAAATATGTATTTTACTTCAGCATGAAGGTTACCAGAATTTTTTCTACAGTCTTCTGCTGATTTCTGAATTTTCCTTGTTTTAAAAGTCTAGCATGAGGTGGCATTCGAGGTGTAGGTATGTATGTGTGTATTTGTTGTTGTTTGTTGGCTTCATGGGTAAGTAAAGGTGGTATAAATACATGTGTACATTTAGGCATAGATAGATACATGAGTATTTGTGTGTATATGTGGTCTGAATGTGTTTGTGGAATTAAAAAGATTTGTGTATGTGTTTACTTATGTATTTGTATATGTGTATACTGAACTGTGAAAAGTGATCAAATGAACTTATTTGGCTGAGAAGTTTTAGGACTGGTATGCAAGCACATTGAGGCTTAAGATTTCAGAAAAATCTAGGAGGAAGCTCTTCTGGAATTAGTTGAACTGAAGTCTGAAAATGTTAAGTAGGGTAGTTAGGGTAATTAGGAATTCTGGTTTTCGAAAATAGAACTAGGGTTTAGGTTTTGGGGTTAAAACAAAAAGGAAATCATTTAGGAGTAGGTCTTTTGTTTAAAAAATTTTTTATGCTCTATTTTTGGGATATTGCAGGTGTAGTCTTAGTAAATTTATCTATTAGCCTTGAAGTTCAAAATGCATATCATATAATATAGATGCAAGCTAAAGTCTTTTCGAAAAGCTCTGGGTTAAGACTCTGCAGATTGGTTACACGGGCATAACTTATCTGGTATGGCCGGACAAAATCCGATGTTACCTGACAATGTCCGACTAGTACACAAACTTGATTGTGACAGTAAAAATATTTGTAGCACCAGTAAAAGAACTCATCGAATCAGTAACACAACTTATTTTATATGGCTGAACAAAGTCTGATGTTACCGGACAATGTCTGATTAGTACAAAAATTGGTTGTATCAGTATTGAAACTGGTCATAGTCGTATCAGTTCAAAACTGGTCGTATCAGTACTGGACCTGGTCGTGGTTGTATCTATACAAAGCTGGTCGTATGAGTTCCAATATGTTTTTATTTAGCTCCAATAAAGATGAAACCAAAGACATATGATTTCATCTGATCTATTTGTCTGACTTGGCTAGACTTTGTCTGAAATGGCTGGACAAAATCCTCGCAATATTTGTCTGAAAGTTAGTTTTGAAATTTTTAAAAGTTTTGGATTAGATTTGGAATTTCTTTGTCTGAAATGGCCGATAGTATTTCACTCTTTACTCTTGGTGATTGCCATCACTTAGACGACCTACTGAATCCGGCGATCTCTCCATCGACGGTGTTTGTCAGAGAGACCCGATAATTAGGCGTGAAGGCTAGGTGCCCGCCTATCCAGAGGGGAGAATGACAACTACTAGTGCAATTGAGACGATACTCTTGTGTAGAGTGGTTCAACGAGGATTAGTGGAAATCAATAAATTTCTGACATATCGGGAAAAATTTATTATGTCATCAGTTATTTCTTCTCTAGCATTTTCATATCTAGTGTTTACTTATTGCCATTAAATTGATTATCCTGGGATATCAGACTTGTTATTTGTGCTTGTATTAGAAATTTTTAATTGTGATTAAAGTTTTTAATACTGCCTATTTACTACTCCTCTAGTCGACATCCTTTAATCAACAGTTGTCTAGGACGACCCTAAGTCCCTGGGAAGACCCCAAGCCCCCAGGTCCTAAGTCTCCAGGTGGTTCCCTAAAAGGGCATTGGGTCTTTGGGCCCCAAGTCCCTGGATGGTTTCTTGAGAGGGTGTAGCTTCTAGGCCCCTAAAGAGTGTTTTAATAATTAATGACAACTACAAATACTACACTAATGTTACCTGCCTAGTTGTGTCAAGAAGAGACTTAAAAGACAGGTTAATGAAAGGCGAAGAAAGAGCCTCATGATGAAGAAAGGGCATTGATCAAAAGGGCAAAGGTACGAAATAGAGTCTTTTCCATTTTTACCGGTCTAAGGTGTTTAGAGAAGAATTTTGACCGGATTTTAGGATAGTTGCCGTACTATTAAGAGGAGTATGTGGTGTATCACAGAATACTTAATCTATGTGCCACAAATCATAAAATCAACTTGCATTGCATACTAAAAGATCATATACTTTGAAAATGCTTGTTTCAGCTCAATACTGTTCAGCACTGTCTCAGTCGGTCTGACTGTCTGTTGGACCGGTCTGACCGTCTGTTGGACCGGTCTGACCGAATTCACGGACTGACCGAATAGAATTCTCGGACTGACCGACGTTATGTCTAAAGTATAGTGTATTCCTTTAAAAGGTCGGTCTGTCCGTAGTTGAGACCTAGGTCAGACTCCTGGAACTTCTTGATTTATCCTTTTGTTGTTTTTGAGCTATGACGGTCTGACCGTTTGATTAGACCGGTCTGACCGAGAAATTGGTATGACCGTGATTTTGAACTACGGTTTGACCGTATGGATGGTCTGTCCGTATTTTTCGGCCTGACCGTATAAAGTATCCAGAAACTATGTCGTCTCTGGACAGTTTCACGGTCTGACCGAAATAGGCTCCGGTCTGACCGTGTGTGTGCCTGACAAGGGCAGTTGAGCATTTATTGCGCCTGTTTAATGCCGTTGCAATTGCGGTGGTCTGACCGAGCTTATACCTGCGGTCTGACCGCCAGGTGATCTTTTTCTCCCAACGGCCTGTAACGTCTATATTTATTGTGGGGGGTATATATACTCCCATGCACGGCCCTGTTCATAACTTTTGACATAATCTTGAGCATTGTCATCATTCTTGAGAGCTTAAGCTAGTTTCATACACTCTAGGGTTCAAATTCTCGAATTTGTGAGAGTGTGCATTTGAGATCTTCTAGTGCATTGCATTAAGATCATTAAATCAATCTTGTGGCACTAGAGGAAGGCTAAGTGATCATCACCGGCTTGTTACTCTTGGAGTTTGCCGGCTCCTAGACGGCTAGGAGAAAGGTTTTTGAGAGCTCTTCAAGGAAGATTGTGAAGAAGCCTCAAAACGTCTTGTGAAAGGGTTGAGCACGCATTGCCGGAGCGGTAAAGTGCATCCTTAGTGAAATCGAGGTTTGGATAACTCATCACACTAATCTAGCTCAAGATCTAGGTCACTTCTCGAGAGAAGGTTGACTAGATAGAGGAGCTGTTAGAGATTTGAGTTTGCTCAACGTGGATTAGGGGGTGATCGGCAAATCACCGAGACCACGGGATATATCCTTGTGTTTTGTTCATCTTGTGTTATTTACTTGCTCTCATTATCTAAATTGTTTGTTTTATTGATAATTTGTTAAAATCACCTATTCACCCCCCTCTAGTCGATATCCTAGATCCCTTTCAGAGGGTCCTGGGTCACCGGGTCTCAACTCTCTGAGAGGAATCTGGGCATCCGGGAGGCTATGTCTCCACAAACACCTCGAGAATCGAAGCGGACACATGTCCAAGATCCAACCATTGTGTCCTGCGAATGGACCACTGCACTTTCGATCTGATGGTCGAAATAAGGGTAGTTTAGTAATTTGTATCTTTTGGGATTTATATATACCCCTTGTACCCCTCTCTTGTAACAACACACTTCATTTACATTTAATACACACTAAGTTAATAGGCGAGTCTAGGAGCTATCTCTTCAGGAGACAGCTTTCATAGCCGACTTACGTTGGGGACGCGTCAACAGGAGTAGAGTTCTCACTAGAACTCGAACCTGTATAAATCTCCCGTGTGAAAGGGATCTAGGATATCGACTAGAGGGGGGTGAATAGGCGATTTTAACAATGTAGCAATTAATCAAAAAATTTATAGAAAATGAGAGCAAATAAATAACACAATATGAATAAAGCACAATTCCAACACAAGGATATATCCCGTGGTCTCGGTGATTTGCTGATCACCCCTAATCCACGTTGAGACAAACTCAAATCTCTAACCGCTCCTCTATCTAGTCAATCTTCTCTCGAGAAGTGACCTAGATCTTGAGCCGGATTAGTGTGATGAGTTATCCAAACCTCGTTTTCACTAAGGATGCACTTTACCGCTCCGGCAAGGTGTGCTCAATCCTTTCACACAACGTTTTGAGGCTTCTTCACAATCTTCCTTGAAGAGCTCTCCAAAACCCTTCTCCTAGCCGTCTAGGAGCCGGCAAACTCCAAGAGTAACAGGCCGGTGATGATCATTTAGCCTTCTTCTAGTGCCACAAGATTGATTTAATGATCTAAATGCAATGCACTAGAAGATCTCAAATGCACACTCTCACAAATTCGAGAATTTGAAACCTAGAGTGTATGAAACTAGCTTAGGCTCTCAAGGATGATGACAATGCTCAAGATTTTGCCAAAAGTTGTGAACAGGGCCGTGCATGGGAGTATATATACCCCCTACAATAAATATAGCCGTTACAGGCCGTTGGGAGAAAAAGATCACCTGGCGGTCAGACCGCAGGCACAAGCTCGGTCAGGCCGCCGCAATTGCAACGGCATGAAACAGGCGCAATAAATGCTCAACTGCCCTTGTCAGGCACACACACGGTCAGACCGGAGCCTATTTCGGTCAGACCGTGAAGCTGTCCAGAGACGACCTAGTTTCTGGACACCTTATACGGTCAGGCCGATATATACGGACAGACCGGCTATACGGTCAGACCGTAGTATAAAAACACGGTCAGACCGATTTCACGGTCAGACCGGTATAACAAAACGGTCAGACCGTAATAGCTCAAAACAACAGAAAGATAGTTCATGAAGTTCCAGGAGACTGACTTAGGTTTAAACTACGGACAGACCGACCTTATAAAGGTATATACTATACTAAGACATAACGTCGGTCAGTCCGAGAATTCTAATCGGTCAGTCATTGAATTCGGTCAGACCGGTCCAACATACGGTCAGACCGACTGAGACATTGCTGAGCAGAAATGAGCTGAAACAAGCATTTTCAAAGGATGTGACCTTCTAGTATGCAATGCAAGTTAATTTTATGATTTGTGGCACATAGATGAAGTATTTTGTGATACACCACATGCTCCTCTTAATAGTACGGCAACTATCCTAAAATTCGGTCAAAATTCTTCTCTAATCGCCTTAGACCGGTAAAAAGGAAAAGACCCTATTCTGTACCTTTGCCTTTTTGATCAATGCGCCCTTTCTTCATCCTGTGGCTCTTTCTTTGCCTTTCATTAACCTGTCTTTTAAGTATCTTCTTGACACAACTAGGCAGGTAACGTTAGTATAGCATTTGAAGTTGTCATTAATTATTAAAACACTCTATAAGGGCCTAGAAGCTACAATCTCCCCCTTTTTGGTAATTGATGACAACATAAAGAGTAGATGAAGGAGTTTTAAGCATAAAGAGAATTTTACAATAAGCATCGAAGAATAAGACACTCCCCCTAAATGTATGAATAAGAGAATTTTGGCATTTTAGTGGAGTTAAAACATGTGAATAAGGAGCCATCTTAATCCATTCATTATGTATGCATGAGGTATCACAAATAAGACATCTAATTCTACACATGATATCATCATCACAAGGTCATATGAAAATAACACAAGCATATCTCATATATCATGAAGTAACACTCTCATACAAGAGTCATCCAACATAAATGACATCCACATAAAACATACAAGAGATATTCAGCTAAACAAGTTAATTAAAACTTTACACCAAAAGTTTTCAATAAAAAATTTTCATTTCTCAACATCTCTCCTATTCTTCTACTCTCTTCTCTATCCCCCTTTGGCATCAATTTCCATAAAAGCTAAGGATCGGCTGGAGCATCATCATCGGGATGAGGAGGAGTCTGAGGGAAACGAGTGTAGAAGTGAGCGGAGGAGTCGAAGCGCTGCTCGAACTGATCCTGGCGCGACGAGAAAGTCTGGAACTGATCATGCAATGCCGCCAAGTCCGAGCGAGCGAGCTCAAGCCCCTGGAGAAGAGTAGCAAACTGATCCATCATCGGCTGATGGAACTGCTGCTGGAACTGTGTGAACCAGGCGGGGGCTTGGCTAGGCTGAGCTGCCTGCTGAGCCTGAGGTGGAGGAGGAGGAGGCATAGGCTGAGCCTGCTGCTGCTGTTGCTGATGCTGTGCTCCATGGCCTCGAGCCAAGACACGCGGGTTGACACTAAACGGCTTATAGCCGAGATGTCTGATGTCGCAAGAACCGCGAGGAAACTTTGTCTTCTGGAGCAGCAAGGACATGATAAACGGAGCATAGTAGAGATTCGGCAGAGTGGTCACCGAGACATCCTCAATTGTCTTCAATATAAAAGAGACAATGTTGATCCGATGACTCTTGAGGATGTGGTCGATGAAGTTCCAGTAGTAATCCCGGACCGCCTCTCGGTTTCCACTCTTTGGATGGATCGTGGCTCGTACGATCTTGTTGACGACAGCAGGGAGGACTTTGAGACCTGTAACAGTGCCAGGTACAATCCGCTGTCCACCTCCCGGCTGCTCATAAAACTGGAGCCAGTCGTCCTCATGGAGGTAATCCTCATCCTCCATATCGATCCCCTCCTTCATCTCCTCATAATTTAACTTGTTTGCCGCAGCAAACTCCTCAAAGGTGGCCTCATACCGCCTAGAACCTGTCATCCATATGATCTGCTGGTCCGCCCATCTGATCTCAACTGTAGCATAGAACTGTCTGATGGCAGTGGCGTTCCATGGGCACTTGTGCTCCACAAAGCCATACAGCCCTATATCCTTGAAGATCTGCACCAAGGGAGTCATGATGGGCTGATTCACAACATAAGCCCATTCGATCCATTTGTGTTCGAAGATATTCTTGTGGACCAAATGACCGTAGAAGGCATCCTGCTGTGTCATCGTGTGGAAATGAGGAGTAGATGCGTCATTCTCATGATTATAGGCGTAGATGGTCCTAGCCTTTGTATAGTCGCTTGAAGTCCAATTCCTCTTTGGGCCTTGAAAAGCGTGGACGTTTATTTCATCGTCCTCACTCTCGATGTCCATGCCCCTGTGAGAAGATCCACCATGATGAGACGACTGTTCTGTCTCTGAATCACCGGCCGAGGGCACCCAATCGTCATCGTGACTGTCGCTGCTACTCGAGGGTAGAGCCCTTTTTGGCCGCTTAGCCAATTTCTTCTTGTTTGTCTGGATGGAGGCAATGCCTTGAGTACCTCGACCACTATAAGATTTGGAAGATACGCATCAGGTAAGATACAGGAAACAGGAAAGCATGACGAGAATGGGGATGACAACAGAACTGCACATCCTGGCTCTGCTGTTGCAGTCGGTCAGACCGAAACAGGGGCGGTCAGACCGGCGCAATCGAAGAGTTAGGGTTTGACATGATTCCTGAGTTTTCCTTGATTTTAGGGTGCAATGTAGACAGATATATGCTTGAGAATACTCATTGCATCAACTGGATGAATCAATTTCAAGACAAAAACAGATTTGGACCAGATTCATCACATTTTGCCCTAAACCTCAGGATGAACAGTAAGAGAAATTGAAAACGAAGAAGAATATGAGCAAAATACCTAGAAGACATGATTTGGTGAAGATCTTGAACCACGGTTTGTCCGAGCTTGACGAGGGTTTGACCGGAGAGAAAGAATCAAAAGATTTGAGGCGCACGTGAAAGAGACAGGAGAGGGAAGAAAATGAAAAATGACAGGAGATTCGGGATAAAAAGGTCTCTGGTCATGGATTTTCGGTCAGACCGTAGAAAAGATACCGGTCAGACCGCTGGAAGCAGAAATCTAAGATTCTCTCTGGAGATTCATTCGGTCAGACCGCAATTGGTTCGGTCAGACCGCTGGAAGGACTAAAATTCTTGGAGGATTTTGATTGATTTGAAGCTCAAGAGATTTGGATAGAGAGATATACAACTATAAGATGATTATAAGTAAGATATGGGCAATATCACCAAAGGGGAAGTATTTATCTTACAACTTAACATATTTTTGATTCATTTCACTTACTTGCCGAAAAGGGAGCCTAAAAAGCTCTAAAAGAGGAAGTTCAAGCAACCAAGTGATACTCTAAGCACATTTCATATGAGTTCAACATTTCAAGCCACATTTGAGATATCAATGACGTTAAGCTCATTTCGAAGTTTGCAAAAATGACTTTCATCTAAGGGCTTAGTGAATATATCCGCTAATTGATCTTCGGTTCTCACATTATCCACCACCACATCACCTTTGCTAACATGATATCTAAGAAAGTGGTGTCGGATATCTATATGCTTGGTCCGAGAGTGTTGAACCGGATTTGTGGCTATTTTCACCGCACTCTCATTATCACACAAAAGAGGCACTTTTTCGAATTTTATTCCATAATCCAACAATGTTTGCCTCATCTAAAGCAATTGTGCACAACAACTACCCGCGGAAACATATTCCGCTTCGGCGGTTGATAAAGCTACAGAATTTTGTTTCTTAGAGGACCAAGATACTAAAGATCTTCCTAGCAGTTGACAACTGTCAGAGGTGCTTTTTCTATCCACTTTACATCCCGCATAATCGGAATCAGAATATCCAATTAATTCGAACTTAGCACCTTTTGGATACCACAACCCTATACTAGATGAATATTTTAGATACCTCAAAATACGCTTAACGGCCATTAAGTGACTTTCTTTAGGAGAGGCTTGAAATCTTGCACACATACAAACACTAAACATAATATCGGGCCTAGAAGCAGTAAGATACAATAGACTACCAATCATAGATCTGTAAAGCTTTGAGTCTACCGGTTTACCTCCTTCGTCAGAGACAAGGTGACCGTTTGTAGCCATTGGTGTCTTGATTGGCTTTGCTTCTTCAAGTCCGAACTTCTTGAGTAGGTCCTTCACATACTTGCTTTGACTAATGAAAATTCCTTCCTTGAGTTGTTTGATTTGTAGTCCGAGAAAGAAACTTAGTTCACCTATCAAAGACATCTCAAATTCCCTGGACATCGTATTACCAAATTCCTCGCAAAAATCTTGGTTAGTAGATCCAAATATGATGTCATCAGCATAAATTTGACATACAAAGAAATCATTCCCAATTTTCTTAGTAAATAAGGTGGTATCAACTTTCCCAATTTTAAAGCCTTTTGAAATTAAAAAGTCTCTAAGTCTTTCATACCAAGCACGAGGTGCTTGTTTAAAACCGTAAAGAGCCTTGGAGAGTTTATACACATGATTCGGCTTTGTAGGATCTTCAAATCCGGGAGGTTGTTTAACAAATACTAATTCATTAATTTTTCCATTTAAAAATGCACTTTTGACATCCATTTGATAAAGTCTAATATTATGAGATGAAGCAAAAGCAAGCAAGATTCTAATAGCCTCAAGTCTAGCTACGGGAGCAAAGGTTTCACCGAAGTCCAAACCTTCAACTTGAGTGTATCCTTGAGCCACCAATCTTGCCTTGTTTCTTACTACCACTCCGTTTGCATCTTGTTTATTCTTAAAAATCCATTTGGTTCCAATGACATTATGCTCATCCGGATTTGGTTCTTCTACTAATTCCCAAACATTGTTGCGGGTGAAGTTGTTTAATTCTTCTTGCATAGCATTCATCCAATCCGGATCTTTTAATGCTTCATCTATAAGTGTGGGCTCAAAAGAGGAGACAAAAAAGTAATTTTCACAAAATGAAGCAAGATAAGAACGAGTTTGGACACCCTCACGCAAGTCACCAACAATTTGATCGACGGGGTGATCCTTGGAAATTGAGTGATGAATTCTTGGATGGTCAACCGGGATTTGTGAAGTAGAGGTAGAAGGTACTTGCGGTTGTTGTTGAGAGGAGTCTTCCACATTGACCACTTCAACTATTTGATCTTCGTGTTGAGGAGTTGATGAAGAGGGGATAGCTTGAGTGGATGGATCTTCATCTTGATCACTATCTTCTTTCGGCTTGATATCCCCAATGGTCATGTTCTTCATTGCCACTCTCAACCCTTCATTACCTACATCATCCAAATTGTCTTGCTCCTCTTGAGAGCCGTTAGTCTCATCAAATTCAACATCATGTGTCTCCTCAACCAAACCGGAGTTTTGGTTGTAAACACGATATGCTTTGCTATTTGATGAGTATCCTAACAAAAATCCTACATCACATTTACTTTGAAATTTAGATAAGCGTGTACCTTTCCGCAAGATATAGCACTTACACCCAAATACACGGAAGTAGAAAATATTTGGCTTCCTTCCAATGAGAAGCTCATAAGGAGTTTTTTTTAGTAGTCGATGACAATAAAGACGATTTGATGCATGGCACGCGGTGTTGATTGCTTCGGCCCAAAAGGTGTCCGAAACATTGTACTCCGAAAGCATAGACCTTGCCATATCTATCAATGTCCGGTTCTTTCGTTCGACTACTCCATTTTGCTCCGGTGTATACTTGGCCGAAAACTCGTGTTTGATGCCCTTATCATCACACCAATTTTCAACCTTGGTATTCTTGAATTCGGAGCCATTGTCATTTCTCACTTTCTTGATCTTGAAGCTAAATTCATTTTCGGCCCTTTGAGCAATGCTTTTGAAAGTGTTAAACACAATTGACTTATCATGTAAAAAGAATATCTATGTATATCTAGAAAAATCATCTACAACGACAAGGCAATAACTATTGCCACCAATGCTCACAAAAATAGTTGGTCCAAATAAATCCACATGCAATAATTCAAGTGGGCTAGAAGTTGACATGGTGCTTTTAGTTGGATGTGAGTTTGCAACTTGTTTTCCGGCTTGACAAGCACTACATAATTTATCTTTTTCAAACTTTACATCTTTTAATCCAACAACTAAATCATGTTTAACTAGTCTATTTAATTGTTTCATTCCAACATGCCCAAGCCTTTTATGCCATAGCCAACCTTTAGAAGATTTAGTAAACAAGCATGTACCAAGATTAGCATCATTTGAATTGAAATCAACTAAATAGAGGTTGCCATGTCTAAAACCTTTGAAAATCAACTTATTATCATCAATGCTAGAGATAATCACTTCTTTTGGATAAAATGCACATATGAATCCAAGATCACAAAGTTGAGCTACGGATAAGAGGTTGAAGTTTAGAGATTCAACAAGCAATACGTTTGATATGGAGAGGTCGTTTGAGATGGCAATTTTACCTAAACCTTTTACCTTTCCTTTGTTATTGTCTCCAAACGTGATCTTGTCATATTCCGCACCTTTGTTATTTAATGAGGAGAACATGTTATGATTACCGGTCATATGTTGAGTGCATCCACTATCGAGCACCCAATGTTGTCCTCCCGCCTTGTAATTTATCTACAAAATAAAGTTAGGTCCTTTTAGGTACTCAAATCTTTTTGGGTCCTTGGAGGTTAGTTACCAAGGATTTTGGGACCCAAATGGCTTTCTTTTTGGCACCAATGATTGGGGTTCCAACAAATTTGGCTTTAATATCGCCATTGTTCATTTTCTTTAAAACATAGCAAGAATTGAATATAAGAGATGAATTAATTTTGCTAGCATGGAAATTCTTTTCAATGTGACCTAAACTTTTACATTTGTTACAATATCCCTTTTCTTTTACAAAAACGGTTTTAGATGGAACAAAAGCATGTTTACCCTTTTTGGGAATGTAGCCTAGTCCTTCTTTTCTTAAGGAAAACCTTTGACTATCTAGAAGATGTCTTAATTTTGATTCTCCTACATAGCATTTAGCTAGGTCATTGGTTAATTTTTCAATTTTGTCCTTAAGTTCATTGTTTTCAAGACTAAGCACATTATCATCAATTTTAGGTCTAGATGGGAATTCAATTAAGTCTTCACAAGAAGTAGATATGCTAGAAGTAGACATCATGGGCAAGTCATTCAAAATATTGCAAGTGATGCCTATCTCATTACCCGTTTTGTTGGCTTTATGAGTAAGTAGTGAGTCATGAGCCTCCTTAAGAATCTCATGAGTTTCCTTGAGACTCTCATGAGATGTGTTTAGCTCCTCATAGGAATTTTGAAGAGTTTTGTATCTCTTCTTCAATTCCTTGAATTTTTCTTTGTCTTTACTCATATAGTCATCAAAACAGGTGATCATCTCAACTAGGTCATCATAAGTGTATTCATCTTCGTCACATGATACCTTCGATTCTCCTTTAGCCATGAGGCAATGAGGAGTGGAGAATAGAGATGGAGCTTCCTTGATAGCTACCCCGGCGAGTCCTTTGGGTGATGCTTCATCTTCATCATCGGAATCGGAACTTGAAGCATCCGAATCCCATTCAATGAAGCAAGCTTGTCCATCCTTCTTCTTCTTATAATATTTCTTGAAAACCTTCTTCTTGCTTTCTCCTTCTTTTTCGTACTTCTTCTTCTTCATTGATTTTTCTTCTTCCTTATTTTTACATTGTGTGGAGATGTGACCCTTTTCACCGCAATCAAAACATCTTCTCTTTTCAAATGGGTTCCTCTTGGTGTTTGTCCTTTCTTGAAAGACTTCCCTTGATATCTTTTCTTCATGAACCGCTTGAACTTTCTCACGAAGAGAGCCATTTCCTCATCGGTGTCTCTCTCATCACTTTCCTCTTCAATGTCTTCCCTTTTGGAGACTTGAGCTTTGAGTGCAATGTTCTTCTTCTTGGAGTCGGAAGCCTCATCTTTCACTTCTTCTTGAGATTTCTTGAATATATCATGAGTGAGAATCTCACTCAAGACTTCCGGAGTTACACTCTTCAAATTCGAACGCACAAGTAAGGTTACAATTGTATCATATTTAGAAGGTAAAGCTCTAAGAAACTTATGACAAAACTCCACGTTTGTGACATCCATACCAAGCCCTTTTAACTCATTTACGATGTTATTTAATCGGTTAAACATCTCCGATACATCTTCATTGGGCAACATGACAAACTTTTCAAATTGGCCCTTATGGATAAATAGTTTAGCATTCTTGACCATCGAGGTTCCTTCATGAATATCCATAAGATTTCTCCAAATATCATGGGCCGTTTCAAGTTTACAAATTCTATTAAATTCACCTAGATTTAGAGCATTATAAAGAATATTCATGGCTTGAGCATTTGCTAAGGCATTATCTCTATCTAAGTTGGTCATGTCATCATCATCAAGAATTGCAAACCCCTCATCCACCACTTTCCAAATCTTTCCACCCATGGCTTTAAGATAGACCATCATTCTAGTTTTTCAATAAGTATAGTTAGATCCATCAAAGAGTGGTGGTTTACCAATATTGATCCGACCCTCACTAGCCATCTTTATCCTACTCCGGGATGGTTAAATCCTCTAAAATGGAGTCCTGGCTCTGATACCAATTGAAAGGGATCTAGGATATCGACTAGAGGGGGGTGAATAGGCGATTTTAACAATTTAGCAATTAATCAAACAATTTATAAATAATGACAGCAAATAAATAACACAATATGAATAAAGCACAATTCCAACACAAGGATATATCCCGTGGCCTCGGTGATTTGTCGATCACCCCTAATCCACGTTGAGGTAAACTCAAATCTCTAACCGCTCCTCTATCTAGTCAATCTTCTCTCGAGAAGTGACCTAGATCTTGAGCCGGATTAGTGTGATGAGTTATCCAAACCTCGTTTTCACTAAGGATGCACTTTACCGCTCTGGCAAGGTGTGCTCAACCCTTTCACACGATGTTTTGAGGCTTCTTCACAATCTTCCTTGAAAAGCTCTCCAAAACCCTTCTCCTAGCCGTCTAGGAGCCGGCAAACTCCAAGAGTAACAAGCCGGTGATGATCACTTAGCCTTCTTCTAGTGCCACAAGATTGATTTAATGATCTAAATGCAATGCACTAGAAGATCTCAAATGCACACTCTCACAAATTCGAGAATTTGAAACCTAGAGTGTATGAAACTAGCTTAGGCTCTCAAGGATGATGACAATGCTCAAGATTTTGCCAAAAGTTGTGAACAAGGCCGTGCATGGGAGTATATATACCCCCCACAATAAATATAGCCGTTACAAGCTGTTGGGAGAAAAAGATCACCTGGCGGTCAGACCGCAGGCACAAGCTCGGTCAGGCCGCCGCATTGCAACGGCATGAAACAGGCGCAATAAATGCTCAACTGCCCTTGTCAGGCACACACACGGTCAGACCGGAGCCTATTTCGGTCAGACCGTGAAGCTGTCCAGAGACGACCTAGTTTCTGGACACCTTATACGGTCAGGCCGATATATACGGACAGACCGGCCATACGGTCAGACCGTAGTATAAAAACACGGTCAAACCGATTTCACGGTCAGACCGGTATAACAAAACGGTCAGATCGTAATAGCTCAAAACAACAGAAAGATAGTTCATGAAGTTCCAGGAGACTGACTTAGGTTTAAACTACGGACAGACCGACCTTATAAAGGTATATACTATACTAAGACATAACGTCGGTCAGTCCGAGAATTCTAATCGATCAGTCCGTGAATTCGGTCAGACCGGTCCAACATACGGTCAGACCGACTGAGACATTGCTGAGCAGAAATGAGCTGAAACAAGTATTTTCAAAGGATGTGACCTTCTAGTATGCAATGCAAGTTAATTTTATGATTTGTGGCACATAGATGAAGTATTTTGTGATACACCACATGCTCCTCTTAATAGTACGGCAACTATCCTAAAATCCGGTCAAAATTCTTCTCTAATCGCCTTAGACTGGTAAAAAGGAAAAGACCCTATTCCGTACCTTTGCCTTTTTGATCAATGCACCCTTTCTTCATCCTGAGGCTCTTTCTTTGCCTTTCATTAACCTGTCTTTTAAGTATCTTCTTGACACAACTAGGCAGGTAACGTTAGTTTAGCATTTGAAGTTGTCATTAATTATTAAAATACTCTATAGGGGCCTAGAAGCTACACCGTGTCACTCTTTGTGATTGTCTAACGTGGAGTGATCTGTCGCACGGTCAGTTCGCGTTGCCGTACGTGTGTTCAACATCAACAAATCTGCCGTGGAGTGCGTAACACCACGACAGAAACTCTGACAAAATGAAGAAGTAAAATGAATGATATTGAAAGATAAACTCTTGCAAAAAAGAGTTACCAGAGAAACGAGAATGCATATTTGATAAACATGACTAATGTTCTTTCTTCTCTTCGGTCTTTCTTTTTCTTGTTTCGCTAGACTAATTCCTTGGTGGAGCTTCTACAAGAACTAATGTTATATTTGGTGTTCTACCTGGCGTCATATTATTTCTATATATTAATTGAACTAAGTTCTACAATATCAGTACTGCGTATAATGTAGAAACAATCTCTTGATTGCACCGGCTATAAGATCCAAATAAATTACAACCCAACTTTGATCTTAGTTTTCTGTCATCATGGAAGCCCCAAGTGCACTGTGGTTTCAGTATGCAAGAATTCAGAGCATACCTTAGCTACGATTCTGAAATGCACTGTATTAGAATGTGGCGGCCCTTGTGTATGTGGCTAAATACATCAACTCATTTTTCAGTTTCCACTAAAGTCTCAATAGATATGGGGTAATGATTTTTTTTAGTAGCTCAGGCCTCAGGGTAGTCGCCTGACAGATGAAGTTGCATTGTATGACCTAATGTTTAAAGAACGGTATTTCTTTACTTCGAAAACAAAGGGCTTAGAAGATGAACACAAATTGGTGCAAGGTCTGGATTCATGTAAAAAGGTAAAATAGCAAATATATAATGAACCAAAGACCAAAAATGTATAAAGTATAATGCTGAATGATATATCTTATGAGCAATATCATCAACTAGCGTGACCATCAAGCAATGCGTGCATGTAGAAACCATCAACTTAAAGCTGTTATAGGATGCTACTGAGGCAAGAAATAAGGGATACAAATCTAGAAACCAAATTTGCACCTAACCAGACCAATGCAAACATCAGAGGTGATTGAATTCTGCATGCAATATTTGTCTTGCTGGATGAGCTTCATTTCAAGAATTCTAGCTTCCATGGCGCTTCAAAAGGAGGAATAGTTTCATTCAGTACTATTTATTGATGCCATAAACCCATGGAATGACTAAATGCTAATGCTAGCATAAACACAATTGTGTTAGCTTTGTATGTTGTCAAGTCTGCCTCTTGTGCAAGGTTTTCTGTATTATATCATGTGCAAATCCAATCAGAGAAGGATACATTTGACACGGTACAAAATACATGTATTTAAACCTTTTTCTATATTGTCACCTACCCAATGGCAGCCAAAGCTTGTATGTTGCCTTTTTTTTTTTGTCTTGTTTTTTTGTGTTCTTTTTTATGATTTGTATCAAGTGCTAGATTACATCTACAATATAGAAAATAATACAGAGGAGTACATAGAGGGGCGAAGGCAAATCGCACTCCCAAATCGGATTAATATTTCTTATAAAAAATGGCATCGTTAATTTCTAAAATCTTGCTCATTAAAGAATCGAAGAGCATTTAAGAGAACACGGGAAGCATGCGGGTAGCAAATAACGTACATGGGCTGGGCCAGATGTGATCTGGGCCGTACACGGAATCGGCTCACATGTCAGAGACCAGGAAAGGATCACGGCTGCCACGCGGGCGGTGGCCGGTGGGGAGCCCAACGGTAACAAAAACGGGGGAGAACTGTGTGGCGTCGTGGGAGGCAGGTCACGTGCGCCGCAGCTGAGGCTCGCAACGGTCAGATTGACCAAAAGCCAAAGGAGTTCACCCCCCAACGGTCACATCCCGGACCACCCCACCACCGCCGGCCCCGATCTGACGGCTGATACGGTCCGCACGGCCTCGCCTCGGGATTCCCACCACCACACTGCCAAAACAGTTTCTTTTCTCCCTGGTCCGGCCTTCTTCCTTCCCTTCCCCTGTTGTGCCCTCACACAGAGGAGTGTAGCGAGTGAGTGAGAGAGAGGAGAGAGTGAGAGAGAGAGAGAGAGAGAGGTGAGAGGTGAGAGAGGAATGGCAATGGCGAGGCAAGACTAGTAGAGTAGGATCCCATCATCCTTAGGTCTTAGGAAGAACACACCGCATTGCATCCACATTACATTGCATCAAGGTTGCATCTTTAGACGTCCGTCCTAGTGTCTCTGCCCCCTCTTTCTTGCCCTGTTTCTTGATTTCTTGGCATTTCAGAAAAAAAGTTTTTCTTTATTGTTTTGTTTTTACAAATGGAGGGTTTTTGGGTGTCTGCATCATGCTCTGGGGGTTTCGCTGTCGTCGTCGCGGAGGAGGAGGCCGTGCGGGCTCTGCAGAGGGTGAGCAGTCCTGGCATGCTCTGCCAAGTGAAAGCTTCCTTCCATTAGAGTTACATTACATGCTTTGGTTCATTGTTCTTGTTTCCTAATTCTTTCATTCTTTTGTACTAGCATTCTAAAAACACATTCTTTCTTGCATATACAGCATAACATACACATAGTCATCTCACAAACATTACCTTTTTTCCTTTTTATTTTTTTTTTACCCAAAGGAAACTGACCAAATTCTTTTCAAGAAACAAGCTCCTCTGTTTTTAAACTCAATTCTTCTTTTGTACATCAAATCCTATACATTTGTTCACCACAGCTTAAGCCATAGCTGAATAGGCATTACAAAGAGAGAGAGAGAGAACAGAAACAGAGAGAGTTAGAGGAATATAGGGGGAAGATTTCTGGGTTCGTCTGATTTGGCCGTGTCTCCGGGATGTTGGCTGGTTGCTCGTTCTCGTCGAGGCACCAGATGAGCACCGCGCAGCGCTTCGACGTCCTTCCCTGTGGCTTCTCCAAGCGGAGCAGCCGCAGCGACAGTGCGACCACAAGAGTCGCCGCCGATGCCAGGAGCAGCACCAGTTGCTCCTTCCGGCCCCACCAGGGGCCTCCGGTCACCCAAGCTGTGTCGTGGGGTGCTAAGCCGGAGCCGGGCGGCAGTGGCGGTGTCTGGGAAAGGAGCAGGGCGGTTAAGCGAGCGCATGAAGAGGATGCAATGGAGGAGGAGTATGGTCCTATTGTTCGCGCCAAGCGGACAAAAATGGGCGACGGCAACTTGGTCTGCAGCGGCGGCGGCGATGAGGTATGGTTCCATCAATCCATTGCAGGGACAGTGCAAGCCGCTGCGGCAGGGGAGGGAGAAGAAGCTGAGGAGGAGAAGGTCTTCTTGGTGCCGAGCGCCGCGGCGTTCCCCCACAGCATGGCCGCGGGGCCGTCGCTGGCCGCGGCCAAGAAGGAGGAGTTCAGCAAGTCGCCGTCCTACTCGGCCTCGTCGTCGGGCACGGACGGCGGATCGGCGGCAATGCCGCCACCGCCCCACGAGGCCAACGCGGGAAAAGGCAGAACTGTGGCCGGCGAAGCGGAGCTGGAGGCGCTGGAGCTCGTGAGTGCGCTCACCGCGTGCGCCGACTCCCTCGCCGCCTGCAACCAGGACGCCACCAACTACTACCTGGCGAGACTGGGGGAGGTGGCGTCGCCGACGGGGCCCACGCCGATGCACCGCGTGGCCGCCTACTTCGCTGAGGCGCTCGCGGTCCGCGCGGTTCGTCTGTGGCCCCACGTATTCGACGTCAGCCCGCAGCGGGAGCTCACAGACGACGCCATCAACGACGACGACGCGACGGCGCTGCGGATACTTAACAGCATTACTCCCATTCCGAGGTTCTTGCACTTCACACTGAACGAAAGGCTCCTGCGCGCCTTCGAGGGGCAGGAGCGCGTCCATGTCATCGACTTCGACGTTAAGCAGGGCCTCCAGTGGGCGAGCCTACTGCAGAGCTTGGCATCTCGGCCTGACCCCCCGGCGCACGTGCGGATCACCGGCGTCGGGGAGTCCAGGCAGGAGCTGCAGGAGACCGGCGCGCGGCTCTCTGGCGTGGCCAACTCGCTCGGCCTCGCCTTCGAGTTCCACGCCGTGGTGGACCGGCTCGAGGACGTCCGGCTGTGGATGCTCCACGTTAAGCGCGGCGAGTGCGTCGCTGTGAACTGCGTGCTCCCAATGCACCGCCTGCTCCGCGACGAGACCGGCGGCGCGCTCTCCGACTTCCTCGGGCTCGTGCGCAGCACCAGCCCCTCCATCCTCCTCCTCGGCGAGCACGAGAGCAATCTCAACGCCGGCAGGTGGGAGGCGCGGTTCGCGCGCGCGCTGCGGTACTACGCTGCAGCGTTTGACGCAGTGGACGCGGCCGGGGTGTTCTACACGAGCCCAGCGAGGGTCAAGGCGGAGGAGATGTTCGCGCGGGAGATACGGAACGCGGTGGCATTCGAAGGCGCCGACAGGTTCGAGCGGCACGAGAGCTTTGCAGGGTGGAGGCAGCGGATGGAGGATGGCGGGTTCAAGAACGCAGGCATCGGCGACCGCGAGGCAATGCAGGGGCGCATGATTGCAAGGATGTTTGCGCCGGACAAGTACGGCGTTCAGATGCAGCAGGGCGGCGAAGGACTTACGCTGAAGTGGCTGGACCAGGCGCTGTACACGGTGTCTGCATGGACGCTGGCAAGCGAGGGTGCAGGAGGCGGCAGCACAGTGTCTGCATCCACTACAGCATCTCAACAAAGTTAAATAATGAAGGTTTAGAGAGAAAAAACATAGATATTTTTTCTTTATGTTTAGTTCATACATTCTGACAAATTCTTTATACATTTAGAAGAAGAAAAAAAAAGAAAGGGAGAAAGAAATATGCAGTTTTTGGTCTATAGTGATAGGTGAAAAGATGCAAGTTTTTATATGTAATTCTTTATTCTTTGGCTGATGAGTTTGTCCTCTGCAAGTGTAGAAAGCAAGGGAAGAAGATATGTTAGATTTGCTTAGTTCAGGTTCTCTTGGTAGGGGCAGCTCGCAGCTTAGATTGATGTATCCCAGTAGTTAATATTTATTACAAATCATTCTTTTGTGTTACATTTCTTTTGGTATGTACCTTCTTTGTCCAAAGTTCGCAAAGGAATGGAATCAAGTTGTATTATTTCCTTTTTAACTTTTCGTTCCAAGAGACCTATATTATAACCTACAAACATGTTTGTAGATTCTTACAGTGAGCAATACTCATCAATTGATGGATGTTCTTGTGTGTATAGTTTTATGTCTTTATGGAGATCTGTGTTGCTAATAAACGGTCATTTTACAGAATTTGTCTCGTGTCCGTACATATTCTCTACTTACTCATCGGTGTTGGTGGCTATAGGCACCTTTTTATTGAAGATAGTGGCCGCCTTTCTCATGCTCTCATCTATTCTGTTACTTTTGGCCCTCCGTTTAGCATCCCATTCCCACTCCAATTTCCCAGCCCAACCCAACCGAAAACATCCCCGGAATTCCACGTACGCCATTAATAGGCCTCCGCCTAGCAGCCCAACCCAACCGAACCGCCTCTGCTTCCTCGTACTCCGGCCGGACACCTCCACTCCCCTCCACCACTTGACTCCAACCAACCACTCCGTCGCGCCATGCGGCCATCCACCGCCGTGACGCCCAAAGCAACTGTGCCGCTCGCGCACCTTGCCGCGCTCCCAACCTCCCTCCCCTCCTTGTCTGATGGCTACAACGTTACACCGCCGGTCAGCCAGTGGCCCCGCCGCCTCACCCCGCGCAGTCTCGCGCGCCTCCTCCTCCGCCTGCCCACTCCCCACCTCGCCTTCCTCGCCTTCCGCCACGCGCTCTTCTACGCCTCCCCGCCCGTTGCTCCCTCCCTTCCCGTCTTTTCCGCTCTCCTCTCCCGCCTCTCCTCCTCCCCCAGCTCCCACCTCCACCTCCTGCCTCCCGTCCTCTCCGCCCTCCGCGCAGCCAACCTCCCCGCCTTCTCCGACCGCGCCTTCCTCCCACTCCTCCGCGCGCTCCCACCGCTCCCCTCCCTCCGCCTCTTCCTCTCCATCCCTTCCTTCAACTCCCGCCCCTCCGTCCGCTCCTTCAACGCACTCCTCCATTCCCTTGTTTCCTCCCACCGCCTCCGCCTCGCTGCCGCGCTCTTCCGGTCGGCTCGCTCCCAGCTCTACATCACTCCCAACCTCGTCTCCTGCAACATCCTGCTTAAGGGGTTGGTCGGCATCGGTGACCTCGATGCGGCTCTCAGCGTGCTCGATGAAATGCCCGGCTGGGGAATTGTCCCAGATGTCGTGACTTATACTACGGTTCTCACAGCGTACTGTGGAAAGGGGGACCTTGTGGGTGCACAGACACTGTTTGATGATATAGTTGCCAGTGGGCGTAGGCCAGATGCAACCATGTACACTGTGCTCATTGATGCGTACTGCCGGATTGGAAGGCTACAGGATGCAGCAAGGGTTATGGATGAGATGGAAGAAGCAGGGGTGCAGCCAAATGAGATTACATATTCAGTGGTAACTGAGGCCTGTTGTAAGGAGGGTAAGTCCACCGAGGCAAAGGATTTGATGCAAGATATGCTGGGGGCAGGCTACGTGCCGGACACAGCACTGGGTGCTAAGGTGGTTGATGTGCTGTGCCAGGATGGTAAAGCGGAGGAGGCATGCGAAATGTGGAGGTGGATGCTGAAGAAGAATGTGGCACCAGATAACATGGTCTCAAGCACACTGATCTATTGGTTGTGCAAGAAAGGGTTGATTCGGGAGGCAAGGAAGCTGTTTGATAAGCTTGAGAAGGATTACATGCCAAACTTGCTGACATATAACGCACTTATTTCAGGGCTGTGTGAAAATGGGGAGTTACAGGAGGCAGGGCGGATGTGGGATGACATGGTAGAGCGAGGATATGAACCAAATGTCATAACTTACGATGCTTTGATCAAGGGATTTTGCAAAGCAGGAAAGGCAGAAGAAGGGGCTGTTATCTTTGAGGAGATGATGAGCAAGGGTTGTGTTCCCAGCAAGTTCACATGTCAAGTTTTGATTGATGGTCTCTCTGAGCCAGGAAACGAGATCTTTGGCAAAATTCTTGAAACCGCTGCTTCAAGCAGTCAGGTTTTCTTGGATGGTGACTGGTGGGAGATCTTTGTTAGAAAAGTGATCGATACAGGTGATGCTTGGACTAAGCATCTTGATGCCGTGTTAGATGTGTAACTACAAGGTGTTCAGAATATGGTTGGAATTTTTGCATTCTTATGTGGGCATCCCTAACACTAGCGCATCATATATCTCTTTCACATCACATGATGTTGTTTTCACTGTGTCCAGTACACCAAAATAGGCCAAAATTCTATTCTTAAAGATAAGCACCAAGGACGGCTTACGCACGTACAAGAGCAATTGAGGCCGAAGTAAAGAAAGGAAAGGGAGCGTGTGCAAGGAATCTGTGTGGAAGGAAAGCCTGCGTCAGTTGGAGACGAAAAAAAAGGCAATGGCCGAGGCTAGCACGACTAACCCGTGCCACTGGTCGTGCCAGGCTCGGGCTAAAAAAGGCAAGGGCCGAGGCTAGCACGACTAACCCGTGCCACTGGTCGTGCCCGGCTCGGGCTCTTGGTGGATTTTGGTCGTTTGACCCTAGTCGAGCCCAATACGACCACAGGAACGACTAGGCTGTTTTGGTCGTTGAACCTGATTGAGCCCAACACGATGTTGTGCTCAATTCGGTTTCCAGCTAGATTTTGTATTTTTGTTTCAGAGTCCGAACCAATTACGTTATGTGTTTTTTTTCTTTAGAGGAGACCGAACTCAGGTGTTATTCAATCTCAAGTCGTGGTCGGCTACCTTCTGATCCTATATGATGTAAGGTGTTATGCACCAGTTACATACCACGAAATAAATACACAAATATTTTCATAAAAGCCTTTGCTTTTGTTCTAGGGTCTGTACTCATAAGTTGTCATCTAGAATTGAGAGTTATTCTCTTCACCGTTGTTCGTGTGATTTCTTCGGTGATTCCAGGAACCGTGCGTCTACTCTTGTGTGGTTGAGTAGATAATGATCAAAACGTGTGGTTGGGCAAATTTTTTTGTCACGAATTGCTATTTTGACAGTGATTAGCGCCATCAGTTCGTCAGGTTACACGAATCAATAAGTTATCGATAATTCTATGTTGTAAAGATCGGACCTCCCATATCATATTAAGAGGATTTGCCCAAGGAACTTGATGGTATTTGTCTTGAAGGGAGAAAAGTACCAGGTCACTGTGTCACATTGAGCTGAACAGAACCAGGATGTATATAGATTAGAGAAATGATGGAAGGGATGCCCAAGAGATGCTGGTTTGCAGGGTAACATGCCTTCTCCAGACGGGATCATGCTGTTGTTTCGTCATAACAAGCTTCCCTATCTATTAGTGTATATTTATGCAATGTAATAGACCAAGTTTTGTTGATGGTCTACCTGAGCCAGGAGGCCCAGGACAAGAGAAGAATTTTCATGCTGCTTGTTGGGAAATCTTTGTCTGGAAGGGAGTCAACATAAATGAGTACTTGGAATAGGCATCTTGGAAAGAATTGCACTTGGTATATCTTTCTTTGATCTCGTTGCTCTGAATGACAATGACCTAGTGGGAAGAAGCAAGGAAGAAAGTTTAGAAGGGGGTAGTGTTGGAGACAAGGCATCACACAGCCTGCTGTATTAGAACAGATATATCTGGGTGTTTTGTTGTTTAAACCTCACTGTGACAAGTCCTTCACTCTTTAGTTTTGGTGTCTCTTCTGACCTGGTTTGGCAAGATAATGTACACAGTGCACGAAAAGAGACATATTCTAATTAAAAAAAATCCGAAAGAACTATGCATTTTCCTTATGAAAATGTGAAACCACCAAAGCAAACTTCTACTTACATCTTTGCTTCAAGGGAAAAAAAAAACATCATGAGACAAATCCTGTGTTATTCACATCAATTTACTTGTCGACCTTTGAATTTAGTCAGAACCCAGAAAGTAACTTTAGTGCGCATAATATGAGCTCATGAAATTGACTGCTTTCTATGGTGTGAACATACATATACTAGCACAGACAGAGAAATATATGTTCAGATAGGACACACCAGAAGGACAAAGATATATGCTTAGATAGGCTTGTGACAAAACAAGTTCACTTAGGTCAAGTTCATAACTGCAAATATAATTATCAAAGACCAAAAGAAAAAAAGGAAGTCAAATTGACTAATTTGGCAGTGCCGACGATTCACCCCAGAAGTTTAGCTTTTGTCTATTGTCATTACATGTGCAGAAGCAATTTGATTTATTTTTAGGATAGAACTCATAGAGGCAAAGTACTCCATCAAGTGCAGGGCCAAATCATTATATATTACCTACCATAACTGCAACAAACTGAGATAAAATTGATCTCTGAACTTAATACATTTTATATCCAATAATTGATGCATTTGGAGGAAAAAAGAAGTGAGTTTAAAAGACCTCCAATGTTATAGAGCTGACGGAAAAGTAAAGAAGAAGCCTTAAGGGCTAAGATATCTGTACAATAGAAAGCAAACAAACTGCACTGTTTCTTGAGAGAGAGAGAGAGGGAGAGAGAGAGAGGGAAGGAGGCAATTTGCTACTAACAAGTTGCATCAGTTCATGGTTGACCCCAAGTATTTGGTCTTTCTTGGCCCCCAATCTTCTTGTGTCGACATTACAATGATCTTACTTGGAAATTTCGCAGCATGGAACGGACATAATATTTGTTTACGTCCTGATCCACTGATGACAAGATATTGATAGCGTGGCCTGTGTTTTAGCCACTTGAAACCTGAAAGCCACCAAATTATGCCATAGAACTATAAAAAGTTTACTGGCCCTGAAAAGGATTGCTACCTAATACTGTAGATATAATTTAGCTCAGTGTTTGGTTGGGACTTGCCAAGATTCCTGCATATATATACACCTTTGATTTAACCACCAAAAATTATATGTATTTATCAGAAGGTGGAACATGGTTTGCAACTAATCATACACCCAGAACATGCTCTCAAATGCAAAGTTAATTTGCATTTTTAAGTTGCAGGAATTGAACAAAAATAAATGTTGTTTTACATCAACACTGATCATACTTTTCAGACCATCTAAACTTTGCGAAAAGAAAATTTTTAGTTTTGGCAACCACTCTCTGTACTTTCATATCGTTGCACTCTGTACCTAAAAGACACAACTTCTAATGATTGATTTTGAGTGAAAATTTCATGTGAAATTGAATAAGAAAAATTCCATTTATCTTAACGTACTCACTCTATTCTTTTTCTACTTATCATTTTAACTTTCTACATAATTTTTAAAATATGATATGAAATTTTAGATTTAGACCTAATTCTTACGATTAACGTGAGAGATGTATTATTTGCATTCAACTAATATTGTAATGATATTTTATAAAAATAAGATCATATTTTATCTTGAAAATATATAATTGTAGTCTTCTATATATAATTTTTTTTCCTAAAATGATAAAAAAGAAAGAAGGGAGATAGTATAATACTCATAAGTAATAAGAGAGCAAAATGTATTGATCATTAACTTGATAAAGCCTACAAGCCATTGCCAATGGTGTGAGCAGGGACACTGTTTCTGATGCAACCCTGAAGTCATAAGGTGACGTCCTGATGGCGATTAATACCCATGCAACTTTCACATTTTGTAGTATATGGTTAAGAGTAGTCGTACCTTTATGAAGGTATTAATGATCAAATTAAAAAATTTTAGTTGTTATCGTCGAAGGAGGACCTTGACTTAACCCCCAAAAAAATAATAAAAAAAGGAATGGTTCACAAGGTAATCCAATCCCTCTTCTCTCTTCTTTCCTTTGCTTTTTCCAAAAGTTGGGACAATGGAGTCATGCATGGTAGGTTCTTTGATGAAATATACTTTGCATGGTATGTGAATTATGTTGAAATTCATGTATCCATCGGTTCATTCTCAAAATTTAAATAGTTGAGAAAAATTATATAAGTTATTTATATTTTAACATTTTACTCTCTCTCCTATCTAAATTTGACCAATCTACAATTTGAATTTTGATTTAGACCGGTAGTTAGTCCATCTTTAGAACGCTTAAATTATAATAGTTATTTTTTTCATAAATATACTAACCAAATTTCATATACAAAATCTCGATACACAGTTATTAAATCTCTTGATATCATATTGAGATGACCAATTCATTTAAAAATCTAACCTACAGAGAAAAAGCCATGCAATTTGCTCAAACCTTGGACAAATTATTCCGAATAAAAACAGAAGTGCATTTAGATAGGCACCAATTAGATGAGAGACCGAGATTACACCAACTAACAAATAGTTGTCACGAATATAAAGTTTACTATCACGTTTCAAAAATCAAGTCTTAGCAGTGATGATAACCTGTCATGTCAAACTTTTGGAACAAATCAATTGGCATACACATTGTCCAGAAATAAAGGGACAAGATGTGCTCAATCTGAGAAGGCATTAGCAATAAAAATCTGATCTCAAAACTCATGTTTGGATAATAATAAAGTGATAATTACAGTAAAAAGGGGAAGCTTGATAGGTTAAAACAGTAACGCTTAACAGTAGTAGTCACTAGTCAGTATCTGACACTACTTAATTTACTTACCCGCCATTAAAAAGTTAACACGTACACACAGGCTTTTCTTTTTTTTTTTTTACTTGAAACATACAAAAATAGACATAGAAAGAGACGAATATTTTTTATAAATAACCCACAGAAAAAAAAAATTATAAAAATGACTTATAGTTGCTGTATTTTGTAAAAATAGTCCGCCACATCAATGTGTTGAGTCTTGAAGACTCGATAAGCGACGTGTCACGATGCAAGAGTGGAAATCGGCTTGTCGAGTTCTGGGTACTCGACAAACCACTTGTCGCGGCTCCAGAACGCGATAAATCCTCTAGTTTCTGTAACGGTTTGGTCCTAATACTATCAATTTTAAACTGATACTGATACGACCAATTTGTGTACTAGATATGACAATGTTTAGGTCTCGTGCTGGTACAACCACGACTAAGTCTCGTATTGATACAACCATGATCGAGCCGTTACAGAAGTCAGATGACTTGTCAAGTGTTGAATACTCAACAGGCCGCTTGTCGCGGCTCCAGAACACAATAAACTACTTGTCGAGTCCAGCATTCGACAAGTAGTTTATCGAGTCTTTAGGACTCGAGAGGCTGATGTAGTGGACTCTTTTGTAAAACACGATAACTGTGAATTATTTTTATAATTAATTTTTTTTGTGTAGGTTACTTATAAAAAATATTCAGAAAGAGACTCGCCTATATAAACATATACGGTCACCCGCCCTCAGATTAAGAAAGCAACCATCCAACCTTGAGAAGGTGAGAGGAGAAGAGCTGAAGAGGAAGAAAGAAACTAAGAAAAAGTAGGCACCTCTTGCACTCTGATTCTGATCTTTGTTTCTTCATCATTTTGCACTCTGATTCTTCTCTTTGATTCTTTCATCTTCTCTTCTTGCTCTTTCTTGATATGGTTAAGGTCTATATTACTACTCTGGTTGGTTTTTATGTGTTCTACACAGTTTCTTATCTCTCTTTGTAATCTTAAAAGAGATTAGTGGCCACTTGTATAAACTTGTCTGGCAAAAACTACACTTTTGCAAGGTTGTGATGGATCAAATTGTTCTTCTTTTCCTCCAAATAGAATTTCAATTTTTACATGTCATTATTCTTGGTTATAAACTCTCTATATAGCAATTAATTTTGGGAGATGGTGTGCCATGAACTCTAGGTAATTGGTTCTTGCCTCTCACTTGGCCATGACCACTGAGGTGCGGCCTGACACCGTGCAAAGGATCACCGTGCACAATGCGAACTCTCTTGTCTACAACACGGCGAATGCGAATTATGAAGGTTTAGACAGTGATCTCCTCGAGTTTGTGCTTGGTGATGCTCTTCACAATCAGGTAAGTTTGATCTTTCTTTGAATTGCATAGACTGCAGTTGCTGCATATAAACATTAAGGCTTAGCTTTGGCTCTTATTCCAGTTTTAACTTTGCTTGGTAAATTATTTTCAGGAAACGCTGTACCAATCAATCTTGGATGATGTGCACAGTAATCATGCTAGAGATGCTAGAACCACTGCCCCATCTAATCATTCACATTACCATCATGGGGAGAGTAGCAACAACGGAACAACAACTTCGCGAACTTCAGTTGTCAATGCGCAGATTGCGTTCGACGAAGCATTTGCCAGGCAGTTGCAGGAGATGGAGAATCTGTCAATTGAAACACCTCGAAATGAAGATGGCGGTACGTAGCGTACTGCTTATGAGTTATGATTCAGTTGAGGTATATATTGCTAGTCATTGAGATCTTATTACTGGTACTGGTTTAATTCAGACATAAGCTGCGTAGACTCTCCATCAGAGAACAGTGAATCGACTAATGACAATAACGAAGTGGAGGTGATTATGCTTTGTTCTACATTAAGATATTTTGACATGAACAATTTTTTGCGTATCTGAAACATAAGATTATGAGAATTGTTGTGCAGGCTGAAAGGCAGGGTGATGTTGATCTAGACAACATGACATACGAGGTGTGTTGTATGATCCATGTTTCATGAAATTTTTATATATGTATCATTATATCTGCTAGTAAAAACCTGTTAATTTTTACCTCTTTCTGGTATTCAGCAAAGGCAGGCATTTGGGGAATCTCTGGGAACTGAGGACACAGGTTTATCTGATGAGCTTATCTCCTATTTGGAAACAAAAAAGTACAAAACATCAGGCTTTTTCTCAAGAAAGGCAACTGAAGAGTATGTATACCCTTTCAATCACATATTAATTTTGTAAAAGAAAAAAAAAGGAGAACATACT
The DNA here is from genome assembly GCA_019359835.1 of Pharus latifolius. Classification (NCBI taxonomy): domain Eukaryota; kingdom Viridiplantae; phylum Streptophyta; class Magnoliopsida; order Poales; family Poaceae; genus Pharus; species Pharus latifolius. The sequence goes on from CM033324.1 coordinate 82,405,113, forward strand.
ACTCGATGAATTTGATGAAATTTCCATCATACTACTACTGACAGTAGTTTTTGTTTTCTGGTTGCAGTTGTGTAATTTGTCAGTCAACTTACAGAAACCGAGAAAAACTCAAAATTTTGCCGTGCAAACATCAGTTCCATGGAGATTGTATAACCAAATGGCTCAAGATTAAAAGGGTAAACATAATTTACTTGATAGAACTAGCTGTATCTAATGAGTCAATGAAGCATACACTATTCTTGTGTTTTTAAGTTTTGTCAAGCCACTACAGTAGCCTAAGCTTTAACCACCCTGATGAAGATTACAAAAACCTATTCATATGGATCTCCCTAGTTCTATCTGCAAGGTGGTTTAAGCTTTCATTCATGATTTAGGTTAGCATTGATATAGTAAGATCTGATCTTTGTTCTTCATTTGCTTTTCCAGTCTGAAGGTTGTGCAATTGGATTTATTATGACTTCTTTCTGTATGCAACAGACCTGCCCAGTTTGCAAATATGAAGTGTTTGGACCATCCTAGTATGTCAGCACAGAAACTGCAGAATGATGAGACGCCATCTTGCAAGCTGCATTCAGTTACCTGTAAACAGTTTGTTTCTTTTTTTTTAAAAAAAAAGAAGTATAGGGAGAAAAAAGAAAAAAAAAAGAAGGATAGGGAGAAAAAAAGAAAAAAAAAAAAGAAGGATAGGGAGAAAAAAAAAAAGAAGTATAGGGAGGGGAAAAAAAACGAAAGTAAATCTTTTCAGAAAAGAGAGATGAGTGGCCATGATACCTGAAGGTGTTTGTCACTTTTTTTTTTGTGCATGTGCAAGTGTATTAAGGCTTTACAAAGTTATATATAAATTTCCTTTTTTTTTTTCATTTTTTTGGGTCAAGCCTGCACGTCTTGTGTGTTACATTGTGTTTTGGATAGGTGAGAGGTTCAACGGTCCGGTAATAAATCTGGGAAGATGAAAAAAACTGAAACATGAATACGAACAAGCCTCAGGCTGGCATAATAACCTACATATATCGTTACATTATAACAATGACATATTATGTCAACATCGGTGACAATATCTATATTATTACATCATGTATGAGTTTGAATTTTTACAGAATTTTCAAGAAACAAGAAAGTGTTATGTCGTCCTCGTAGTGGATCGTTAAACATGAAACAGACTAATTTGGGGAAAATAATAGGAACATTTCTGCACTAGAACATATTTGCAATTTGCAAACAATCTCAAGGTGCTACAGAGTAAATACATGACACCAAACAGGCATAATTCAGATGTAATTCTTACACCGTCTGCAGAGCGTAGGTAAGAAATGAGTATACCTCAAGGCACGAAAAAAAAAACTTGTTAAAAATAGAGAATAATCACAGTAAGTCCAGGATACTGCAGCCTTTTTCATACTGTACAAGCACCAGCACAAATTCATTAGAGTAACATTAATATAACCTGGATATACTAATGACTCTGGGTTGCATTACTATAGAATTTCCAAGCCAACCCACCACCTCACATAACTGAAGTTACATCAGTGTATGATCAGATACTGTTCCAAATACTCTCAAAAAAAAAAAAGACACTGTTCCAAATGAAAAACAATAACTCCAAAAAGTAAAAGGGAAAGAAAAGAAATATATAATCTACGGTGACTTTCCGTCACCACTTCCAGTTTCCTCGCTGAAGCCAAGCAGACCATGTCTTAATGCACCGAGGTGTCAAAAGTTGTTCCATGAATATCCACTGCCACCCTGCTCACCAACGAACAACCCGCTTTCAACCAGTTCATTAGTAATGAGATGATTGAGCTCATCCATTTCTTGCACAGACTCGGTCTTCGGAGTTAGAACATTGCCACCAGCAGCAGGATTGCTGCTCACTGACTTGAAACTGTTACTTCTACTGGGCACCATGCTGGTGGCACTGTTGATCACGTTGCTAGGCCCTGTACCCAATGGAGTTGCACTCTTCATCAGCCCGTTATTGATATGTGGTGTCTGTTCACCACTAGCAGCACTGGCGTTGATGACAGCTCCAGATGCAAGACCACTGTTTACATTAGAAGTATGCAGAGATTGCTGTGGCATGGCACGGTTGTTATTGTTCTTAACTTCTTGCAGTAGCTGATGCAACACTTGCTGCTGGTATTGCAAGCCCTGGAGATTATTCTGCTGGGGCAGAGGCTGCTGAAATGAAGCAGGGTGTTGGAATTGTGTCAGCTGCATCGGGCTAGGTCCACGGAAAGCTCTAGACGCTTCCAGCTGAATGGCATTGTGCATTACTGTAGGACCTTTAAAAGCACTTGATGCCTCCTGCTGAAGCAAACTCCAATTTCCACTCGAACTTCTAAGCATGTTCTGGTAACTGCTTAGTGCTGCAGCATTGTGTGGATTATTACCAATGCCTCCAACTCCAACACCAGGAGTATCGCTGTTCACATGGCTGCTAACTTCTTGCTTGACGCCCATGACTTTGCCGAGGGTGCTCTGGTCTGTTGGCAGGCCAGCAGCAGTCATGAGTTGCTTTGCCTCATGCACGTTTTGGATTGGAAGCTTTGTTACCGTCTGCTTGGGATAGTTCTTCAGGCCCTCTGCAAGTGAATTTCCGAAGCATCAAAGTAAACTACATGTCAATGGGATAAACATTGTAGAAGGCCATAAGCAACGAAGATTCAGAACAGATCTGGAATTTCCACACACAATATTGAAAGAAGGGACAGCAGTAGAGTTCCGGGCAACATTTCCATCAAGCAACATATGTTGATGGCTGTTTTCACGTATGTTTGCTATTATCAGTATTGTTTATATTTAAGCCTTACGATAGAAATCTTTCTTTGCTTTTACCAACAGCAAAAACAATAAAGAAGCACAAAACATGCCCAAGATACTTAACTTCTTAAATGTGCCTTAACACTTACATGTAACATCCAAGGGTAACTTTTAATATCATATAAATGATTTTCTCAAAAACAAAAAAAAAACATGTCAATGCCAGTTTGCTCATATCTTTGGAATCTATATTGCACCCTTTACACCACTCCCGTTTTACTAGTGCAAAAGTAAACACCGTTCCCAAGTTGTCCCAAGTAAATATGCATAGCATTGGTTAGGTTTGGTTCAGTCATGGTTTGAATATAATTTACAATGTTTGTGAAGATAAATTCATTGCTCAATGATGGAGCACTAATATGCAGTTATGCACATCATACCTATGGGACCAAGCTTGTTCTTGTGGCTGAACTCAATTAAGTCCTTCATGTGATTCACCACTTCCGATATCTGGCAAGAACAAATGGTCAATACGTATGCTGGATACACACACATATAACACATACATAAACTGATAGGCACAAGCTAATACTTAAGTAAACAGGAGTAGCTGAATAATATTAAAGAATAAACTAAGTAATGAAAGGGGCACTTAAAGTACCTGCAAGCAACGAACATATCTTTTAGAAAGCCCATGTTCATTTAAGGTGTAGTGCTCTAGATTTTTCACCAGCTGACGTGATGCTGTCACAAACCTAACAGTAGAGAAGAAAATCAATATCCTCACATCAGTTAGATACTTCAAAGCAAGTTTGCTCCAGATAGAATCAATAGACTTTATGATTTCCCATGCTAAAAGAGCACCAAAAAATCAAACAATTTAAGTACTGGAAGTGAAGTAAATGAACTAACATATCGCAAATGGTTTGTGCATCATTGTTCGAAACACCAGCAGACCCACTTTCATTGGCAGTAGCTTGATATTTATGGGCAACCTGCAGTAGATGGGTCACCTGCAAAAACAGAAGCATATTCTAGAAGGTGAGCATCATTGCCACCAAAAAATTGGGCACCACATACTTAAAAAGATCTACATTTAGGTAAAACAGGGGATATACACTTAAGAACTACCCCAGAAGAACATGCAAATTAGATTAGCAATATTGTGAAGAATACTTAAGCTGTATTTGACAGATTAGCAACAGTAGTTATCATGGGTTACAATTTAATCCACTGGTGTACGTCTAATTTGTTATGTATATATATGTATAGTGTTCCAGTGTATATGGCCCAATTGACCCATTTAGTCTCTAAGACTTAGTAGACTCTTTTTATCTATATATATTTGGGCTAAACCCTAAGAATATTTGTTAGTTATTATTCTAACATGATATCAGATCTAGGAACTTCAAAACCCTAGATCTAGCCTTTTTTGTACTGACCAATCCTGGAGCTGATCATCTCCGGCCAACTCTGGTCGCTGCCATCGTCCGCTCCGGTCGTCCTCTCCGCCATTGCTCGTGCTTCTTGGACGCGCCGCCACCTCTCCAGCTCATGTTGCTGCCTTGATGACCAAATTTGCTCGTGCTGCCGGGAGACTAGACTAGATCTAGTCTACCTCTACCGCCTCGACAACCAGATCTGGTCGTGTTGCAGGCCGTCGCCGCCTCCCGTGTGATCTAGACCAGATCTGGCCCGTCTTGACGCCGTCGCCTCCTGCTACCTCTACTGGATTTGCGCTGCAGCCGCTAGCGCCGCCGTCGACCGCTTCGTTGTTCGTTCGACATCACACCAACTGAAACTACTAGCGTCACCGTCACCGGCTGTTTATAGCGCATGGACAAGCACAACCCCTGCAATTAAGGAGCTTAGGGGAGTGGAGGCAGGAGACAAGAGAAGAGACACTCTGCTCATTGGCCTCTGTCTCAGTATTATATGGTTATTGCTGTCTATATAGTGCTGTGCAACCACCGGTTGCTCGCTGTTGTGTTCTCTCCTCAGTGCCACTGCTTGTTGCCTGCCCTTCTCACTGATTCATGGCCTTTAGTAGTCTTCATGGCGGTGATGCACTGCTAGCCTCAGATATCAAACTAAATGGTCAGAATGACCATGAGTGGGCCTCTCCATTTCGCATGCTATTCTGATCCATTGGTCTTCTTTCGCATCTTACTGCGAATCCTTACGGATGAGATAGAGAAGACAACTGTTGCAACCTGTCGCACCAGTGATGACCATGTTATGGGCATTGTATGCCACAATGCTGAGATCTCTATTCGGATGAGCATCATCAATCTTCCATCCTCCAAACTGATGTGGGAGTATCTTCAGCGCCGCTATCAACAGAGTGAAGCACTTCGTTTCTCTTTGAAAGAGTCTTCAGGGTTTACAACAGCAGGATCTATCTGTTGATGAGTTCTACAGTACGTTCACCTATTTCTCACGTCAGTTGGACTCCACGGTGCCCTCTGCTAGCTCTGGTTGCATTGGATGTGCAGCCAAGGAGAAATATGATGAGCAGAACCTCATACTTGACTTCGTCATGCGTATTCGCCCAGACTTTGAGCCCATTCGGGCTCAACTTCTTGGGCGTCCCTTACTCTCTACCATGGCTGAGGCTCTTGTTATCCTTAGTGCTTGTCTTCGCTCCCTTACTGGATTTGCCTCTGTGGCTCCCTTACTGGATGAGCAGAACCTCATACTTGGCTTCGTCATGCGTATTTGCCCAGACTGTGAGCCCATTCGGGCTCAACTTTGTGGGCATCCCTTACTTTCTACCATGACTGAGGTTCTTGCTATCCTTAGTGCCGAGGAGACTCGTCTTCGCTCCCTTACTGGATTTGCCCTTGTGGTTCCCCCGCAGTTTGTTCTGGCAGTTTCTCCTCAAACGGCATCCTCCGATGATTTTGTTACTCCGCCGACTTCTTCCACCCAACTTGTTTGCTCTCATTGCAAGCGGCCTAGACATCGTGTTCAACGATGCTTCAAACTACATCCTAAGCTGAATCCACCGCGTGCATTGTCTCATCATGAAGCCGCTGCTGGATCTTCTCCAGTACCTGTTGCCTCTTCAGACCCACTTGCTGCTACTAAACTGAGTTAGCTTCAAACTCAGATGAGTCATCTACAGGCCCCTTTTCAAGTGCGTTCGTCATCTACGCACTCTTCTCGTGGGTCTGCTAGTATTGTTACTTCCTCTCCCTCAGGTACTGCAGTTCCTTGGGTTCTAGACTCGAGGGCCTCCTTCCAAATGACGTCAGATGGCTCTTAATTAGCGTCCTGTCAGCCTGTTACAGATGGTGCCTTTGTTCAAACAGCTGATGGCACCTCTTGTACAAACACTGTCCACCCCACTTTATTGTTCCAGATGTCTCTCGTGCCTCAGCTCTCTATGAGTCTTATGTATGTGGGTCAGCTCACCGTATCCACTACTTTGTTGGGTTTGATGACTCTTCGTGTTTTGTGCAGGATCGTCGGACAAGGACTCTCATTGGTACTGGCCATCGCTGTAGAGGTTCTCCTAGTCTCTATATTCATGATAGCTTCAGTCTTCCATCAGCCTCCACTGTTGTCTCCACCACAAAGTCTGCAATGTCTGCTTTTGTCGCTGCATCCTCTATCGCCTTCTCTCAGTGGCATCATCGACTAGACCATTTATGTGGTTCTCATCTATCTACTTTAGCTCATCAGGGTGTCTTAGGTCGTGTCTCTATTGACACCAATTTTGAATGTACTAGTTGCAAGCTTGACAAACAACTACAACTTCCTTATACTTCCAGTACTTCTAGGTCTCGTCACACTTTTGCTTTAGTTCACACTGATGTTTGGGGTTCTACTCCTTTTGTAACAAGTATTATGTTATTTTTACAGATAATTATCTCGTTATACTTGGATTTATTTTATAAAACATCGTTCTCGATTGTTGTCTATTTATCAATCTTTTGCACGTATGGTTCATACTCAGTTTTTCGCTACTATTCAACTATTTCGCTCTGATTTTGAGGGTGAGTATTTGTCATCTACTTTTTGTCAGTTCCTCTCTGCTGAGGGGACCCTTTCGCAACTCTCTTGTCCTTGTGTTCATCCTCAGAAAGGTGTTGCTGAACGCAAACACCATCACATTATTAAGACTACTCGTACTCTTTTGATTGCATCTCATGTTCCTCCTCATTTCTGAGCCAAGTCTATTTCTACAGTTGTCGATCTCATCAACATACAGCCATCCTCTCGTCTCCATGACAAGTGTCCTGGAGAGCTCTTTTTTTATCTCCACCGGGTTATGATCATCTTCGAGTCTTTGGTTGTACCTGCTATGTTTTTGCCCCACGTGAGCGCATCAAGTTAACTGCTCAGTCCATTGAGTGTTTTTCTTGGTTACAGTCTGTAGTATAAGGGCTATAGTTGTTATGACCCTTCTGCTTGGCGAATGCGCATTCTCGTGATGTCCCTTTTGTGGAGGATAGACCTTATTTTTACTCTTCTGCTCCTCGGGCTTCTCCCACAGAGTCTGTCTGTTTTCTATATCTACCTCCTACGCCAGACATGTCACCTGCTTCCACCGAGCCATCTCCAATTATGCCACTTCCTGTTTCTATAGTCTTCTTCATCTTCAGATATGTCCTTGTTTCCTTTCCACTTCACTCGCCGCTCTAGGGTTCCTACTGATCCTCAATCTCCAGGTTCTATATTTGATGGCATGGCTAGTACTGAGAGTGTCCTTACTGACGATCCATCATCGATGTCGTTCCTCCCGACTTCACAGTATGCTCTCCATGATCGCAGCACCATTGTGGCTCTAGATCGCTATGATTTTACTATTGCGAGTGCTGTCTATGAGCCTAGTACCTATCAGGAGGCTGCAGTCCTTACTGAGTGGCAATTGGCCATGTCTGAGCTTGTAGCGTTGGATGGTACTGGCACTTGGATTTTGTTTCGCTACCTGCTCAAGCTGTTCCCATCACCTGCAACTAGATTTTCGAAGTCCAGGCGAAGTCTGATGGCTCGCTGGAGCGCTATAAAGCTCGTCTTGTTGCCTGAGGTTTTCAGCAGGCCTATGGTCGTGACTATGATGAGACTTTTGCGCCTGTTGCACACATGACTACAGTCCGCATGTTGAATGTTGTGGCTGCTATTCATTCCTGGACTATCTATCAAATGGATGTGAAGAACTCTTTTCTTCACGGTGATTTACAAGCAGAGGTCTATATGCAGCCACCTCCCGGTGTTATTGCTCCTACTGGTCATGTCTGTTGCCTTCGCCGAGCCCTTTATGTCTCAGACAGGCTCTACGAGCCTAGTTTGAGCATTTCAGTTCGGTTGTTCTTGTTGTTGGTTGCTCTTCTAGTGCTCATGATCCTGCCTTATTTATCCATACCTCTACACGTGGTCGCACTTTGATCCTGCTATATGTGGATGATATGTTGATTACTAGTGATGATGTGGAGTACGTTGCTTTCGTGAAGCACCGCCTCAGTGAGCAATTCTTGATGTCTAACTTGGGCCCTCTCAGTTATTTTCTAGGGATACAAGTTACTTCTACGGATAATGGCTATTATCTTTCTCAGCAGCATTATGTTCAGCATCCGCTAGCTCTATCTGGGCTTATTGATACACGGGCGACTGCTACTACTATGGAGCTTCATCTTCAGCTATGTCCCACTGATGGCACTTTACTCAAGGATCCCTCTCACTATAGTCATCCCATTGGGAGTCTTGTCTATCTTGTTGTCACCAGACCTAACATTGCTCATGTTGTTCATGTGCTTAGCCAGTTTATCAGTGCTCCCACTTCAATTCACTATGATCACCTACTTTGTGTGCTCCGTTATCTGCGTGGGATTGCTTCTCGTTGTCTTTTGTATGCTCGTTCGAGTCAACTCCAACTTCATGCTTACTCTGATTCGACCTGAGCGAGTAATCCTCTTGACCGACAATCCATCATTGGTTATTACATATTTCTTGGTACTTCTTTTCTTACATGAAAGTCCAAGAAACAAGACTGCTGTATCACATTCCAGTGCTGAAGTTGAACTTTGTGCATTGGCCACTACTACTTCATAAATTGTCTAGGTTCATTGGTTATTAGCTGATTTTGACGTGTCATGTACCGTTCCCACGCCCCTTCTTTGTGACAACACCAGTGCTACCCAAATTGCCACTAATCCCGTGAAGCATAAGTTGACAAACGTATTGGTGTGGATGCATCCTTCATACGTTCTCATTGTCAGCAATCAAGTATTGCTCTTCAGTATATACCTTCAGAACTTCAGATTGCCGACTTCTTCACGAAGGCTCAGACTCGAGAACAACATTGATTTCACCTCTCCAAACTCTATGTTTCAGATTCTCCTGATCCATCTTGAGTTTGAAAGGGGTGTATATGACCCAATTGGCCCATTTAGTCTCTAAGGCCTAATAGGCTCTTCATATCTATTTACTTAGGTCTAACCCTAAGAATATTTGTTGGCTATTATTCTAACATAATTATTTGGAACACTGGTCCAGTGCATAGATGCTATTGCTACATAAACGCTAATACATTATATGTGGTCTTTCAAACAAGGTTTAAACAAAATGATAGGAGCAGCATGCAGGTCAAAGAGCTTTACCTGTGGTGTTAGAAATCTGCGAGTGATATACTCTTCATGTCGTCGTGAACAGAACTCCCATGACAAGATCTGCGAAATTTCATAGGCGATCAGGAAATATGAATGTGATTCTCCAAAAACATGAAAGACATTGAAAAATTGCACATGTCCAAGCAACTGTGAAAATTAAGGAACACACCTTTAATTCTGGTGTGAATATGATTCTCAATTGCCCCTCATGTGTAACATGTATATGTTCATAAATGCTCTTTTGAACTACTTTTGTATGCTCCAACAGCATCAGTCCATTAGGCAACCGAAATTCATTGGGCATGTCAAGGAAGAGATACTCATCTACCACACCATGGTCAAATCTAATTTGACAAAGTCTTGGAAGTATTTCATAGGTAGCCTCTGTCAGATGGAGAAAAGATAAAGAACAAAATAGCTGAGTGAGCTTAAAGACATATACACAGAAACTAAATTCAGAAAAAACAGAAAGTCATAATTTACAACAATAACACATTAGTATGATAAGAAGCAAACTAGAGCGCAACAAAAAATGCCCCAAACATCAGAGTAGCAAGATATTAAAGCCTAATTAGGGATACAGATAATTATTACATCTTATATTCAAGGCCATCTGCACATATAACATTTCATTGTACCATGGAAACACATCTTTAAAACAACAGGTGAGAACTAAACAAACAGTACAAGAACTTGACATCATTCCTCTCAAGATAGAAATGTGAAGAGATGTATCTATTTTATGGTAACAGCATGTGCAGAGTGCATAGAAGACAACATAACAAAGCATGTTGCAATGGAAATGCAAATGCAAAACCATGCATCACTAGAGTATCAACATGTTTAAAGAGAATATTCTTAATATGCAGCTGATCATTCCAGAAATATTCAATTGGACCAGATATGGTTTATTATAATACACTTGACTTTTTCTAGCCTGAAATGACCAGGCATTCTATAAAATAAGACTTGTACCAAAAACATTCAACTTTGCTAAGAGATGAGTAAGCATAGCATAACTGAACACTTCATCTTCAGTAAGTGCCTAATGGTCATGAGAGTAGAACAGGAACTGAGCAAACTATAAGGATTAAAATATATAAGCTTCTAGAGCACCAAATTCATAGGATTAACAAGATAATGGAGCAAATGAAAGAAGTATAAGGAACATAGACTGTCAGAGATCAACTAACCATATCCTTTTCCACCATGCGTATTACAAATATCGCAACGCCACATATCCTGTAACATGGATGAAATAAGATAATGTAAAACATGATCATGTACAGCTTCTTGTAATTCTCAAATAACATTGGGCGTTGATAACTATCATTCATAGTAATCATAAGCGTACGGTAGCCAGAGAATCACCTTTGCCAGTTGTCAATGAATTCATCACAACAAGAAAAGATCAATTCCAATATTAGCTATTGCAGGCTACAACAATAATTCTTTCATATGGAAGGTGTATCTATAAATTTTCTTTCACACACTGATTATAGTACAAAAGATGTAACACCAAAATGTACGACCCATAATCCAAGCACCACTTTAAGGAGATACTAACCACTCATCTTTAAAATATCAAGCAGAAAGTAATGTTGGAGCAAGTAACTTAAATTATCCAATAACACATGTTGAATATACAAGCTTGAGAGATGAACTGACCAAAGCTGTTTGTGGAGTAACACCTGAAGAATTGCCTCTTTTCTCATAGGACGATACACACCATCTTTCTCTTGCTCTTGGTGCAAAATATTCATCAACAAGCTTCCTCCAGTATGATATGGGATTATTCTACAAGATTTTAGTTGAGTAAACAGACCTGCCAAGAGTTTGTATCATGTAATTGATATGCGCCATGCAGAAACTCACCTCTGGTCGATGACGTTTGTGATACAGATACTGCATTAGTCTGCGAGAACAAAGCCCACTCTCAACAGGAGTCCTAACAGGTCCAGCTAGCTGCATTCCAGGCTGTGCCACTGGTGGCCTCAACTGTGGTTGACGGGGTATACCAACTTGGGATTGTTGAATCTGAGAAAATGGCTGCAACAGCTGATGCTGTTGTTGTTGCTGGAGCTGTGCCAGTTTATGTTGCCGAATTAAGGCTTGAAGCTGTGGGTTCTGTTGCCCCTGGAGATGAAGAGAACTCTGACCTTGGAGCAGCTGCTGAATCAACTGCTGTTGCAGGATATCATCTTGCCTAATATCAATCCTTGATTTCTTATGAGCATGCAATGCACCACCAGGTTCGACCACAGGCTGTGATGTTACACTAGACGACCTTCGCTTCTGTATCTGCTCTTGAGGTGGGCTTTGCTGTACGATGGAGGAGCCATCAATCACGGAAGAACCAGAGATATTATTAGATGAAAATGACATCGGGGAGGCAGGGAGGCGCATGAATGAATCGGCATTCATGCTGGTACTTGGCTGCAACTGAGCACCTCCAGAGAGTGATGAGTTGGCATCCGTCACCAAGGAGCTCACACCAATGCTTGGCCCTGAAGAATTTGTAGTGCTGATGGGCACACTGCCATTCATATCCCTGGGAGCAAGTCCAAGGTTGGAGCGTGTAGCCCCAGACATGGAAGTCACCAAGACTGAGCTCTAGTCATCACCTTGAAGAATCTTGCAGAAAGGGAAGGTACATTATGATCAAGATCTTCATATATTTTATCTGGGACTGCAAAGTGGGACTAGTTATCAGTACAAATTTTGAAGATGTGCAGAGAAAATAAAAGAGCAAAGAATGGAAATGAAAATTTTGCTATCTTATATACTTTTTTTCAAAGCAACCAAATGAGAAATAAGCAAGCAAAGAATTGGACGAATTGTATTTAGTGACTGATGGGCATGTTCTTAACATTAGATGAATTGCATTGAGCAATTTCAGACTGAGCATGAAGCTACTAACCTTGATGGTAGCTCAGCAGAAACAAAATGAAAATCACACCTCTCATCTCCCTCAACACCCACGAACCAAAGCAATAAAACAACCAAACTGCATTGTTGAAAACAGAAAGAAAGGTCCACAGAAAAAGGAACCTTGATGTTCTCCAATTGAACATAAAACATTGACACCCCATGATTGCTCCAACCAGTGGTTTTTGCTATATATGTTAGTTTCCTTGTCCAGTGATGGTGATTTTCCTTGTGATTCATCATGCAGATTGCATTCATGTGGTGAGATTTGATTAATGCTAGTTCCCGAGCCAAAATTTCTACTTTTGTTGAAAGTAGCTGTCTTAGCGTTTTGATTAACTCAGGAAGTAAAAGGTTCAGACTTTGTTCCTGTCAACAAAAAGGGCCAGACACCCACATATATTCCCTGGCAGATCAGTAGTGCAAAATCTACAAGTAAATAATTTTCTTTTTGAATCAAAGAAACTTCAATCCGAGCTCACATCACAAAATAGAGCTACCTAAATTGGCTAGACCATCGCATATGACACCCAAAATTGCAAACAAGGAAAAATCACATTGCACAAAAGCCAAATCAAAGCAGTTGTACCTCAAAAATTCAGAAATTTATATCTTCCTAAGCTGATCGAAACTATTTCTACCACTAAATGACACGCACCTCCTAAGTTAGATCGAAATGAATTCCAAGCAAAAAGTCCTCATTTTTAGCTTCCACAGTTGATGGAAACCCTCCAAAACAAACAATTTCCAGCGGAAGTTGAAATCCTTTGCTCAAAATAAGCTTAAACTGCTGCTCCCCTCGTTAATCCAAGCAGTTACCAGGCCTCTCCTACAAATCTAAGTTAGCACAAAACAAGAAAAAAAAAAAAAAGCCCCCGACACTCGCCGACATGAGCAATCAAACAAGCAAAGATTTAACAGAAAACATTAGACTAACAAATTACTCAGGGGAATTCCATGACACAAGGAACTAGGGCAGAGTAGATGAGGAAGCCCTAAATCTTACCCGTTACAAGCCGATAAAAACCCTAAGCAAACTCACCACACACGGCATCCAAAAACCAAGCAAAAATTTCAACAAAAACAAAAAAAAATCTCCCCAAACCCGACAGAATCCCCAAAATTCGCCCAAAAAACCTCCATCCGGAGTTCCCACAAATACCATCTCACCCCGCATTGCTGCACCATGTAGGAATCGTAAGTTCAAAACCCACTCACCCCACAAAAAAAAAACATCCCCAATCCCCCAACGAGAAATCCAAATCTACCCCACAAAAACTAGAAAACTAGCTCCAATCGCGTAGCTCACATCCCCAATTCAGCACGAACCAATCGCCTCTCCTCTCCCAAATACCAATCTTACTCCAAACATAAATCGCCAACCAAAAAGGGCAAAAAAAACAGAGAGAGAGATTACTTTAACGTCTGAGAGTACATGAACATGCAGTAATCTCACCTCGCGAGTTCAACGAACCAATCTACAACTCCAGAACTAGTTCTCTCCTCTTCGACTTCTCTATTCTCACGCTGGTGTGTTGTGTAACAGGCGGCGGCGTCGCCGACGAGCCCGCCCGTTATATAGATTCGCGGCCCCCTTAACGCGAGCGACCGGGCGCAGCCCGTGGCCCGACCCGCTTTGACCGCCCTTGACCGGTCACCACGGGTCCCATGAAGGGGCCTCCCCGCCGTCCGATCGAGAGGGAATCGCTTCGCGAGGTGGATATTTACACGCGGCGGGGTTTGATTGGGGGCCTGGTGAGGACGGGAAACCGGGGGCTCCCAGGTCGGCTCGTGGCTACGCGCACACCACGAGTTTACACGCGAGGTTAGATTACGACTAGTGGGTGCCGGATGTCAGAGATGCAGGGGTGGTGGTTGAGTAAGCTTGGAAAATTTGGTGCGGCTGTGAGTGCGTGCGAGTAACGTGCCGTGGGGTCTTTTCTGGTCATGTGGACCCGGGGTGTAAGTGACTTGTTTTGCACAGCGGGTGGATTATTTGGTGGGTGAAGGAAGGGAAGGCGTCTGTTCTAGACCAACATAGACCAAACATAGCTACCTAGATCTAGAGGAATACTCACGGACAAGTGGACCATTTTATTTATGGCCCACTTTTACGTGACAAACAAGTTGAAAGAGTAAGAAAAGTAGTGTGTTTTTAGACCAAAAGGGTTTTTTGTCCTTTTTTTTACGGGGACCGACTGCACACTGTTGCTTTGCTCCGTGCACCCAAGCAAGACTTTCTTTTTCTATTTCTTTTTATATATTATGTTAAGGGGTGGCTGCTTGAGCTCCACGGACCTGCATTGTTTAAAACTGTTACGATAAATCATTTCTTTTTTTGTCCTAGAATAAAACATTGGGTATTTGTTGGCAACAAGGATGTTTACATTGCCTAAGATAATGGAGCAAATGACTGATGTGGATGATTCTAAGTAAGGAATTTTTTTTTACAAATAATTTTAAAAAAAAATTAATTATAAAAATGACTCAGAATTGTCGTATTTGGCAAAAATAACCCATCACGTCAGCGTGTGTCGTGTTGTAGGGTGGAAATCGGCTTGTCGAGTATCCTTTGGCTCCTGTAACAACTCAATTTTGACTTGTAACTAATCATATTTGTATCTGTATAAAGACAATCCACATAAGTGTCCACTCGAATGTAGACATTCGACCAGTACTTCGCTTAAATGCAGACATTCGAGCAATAGTTAGATATGAGCCATTACAGGAATCAGAACACTCGACAAGCCAATTTCAAACTCACAACGCTATATATCGCTTGTCGAGTCTCAAGACGTGGTGGATTATTTTTGTAAAATACTAGAATTTTGAGATATTTTTACAATTAATTTTTTCTATTGATTATTTGTAAAAGAAAATTCGCTAAGTAAGATCTTGCTCTACAATAAAATTAGGGGGAGAGACCTGATTAGATCAATTTAAATGTTGAGGTAAGTTTTGGAATGAGTTAAAGTGAGTTATGTTATCCATGTTATGAAATATATGATTCAATTCTATACTTTCATGAGAAATACTAAGTGTAAATTGAGTTGCAAATGAGTATCAAGGATTTTCAAGACGTGAGGGGCAATAGTCATAGTTTGATAGTTATGCTTTTTAAAAAAAAAATGTACTTATTGTAAAAAGTGATTCCGGTGAATAATAAGATTAACTGATTTTAGGTTTTTTTGCTAGTTCATTATTAAGATGTTGATGATACCTGTTTAGTAAGCAAAAAATGCTTAGTTGCTGGCCAAAGAAGAGTGATATAGTTAGAAATATGATGGATTCCATTATAGAAAGGGATTAAACTAATAAAGCACCTTATGTTAGTCAATGTAAGTATATTTTTTTAAGATAGTTTACGTGTAACAATTGGCAATATAGAGGTACATCCTTCGCATGGAAGCATACTTGACGAGGCTATTAGTCAATCCTCCACAATCCGGATATATATAGGTATCAGATTTTACAAGTCTTTTATGCACTGTTTCTTCGAAATGAATTCTGATTCTATATATACTCATCGTCAATCGGTACATCCAGACAGGCTAATTATTTTAATATTTTCTTAAAAATTATACTTCAATTAACATAAATGTACATATATATAAAGCCAAAATCTGAGAATAGAAAATTAAAACTCAAAACTCAAAATAAAAAGGGATCCATTGCAAATTTAAACGATTAGAATCAATTCATGGTTTATTATTCAAGTAAATCTACATTAATATAATAGCAAAGTCACAAAATTTGAAAAAAAAAATAAGTAAAAAAATATTTGTATAGATTAGAAAATATATAAGAGGTGAAATTTAAATATATCGATATGTAACTAATAGATAAATAAACTAAATAAAGAAGTTTTAAAAAAAAAAGATAAATATTCATGTCCATATTTGTTTTCACAAGACTATAGGATACTTCAATTTTTCTTAATCTAAGCCCTGAGATCATTGTTCTATAAAACTACAAACAACAATACAAAAGTATTTGTGAAAAATTTCAAAGAGTATTTTAAGGTATGCATAAAAAAAAGATCAACAAAGAATACTAGTTTACACTATATCAAAGATAATAAAGAACATTGATAATGATTATTGTTGAAACGGCCAAAAAATGCTCGAGAACCTTCAAGACTGATTTTGGTTGCTAGCTTGTTTAAATGAATCTACCTAAACCCCTAACTCGGGAGAGAGCTCAACAAAACTCAAATATTTTTTTTTCAATTAATGTTAGAATTTCTCGATTTTTTGACTAATATGAAAGTCTCAACAAAGTTTGTAATTAGTAATATATATTAGACGAATACTCATGCAACCTAGTCGCTGATATTCTTATGGCTCTATTTAATTAAGAGATCAAATTACCTTGGTATTTGTTAAGTAGAAATTTAATATTGACCATACAATTAACACTAATTGAATGTCGGAGAACGGAAAACTATATTAAAAAAACCATACCAATACACCATGAAAATATTTATAAATAATTCAAAATAAAAAAATAATTATAAAAATAACCCACAGTTTATCGAAATTGCAAATATGACCTGATCGAGCGCGATAAGTCATTTATCGCGGCTGTGATATGCGACAGAAATGGTAGTGTCTGCGTGAGTCTGCTTTTCTGTTTTCGACTAGTGACAGAAACCTTTTATCTTTTGAAATCACAACAGAACGCCACTTGTTCTTTTCTATTTTCGACCAACGACAGAAACTTTTCCTTTTTGAAATTACGATACAACTCTTTTCCATCTTCCAAGTGCGACAGAAAAGAGAAATCCGGAATTTCTTCACTGCCCTTTTCCATTGTGAAAACACGACAGAAATTTTTATAGAAAATGTAAACCATCTTTTTTACACTTTGGAAATGTGACAGAAAATATTAAGTTTTTTTTTATACTTTCCTAGTCGATATCTTTAAAATTTGAACTTTGATATTTTGAAATTATTAATTACTTAAAAAGATGAAACGCTACGCTGAAAATCCGAAACAAACAGTTAGTACATATTATTTGGAAGTACATCCCATGGTGTGCTGACCCATTAACATATCTAATTATTTCGCCTCCCTCTTTTGTGCTACCTGTCTCTTTGAAAAGACGAGGGTAAATAAGGATCAGGCGGGATATGTGGTCTTCGACTAGCTGTAGTAGAATGTTCATAGCGGTCTGGCGGCGCTAATGGTTGTGAAGGTTGTGTGGATGGCAAAGCATTATGGAGCTGACTCGGTTGAAGCTCACCGTACGTGTAATGCTGATGTGCATAGGGATTATCCATCCCCAGCATATTACACCCAATCGTCATGCTCCCTCTGTTGTGCCACCCACTCAGCCTCACCCCCTTGTGGCACATATATTGTCTGCTCCGACGGCTGACCCCAAGATGCCCCCTCAGCATGTTGTACTGGCTGTGGAGGCATCCAAGGAGCAAAGTACAACCGTCTCACGTGCTCTAACTCCCGCTGATCCCAAGACTCATCTCTAGGTAGTTGCTCTGCCAAAGCCTACTAGCAGCCTCTTAAGATCTTCTGATGTTGTAACATCCCAAAAATAGAGCCAAAATTTTTTTTAAATCTAATCCTAATTGATCTCCTTTTGTTTCAACCCCAGAAACTAAACCCTAGTTCTGTTTTCGAAAACCAGAATCCCTAATTACCCTAACTACCCTACTTAACCTTTTCAGATTTCAGTTCAACTAATTTCAGAACAGCTTCTTCCTAGATTTCTTTGAAATCTTAAACTTTAATGTACTTGCATACCAGTTCTAAAACTTCTCAGCCAATTAAGTTCATTTGACCACTTTTCACAGTTCAGTCCAGACTTTATCGCAAATCAATCCTTTTCAGCTCTCGAAGACCAGAAATGGCTAAGCTCTCCAATCCACCTCCAAATCCAAATCTAATTGAGCTGTTATGTTCATTCCACTATTCAACACAAATTTCCCTTTTGTGCCAAATTCAGATTCAGCCCTAGAACTCAACTATTTGTCTTTTAAGCCGTTTTGAGTAAAAGCACTATTCACTTTTTCCCAAATCCTATTTTCATTTTCATTTTCGTTTCCTTCTCATTTCTAACCTAGATCACCTTCTTTTTAGCTACTCAACCAAAACCTATATATATTGATCTAAATCCTAATCAACATTCAGATTATGATTATTTGCATTTCAACTCAAATAGGTTTACTAAATCACAATTCCGCCTTCCAAACCATTCTTTCCTCCTTATCTTGATTCTCTTTTGTCCTCATACACCCACACAAGTACTTTACTAACTTCCAGAAGCTGCAACACACAACCATACATACACAGTGCAGTACACCCAAATACTCCTATTCACATTTGTATGATTTCAGTTTTGTATTGCTTCTCCCTTCACCACCACCGACTAGTATATGCACACAAACACTCATACAATTACCTATACATAAATACATACATGTATATACCAAATCCTTGTTTAACCATGAAGCCAACCACCAAGTAGCAAACATACATACACATATACTCACCTCCAGTCAACAGTAACAGCAAAACTCCCACCTGTCTTCTTCCTTGGACAGCAGCAGCTTCACTGTGCATCTTCTACACCTTTCCTCACAGCAGCTATCCTTCTTTAACTCCTTTCTTCTCTCTTTAATCATCTAGATAGTTTGGCATTTATGCAGTAGCAGCATATATCAACAGTCAGAGACACCAGCCTTTGCTCCTGTTCATCTTCTTCTTCTTCTCCCTCAGCCACGTGAAGAAGACAAACCACCCCGAGCCACCACACCTGCAAATAACTCCCCAAAGTGAAATCTCCATTCCTCTCACTTCCCTCTGCCACCTCAAGCATCCTCCTAAGTTCCAACTGTAGGATCAAGAATACCGACTAGAGGGGGGGTGAATAGGAGGCTTCTAAAAACTTTAAATTAAAACAAAATCAAATAACAATTGAACAACAAAGAGAAGAAGACAAACACAATCGATTTTTACTGAGGTATCGGAGACTCACCCAGTCTCCACTAATCCTCGTTGAAGCACTCAAGTCACTTGAGTTTTGCCTCAATACCCACGAAGGATATTATCCACTATTGGTTGCTCCTTGTCCACTCCGGAAAGGCGAGCACCGATGCCTTGTACAACTATGTGTTGATCGAATGATACCGACTAGAGGGGGGTGAATAAGCGGTTTTTAAAATTTTCTTCTAAGCTAGTGATTAACAACCTAAATTGCAATAACAAGTTTCTAAAGATGTGAATGACAATTCAATACAAGTTTTGTAATTTCTAAAATATTAAGAACAACAATTCAATCACTAAGAAAATGAAGCAAGTAGTAGAGATAACCGAAGAGATCGAGTTTTTCCCGAGGTATCGGAAATTTGCCGATTTCCATTAATCCTCGTTGAAGCGCTCTTCGCTCGAGCTTATGCTTCGATTTCACTAGAGGTAGCCCTTCTCCTCTCCGGATAGGCGAGCTCCGAGCCTTTACAATCAATCACCGGGCCTCTCCGACATACACCGTCGATGGAGAGATCGCCGGACCTCCCGGGTCGTCTAGGTGACGGCAATCACCAAGAGTAACAAGCCTAGCAATTTGCTTGATCAACCTCAAAACTTGAAGAACAACGATGCAAATGCAAGGGCTTGAAATCAACTTCACTCAACTAGCACTCAAGATTTACTCAAGTTTTGACTTCAATTGCTAGAGAATGGGTGTGAGAGTATTTGCACACTGTTGCACAAGGGTTTTGAGATGTATTTCGTGTGTGTATGGCATCTACAAACAGTGGGATACTTATACTCTCAGCAAAACGGTCGTTTTCAAGAAAATTGGGCGAAAGTTGTACTGGCCGGACATTGTCCGGTCACTTCGGACATTGTCCGGTCAGTACAAAAAACTTGATCATTACTCACGTATAATTCGAGTGTCAGTAGCCGTTTGAACCAAATTGTGAAGGCTGGACAAATGGATTTGTTCGGACAAAATGTCCGGACGGATGCATTTGTCTCTGTTAACACCCATGTTCAACAATACTTGTACACATCGGACAAATCTATTTGTCCAGACAAAATGTCCGGACAGATGTATTTGTCTCTGTTGACACTCGAATTAAAACACTCCAACTATTTGTATAGGCCGGACATATGAGATTTGTCTGGACAAAATGTCCGGACAAATACATATGTCTCTGTTAACACATGCATTTTCAATTGCTCAGGAGTTGTATTGGCCGGACATTGTCCGGTCACTTCGGACAATGTCCAGTCACTTCAGACAAGAGCCTCCGGACAAATACATTTGTCTTAACTTAACGTGCTGTGAAAGTTTTGTATTGACCGGACATTGTCCGGTCACTTCGGACAATGTCCGGCCTTCATCGGACAGATGCACCGGACAAATGCATATGTCTCTGTTGCAAGTTTTGCAATGTTCAGAAGTTGTTTGTATTGGCCGGACATTGTCCGGTCACTTCAGACACTGTCCAGCCAGTACAAAACGAAAACAGAATTCTGAATTTTTACTCAATTTCGATTTTAGGGTAAATGCAAATGCAAATATGCTTCTAAAAATTTCAAGGTTGATCAAGAGACTTGTGCTAAGACCCTTCTTAATAGTACGACCATCTAACTTAGAAATTTTCAAAACAAGAAGGCGCTAGGTTTAGATATTTGTACTCTTGTCGAGATTTTCGTCGTTTTCGCTTCATGGAGTCTTGATAGCCTTGCTTTGCTTTTTCTTGATGCTTTCTCCTCTGATTAACCTACGCCTCACACGCAAAGGTTAGTCACAAATTTTACGGGTGTCATTAATCACCAAAACCCTAATTAGGGCTCAAGATTCAACACTATGCCGAGCCTCTCCAACAATCTTCGAACGGAGAGATCAACGGCCACGCCTCCGAACCGTCTAGGTGAGGGCGCTCACCAAGAGTAATAGGCAGCGAGATCTTCTCTAAACCTCCAAACACGCACCGAGAAACTACAAGTATGAAAATACAATGAATTCAAATGCTCTGTGGATCAGAAAAACACTCGACTTGATCAAAAGATCAAGATTTTATATAGAATACTAAAACTCAAGAGTGAATATGACTAGAAGGCTGCTTGTTATGTAAAACAAATGCTCAAGCCCTCTATTTATAGCTTCAAGTCTCATAAGAGACGTTGGAGCTCGACTTGAAATTCAGCAGCTCAAACTAACAGTCAGTTTAGATCACGATCGGAGAGAAGAAAAATCCGGAGAAAACAGTGCTAGCCGTTTGCGGTCGAAAAAGGAAACAAATCAGTACAAACTGACAGTCAGTATGAGGAACTGACAGTCAATTCCAAAACCAATGGCTGACAAAATTTGCGGATAAAAAATAGCTAGCCGTTTGTGGTCGTATATGGAAACTTGAAACCCCCAACTGACAGTCAGTCTCATAAACTGACAATCAGTTCGACCACAAAGCGACCAGATCAAATAGGAACTTAAATAAAAACAACTGAGGTCGAAATCCAGACTGACAATCAGTTATACCAAACTAACAGTCAGTTTCACTACTACAGAATTGCTTTTCACTATCGGTTTAAAATCGTCTCTACTATCGGTTCTCTTACCGCTAGTGATCGACACGATAGAAAAAACGTAGCACAACTCTATCGGTTGCAAACCGATTGTAAAATACCTATATTCCAACATTCACTAATCGTGAATGATAATTTCTTCTATCGGCTCAGTGAACTCAACCGATAGTGATGTTAGATTTTTTGTAACGGTTTTACACTGGAAACCGATAATACTGTATAGTTTTCCTATCGGTTAGTTATTCGACACGGTTAGTACTGGAAACTTTCTTCTATCGGTTGTAGGATATGAACCGATAGTATTACAAAGGATTATTAACAGATACAACAATACAGAGAGACACACATTGGACAGATTGAATCTAATTATTCAGAGATTGAATTTATTCACAAATACACTAATACAAAGATATACACATGCATTGGACAGATTGGATCTAATTATTCACATATTAAGTTTATTCACAAATACACCAATACAAGTACACACATACATCAATTAACACATTCAATGTATATTACACAAGTCATTTACGATCGATCGTTGATAGCCACTTCATCCATCATATATTAAGCCCAAATTTGTCGCATCTGCTCCAATTGAGGCAACTCGTATTGGTCTTTCAACATGGCGCTCTGCATGCTTGTATGAAGTTAGGAAACTGATTTCATTTCAATTACTCTTTCCTAAAGACTACCTGGTTCTAATCGCGTTCAGCATCAATTTAAGAAACTGACACGAGCGGCAAGAACAATTTTAATCGGGTTGGTCAAGAACACTTACAGTTCGTGGAGTGGCCTACGATGGCGCGATGCAGCGACCGGCGGCGGTGGAGAACCCAAATGCGAGCGGCAATGGTGGTGCAGGAGTGAAAAAGGGGACGTCGAGGAGGCTAGGGTTTTCCGCGTGCGAGTAGAGACTTATTTGGAAATGTGTTTGGTTGGACTGGAGGGAAAACTCCCGCGCGTTTAACCCATTATAAGGGTCTTGTACTATTTTACTATCGGTTCAAAAACACAACCGTTAGTGAACTTTCCTCTCTTCTAAAGGTCCCCACTGTCATAATCATTATTATATATGACGGCCTTGTACTATTGGTTGAATAAACAAACCGATAGTAAAAGTTCATCTTTACTATCAGTTCGTACACTAATAACCGATAGTAAAAATGTAATTTTACTATCGGTTCAAAAACACAACCGTTAGTGAACTTTCCTCTCTTCTAAAGATCCCCATTGTTTCTTTTACTATCTTTACTATCGGTTCGTACACTAATAACCGATAGTAAAAATGTAATTTTACTATCGGTTCAAAAACACAACCGTTAGTGAACTTTCCTCTCTTCTAAAGGTCCCCATTGTTTCTTTTACTATCTTTACTATCGGTTCGTACACTAATAACCGATAGTAAAAATGTAATTTTACTATCGGTTCAAAAACACAACCGTTAGTGAACTTTCCTCTCTTCTAAAGGTCCCCATTATTTCTTTTACTATCGGTTGAATAAACAAACCGATAGTAAAAGTTCATATTTACTATCGGTTCGTACACTAATAACCGATAGTAAAAATGACGTAATTTTACTATCTGTTCAAAAACACAACCGTTAGTGAATTTCCTCTCTTCTAAAGGTCCCCATTGTTTCTTTTACTATCGGTTGAATAAACAAACCGATAGTAAAAGTTTATCTTTTCTATCGGTTCATATACTAATAATCGATAGTAAAAGTTTATATTATATATCGGTTGGTACAGTACGAACCGATAGTATAAAGTGAGTAATTTTACTATCTGTTACGAATGAAAAACCAATAGTACTATTTTAATATATTATATCGATTGGTACAGTAATAACCGATAGTATAAAGTGCGTAATTTTACTATCAGTTAAAAATGGAAAACCGATAGTACTATTTAATATATTATATCGGTTTGTACAGTCATAACCGATAGTATAAAGTGCGTAATTTTACTATCAGTTAAAAATGGAAAACCGATAGTACTATTTAATATATTATATCGGTTTGTACAGTAATGACCGATAGTAAAAAGTATTTGCATTTCACTAACATTGGACTAGTGTGTAACCGATAGTAAAATGCCTCTTTTCCGCCGCTGTCGTCCTATTCTATCGGATTTTTCCCAGATTGCTTATAACCGTTAGAAAATATGGGCTAGTGGAATGCACTTCTGTAGTAGTGTTTAGTCCAAAAGTTTACAGCCCAAAATACACACTCTCTGGACAATTGTTAGTTTAACTGAACTGACATTCAAACTGACAGTCAGTTTAGCAAACTGACAGTTAACCTGAACAAAAACAGCTATAACTTTAAATCCAGAAGTCCAAATGAAGTGTTTAATAACTCGTTTGAAAGATAATTTAAAGGACTACATTTTTGTCAACAGAAGAAAAAACCAGATCGGCCTAGATCTTTCTAGAAGTTTGAAAAACTCTTCTGCTATCAAAAACTCAACTGAAGAACAAAATCTTTCAAAACCAAATTCAAATCAATTCCAACCAAAACGAATGCAATTCAATGACCTAAGTTTCTCGGTTTATACTGGAAATGTAGAGAGGACTTTTGCAACCCCTCTTTATAGTACGGTTAAAATCTAAGAACAATTTCCCTAAACCGATCAACTCCAAACACCAAGATTGGTAAAAAATAAAAACAATATTACCTTAGGTCTCTTGCGTTTTTACGACTTGTCTTTGCTCTTTTGAACCTTGTGCTTCTCTTGCATTATATGTCGGGTTCATCTTGCATTTCTTCCCGAATACGCTTTGTATCAAAAATCTCAGAAACACAATCAGTCTGAAACACTTTGTTTCATTAATCATCAAAATTAGGATTAGGCATAAAGGCCTAGATGCAATACTGACGAGCCAAAACGCCGAAATTTTCAATTTTTGTTGTCGCTGGCCGCCGCCCCTGTTCCCCTTATCGGACCCTTCTCCGGTCCTCAAATCTAGTCGAGCCAGTAGAACAAAATAACCATCCCGAGCTTAGAAACAATCCCATTCAGAAGAATTTCCGAGAAATTTGATCGTTTGACGAATCCGATGTTGTCCTGTTCTGCGCCGCCGTGCTCTCGCCGCCAACCCACACCGCCGCTCCTCCGGCCAAATTGACCACACTAGTAGGTGTTGGATCTAGGTAGATCTTAGCATCTAGTTTTTGATGATTAATGACTATTTGGATAAATCCATTGTGATTAAAGTTAATCTGAAGATGTCAGTTTTGATGATCAAATGACAAATTAGATAAATCCTGATTTAGCACAAATGAATTGAATTGATTATCGGTAAACCCTGAATTGGATGTTTCCTCAGTTGCGGGTCTGATATTGATGCATACGTAAGGGGGAGCTCGGTGGTTGCATCAAGCTTGTGCAAATTGATTGATCAAGATGTTATATGTTAAATCTTGAGGTTGATGACTTCAGTTGTGGATTTGATATCGATGCACATGTTGAGGGAGAGCTCAGGATGATTAGTTATCCATGTTTGTGCAAAAGGTTGATGACTCCGTGTTCTGGATTTGATATCTCTATGTATGATTGAGAGAGAGCATGATATTAGTCATCCATATTGATTGATATCATAACTTGAGTAGTATGGATCGTGTGCGCATTTCTTGTATCATTGATATTTACTTGATTCGCCTTATTTTTCTGTACATTTTCCCCATGTTTTTGCACATATTAGTCATATACCTCAGCATATATACCTAGATTATTCCAGATTTGCTGCCAAATCAACCGGATTACTTGTTTTGTAATTTTTTATCGCAGGTCAGCGCCAGCGGATGGATTTCTGGCTAGCGGTCGCGCCTCATTGACTTATTCTGACCTTCGGTCGATTCTGGATGGAAGTGCGCGTTCCCGCGGTCGCGTAGGAACTGACCGCACCGAAATCGGAGTCACCGGGAGCCCGGAATCCCAAACCCTAGCCACCAGGTCCATTCTGCAATTTCTGAAAAATCCAGGGACCTAAGTGTAAAAATGCCAAATTGGGGGTTTTAACCCTAGCCGCCGGCCACCAGCAGAGTTGAGCCCGCCTTTTATTTTTTTTCTTCCCTTCTTCTTCTTCCCCAAACCACTCTTCCACACCTCCCTCCACCTCGCCGCCGGCGGCCGGGCCATACGCCGGCGGTGCTCCATTCCCTCGCCGCTCCACGACCTCGGCCTTCTTCGCGTCGCCACCTGGCCGAACCCTCCACGGCGCCTCCCCCTTTTCCTCAACCACGCTACTTCACCAGCCCGCGCCGTTGCGGTGCTCCATTCCCTCTTTCTTTCTCCTACATCATCGGCGCCATCGCTCCACCGCACTGCGCCACCGCCAGATCCGCGCCGCCTCCGCACCGCGCGATCCACGCCACCTCCCGCGTGTGATCCGCGCTTCCTGCGCTCGCCGTGCCTCTTCCGATCTCCTCCGCCGTTGGATCCGCCTCCCGCCGCCGGAGCCGTCCCCGATCTCGCCACCTCACACCACCGCCGCTGTTTACTTCCGCCACCACCTCTCCGGCTCCCGGATCCATGCCTCACTCGCCGATCGAGGCCGTCTCCGATCTCGATCCAGCTCCACGCCGCCTGTGCTCCAGTGCCGCACTGCGCCTGTGTTCCGCAGCTCGCCGCCGCCTCCCTCGGCGAGCTCGCGCTCCGCCGAAGTCGTCTCTGCGCCATATCGCGCCACACCACTTGGGCGACAAGCCGCCGGGCACGTGCCGTGGGCCAGCGACGGAGACCTCCACCAACTACAGCTCCGGTGAAGCCCGACCTTGACACATTGCGCCGGCACGGCTACTTCCACCACAACAGCATTTGACTCCAGCAACCTCCAGTAGCTCAAGCTTTCCACGGCCTTCATTAGTGACGTCGTTGATTGGAGCTGAGGCCATCTTCCCCAAGCTTGGTAGCGAGCTTCTTCTCTGGCATCCTCTTCGACCACGTCTTCGTCGGCTGACACAACAACCAATCTCCCTCGACAGCACCCATCTTCTCCAACCTCGACAGCTTCGACTGCTTCTTCCACAGCAACCCACAGCAAGCCTCCCTGGTCACCATTGAGCTCCAGCAGTAGGAAATTGGTGATCAAATTTCTTTCTCATACCTTGTTCTTCAATTTTGATTGAACTGCCTGTGATGTATGAAAACCGATGAATGTTTGTGGTTGCAAAGAATTGGAACTCACTTTCTAAAATGCTGGAATGTTTAAATTGTCAACTTCAATTGTGTGTTGTTGATGCTGAGAGCATGGTGAATTCATCCTTATTCTTGTTTTCTTTTGAATTGATCAGAGATGAACAACTCCCATTCCTGAGCATTCCAGAGTTTACATTTGATTGTTAAATTGGTACCAGTAGTAGACCTTGTTGTGGTGTCAAACACCAAGTGCATGATGAAGATTCCTATGTGTTTGTGTCACCTTGCATTATCTCAACCTCTATAAGCCTGGTAATATAGTTACTGGAGGAGTTAATTCTGACTCTGCAACTTTCTGTTTTTGTTGTTTTTGATGAATGAACTTGTATTCGGTCACAGCTCTATTCTCATTCTGGATGTTGTTTGTAAATTGAGTTGGTGTTGTGCTTCTGATTTAGCTGGTATAGTTCTAGGTGAATCGCTTGAATGCTGTGATTATGCTTTCTGATTGCATTGAACTGAGATGCTGAGTTCAGTGGCTTGACAGTCATGGTTGAAAGGAGTCAGGGAGCAGTCTCTGTTATTCCTCTACACGTTCACTCGTTGATACCGTCGATAAGCGTATTCGTTTAGTTGTTTTCGCCTCCTATCGCGAGATCACTGAACATTTACGGCATTATCGCTTGTGCTCACGATGACGTGTACAGATTTAACACTGACTCGACTGTTGCTCGATGACCATCTCTCTCTCATTTCTTCCGACATCTTCTCTCTTTTCTTTCGTCTCATTTATTTTCAATTGTCATTGATTTAGTTTAGCTTTACACGATTCGTCTTCTCTAGTCCCTGTGGAAAGAATGACAGAATACTCGCCTGTATTGCACCGATCTCGTTCTATTGCGAGATGGTCTAGGCCGGTATCAATCATATATGGATCTATATGATTGTGAGATTCATCCATTACTCATTTGTTGTTCATTGAAATTGGTTTTGTCATTTCACCGAAGAAAGAAATTGTTGAGTGAACTCCTGTGTGGAGTGATTTATCTGGTGGTGATTAATGACGAACTGCAAATGAGACTAACGTTTGCGCACTGAGTGTATATGTTCTAGTTTCAGAATGGTTGCAGGATGAAAACAAGCAAGGGCGTGAAGAGGATGAAGACGATATGAGACATCCCGAGCAAGGTCAAGCTTAGCGAGGACGAGCTTTGCGAAGACAGGCGTCGAGATGTCGAGCTTCACATAGTCAAGCTTAACGAGATCGAGCTTTGCGATGACGAGCGTCGAGCGATCGAGCTTCGCGAGGTCAAACTCCACCTAAGGTAAAATCCAAGATTAAGGATTGTTTTCTTAGGTTTTATCGGCCTCGGTGTTTGGAGACAGACCGGGTTGATGGTTTCTTTTTACTAGTTTGACCGTACTATTAAGAGGGGTCGAAAACTAGTAGCTTGAATCTATCTAGTGCGGAAGCTCAGATGCATTCATATCATCTTGCACTAGTGTCTTGCATTGCTAGTGAGTCTAAGTATAGTTCATATGCACTAGATTAAATGTTTTGAAAACTGCACTTAGTCGTGATCGCCAGCTGTTTAAATTGGTTTATTTATCTAGAGCTGGTCGTGGTCGTATTTGCATATTCTGATCGTATCAGTGTTGATACGTGGTCGTGGTCGTGGTCGTGTCACTTGTTTGCCGACTTTCTGTTTAAGGTTTGGGTGTGGTCGTAGGAGTTCGGACTGGTCGTACCAGTCTTCGACTCGCTTGCGTACGCTCAACCAAACCTTATCGACCACCTGTTTTCGATCGGATGTCAAGACCTGTATGGTCGTGGTCGTTGCTAAGTGACACAAATCACATCCGCGAGAAAACGGTAAATCCATATGTGCAAATACTCTAAAATTGCATTTGAGATGGTTTTTGGATTGGACATTTTAACAGCAGGAAAGTTTCTGAGTTTTCTAAAAGTTTCTAGACCTTTCTAGGTCTTGGTCCTGTTGACAAAATTGTAGAGCTCTGAGTTATCTTTCTAAAAAGCCAAAAATTACCTCAATCGGATCTCTGGATCAAAAATTATGCTTGTTTTACTGTCAGTATATAGTGGCCAGACAAATGCATCCGTCCGGGGCTATCTGTCCGAAGTGGCCGGACTTTGTCCGAAATGGCCGGACATTGTCCGGCCTGTACAAATTTTTTGAGCCGAAAAATGAAACAGAGACAAATGC
This sequence comes from Pharus latifolius, assembly GCA_019359835.1. Taxonomy (NCBI): domain Eukaryota; kingdom Viridiplantae; phylum Streptophyta; class Magnoliopsida; order Poales; family Poaceae; genus Pharus; species Pharus latifolius. Next base: position 82,434,339 of record CM033324.1, read on the forward strand.
ATCCGTCTGGGGCATTTGTCCGTTATGGGCGGACTTTGTCCGAAATGGCCGGACAATGTCCGGCCTGTACAAGTTTTTTGAGCCGAGAGTTAACAGAGACATATCCATTTGTCCGGACTTTTTGTCCGGACAAATAGTATCCGTTCGGCCTTCACAAATTTCGCCCAACGGTCACTGACATGTTTGCAACGGCTGAAATTTTTGTACTGGTCGGACAGTGTCTGAAGTGGCCGGACAATGTCTGGCCTGTATAACTTTTGGCCCGGTTTCTTGCAAACGGCTAGTTTTTCGTTGAGGGTATAAATACTTCGTGTTTGGCTTCATTTTTGGGTGCTCAAAGACTTCATTCTTTAGCTGAAAACCTAGCCAATTGAGATGCATATGTGTTATTGCATTTAGAGGCTAGAATTGAGCCCAAATCTGGTGTAGATTTGAGAGAGAGCTTGAGGGAGATTGTGTGAGTATTTAGTGCACTTCATCTCCATTAGATTGCTAGTGCTAGAGTGTTGAGTATCTCATTTGCATCGTTGAGCTTCTAGCATGTGGTTGGTTCAAGTGAAAGCGCATCCGGCTTGTTATTCTTGGTGATCGCCTTCGCCTAGACGGTGCCGGAGGAGAACCGAGATCTCTCCAATTGAAGTTTGTCGGAGAGGCCGGCAAAAGATTGTGAAAGGTGTGGTGCTCGCCTATCTGGTGTGGAGAAGGAGCAACCCTAGTGAGATATCCTTCGTGGATATAGAAGCGAGGCTCCGAGTGAGCGCTTCAACGAGGAGTAGGGGAGACCGGGCGAGTCTCCGAGACCTCGGTAAAAATATTGTGTCAATTGCGTATTTATCTTTTGCATTACATTCATCTTGACACAATTGCTATATTTACTTTTGTTGCATGATTTGTTGAATAACTTACATGGTTGAATGCAACTAGCTGATTAAATTGTTTTAAGCCTCATTGTATAATCTAGCTTAAACGATTATCTTGTTGAAATTGCTTAGTTGGGAAGAAAATTTAAAAGCCTCATAATCACCTCCCCTCTAGTCGGCATCCCCGATCTTACAGTTGGTTGCCCTTGCCTCCCTCTTGCTCCCATAGCAATAAATTGAACTCCAAAGGACCACAGCGAAAAAGCCCAAAGTTGAACTTGTCTTCTCCAGCCGCGTCGTCGAACTGCTCATCGGCGCCGCCGTGGGTCAATTCCTCATAGCCACACCATCTAGAGCACCTCAGAACCCTATCTGTGCTTTTAATTTCAGGATTGAACCACCCCATCGCCTCAGCACTGTAGAAGCTATCATTTTCGTTTTGCTGTTTCGGCGCGAATCGCCGCTGCTCACCGTCGATTAGCTGCCAGCCAATCCCTCTGCACCAAAGCGTAATATATGACCCTAGTTGGCCTCCAGTCCACGCAAATACCACAGAAAAAGCTCAAAGCCGAATTGGGTAATTTTAATCTTCTTATGCGTGCCGCCGCCGTGCCGCCTCATCGCCGCCAGCCGTCTCCGTCGTTGCCACTATGTCCATCGCGCGCGCGTCAATCAGTTGAGTATTTCACCCCACTACACCGCCTCCTGATTCTGTACAAAATCGTGAATTAGTTCTATGCCAAAAATTTGTCCAGAAGCTCTACCTTGCTGTGTCGCCACCATTCTTCTTCACCGCCGATCATCGCCGTCCTTGCGCCCCAGTGGTCGAAACCACCTCCGTTGAGTTCCTATTGCCTCCACCTACCCCTTAGACATAGTTGGCGAGGCAATCAAAGCCCAAAACCCATAAACAACCATGCCCTAATTCTCAGCTAATGCCATCCGTTGTCAGTCTATGCTAAACCAATCCCAACCAGTGGCACTCACCTTTTTCAGCCATTCTATGTGTGCAAATCAAATCCAATTTGTCTACCAAGCTCATAATCTCATGTTCTACATTTTCTTCAACTGTCGCTTCGCGAGAAAACCTCATCTTGACCTATTTCAAGTTTTGTCGTCCCAGACGAATGTCGTTCGTCGACGTCCAAATGTCGTCGTGTTCGCGTCCAATCTAGAATTTGACTTCACCCTAGTATTTAGACCATCCAACCAAAGCCCTAGCCATGTTTTAGTATTCAAGCCTCGCCGAAAACCTTAAAAAGCCAACCTAAGTCTTGTCACCTACATCCAATGTCATTCTCGTCGACATGCTTAGGTTGTTTGCAACCCTAGGAACCTCAGATCGAAAATCCGTTAGCTTCACCTTGTCCTCTTTGCCTTCAACCGTACATATATATATATATAATCTGATTGTCCACCCAAACACCAGATAAAGTTTTCCTCTTTTTCTGAGTCAATCCAACTTGCATCAAATCTATCGATCACGTTTTGACCATTCTTTGAATCTCATCTCAGCATTCGACTACTTGAACCCTATCAAACCTAAATATATATATTTATATAAACAAATATACTAACTATTATTTTTGTCTGCTTATTGATTGACGTTGAAATAGACACCAAGTAAAGCGAACTCAAGAATATCAGTGCCCTGGTAGTTCTTTCAACTGGATTTCCTGAAAAGCAAGGCAAGTCCCTATTTCTTGATCATATTGAACCTATATATTACAAAGGCTTATATATGTTGTTTTGATAAGTATAAGTACATGCATGAAAATAATTAATCACAGTAATTGATGGTAGGATTTTTATTAAGTAAACCAGATCTGTTGAGAGAGAAAGATCCGAGCCACCATGAGTGGAATATCCTTACTGGGTCCTAAAGATATTTTGACTAATAATGGTTATTTGAAAGCCAATGAATATTGATGGTGAGGATGGTATGATTGGTGGATAAATTTTGCCTAAGTGAGATAGTGGTTGAGTACCTCGCCCTAATAGATAAGGTTATAACCAATTGTGCTAAACGACCATGGGCATATTAACGTGCCAACCACATGATCAAGTAATTGAACTCGGTCAGTAGACTACTGCGTATCGATTTTATCCCTGCATGGTGGTCGTTCTCATTCAGGCTCCAAACTGAGATGTTTGGATGGATCTTAATAAGTTTACTTATGGCTTGAATGGGTGAGGGGAGAGTTCGTGCGGTTACTCTGACCTTGGGTAACTCGTGAATGCTGGGTGTGAAGGTACTTCTCACAGAGGGTACCTCACAACGACAAGAATGACCAGTGCGGTCGAATTGTCGAGTAGGGATATAATTAATACAATGTATTTGAAAGTCTTGTCTCCTCAATCTAGTCGCATGTAATAATGTGCGTGTAATTGGCCTGACTGGAAAGATTGATGGACTCATGTGGGTAAAGCGGTGCCCCTCTGCAGAGTGTTAAAAAGTATTCGAGTACTCCGTACCCCCGGACAAGGGTATGCCATAGGTAGTAACTGAATAGCACAATAGTATTGAAACATTAAACATAAATATTTTCTACCATCATTGTGCTAATCAATTGTATTTCAAATCGCTTTGGAAACGTATTCGTGAAATTTACTATTCTGTACCATATATACTATTAAATTAGACATAGTCTATCATGCATTGCACTAATTCTTATATAGAGACTTGCTGAGTACTTTGTACTCACCCTTGCTTAATAACGAAAATACAGTTGAAGAGAAGCTAGAGATAAACAAAACAGGATCACCTGGAGTTTAGAAGGATTACGTACTGAGTTTTTTTCCTGTGGGATGGTCTCGGAGACTAGATAAAACTACTTTTATAAAATCTAATAGTTGGCCTTGCTAGCTTTTGTATATCGATGTGTATTCAGGCCTAACGGCCATATAGTGTTTTTGTATATGAACAAAATTGAGCTGGCTATCTGTTTATTACTCTGTGCACGATTGCATCCTGGGCAGTCGGGGTAAGTGCACACTTGGGGCCCACTGCAGCGGATGGGTCCCTCACAGATGTCCTTCAGGTCGTCGGAGTCATCAGAATTGTCACCTCATAGCCTATGATGTGTCGATGGCTCTCCTATATGTAGTGATCCATCTCAACAAAAAAAATTGACATTGAGCGTAGAAGAATTGATGGGGTACTAGATGGCCCCACTATGTCAGTCCCCCACCTTGATGATGCGTTGTGTTGAGCAGGATGTATGTCCAAGATACTGGGGCGTGCAAAGGAGGGTCGAGCAAATCTTGGGCTTGGTTGGCGCACCACAGCCTGTCTTGGCACGAATGCGTCACTAGTACAACCGCAACTTAGGCCACTCATGAGTCATCGGGCACTAGTATTCATTGCACGAATGGCTCCAGTAAATTCATTACAGCACTAGTGACCTCCGCGTGTTATGCTAGACAAAATCGATCTAGTCTGTCACTCGATGGCAGTCGCAGCAAATTGAATCTCTTCTCACAAGTACAACTTAAGGGTTTTGATCGAATATGCAACTATGATCTTATAGAAATGTAAGAATGGAAGAGAAATAAAGCATTGGGTCGAACTCTTCTTTGGTGATCGACGTGTAAATTGAATCTCTACTTGAAAGTACAACTTAAGGGCTTTGATCAAATATGCAACTAGAATCTTGATCGACGTGCAAATTGAATCTACCCAAAAGTACAACTTAAGGGTTTTGATCGAATATGCAATTAGGATTTTGATCGAAGTGCAAATTCACCGGGCTCTCACTGGATTGGGCTCCATTTGCACATAAGATTGGGAGCTTCATATTGCTCCATGCTTCTCTCCATCTTCAAGAATGGGCTAGCACGGACACCAACGAACAGACTTTCACCACTGTAAGGACCACGAAGCTCGTCGGCTAGTCGAAGGCCACGTGGTTGGCCAACAGAGGAGTCACGATGCTGACATGGCTAAAACCTAAATCTATGCGCTTGATTTTTTTTTGTTTTGGAAAAATTGCTGTCAAACTGTGTAGTATCTGTCAGGGATTCCTTACAGCCACCTCTTAGCCTGAGCGAGTGCTGCTGCTCACCTCTGTATTTGCTTGTTATCATCCAGCATTTAGAAATCTGGTCCAATCTCAGGTCATTTGTTTTCATTTCGGGCCATCTCGGGACAGTTTCAAGCCTTAGGAGGCATAAAAAACAAAATAAAAGAAAAAGAGTTTTTCTTTTATAAAATCCAGGCCAAAACCAGGCCTTGGGCCCAAAGGCCCAACTAGCCCTCAGTTTTGCATTTCAGTCCATAAAACTTTCCCATTTGCAGCCATACTGAAATTTTGCACAAAACCCACTCGAGTTCACTGATTTTGCAAATCAGTCCAAGGGACACTCATCTAGCACAGAACACTGCCACCTGCTAATCCGAACAGTGAACCCAGCCACCTAAGCTCAGAGTAAGTTGGTTGCACGCTTAGTGCATAAGATAAACCAACCCTGCAACATATAATTTCTCATACACACACACAGAGGCTAAAGTACAGCAGTAAGAGGGGTAGAAGCAGAGGAAGGAGAGTAAACACTTCTGGCACATGTTCATCCTTCTCTCCACCTTGTGATTCACAGGGGTAAACCAGGAGTTAGGAGGAGGAGTCCAAGACCAACAGCAAGGTTTCAACTGAACTCAATTTCAAGTTTTTATCATGCCCTAGTTACGAAGTATTGTAATTCAATTAGCCTTAATTACTTAGAAAATAATCAGAAAATGGTAGGAGTTGCACCAGAACCATTCCAAAACACCTGGAACCTACAGATCATTGTTACCACATGAGGTATATAGATCCATCAACACCACACAGCCACACAAACATGAACACTGAATCAAAATCATGGCGTAACACAGTATCAATCAGATCACAGCACACAAGATCAGGGCGACCTAGACCCAAATCAAAGAACAAACCCCACAAACCAAAACCCTAGCACCTCAACCAGAACACAAGCAAAGGACTTAACTGGGGCGCGAACGACAGGGACCAGGCAGCCGACGAGCCCGCCGGCGGCGCGTCCACGCGCGCGGCGGGCTACCGCGCGGCCAAGCGCGGCCGCGAGCCGCGAGAGGGGACGCGAGGCAGCGCGGCCCGGGCTACAGCGGCCGCGACGTTTGCGTCGGGGAGATTGTCGGGTCGCCGTCGAGATTCGCGGCGGCCGAGCTAGGGCTAGAGTTGTGTCCATGGATCCTATCAGGTGCGAGGAAAGAGGACACGGCGACAAAGCTAGGGGACGCGGAGTTCACCGGAGGAGCAAACTGCGGCGGCCGGTGCCGGAGCCGGGGACGGCGGCAACGGGGCCGCTAGGGTTTAGGCGCTGTGTGTACGCGTGTGCCTGTGTTGTGTGTGCTGCGTGTGTTGCGTGTGTGTATTCGGGCCAGGAGAGGGAGGTTGGGCCTGGGCCGGTCCAACCCGAGCCGAGGGGAGTTGGGCCGGTTCAGGCCTAACCAAAAATTTCTGAATTCTTTTCTTTTCTAATTTTAATTCTATTTTAAATACTAATAAAAGCCTAATTGAACACTGTTTATTATCTAGTCAAAATTTGTTTAATACAGGAATTTTACTAACTAAATATTTTTGACTAATTAATATTTTCATTTCTTTTCTTTTTGTGATTTCAATTCCACTTTCCATTCTTAAATTAACTAGTGGTTATAATCTAATTTAAAATTTTATTCAACTCAGAAGTTTAGCTAATTATATAATATGGCAAATTAATATTGGTAATTTCTTAATTTATGCCTAGTTTAATAAGATTTTAATCAAAAGTAGATATTTATATATGCACACAAATATATATTTACTCGTTTAATAAACTAATTTGAATTGTCTTCATTATTTTCGTATAATCTTTTATTTAAGTAAAATAATTGTAAAACTACAACTTACTTTTATTTCAATAATTTATAAACAAATTGAAAATAGTATTATTTGTTTTGGGAGCTACCCAACTCGAAGTTTTATGCAATTCTATTATGCAGTTCAATTAAATTAATTTCATATAATATATTTCTTACAACTAAAACTTCTCTCCCCTTGGAGTGTCGGCTAGTCATGTACGACCACAGGTATGGGGAAACGAAAACATAGATGCATGCATCCTTATATTTTCTATTTCCTATTATAGCAACATTCTAAATATATATATATATATATATTATTGTGTTCTCAGGAACTGACGGTAGCGAGGAACATCGGGGTAAATTGCCGATCTCCGATTTCAATCCCGTCTACGCAGGCAACTTCCTTCTTGATCATGTTAAAATTACTCGAACTAATTTCTTATATTATAGTTTCATACATAGTCAAAACGTATCACTTGCATAAAAAGAGTATTTTTCAAAGATTGACTTGAAAGATGTATGGAGATTATATGAATATGATATGACATACATGGGATATTGAGTATGATAGAGGAAGTCTCTGAATTTGAGATCGCGACAGAAGGACTTCCTTATCAATACTATGGTGGATGAAAATTAATTAAGAACTGTAACCAGCTAACTCTTTCATCCAGCGCCGTAACACCCGCATCGACCACAGACCTGGTATGGGACGGGCCTAGTCTAGTATCTAATCTAGAAGCTAAGGCCATCTCCACGGGAACGTATTATTATATGTATAAGCGCCACGGGTCGCTCAGAATAACCTAGGGGGCGTCCGGATCGATCAAAATAATCCAGATGGGTTCCGCGGGTCGCCCATGAAGTACCTAGGATGCTATATGCTCAACTGGTGGAGTGAAGATGCTTAGTGGAAAGATTTGAGAAAAACTTTATACTCTTGATCTGGTCACGCATTAAAGGGAATGCGCAGTGATGTTGACGAGCTCCGACATGTAAATCAAGAGTTTCTGTGGGTAAAATGATACACCTCTACAGAGTAAAACGTGGATATTCACTCCTTGTTCTCAGGTCAAGAACTACGTCGCGGCAAGAAAGGAGGCCTACAGGTAGCCTCAGCCCAGTTGTGTAAAGTGCTCAGTAGAATTTTTCTAAATGATCAAATGGAGATTGTTTCTAACAAATGTTTTAAAAAGTAAAGCTTTTGCTCCTTGACTTATTATATGCTTAAACATATTATCCTTGAATTAGTTAATTTAGATCATCCTGCATTATGTCTTGAATCTTGCTGAGTACTTTTGTACTCACCCTTGCTATATAAATCCTTAGTAGACTTAGAATTTTCAAACGAAAGAAAATTTGCTGAAGAAGATATTGGAGGAGTGGAGCTGACTCAAGATCCCGAGGATCCGGAGATGGACATCTACAATTACGACCCTACTTACTTTGGATCTGGAGACGAAGACTTCTGAAAACTACCGTAGAACTGGCTAGTTTTGCTAGTAAGATGTATAGTTTTTGTAAAACTGATGTTTTGTTACATGGGTTGTTTCTAATAACAAACCCTAATGTTATAATCTGTTAAACTTGAAATCCATGTTTCTGTTTCGCTACTCTGAATAGGATATTGTTCGGGAAAACATACTTTTGTCGGGCAATATTCACAAACTAGACATGCTACCACGTGGGTGGGATCCCGGGTCGCGTCAACCACCCCCCTATGCAATGCATATGCATGTTATGCAAACGAGCAGTACTCACCCATGGTAAACTTCATGGCTTCAATAACTTGCTCAAGTGGCTCTGCAGAGGGAAAAAAAGAAAGTCTTCTTGGTCGAACAGAAGAAAAGAAGCTCCTACGGCCAACAAATCTCTCTGTGTCTAGTCGAAAAGCCACCTGTTTAAATTTTTGAGCTGTTAAGGTGGCTCAGGTCGTGCGACCAGACCCTAACTCAGGTCCAGTTCGATCAGATACAATTCAAGTCTAGCTCGACTAGCTCTAATTTAGGTCTACTTCAACTAGATCCAAACTCAGGTCTAGTTCGATCAAACCCAACTTGGGTCGAGCTCGACCAACTCCAATTCAGGTATAGTTCGATCAGATCCAAACTCAGGTCTAGTTTGATCAAACCCAACTCGGATCTAGCTCAACTAGACCCAGTCTTGTTGATCTGTGCACTTGGCTCGACCAGTGAAATTCGACCAGGTTTTGATTATTTAAAACAATCCATGCATATGTATATATTTTTTATACATACTTTAACCTTTTGATTAACTAGGTCTTCACATGACGAATTTTATTACAAAATTTCATCGAACACAATGTTATTTCAACCATTAAGATTGTCAATGATCAAGAGAACTGACCGTCGAACTTACGAAAAAGAATCAACAAAGAATGTTGAAAAGATGAGGGAGCATAGAGAATTTTTATACAGGTTAGACCCTCAAAGATGAGTAACAACTCTACGTTCTATGTGATTGTATTCAATCTCCTTGTTTCTGTTGTCTTCCGTCTTTTACATTTACAAAAACGTTGTATTTATAGACATCGAAACTATTTAGCTTGAGGTAATTGTTGTTGACTAACTCTATTACTTGCGGTTGTCCTGGCGGTTCTTGGGGATCGTGCTTCAAACTGCCTGATACAAAAACGACGTGGTTTGACCATACAGGCCTCCGACTAGCTTAAAAGTGATCCGTTTGAGACCTAGCCTTGGTTTTCACACTAGACTCGTCCAGATTCTAATATGCGGAATAACGGGATCTTACTCGGAAATATCGAAACCCAAAGGTTGATCGAAACACAGCTGAAAGTAATGGCACAACTCTTTATTTCAAAGAGGGCTTTACACATCGAACGTTAGGTCGCGCTCGCCTACGTCGAGGGAACTATGTGTCTAAGACTTCAATCTAGACTCGATTGTATTCGATGATCTAAACTAGACCTATTACAAGGTATTTATAGTCCAATCGTATGAGTACATATCAGACTTAATAACCTAAACGTATTAGACATATAACTAATCCTAAACAGATAAGCTTAGTTATACACATTCGGATCGGATTACAATTCCGAACAGGGAACGAATTCCTCTTCCTGGTCGCGAACCAATCCATGGTCGCGGACTCATCCATGGTCGCGAATCCTTTCCGAACACGGTTAAGGTCGCGAAGCCGTATGCGATCAGGACTTGGTCGCGAAGCCGTATACGATCAAGACTTGGAGATCCTCCCGGATCATGACTCCCTTGTTGAGAAGGAGCCAACCCCGGTTGCGACCTCTCGATCAAACTGGAGATGTGGAAATTGGGTTTGTCCATCTTCTTTGGTGTACCACTTTGCCGCATGTGCTCGTTGGTCTTTCCGACCGATCCGAAAAGTCTCCTTGGTGCCACTGCGGGTGGTAGTTACCTTCTCCAGAATCACATCTTCACGTAGAGGTTCGTCTCGTTGATAGACCAAGTCTTCAATAGATGGTACTATGGTATTTGGCTCATTATCCAGCATTGAAGGCTCAAAGAGTTTGAGGTGCTTAACATTGACAACCGAGTAAATATCCATGTATGGAGGTAACTCGAGCTGACAAGCATTATTACCCACTTGCGGGAAAATCCGAAAAGGACCATAACAAATGGGTTTGAGTTTCTTATCTTCACCTTTAAGTCTCTCCTTACTCAGATGTAATCATACCATATCACCTTCTTGAAATTGCGCATCAACTCGGTGCCGATCATGTCGTACCTTGTATTTGAGTTGAGCTTTCAGCAAGTTCTGTTCAACCTCACGATGGAGTCGTTGAATATCTTCCAGGAACTTTTGTGCTCAATCCTGATCAGATGCTTCCTTGCTGTTCTGTGTTGAGGTAGGGATCACAAACTCCATGTCGAATGGACTCTGTCGTAGAAATCCTAAACAGACCTCAAACGGTGACTTTCCAGTCGAACCATGCACTACTCGATTAAAAGCAAACTGCAGGTACGGTATGCTTGCATCCCAGGTCTTCTGGTGCTTCGAATTATATCCTCTCAAGAGATGAACGACTGTGCGATTTACCACCTTGGTTTGACCATCAGTTTGCGGATGAAAAGCAGTACTCTTTAGCTTGGTGTCCATCATTGTCCAAAGTGATCGCCAAAAGTGACTAAGGAACCGGGTATCGCGATCAGACACAATAGAAGTCGGCAGTCCGACGTGTGTCGAAACGTTTTGAAAGAAGACCCGAGTTGCTTCTTCTCCTGTGATAGTCTTTCGACAAGGTATACGAACAATCATTTTGGAGAACCGATCAACGACCACGAATAGATAATCGTTGCCACGTCGGGTCTTAGGCAATCCTCCCAAGAAATACATGGATATGCTCTCCCATGGTCGCGATGGAACTGGCAAAGGAGTGTACAAACCTAATTTTCGGTTTCCCGGTTTCGAGATGCTGCAGAGACCACAGCCTCGAACAAAACTAGCCACATCTTGCTGCATACGCGGCTAGAACACATGTCGGTGAAGATTTTGCAACGTCTTTGTAACCCCAAAGTGACTAGCTACCTTCGATGTGTGTGTTTCTTGCATCCATTGAATTCGAGGTGCTCCACGAGGTATGCAAAGTAAATTGCCCTGGTACAAGAGTCCTTCTTGACGAACGAACTCTGTAGGGTTCCCTGTTTCGAGCTCAGTCAGTGCTGTTTGAAAATCAGGGTCTTCACTATACATAGTGGCATAGTCATCATGACATGAGGGCTCGATCTGCATGAATGCTGATAAACAGAGGGTCGTAACTGGTGGTCGCGACAACATGTCCGCCAATTTGTTGTGTACGCCCTTTTTGTACTTAATCACCAGATTAAACTGCTGCAGATACGACATCCACTTCATGTGCCGAGCTTGCTGTAGTTTGGACTGAGTTGCAAATATTGCAATGGTTGATGGTCGGTGTGGACAACCATCTCATTACTCAAGAGATAACACCGCCAATGTTTCACGGCCTAATGCAGTGCGCATAACTCCTTATCATAAGTCGGGTAGTTCTTCTGAGCTCCCTGGAATAATTCGGAGTGATATGCCACTGGTCGACCTTCTTGCATGAGCATTGCGCCCATCGCATAACCTGAGGCATCGGTTTCTAGTTCGAACGGTTTCTGGAGATTCGGCAAAGCTAACACAGGCGCCTCGCTGATCTTCTTTTTCAGCAAGAGAAACGTGCCCTCATGTTTCCCTGTCCACTCGAACTTCTGATCGATCCTGGTTAATGCATGCAATGGAGAAGCCACAATCGAGAAGTGTCGGATGAACTTCCGAAGATATTGGCATGCTCCCACAACACTACACACATCCGTAACTATTCGTGGTCGCGGCCACTCGTGAATCACTCTTACCTTATCTGGGTCGATTTGCAACGTACCGTTGCCGACCAGGAATCCAAGGTAAAGTAGAGTGTGCTGGCCGAACTCGCACTTCTTACGGTTGAGGCGAAGACGATGTTGCCGAAGCTGATCGAACACCTTTTCGACATGAATGAGGTGCTCACCCCACGATCGACTATAAACCAGTATGTCGTCGAGGTAAACGATCACAAAGTCGTCGATGAACTGTCTCAATACGTCATTCATAAGACGCATGAAGATTGCCGGGGCGTTGCAGAGACCAAACGGCATGACCAGCTATTCGAACAGACCTTGTCGTGTTTTGAACGCGGTCTTCCACGTATCCTCCTCTCGGATGCTGACTTGATGATAACCTGACTTAAGATCCAATTTGGAGAAGACAACAGCATGCTTCAATTGGTCTAACTGGTCGTCAATACGGGGAAGGGGGTACCGGTTCTTGATGGTGATTTTGTTTAGTGCTCGGTAGTCGATGCACATACGCCAAGTCCCATCTTTCTTTGGCACTAACACCACAGGAGATCCACAAGGTGAACTACTCAGTTGAATGACACCATCGTTCAACAACTCACCAAGTTGTCTTTTGATCTCTTCATTCTCCAATACTGAGTTGCAATACATACTCAGATTTGGTAGTGTCGCATCGGGCACAAGCTGAATTTCGTGCTCGACTGGACGTTTCGGCGGACAACCCTGGGTAGTCTCGAACAGATCACTGTATTTCTCCAGCAGTCCCGACAAACGACCAGAATCCTCTCGGCACGCCAACAACAATGCTGGTCGAGTACCCTTACCTTGACCAATGGATCGAATCATGACAAGCACATACTTGTGACATGCATTAACAATTCGTTTGGCTTGATTTGCGGTAATCAAGTTCGAAGTATTGACGTGGATGTCTCTACTGATCACGAACTTAACTCCGTCTTTGGTGAGGTCGTACTCTTGCGCTCGCCGATGGAAGTGAGCGTCTCGATCATACAGATACGGACTCCCAAAGATCACCTAACAGATATCGATAGGGACAACATCGCATTGCAAAGAAAAAGCCGAGTCCGAAAAATAACGCTTCAAAATCGGACACGAGTGCCTTTTGTGAACATTGTCAAGTCGCGGGACATACGAAGGACAAATGCTACAAGCTTTATCCTGAACTTCGACCAAAAAAAACGGACCAGAGAAAAGAACAACCACGGCTATTGCGACTTCACCTGACAAAGAAGTTGTCCGAGTGAATTCGGTTAATGAGGCGGATACGACCTTGTCTATGATGGCAATGCCGAAGGAGAAGGGTTCGGATCCACCGAACGACCATCACCTAACGGAGGACTTGTTCACCATCAACATCCAGGTGAAGCACGAAGTGGTTGCAGCGATATTCAATCCAGAAAGTCAGAAGAATCTGGTCTCTGCTGGACTGGTTCGGCAACTTGGTTGTTAATTTTTTATATTAGTGATTAAAATTAAAAAATTGGATTTACACATGTATCAAACGATAAGTAAAAAAAGAGAGATAAAATATTTTACAAGCATTTTTTCCAGATATAAATAAAATTAATTGTGACCATCTGAGTTTATTGTTAAATAGTCAACAAACCTGAAAATAAATATTAGTAATATAAAGTGCTCGCATATTATTTATAAATGCGCCCGCATAAGTTTTATATTGACAAACTGATTAGTTATTTAAGGAGATATACGTACACGGTGCACCGTTTAGTACACTTTTTAAAACTTCTCTTTTATGTATATATTAAAATTAAAATTTATCTTCCTGTATTAATATGTGATTGTAAAGTAAAAACTCATGTTTTTTATATAAAAATACACTTAAACTAAACTAATTTTAACAAGTTCTCATTCAAATTATAAAAAAAAATTATAACTAAAGTGTGCATACCTATAATTAGTATTAATACTAATTTACAAAAAGTACTTATAAAAAATAATACAAATTTTAATCCAAGAGATACGAGTTTAGAACTAAAAAAAACAGTAATATGTTGCCTAGCAAGAAGAGCCGGCAGCCGAGGCCGATTTGAGCTTCCATATTCCTCCTGTTTTGCTCGGCGCGTCGAGCCAAGGTGGACAAAGGCTACCCTTGCTACCTTTATGTGCCTTCAAGTGCTGATCTATATAGATGTGCTAAAGCGATTTAGGTTATCTTGCTAAATTCCTATTATCTTTAATTCAAAGATGTAATAAGCCTCTAGATTATTTTCTGTACTCTGTATTTTGACTTGTTTTTACGTGCTGACCTACATTTATGTTCTCTAATGTTGTTTCTGTTTAATATGTAATCAAACATTAATTTGAGTTATGGTCTTATGATCTGCGTTTTTGCCTTCCAAAATTGTTAGGTCTTCATATCTGTTAATTTGGTATTTATTGAGTTGGTATTTATTGAAACCAAATCAAATTATATTTTGGTTAATTTAATATTGATTTTATATAACTAAAATTAGAAAAATACCAAACCGAAAATACTGAATGCACATTCCTAATTAGAATAATAAGTTTAATAAATGATAATTTATAATAGAGATGACACAAATAGAAGATCAAAGTTACATAAAGATCAATTTAATAGTTGTAATAAAATGGGTGATGTGGCTTAAATGATCATCTCATTGGGAGTGAGTAATTATAAGTGTAAGAAAGATAAATGGTCTCTTAAAAAATTTTCTTTTTAATTTCCTCTTTAACTAAACACTGTTAGGGCTATCAAAAAACTTGAGTTGCATGAATTATTCAAGATTTGCTTGGTTTTGGGTTTGACTCAAACTAAATTTGAAGCTTGAAACCTAGCTTGCTAGCCGAGCACCACCATGCCCTGTGGCCGATCTTGCTCCATGGCGGCTTCCACCAACATCTTCGGGCCTTGGCAACTCTCTCTCTCTTGATCTTATCTCCCGCCGGCGGCAAGACAGTAACCCTCGCCGGCGAGCTACCTGCGGCCTTCTCTGTGCTTGTGTAGATCTATTGTAGAGTTCACTCGAACCGAGCTCGAGCTCAATTCTAAGCTCGAAACCCGAGCTTGAGCTGAGCCTGACTGAGCTCAACTCGTTAACAGCCGTGTCGGGGGTGTTTTGATCGAATCATACACTTAAGCGCAGCGCGAGAGGAAAGGGGAAATAAAAACCCAAACCCTAAACCCTCGCCTCCTCATCTCCTCCTTACCCACTTCGTGCGAATTGGAGAAATTTCATCCGTGGGGGAGGAAGATTTCTGCTGCAATTTGTTTTCAGGTGTTTGTGCAGCACAAGTTGTGTTTAGATAATTTTCTTGCTTAATTTCTTTGCCCCATGTTTTTTTCTGAATTTTCTGAATTTTTTGGAACTTATGCTAATTTTCTTGTTCTACTAAGCAAAGCGACTTGAAACCCCAATTATGTTGAATTTGTTCCGATATTATTTGAGCAATTGTTTGTTTCATCTGCATAACCAATCGAAAGTTACAATCTTGATGCGTTGTTATATATCAGATTGAAGAAGAGGAGCTAAGAATTGAGAAAAATGTCGGCCAAGTGGCGATCTTTGCAGCATCGGCATCGGTACACCTACACCTCGGTGGTATTCCCGAAGTACTATCTTGAAACACTTGCTCTCTTGCCGCATGAGGTCTACTCCTCTAATTTCTTTGCGCAACTGAACAATTTGATCTCCTTGACCTCCACCTACTCACAAGTCATTGCGGTCAAGGACCTTGCATCGGCATTTGTGCAGTTGCTTGCTGTTCCGGCGATTCCCGACAATGCTGTGCTTGTTGCCACGAAGTTTTACTTGGAGATCTTCTTCTTGGAGAACTCCCTTCCTCTCCACCGTACACTCATATCTGTGCTCGCAAAGTGCAAGAAGTTCTCCTCGGTGATCAGTGGGTGCTTTGCTTCGCTCTGCAGTGAGTATGGTGGCTCTGGTAGCAAGGGAAAGAAGAGGTTTTTGGTATCTCGGGCGGCACTGTCGCTGATTGGGTACCCAAAGTTGGGATTTTTGGATGAGGCCGTAGAGAAGTGTGCGGAGATCATAGCATTGGATGTGGTTTCTGGTCTCAATGGAGTGCTTAGAGACATAGAAGATGGATCCCGGCCATCTCCGGTTGTGATGGAGCAGTGCCAGGAGGCCATGTCTTGCATGTACTACTTGCTGCAGCGCTACTCATCTAAGTTTACTGGTCTTGATGAGGCATCAAGTGTCTTCGCGAGTGCTATTTGGACAATACTGACGGTTCTCAAGTCGTTTGCCTTTTCGAGGGATTGTTTGGTGGCCTCTGGAGTGAGTTTCTGTGCTGCAATTCAGGTTTTCATGAGTGCCGAGGAGATCTGTAGGTTTATTTCTCAAGGTCTCTTTGGTATCTGTCCTGAGAATGAGCACGAAATGGATTTAGCTGCTGACAATGTGCTTCCCAATTCTGATTTGAGTGAACAAGTCAGAGATCTCTCGGTTTTGAGTAGACTTTGTCTTCTGAGGGGGATTTTGACAGCTATTCCAAGGGTAGTGCTCAACATGCGCTGTGTTTGTTCTAATGGATCTCTGTGGACTATATTGTATGATGGGATTTTGCCTGAGATTTGCAAGTACTGTGAGAATCCAATAGATAGCCACTTCAATTTCCATGCTCTTACAGTGACTCAGATATGTTTGCAACAGATAAAGACTTCTATTTTAGCTGATTTTACTGACTTCTCTGGATATTATAAGCCTTTGACAAGTGGAGTTATCGATCGTATATTGAGAATCATATGGAGTAACCTAGAAGATCCATTGAGCCAGACAGTAAAACAGGTGCATTTGATCTTTGATCTCGTATTAGATATTGAATCATGTATTCCATTGGAAGACCATGAACGCAATACCAAAATCTTCCTGTGCAATATTGCAAATGATTTGCTTCGCTTAGGGCCACGGTGTAAAGGAAGATATATCCCTTTAGCCTCTTTGACAAAGCGATTGGGTGCCAAATCTCTTCTAAGCTTGAAACAAAACCTCCTTTCTGAAACAGCTTATGCTTATATAGATGATGATGTTTGTTGTGCTGCGACATCATTCTTAAAATGCTTCCTGGAGACTTTAAGGGATGAATGTTGGCGTGACGATGGTGTTGAGCAAGGATATCATGCTTTCAGAGCTCTATGTTTGCCTCCTTTAATTCAGGGACTAGTATCTGGATATTCAAAGTTACGTTCTAATTTAAACACTTATGCTCTGCCTGCTGTTATTGAGGTTGATGCAGATAGCATATTTGCAATGCTTGGATTCATCTCTGTCGGGCCAAGTGCAAAGGCAGCCAAACTGGATGTTGCTTTGAAAAACGACCAGTGTATAGCCGCATTGGTTTCCCTGCTTAAGGTCTCTCGAAATCTTGCACTTGTGGAAGGGGACATTGATTTGGATTGTGATGAGTTATCTCAGCAGAGGGATAATAAGGGTGCTGCAGTTATATCTATTAGAGGGATTGATGTTACAGTCCCCATTAACTGGTTTGTTTTGGCACTAACGCACAGTGACGAAAGTCTCCGGATGGATGCTGCTGAATCTCTCTTTCTAAATCCAAAGACATCAAGTCTCCCATCCTCCTTGGAACTGTGCTTGCTTAAAGAGGCAGTCCCATTAAATATGCGTTGCAGCTCAACAGCATTTCAGATGAAATGGACAAGTTTATTCAGGAAATTTTTTGCTAGGGTACGGACAGCACTAGACAGACAGGTAAAGCAAGGATCATGGCTGCCATCTTCATGCTGCAGTGTGAAAGAAAGTAGTTCTGTTGATGCTGTCAAGGTTTCTGTTGTCCAGAGAGCTGAAGATCTTTTCAAATTTATGAAGTGGCTGAGTTCCTTTCTTTTTAATTCTTGCTATCCCTCCGGTCCATATGAAAGAAAAACAATCGCGATGGAGCTTATCCTCACAATGCTAGACATTTGGCCTATTTGTCGACCTGATGGGAAGCATGATCTTTATCCTTACAATGACATTATAACATCGCCAGATTCAACAATATCATTTGTAGGGTCTATAATTGATAGCTGGGACAGGCTAAGAGAAAACTCTTTTCGCATTCTATTGCATTTTCCAACACCACTTCCTGGACTTTCCTCGAATACATCCATAAATGATGTTATCAGGTGGGCAAAAAAACTCGTGCTCAGCCCACGAGTCCGGGAAAGTGATGCAGGTGCATTGACCTTCCGACTTATATTTAGGAAGTATGTGTTGGAGCTTGGATGTGTTGTTGAGTTTTCTGAAGAAAGTGATTGCCTTCAATGTTACACAAAATCTAAAAATGGAGATCCACTAGTCTTTACCAGTCAAAACCCAGTAGCAATTTATATTTTGTCACTTATTGAGTGGCTGTCCAGTGTTGTCAAAGAGGGTGAGAGGGATCTTTCTGAAGCATGTAAGAAAAGCTTTGTCCATGGAGTTCTGCTTACCCTGCGCTACACATTTGACGAGCTGGATTGGAACTCTCAGGTGGTTCAGTCATGTATTTCTGAAATGAGGAGTTTGGTAGAGAAGCTTCTTCAACTCGTAGTGCGTGTAACTTCATTGGCCCTGTGGGTGGTTTCTTCTGATGCATGGTATATGCCATATGATGTGGATGACATGACTGATGATGCTTCCTTCCTTTCTGATGTAATTGATGAGGATCAGCCTGATGCTGCTTCAGAAATAGCAGAGAAGAATGTGAAATCTGGGGATAATGGCAAACCGGCTGAGCATGTTGTTATGGTTGGTTGTTGGCTTGCTATGAAGGAGGTAAATGAATTAGTTCCTTGTCCCTTTTTCAGCTAACTTTTGGTCTTAAATTTTCTTCTCACCAACTTCCTTTATTTCTAACTTTTTTGTGATATAGTTGAGCAGCTTTTTGAATTTCATTGTTTGCTTATGATTTTGTAGAATTCTAATACAATTGAGCCACAACTTTTCTAGTAGGTAATTTTTAGCAGAATGTCTTTGGCTGTGAAAATATTATGTTTATGTAAGGTCTGCTCTCCCTGCTCAAGGGTATATTGTAGACCAATATATTAAATTGGGAGTGTGTGATTTATTTTGCAAAAACAGCATGCTTCATCCCAGATTGATATCAGTGTTTCAATATATTTTCTATATATATTTTTTAATATTTTCTATAATGTATTCTTTCCATCTGCATTTCAGGTCAGTCTACTTTTTGGAACTATCATCAGGAAAATTCCATTGCCTGACTGTTCATACTTGAACACATCTCAAAATGGTTTTTCTGACAATACTACTGAAATCGAGCAGACATGCATGTCTGGAGAAATTCTTGATGTGGAACAGTTACAGACGATGGGTGATCATTTTTTGCAGGTCCTTCTTAAAATGAAGCACAATGGTGCGATTGATAAGACAAGGGCTGGATTTACTGCCCTTTGCAATCGTCTTCTTTGCTCAAACGATTCAAGGTATGTTTTACAGTTCAATGAGGCTGGTTCTTTGTGTGTGTGTGTGTGTTGGGGGGGGGTTGTGGGTGGAGGAATTGTAATCCTTCCTTTATGAGTGTTACAATTTTTGTTCATATTCAAAATATATATGTGAAGAAGTCAGTGGGCAACATGCCAAATTCATTTCCTGAATTTGTGCGCTGTCATATACAGCATGGCCCAAACCATTCATCAGGTTCATCCTTGTGGTATAAGATTATCTGAAATTGAGATCATTTAGTAATGCATATATGCCTTAAACCTGGTCACCAATAACTTTACTATAATCTGAAGAATGAAAGCAAAATTGTACAAACTAAGCTATTTACATGTCTCCCAACAGGTCTATGAACATCATTATTAGTACTTTGCTGTAGCTATGGAATATCATCTCCAAGGAATAAGTGGTTTATTGTGTTATTTTTGTTGAACTGGATTCTACATTTGATTAATTTGGAATAAACTTTAATAGCTTGCACGTTGAGTGTGCTGAGGAGCTTTTGTTTGTTTCATCATTTACAGGCTTTGTAAAATGACAGAATCATGGATGCTGCTGCTGATGGATAGGACAATTGCTAAAGGACAGACAGTGGATGATTTGCTAAGGAGGAGCGCTGGAATTCCTGCTGCTTTTATTGCCCTTTTTCTGGCAGAACCAGAGGGAACACCAAAGAAGCTACTTCCAAAGGCATTAGACTGGCTGATAGGATTTGCTAAAACATCTTTGGCAAATTTTCACAAAGATGGCAAGCAGAAGACTGAAGTAACTAAGGATTCTCTTGGTGATCCATGTGATTTACGATCAGGAGCTACTGCAAATGTAAATTCTAATGGAAATGTGTCTAAAAGCCGAGATGAGGGTGTAGTTCCCACAGTGCATGTGTTCAATGTGCTTAGAGCTTCCTTTAATGATGCAAATTTAGCTGCTGACACTTCTGGATTTTGTGCTGAGGCTACAATTATTGCAATACATGCATTTTCATCTCCTTACTGGGAGGTGCGTAATGCTGCTTGCCTTGCATATACTGCACTGGTTCGCCGCATGGTTGGGTTCCTGAATGTGCAGAAACGTGAATCAGCACGACGATCATTAACTGGTCTTGAATTCTTCCACAGGTAAGTTTTGTACATGATATAAATTCAGTTTATGTTGTGGTAATTGTGATCAGTCCTTGGCTCCGCTCCTTGCAACACTATATTTCCTTGCTGTTATTTTCATATAATTCATCTTGTAGAAGGAAAGATCTAAATATCTTGTTAATAGCATTTACAAAATTTTGGACATGGCTAGGCATTAGATAATTGTTTCTTCATTTAAAAAATAGAATCAACTTAAATCACCTCCTACCACCCCCACCCTGTCTGCCAACTTTCCATTCCCCCTCCTCCCCTCCCCGTGTGTGACCTCCTATTTTGTTTAATTTAATTTAATTAATTTATTTATTTTGGGGTGTCTTTTTTCTGGGACAGGGTGGGGGTGGGGGGTTTAAACCTGTCAAGGTTTAGTGCCACCTAACCAATACAGATCTTGGAGCAAATTGGAGGGTGGGAATTGGTGCCTACAAATTAGCTAAAAACAGGTTAGGTGCTGATTTAGCAACTTCCTAAAGTTGTTATCCCTTTGTGATGGTTCAAGCCTGTCTTTGATATATAAGTTAATTCAATTCAAAAAAGAATTTGTTATTGTTGCATTTTTGAAGTGTGATGGTTATTAGTTATTACTTGTGTCAATTTTCCTCTTATTATTTTGTTTATTTATGGTGAAACATTTATATGCAAAATCCACTCATGCTATAGTACTTCCAGTTGGAGGACGCTAGTTTTGTTTGAAAGTGTGCTTTGTTCTGTTATGTAGGTATCCAGCGCTTCATGCTTTCCTTTTTAATGAATTGAAAGTGGCAACTGAGCTGCTAGCTGATGGATTTTCCAGCAATTTGGAGTTGAACATTGCAAAAGCCGTACACCCTAGTCTTTGCCCTATTCTTATCCTTTTATCAAGACTAAAGCCCTCACCCATAAGCTGTGGAACAGATGATTCTTTAGATCCTTTCTTGCTTTTGCCTTTTATCCAAAGATGTGCTACCCAGAGTAACTACCGGGTACGTGTCCTTGCATCAAGGGCTTTAATTGGTTTGGTATCTAACAAGAGATTACACCATGTTGTTGGTCATATTCTGGATAATTTACCTTACGGAGCTCATGAAGCAGCAGCTCACAGTGTTCTGTGTTCTGATCCTTCTATGTCAGCTAATATGGGGAATGAAAATGCAGTTGTGCTCGCTAAATCTGTTTCATTTAATTCAACCCATGGCCTTTTGCTGCAGTTGTCTTCTCTTCTAGATAACAATGTAAGAGGCTTGACAGATAACAGCAAGAAGGATGAGATTATTGGGCAACTGATTGAGGTTCTCTCAAAGTGCTCATGGCTTGGCAGCACTAAATTATGCTCTTGCCCTGTCCTAAGTACATCTTATTTACAGGTATTAGATCTTATGTTTGATATTGCAAGAACAGGGAGAAGCAGATATACTTCTGCCATTCGGACGCTGCTGCTAGAGTTAAGTTCCCATTGCTTGGACAGTGGAACATCGATCCATTATGCATTCCATGATCCAACCCGAATTGAGCGCCAACAACAAGCAGCTGTTTCATATTTCAGTTGCATCAGTCTTCTCGAGGGAAATGATGAAACTACTGAGGAAGATGTTCAATTACAAAGATTTGATCTATCAGCTTCAAGCATGTCAGAGATGCCTCGAGAGGATGTTTCCCTCCCTGAACTACATCAACAGATTATGTCTTGTGTGGCTGATCCTACATATGATGTTAGAATGACAGCGCTGAAGAGGATTCTTAAGCTCACAAAATCTATGAGATCCAGCAATGGTAAAAGCATTTTGCACCAATGGGCAAGGACCAATCTGCAGTCTGTGGTGATGCAAAGGCTATTTGTGGAAGAACACCCCAAATGTCTTTATTATAATCTAAAGATCATGTTCTCATGGAACATGGAATGTCAGTTCGACATTGCGGATGATTCTAGCACGTTGTCATGCATCTGGGACAGATTAGTTCATTTGAATGGCACTATGTCGCATGCAAAAACCAGAGAAATAATTCTATGCTGCATGGGTATGTGCATGAAACAGTTTGATAAATTGCTCAGGGTCACTGCTTTGATGAATGGGCTGAAAACCTGTGAGCTTTCAACATCCTTTGTTAGAATCAATGAAGGGTATAGATTGTCGAGTGCCATTATTAGAACAAACTTTTTTGTCGATCTTGTTAAGAACCATAGTGCACCATCTGAAACTGTTAATGCTCGAAGGGCTGCTGCTGAAGCCATTGTTGCTTCGGGTCTTCTTGAAGAAGCAAACTTATTTGCTTCATCCGTGTCCAACACATACCTTCCTTCTGAATACGATGAAAGCCAGATTGAGGAGAAATGTTCAGAAGCTAGTGTGGGTGAATTTGTCAGACTTTACGCATGCAAAATACTTGATTTGTGGTTTATATGCATCCAGCTGCTGGAGGATGAGGATGTCTATCTTAGGCAAAACCTTGCCAAGAATGTTCAGAAGATAATAGCAAAAGGGTCAGGTAATAACTTCTGTGATGATTCCACACCGCTGCAAGTGGATAGAGTGATTGAGTTGAGCTTTGAATATCTAACTTCCCTGTTTGGCCACTGGCTGAGATACATAAACCACTTGTTAAAGGTAGTTTTGGATACTGGTAACTCTTTCAGCTCTCGTGGTGATTTAGTTCGTCAGATATTTGATAAAGAAATAGATAACCACCATGAGGAGAAGCTGTTGATATGTCAAATCTGCTGCTCTAATTTAGAGAAGCTTTTGCAATCTGAACAGCAAGTGGAAATAGAGGGAAAGACTGGAACATTCTTACTGAACTGGAGAGTGCGCTTTTTGCACCAACTCACATCACTGACCAGTGGCTATCTTGAAAAAGAGGGAAAGACTGATTGGATTGGCAGCATCGGCAACCATAAGGATGTGTTCATATCAGTGTACACAAATCTACTAGGCCTCTATGCGCTCACTCATCGTGGTCCTTCGGAACAACTGAAGGACAAGCATAAGCTGTACTTGCAAGAATTCTCAGATCTTACAGGATTCATCACTCCATTCCTCAAAAATCCTTTGATATCTAACCTTTATTTGCTAGTAACACGCTCACATAAGATGTTCGGATTCCTGGAAAAGCAAGAGGATCAGCTGTGGAGGTCAGCCTCGGAAGATATTGATCCGTATTTTCTCATCAGATGAATTTTGTTGTGTAAAAGTGATTCTTTCATGGTTATTCCTGTCGTAAAACTAATTATTAAAATTTTCTTTTGATACAAGTTTTACCACAGCAATTTTCACTTGATACCATGTGAACACAGCTCACATGTTCACGGTCACTATTGTACAATGAGTTCCCAAAGATTTGTTACTTGTAAGATGGTTAAGATGTCGAGCTCATAATTTCCTTCAGATGTGGAAATGTATCAACGGTACTAGGCATGATACACTTGTATGGCTGTATTTGGTGTACCCTTGTGATGAAAAAACTTCTGAGGACACCCTTGACTTCTATCAGGAGTCATTCAATCATGTATATATAGATCATGATTCGAAGACTCTTGACTAGGTGTTATGCATGAAAGGGGTCTTCACAAATATTGTTTTCAGGTCATTATGTTTCTTGGATTTGTTAGGTAATTGCTTGCTGTCCATGTGCATGATTTTGCAAGTACAGGGCGTATGAACACCTCGTAACTTGTAAGTCGTGCATCCACACATTCTGGTGCCCAATGGAAAACAGTATAGCAAAACATCTTAAAACTAATGTTTTTGTTTTGTATTAGTTGTTGATCTTTAGGTGTATATATTGTTGATTAGTTTGCTTTTCCATTTGTCATCCAATTCTCCTTGAATTCATAACAAGATCATGAAGAGTAATTTCAGATATGATTAAGGTTTTGTTTGGATAAGAGGAAAAATTTCGTAAGAGGCAGTGATCCATTAGGATTTTGTATTAATAAAAATAGAATCTCGAACCTGATTTTTAAAAATCTCTTAAGAATAAATCAAAACCTATCATTCCAAATATATCCTAAAAGATAGGTCCACCAGGTTAAAATTTTGTGAGACCAACAGGTTAAACCTAGGTGTTTGGAAATTGGGACATCAATGCCTCTTTGTGGGTAGTTTGATTTACCTTTTAAAAAAAATTAGTCAAACATTGGCAATGATCAAAATATATCATATATGGCATGATAAAAAAAAAGTTTGACCACAAATTAAATAATTGTTAAATCTCGTGGTTGTCAAAATTTGATTAGTCAATTCATAACTCATTTGTCATAGAGTGATGAGAGAAATTTGAGTATCAAATCTTAGATGGTTAAATCACACATCCAATATTGATAAAAAAAATAAGACAAACTAGTCAAAGATGGGTTGTTGATATGTCAAAATTTGATTATGAGCTAAACGATAGACAAATTATGGTGATATGATCAAATTTTAGTATAATGATAAGTGTTTATTTAATATATATATATATATATATATATATATATATATATATATATATATATATATATATATATATATATATATATATATATATATATATTTGTTTGTCTCAATAGAATCTTTTTTATCTCAAAGCTATTTAAAATGAGTAATTATTCGTGTTATATTCACTAGTCGGATAAAATTAATGTCATAAAGTATTTTTAATTTATTTCAGAACAAAACACAAAGAATTAGAATAAATATGAACCAAAATACGTGAATAAATGAGATCAAAACAAACACTTTTGAAGCTGAATCTGAGAAGACCACGGCCGGTATGGGTCATACCCGATCCTGTGACCATCTTCGTTCGTGGAAGAAAGAAAAAAACAGAAAAAACAAATAGACAGAGACCGACACGGATTACAACACGCTCATACTCAGTGTGGAGCATGGGTCGTGTCAATACCCGCTCCCAGCTCGGCCACACCACGCCGGCAGGAGTCAAGTCTCCATGTATTGTACTAGGATTTTCCATGTACACGCATGAAACTCGAGGTGTCTTATTTGGATAGTTTAATATTTGTTTGAGTTTATAAATAGGCATGGTTTTGGTTTTGAAACAAAAGACATTTAAAAAATTTAGTTTAGTTCATCTTTCAAATTTAGGTTTAGTTTTAGTTCAATTTTTGAGTCAATTTGTAAGTTTATTTGGACGGTTGTCTTTCCTTCATCAATTTAATTTAATACGTTTTATTTTATATTATTTGCTGATTTATCTTAATAACTTTTTGTAAGTATTTATCTTAATAACTTTTTGTGAGTAGTTTTTCCTCAAGATTTAGGGACAATCAAATCCTGAGGGCATGACTTTGCCTCTGGTTTATTCGAAATATTGTCGGTTTAATTGCCTGAATTCTTATATTTTAAACTCTAGATTTATACTTTATCTGAGATATCGTTCATACTATTGAGTTAACTCCTTTGGGTGTAATTATTTTAGTGATTAATGATAACCTAACTATGAAACTAATGTGGTTTAATAAGTATATGTGTTGTAGTCTCAAAATAGATTACGAAATGAAAACAAAAAAAAAGCGTATGGAGAATGATATTGATATGAGCCATATTAAGTGAGGTCAAGTTTCACCGAAAGTAAAATTGAAAATTAAAGATCATTTTCTTAGAATTTTATTGGTTTCGGTGCTTGGAGATCGACCGGATTGATATGATTCTTTTTACTAATTTGATCGTACTATAAAAAAGGGTCGGAAACTAGTAGTTTGAGTCGATCTAGTGTGGAAGCTCAAATACATTCATATCATATAGTACTAGTGTTCATTCACCTCTTGCATTACTAGAAAACAAGTCTAGAATGTTTGAATTGGAGCTAAGATCTGAAAACTAGATCTGGTCTTGGTTGTATCAGTACTAGACCTGGTCATGATCATATCTAGTACAGAAACTTGTCATATTAGTATTGAAATTGGTCGTAGTCGTATCAGTTCAAAACTGATCATAGCAGTACTAGATCTGGTCGTGATCGTATCTGTACAAAAACAGTCCGCATGAATATACACTTGAATGCGGACATTTCTCTAGTAGCTCAAACTTTTTCAGGATAAAAATCTTTGTACTATGTGGACAATTAGCATGCATGTTCGTGTGGATGCAGATGCTTGTGCAGTAGCTCAAACTTTTTCGAGCTAAAAATGTTTGTACTGTGTTGATAGTCAGTATGTATGTCCGCGTGGACGCAGACATTTGTGTCAGATATTTTGGTAGTAGGAAAGTTTTTAAATTTTCTAAAAAATATAGGCTGATCTAGGTCTTGATCCTGTTGACAAAATTGTAGCCTCTTGAATTATCTTTCCAACAAACCAAAAAACACCTCAATTGGATATCCAGATCAAAAGTTATACTTATTTTACTGCTAGTCGCATAGATCCATGCAAACTGTCCGCATGGGTGTGAACTTGAATGCGGACATTTGTCCAATAGCCCTTACAAATTTGGAGAACTTTTTTTGCTCTATGTTGTCTATCTGTCTGAGAAAGCGGACTGTCAGCATATTGTTCTAACACAACTCCAACGGCTATTGATTGCGTCACAACTAGTCGTTTGACATAGGCTAATTGTTCATCTTTGGAATTGACTGTCTGCGTGGCTAATTTTTTTTTCTCTTGCATGTTTCTAACGGCTAGATTTGTGTGTGTGTGTGTGGGGGGGGGGGGGGGGTTATATATACTCTTCTTGTAGGTTGAGAGAATATCTTTGACATCTCATTCATATCCCTAACAAGATCATTGTACCTTTAAGTATACAAGTGATTTATAAAAAGATTAGCCTCATTGCTTGACTTAGCACATTTGTGAGAGACTAAGAATGCTTAGTACATATCATCCATAATTGTATAAACTAGTAGTAGAGTGTGGGCATTCATTTGCATCATTTGAGTTTCTAGCACTTGATTTATTCAAGTGAAGGTGTACGACTTATTACTCTTGGCGATCGTCACCGCTTAGACAGTAGTTGAAGGAGAGTCGCGATCTCTCCGTTGGAGTTTGCCGGAGAGGTCGACAAATACTTGAGAAAGACATTGGTGCTTGCCTATCCAGTGGAAAAGGAGCAATTCGAGTGGAGATATTCTTCGTGGATATAGAAGTGAGACTCATGTGTGAGCACTTCAACGAGGAGTAGAAAAGTTCGGGCAAATCTCCAAGACCTCAGTAAAAAAATTGTTGTGTCACTTGATTTTTCTCTTACATTATTTATATTTGTCTTGACTTATTTACTTCTGCTCACCCTTAGTTGCATATTGTATTTCATTTTCTATCATGTTGAATGCAATTTGATTCTAGATTGTTTTAGACCCTTTTGTGAAAATTCAATTTTCCTTTATGCAAAAAATATTTTAGTCGAAAAGTTTTTGAAGCCTCATATTCACCTCCCCTCTAGTCGGCATCCTCAATACTACACATACTCCATGAGACGATCGATATCTGTATATTAAGACAGCATATGATCGCTATACTTTAACAACTAATCTAGAGTTTGAAAAGAATTTTGTGTCTAGTTGAGTTAGGGTAACAAACAGATTGTTGATTTCAAAATTATCAACTTAATTTGTCTTAATTGAGAATCTTAATAATTAATTCATAAATTTATTATCTTGGCATAAAATCGTGTCTAATGATGACACAAATCCCATAACCTAGGTTTTTATCATTGATTTTTGTAAACCAATTTCAATAGTTTTAATAAATTTAGATTTATCTCTCAAAAACATTCAATACTCGCAAATTTAATTTAATAATTTTCAATTTGAAAACTAGTTCCACTTGTTCCTTATATATACAACCTTAGCGATCAGTCATCCACTCGTGGTTTTAACATAACACACCTTCTTAGGGTGTGTCAATTGGTTTGGCCAATCATGCAACCAAACATATCTTCTATTATGCAAGACAAATTTTATGAACCCAGATCTGGACATGGAAATTCATCAAGAAAACCCTTGTACAACTTGCAACAAGTATATATTCATTGAACACTGGTTGATATGCTTCTCCTTTGCTGAATATGTACGCAGGGCCCAGCTTGGGCAACTACAATAACGACTCTTTCCCATTGCATAAGGCTTTCAACAAATGGCAATCACCACAACTTATGAACAGGAAATACACCGGAAAAATGATCTTCCACAAGCAACCTGAAATCTGGAATCGAATGTAAGATGTTACAGTAAATCATTTTTTCTAGAATTTGGGCCTGCTGTTTTGTATCGGTCTGTTCGAACCGGTTGGTTTGATGATGGTTGTTGAACTGGGCCTATGAATAGAGGTTGTCGTTGTTGGCTGAGAGGACCTGTAAAAGCAGAGTTCAGGTTTGTTAATCCATTGACACAAAACATGTCTTGACATTTATAATGAACACTTATGTGTCACATCATGTCCCGATTAGAAAGTTGAGTAAACAATGGAAACAGCTATGTATATGACAAACCTTGCAAGATTATTTCTTTGGACAGCAGCATGCATTTTCGCCCGACTGTAACACAGAATTACACAATGAGAAAGAGTAAGTTCATTGAAGATTGTCATTGCATTACTCAAGAGTTAAATACCTATTAACCTCCATTCTTGCTTTTTTCAGCATAGGGCTCTTGTAGCTGGATAGGTTGCTAGGTCCGTTTCCTGTAAAGACATGAGTCTCTTATAAGTACTGGAAAACATAATGCAGTGAGGGCCAGTAGGCGCAGAAGAAAGAAAAAACAGGAAATTTCACCTCCAAAAAAGCTTCTTTTGTTGCTTGGCGGTATCTTTGTACAAATTTTAATCTGCTTGCTTTGTTTCTCTGGATAAAAAGGGGAGAATATAATAAGGACTTCAAAATTAGCAGGTTACAGACATTGAATAATTCACAGGTATGATTGGAACTCCCACATCCAAACATCTGCTTCATGATGGTACCTAAAAGTACTGATCTATACATGATGGATAAAAAGGGTGTTCCGTTCTCTGATATGGAGTGTCACGAGTGGAAATAGAGGCTAGTGTTTCTACCCCAATTGGGAGTTAATCTAAATCCAAGTGAAAGAAAGCTATTTTTTCTAGATCTCTCTCTCTCTCTGGGAGGGTTTTTTATCCAGCTTGTCGAGGAAACAGGCTACAACTCAAACAGGGGGCCCTGCACTAAGTGGCGTGCAGGCCCAATCATGCCAGGTGACTTCTTAACTACAACTAACATATTTGCTCCTAACAGAATATTTCCTTTTAATTGCCTTGACTTAATCTTGTTTTTAGGTGTTAGTTGTGCCTTCCAATTTCAGTAGAATTAGACTACATATTATCTTGTAATGTAAGCACATTATCATCAATTGCATACTTGAGTAACGAATGTCTAATTCGTGCAGCTTGAAATGTTCAAACAAAGTTACTCTTCAATGTATTCTTGTTGAAATGCATTCCAATTAAAATATTGAGATATAGGCATAGGATACATGTAAGAAGACAAGAAATATAAGGTGCTAAGTGTAAAAGGAGACAAAGGGTATATATACTCAGTTTTTGATTAATGAATATTATCTATTCCTAAATCCAAATTGGTATCAGAGCTACCCTAGTCTTAACCCTTCCACAGTCCAACCCAAACCTCCACTCTCGCCAGCCAGCCGGTGGCTCATCGCCGCCACCAGGCGTCGTCGCGACCCCAGCCACCCGCGCGGCTCTCCACCCATTCGACTCCCTGAGCGGCGGTGTCTCGCTGTGAGTCCAACCCCCGTGGTGGTTTTGCTCCTGTTGCTCACCACCACAGAGCGAATCCTCCGCACTGCCGACCCCGGGTGCTGCAGCACTCCCCTGCTGTGTGCTGCGGCTACCCGACGGCTCTTGCGCTGCTGTTGCTTAGTGTCGCCGCATAACTCCCTTGCTCCCTCGTGCGACCGACGTTGCTGCCCCTGCTGCCGCCGACCGTTGCCTCCACACCGTCCGTTCTTCGTCCACCTGATGGATGCTGACGTTTGAACGCCTCCGCGACCCCACCCCTTTGACCAGAACTTGAGCAAAGCCCTAGTGGCATTGGAGATGCGTCCCAACACATGAGGAGCCTTGACCAGCCGTGCTGTTGGTTAGGAAGAAGACCGCAGGTCCACCGCTGCTAGATCTCTTGTGAGGAGGAAGGTCGCCGAGCGTCGTTCTTCACTGCAACTGTGTAGCTGGTGAGGAAGGAGGTGGCTAGCGCGTGGTGCTGCACCGCCTCAAGTTTTCTCCTCTTCTGCTGTTGTGCTACACCGAAGCAAGGCTGCTCCTCAACTGTCCCAAGTGAAGAAGAATTGGAGTGATGTGTCGCCTATGTACTCTCTGAGAAGAGTGTATTCGGAATGGCGGAGGAGGTCAAGGTTGATGTAATAGATGATGAGGTGAAGAAGATGTTGGCGACATTGGTGAGTCTCCTCAAGATGGGGGGGGGGGGGTGCGTCGTCTTCTTCGGTGGCTCTTGTTGTACCTCCACCACTACTTCCACCCCCTAAGGTGGAGTTGATGCCAATTGAATTGAAACTTGATGGAATTAGGACACATCTGAGTTGGTCCCGACGAGTGAAGGGAGCCTTCTCTGCAAGAGAACTTGAGGATTACCTGACAGGAGTGGTGAAGGAACCAGCAGATCGAAGGTCCAGTGAGTGTCAGGCGTAGAGGTCTACTCACATGACGATCTATGTGTGACTTCTTGGCTCCATGACTCATTCAATCGCTGGCTCTGTCGATGGGCTACAGTCAGTGGGAGAATTGGAGCAACTTGCAGAAAAGGTTCGTCAGTGAGGGTAACAATATGAGGATGTTTCACTTCGTGCTTTTGTCGCTGCGGGATTTGTTCTTCTTCTCGATTGCCATAGCAGTTGTGCTTGCGGTCGCGATGTCTTGGACACCGAACAGACTTAGCTCAGTACTGATCGATTTCTGAAGTCCAGATGTGCATTTCCGAAATACCTGAGGGTCGAATAGTGAGATGCCAATGACCATTGCTTATCGCTGAAACTCTGTCGTATAGTCTTGGACGGTCTTGTCGCGCCGTTGGTACAATCTATGCCAATACTCCCATCTCTCCTCAAGGTAGCCCATCGGATAGAATTCTTGTCGCAGAAATCGTTTGAATTGACCCCACGCAAGGTCGTCAGCTCCACCACTGGCGACAAGGACCTTCCACCAAGTCTTGGCATGGTCCTTCATCTTCAAAGGTGCGAACTTTACCTTTTGTGTGCTACTGAACCCTTTTAGGTCAAAGTAGGTCTCAAGTTGATCGATCCAAGAATCCAGTTTCTCGGCATCGATCACCCCATCGTAAATGGGTATATCAATCTTAGCGTCGACCTTAAAAGATCCGACAGCTAAGGAGATGTTGGCGAGGTCGTTGGTCTTGTAGTCGCCTTCGTCTTCATTTTCGTCTGCCCTGCTCAAGTCTTCACCAGTCTTCTCACCCGTAACATTTCCTACTTCAGGAGGTACAATCATGGCCTACTGCTTAATCCAAGCAAGCACGGTTTCCATGTCGGTGGAGAGCTTAGCCACTTGTTCGGCTAGGTTAGTTTGAACGGAGGTATCGTCAGACATTGTTATAGACGCAGCTGTAGGAACAGTCGATTGATCGCCTGGATTTTCACCGGAGGTTTTGTAACCCTGGTGAGTCTTCACTATCCACAGGATAGGAAAGTTGCTCTGATACCAACTTGATCCGTTTGATACCTAGCCTTGGTTTTCGCACTAGACTCGCCTAGATTCTAATATGTGGAATAACGGGATCTTACTCGGAAATATCGAAACCCAAAGGTTGATCGAAACACAACTCAAAGTAATGGCACAACTCTTTATTTCAAAGAGGACTTTACACATCGAACGTTAGGTCGCGCTCGCCTACGTCGAGAGAACTATGTGTCTAAGACTTCAATCTAGACTCGATTGTATTCGATGATCTAAACTAGACCTATTACAAGGTAGTTATAGTCCAATCGTATGAGTATGTATCAGACTTAATAACCTAAACGTATTAGACTCATATAACTAATCCTAAACAGATAAACTTAGTTATACACATTCGGATCTGATTACAGTTCCGAACAGGGAACGAATTCCTCTTCCTGGTCGCGAACCAATCCATGGTCGCGGACTCATCCATGGTCGCGAATCCTTTCCGAACAAGGTTAAGGTCGCGAAGCCGTATGCGATCAGGACTTGGAGATCCTCCCGGATCAAAAAGACTTTTGGTCAAGGTCGAAAGGATCTTGCACTGCGACCTGCTGGTCATGGTTGTCCATAGGGTGTTGTGCACGTTTCTTCGACCATGCTGTGGTCGAATAGATTTGATCAGGGCAGACCATAGTTTTTTATGACTTGATCAATTCCAGATAATTAATCACCGTCAGCCTATTTGCGCCTGAGCACAACTTGTGCGCCTTTGACCAGACAAGATCGTGATCGAACACGCTTGCATGTCTTCATCTAGAATGGATCATGGTCTTAGACTGTCTTCGACCAAAATGAGGTGTGTAATCCTTGTCAAATATAATTTTTGATTTGAAATAATATAATACTTGTTATTGAATAAATAATTTAAAAGGGGATAAATATGGAGAGAGTTGGGCCAACTGTTGCATCTAGACCCTTAATCTTGATTTTGATGATAAATGACAAAAAGTGTTTTGGACTAATCTATTTACTTTGAGTATAAAATCAGGTGAAAACAAGAAACATCAAATGAGAGTCGCAAGACGGAAGCCGCAAAGACCTAAGATCAGGTGAAAAGAAGAAACGTCAAATGGGAGTCACAAGACGGAAGCCGCAAAGGCCTAAGGTAAGTGGTTGATTATTTTACCGGTCTCAGAGTTTGGAGTTTGACCAGTTTTATAGAAATTCTTTTTTAGTTTAACCATACTATTAAGAGGAGTTGCGAAAGCTCTTTTAGTTCCTGCAAAAACTGAGAAACTCTTAGGTCATATTGTTGCATTCATATTCATGGTCAAGTCTGAGAAAAATAAAGATTTCAAAAAGGGGTCTTTAAACCTGTTTTGTGAAAATTGTCAGTTGATGCTGACAGTCAGCCTCTCATGTTGCCATTCGACTAGAAGCTTTCAACCAAATGTTTTTTTGACCAGTTTTGCTTATTCAAAATTCCAGTTTAATCGACCAACTGGTTGTGGTCGATGCTGATAGTCAGCAGTGAATGTCAGTTTCAATGCTGACATTTGTCCAGAGAGTATGTTTTTGAGATCAAAATTGTTTGTTCTATGCTGACAGTTAACATGAATGTCAGTTTCAACGATGACAGTAAGCATGAATGTCATCATGAATGTCAGTTTCATTGCTGCCATTTGTCCAGAGAGGGTTGTTTCTGAACCACATTATTTTTGCCTATGCTGACTGTCAGCATAAGAATGCTGACTATCAGCACATGTGATCCGTTTGAGACTTAGTCTTAGTTTTCGCACTAGACTCGCCTAGATTCTAATATGCGGAATAACGGGATCTTACTCAAAAATACCGAAACCCAAAGTAATTGTACAACTATTTATTTAAAAGAAGATTTTACACGTCGAACGTTAGACACACTTGTCTACGTCGAAGGAATTATAAGTGTCTAAAACTCAAATAAGTTCTATGACTTTTCGATGATCTAAACTAGACCTATTACAAGATATTTATAGTCCAATCGTATGAGTACGTATCAGACTCAGTAACCTAAACGTATTAGGCTCATATAACTAACTAATCTTAAACGGATAGGCTTAGTTATATATATTTGGATCGGATTACAATTCCGAACAAAGTTTGAATCCTTCCCAGGGTCGCAAACCTTTCCAAAGTAGCAAATCTTTTCGTGGTCGCGAATCCGTTCAGAACTCGACCTGAGATCCTCCCGGATCAACATATGTCGACCAATTTTCCAACGGCTATTTGAACTTTCTTTTTGTGTTTTTTTCTAGCCATTAGAGGTTGATGCTGACTATCAGCATGAGCTGTTTTATTTCGTTATATGACCACAATGGCTAGTTGAACTTTCTATCTGTCTTTTCTAACCGTTAGAGGTCGATGTTGACTGTCAGCATGTGCTGATTTCTTTCCTTTTCGACCACAACAGCTAGTTGAGAAGCTTGAGCTATAAATATGAGCTTTGAGCAGGTTTTTGAAAATAATCAAGAGCTATATTTTGATTTACACTTGAGCCCAAGTCCCTTAGTACTAAAGCTTTGATATTTTGATCAATAATCATTTCTTGAGATTGAGAGAGATTTTCTGAGAGCACTCATTAGCATCATTTGCATCTTAAGTGTTTCTCGGTATTTGTTGGGGGTCAAGGAAGATCTCACAACTTGTTACTCTTGGTGATCGCCTTCACCTAGACAGTTTAGAGGCGTGGCTATTGATCTCTCCATTGACGAAACTTGTCGGAGAGACTCGGTGTATTTGTGAGAGGTTTGGTGCTCACCTCTCCGGAGTGCAGAACAAGGAACCTTAGTGGAAATATCCTTCTTGGATATTGAAACGAGACTCATTCATTTGAGTGCTTCAACGAGGAGTAGGGGTGACTATGCGAGTCTCCGAGACCTCGGGATATATCATTGTGTTTGTTTTTTTTTCCTCTCTTTTTACTTGTGCAATCTATTGTTGAATTGATTCAGTTTTTATTTGCGCTTAGTTCATTGAAGCTTCAATTTTGCAAAAATTATTTTATTCGAAAAGATTTTAAAATATCGTATTCACCCCCTCTAGTCGGTATTCTCGATCCTACACCAACTATCTAGATTATTTTTAAGAATAAAAGAGGAGTGGATATCTAGTTATAATTTGCTCTTAATATAGTAGTATAGATATAGATAGATAGATAGAGAAATCTATTTAAAAAGATTGCGGTATTGATATCAATTTATGTTTGTATATTTTATTTTTTAAAATAAAACTAACTTGTAATTGCATGAGATTGTTGATTAATTATATAAGCTAAAGCCACCTTTGAACTACAACTCCAAAATAAGTTTAAGTAAGCCGAACACAATCCTTCAACATAAATGCGACATTGAATCTTGATATTACAAAAGGGTATTCGAGCTCATTTTTTTAATAATAAAAAATATTTTTAAAAGTCGAGTTATTGCTTTTTGAAAACATAAATTTCAAGCTATTTTTCAAATGATAACACAAGCAACAAACCAGAACAAATAGAAATATGGCAAAGAACAAAATACTAAGCCAGGAGTTATATACACATTTTTCACAAAAAAACAAAGCAATTTTTTTTATGGCACTACAAAATTTTGATATTTTGTATTTGACATAAAAAATTTAATTGATATGTGGATTCGGGCTATCTTAGGCTAAGTCCAATGCAGAGGCGCTTCGCGAGGCGCTTCAACAGAATATTCTTCAGTATATTTTGTGCCACGTGTGCGAAGCACTACCCCAAACATCCCCCTACTCCAATGCGAGGCGCTTCGCGAGGCGTCTTCTCCAAGCTTCTCTCTCTCCAATGCAAAGGCGCTTCGTGTGGGACCCGCATATATAATATGTATTAAAGATTATAATTACTAAAATGAATTTCGGATAATTCGAACACAACCAAATAAAACATAAAAATTGTAAATAACATTAAAAAAATTCAAAATTTTTTTAAATTTTTTTATTTAATAAATGACACACACAGAAATAAATAAGACACATACTAATTAAAATTCGAATACATTTTAAGCAAGACTCCGCACAAACTACTACATTTCGGTACCGTCGCCCCTGAAATGCTGCCAAATGTGCTCAACCAAATCCCGTTTCAGTTGCTGATGCGTTGGGCGAGCCCGGATTGCATCGTTTTGAGCTAGCATATGTGCAAATATTGGCGGAGCACTCCCGTGGAGATTAGGCGGTGTAACGGTAGATGTCCCTTGGCTATCGTACGACCCATCAGTCGGGTCATGAGAGTGTCGCTTATCCTCAATTATCATGTTGTGTAGGATGACACACGCTTTCATAATATTGGCAAGGGTTGACCGTCACCAAAATCGACCGAGGCCGCGGACAATAGCAAATTGAGTTTGCAAGACCCCAAAAGCTCGCTCCACATCTTTTCTTGCTCCTTCTTGGTGCTGTGCGAACAACATGTGTTTCTCCGTTTGGGGCAAGCGAATGGTCTTCACAAAGACAGCCCACTCGGGATAAATACCATCGGCTAAGTAGTACCCCATATTGTACTGTGTCCCATTAACAGAGTACTGAACAGCAGGAGCTCGGCCGCCCAACACATCCATGAAAATGGGGGATTGGTTTAGCACGTTGATGTCGTTGTTGGATCCGGCGACACCAAAGAAAGCATGCCATATCCACAGATCTTTGGACGCAACAGCTTCAAGTATTATTGTAGGGACTCCTTGATCACCGCGGGTGAATTGGCCCTCTACGCAACTGGGCAATTGCGCCATTCCCAGTGCATGCAATCGATGCTTTCCAGTATCCCTGGGAAACCTCGCTCCTCTCCTTGCCGGAGCAGACGGCGGAGGTCGTTGACAGTAGGTTGACGAAGATATTCCTCCGCGAACCGAGCAATGATTCCTTCGACGAAACGCTCCAGACACTCAATAGCCATTGACTTTCCAATGCGTACATACTCATCGACGGCATCGGCGGGGGAACCGTAGCACAACATGCGCAATGCCGCTGTACACTTCTGCAAGGGAGATAGCCCCTTTCTAAGGAGGGCATCTCTCCTCTCATTGAAGTACGGGGACCACTCCCTAAGAGCTTCGACGATTTGCAGAAAGAGGGGTTTCCCCATTCGAAACCGTCTGCGAAACAAGTACTCGGGGTAGACCAGAACGTCGGCGAAGTAGTCCGCGACTAGACGGCCATGACTGCCTTCGCGATCTCTATCATGTACCTTCTGCTACCTCATCGACGGCGGTGCGAGATACCATCGTCTATGCTGGCTTCAAGGTCGTCAACAACGCGACGGTACAGGGGTTGGACCATCAACCCACTCTGCACAAACGCCGCCACAAACTCTTCGACTTGGTTGATGGCTTTATCGTCGCCACTACTTGTGCTTGAGCTAGAGGACATTTTTTTTTAACAAGGCAAGATATTTTGGACAAGGCAAGATCTTGTGAAGATGAAGGCTCCAGGGGTTCTGATATATAGGGAGAGAAGCGAATCAATCACATGGGCCTCTTCCAACAGCTAAATACAAAGGCATCCATCACATGTGTTGGTTCCAACGGGTACAATCCAAAAGCATGGAACACATATCGATCACATGCCAAAAGCAACGGCTAAAATTCAAACAGGTAAATCCAAACCGACTTAAATTAATAATGCGAGTACAATTTTACAAAGGAAAAGCACATCGTTCAAGCTACTACTTATTCTTCATTTCCTTAATCATGTCGTTCACGTACTCTAATGCGGCCTCATGCGCCTTCTTACGAACATCCGAGAAATTAGATGTATCCCCCATAATCAGCTTCGTCAACAACTTCATAAATGTGGCTTTTTCCTTGCTTTTGGCCATCTCTTGCAAATTTTTGGCTGCAGCAACGGCTTTGTCGGCCACCCTATCGAGGTCGGCATTGGCTTGGCCGATGCGCTGCAGGGTCTCCTCGTACGCCGAGGATGTTTCACTCATTTTTGTCTTACCCTTCCGCTTGTTCTTTGCCGCATCCCGCCTTTCCGGTCGTGGAAGCTCCACAGGTTTGTCGTCGTTGTTTGACGATGACGTGTGGGCACCTTCTTCGTTGAGGCGAGCTCTTTTGGAAGAGTCGAAGTAGCTTCGGCACCACTTCGGTTGACCAGGCACGGCAGTCCACCAGTGCTCCAAGATGAAGGGATGACCCACCTCCTGCTTATACATGTCCCGTGCTTGAGACATTAATTGGTCGTCCGAACGACCACTGGCGTAGGCATCCCTCAACCTACAATAGATGCCATTGAAGTGAACAATTTTCTTATTGTTCTTCTGCCAATGGTCTTTGCAGTGCCTAATTTAGTACAGAAATGCAGTCTACTAACCCCTATCTTCTATCGGTTATTAGCGAAACAGCACAAAACCGATAGAAAATGTGCCTCGCGGGCAAAAAAGCCCGACGGATGTATTTTCCCTATCGGTTTCTAAGAAACTTACCGATAGAATAAATAGTATGATTTACTCTAGCGGTGATGAACATATTTGCCGTTAGAAGAGATGCATAAGTACTGACGGAAGAATGTTGTGCGCCGATAGGACTGGTCGACTTCAACAACTAGACTTATTCTATCGCTACTGTATGAATATACCGACAGAATATATTAAAAGTTCCTATCGGCAATATGT
Organism: Pharus latifolius; assembly: GCA_019359835.1. Lineage (NCBI taxonomy): Eukaryota > Viridiplantae > Streptophyta > Magnoliopsida > Poales > Poaceae > Pharus > Pharus latifolius. The sequence goes on from CM033324.1 coordinate 82,473,248, forward strand.
AGTTCGCCGATAGAATAGTTGACCTTCTACAAATATTTTTATTCTATCGGTAATGGATTCTTTTACCGTTAGAATATATAGAAAATTGCTTAGGACTGTTCGTCTTCTAATAGTTTTATTCTATCGGTAATGCATGTTTATACCGGTAGAATATTGCACAAAATATCTTAGAACTGTTGGCCTTCTACAACTAGTAATATTCTATCGGCAATGTACGTACAGACCGATAGAGTATGTACAAAAATTCCTATCGGTAATATTTGTTGTGCCGATAGAACCATTCGGCTTCTACAGATGTTTTTATTACTAACGGTATTCTGTTTTCTTACCGATAGAAAATATATAATTGTATAAATACACGGGTATGTCTCTTTCATTCTCACAGTTCATCTGGGCTCGTAGTCCTAACCCGTAAGCTCCATGGACGGCTGGCGCACCTCTACAGGGGACCGCTGCACCTCCGCACCTCCATCGACGCCCTCTAGACGTCGGCATCCCAAGGAAGGTACGTAAAATTTCTGCAATATTGTTAGATTATTCTAATCCGATTATGGCAATAATTCTGCTTTTTTTGTATCCTTCATTTTGATGTGTCTTCTTTTCAATATGATTATGATCTGTTCAGGTCCTTGGATGATGCTCGTGAGGGGCAACGTATTTCACGGTTCTTCATCGCAGTACGCTGCCTACGTTGGCTTGTTGGCGAAAGAAAAGGTGAAGATCACCGTCGAGAGCTGGAAGGACGTGAAGGGCGAGATCTTGGTTGGCTCGGTCGAGAAGATGCTTAAGCCCGGCGTGTTTCTCAAATCAGGACCTATAGAAAGCATCTTACATGTTTTTGCATGCACCAGCTTGTGGCCAGATGCTTACCTGCTTGGAGAAGAAGAATTGTTGTTATTTGCACAGCCATTCTACACCATCACTACACAGAACAACATCTTGGAAGGTAGGTTCTTTTTGTTAATGGAGTTGAGTTGAGTTGAGTTGAGTTGATCGAGTTTGAGTCCGAGGAAATCACCATTACGTACAAATGTATGTCGACGGCAGTTCCAGCTCCTCGGGCGTCTTCGAACTGAACTTCCTATGGTTAAGTCCAATGTGGTTCAGATATTTGCTGTTTTGGATGAATGGATTTGTGATGTATCAGGTCTAACTTGTAGTCGGTAGTTGCATTGTGGCAACCTGCAAAGGTTCCCTTTTATGTAAAATGCATGTATGGGCCACTGGGTCCTCGTCGTGATCTGTTGTTAATTTCAGACGTGGCTTTTGTAATATACATCGAATGTGTGAATTGTTGTATTTGTATATTGTTGTATATTTGTGTATCATGTATTGCTAATTGGGACATGAACTTGAATGTGCAGGGAGCATTTGTGTATTTAATTGTATTGGTAGGTAGGTGTGTATTTGTACTGCTGTTTCAGACATGCACTTCAATTTGTGAACTGGCATGTGTATGTTTGTACCTGAATTTGTATTGGTGAACTGGCATGTGTATGTTTGTACCTGAATTTGTGAACTGGCATGTGTAATTTCTTTGGCAAGATGAAGTCCCAACTACCTACGAAAAGTATTTTTGTGTCTCCTAGTTAATCCACAAATTAGCATTTCTTGAAATATATTGCTTTATCTTCTAGTTAAGATCCGTTTGATGTAAGATCTGTTTGATGTTACATTGATATGATTCCTTGAATGTGAGAAATGGCATGTGCATGTTTGTCCCAGTTTGGTAACAGTACCTCCTCTAACGGTAAGTACACATATTTACCGATAGGAAAACATATATATTTGTTCAGTCACGCATATTCTAACGGAAATGCACATATTTACCGATAGAAAAATACATATATTTGTTCAGTCATGCATATTCTAACGGTAAATACACATATTTACCGATAGGAAACACATATATTTGTTTAGTCATGCATATTCTAACGGTAAATGTACATATTTACCGATAGAAAAATACATATATTTGTTCAGTCATGCATATTCTAACGGTAAATACACATATTTACCGATAGGAAGCACATATATTTGTTTAGTCATGCATATTCTAACGGTAAATGCACATATTTACCGATAGAAAAATACATATATTTGCTTAGTAATGTATATTCTCTAACGGTATGTGTGTGTTTTTACCGATAGAATATGTGAGCGGCAAATTACCTAAGTTAGTCTGACGGTTATTTCATGTATTTACCGTTAGAAAAATGTCCATTATAAAGAAAACCCCAGTCGACCATTGCGGAGCTGCTCTTTAATTTGTTCTGTTGCACTCTGTGTCCCTCTGTTTGTGACGAAAGTTCCAGCTACACTGCTAGGGTGATCAGCGCAGGCTGGAGGGAAGTTGATTGCGCCCCTCTCTTTAAGGTATCCTTAATCGTCGACACCTATCTCTCTCTCCCTCTAGATCTCCCTTCCTCTCTACTTGCAAGCTAGCTGTATTGTGTAGTTCCAAGTTTGTAGCTCTAAGCTTGGGAGCTTGGTAGCTGGAAATGCGTCATGTTTTAGGAGCTAACTAGCTTGTATTGTGTAGTTAGCTAGGTTAATTAGTGTTAATTTCGTCAGGCTAGGGTTCAACACATGTATCTGTTGTAAGAGGCTGTACATGTACATATACATAACTTAATCGGGCAGGTTTCATGCATGGCTTACTCGTTAAATTTTGTTAATTGTAGATGGACAGGAAATATTGGATGTATGGAATAAAACGTACTACTCTTGAATATTTGGATGGTGTGAATGAGTTTATTAAATTTGCTGAGCAACAAAAGGAGAGGAAGGGAGAGAAAAATATGCTCTGTCCTTGTACAGATTGTATGAACTTGAAGAGGTTTAGCAACTCTGATCAAATTAAGAGTCATTTGATTCGTCGTGGTTTTAACGCGCGATACACCCGTTGGATATGGCATGGCGAAGATCTTGAGGAAACAAGCACCACTACTACCAATCAGCACGACTCGGATGTGGATTGCAATAATATCGATGATCATCCCAATTTTGGTAATGTTAATTCCGATGTGCACGTAGATGATGATGATGACAATCTAGATGAGATGTTACGTGATGTAGAGGAAGATTACAACGAAAATGACTTCTGTGAATTTGAGAAACTGATTGCTGACTCTGAGAAGCCTCTGTTCCCTGGATGTGCAACATTTACAAAACTGTCTTCTGTGCTGAGATTATATAACTTGAAGGCAGGAAACGGTTGGAGTGATAAGAGTTTCACGGCACTATTAGATCTTCTAGCGGACATGCTTCCAGAGGGAAATGAGTTGCCAAGATCTACTTACCAAGCCAAAAAACTGTTGTGTCCGTTGGGAATGGAAATCGAAAGAATACACGCATGCCCAAATGATTGTGTGTTGTACCGTAACGAGTACTCCAGTTTGCATGTTTGTCCAAGATGCGGCGCATCGAGGTATACGCGTAGGGACCGGATTGACAATGAACGTCACGAGGTAAGGAAAGGGCCCCCGGCAAAAACTGTGTGGTACTTGCCTGTGATACCTAGATTGAAGCGGCTGTTTGCAAATCCGAAAGTCGCGAAGCACTTGCGTTGGCATGCTGAAGCCCGGAAACAAGACGGAAAACTGAGACACCCAGCTGATTCTATTCAATGGAGAAACATCAACAGAACATTTGCTGAGTTCGGCGGCGAACTTAGGAATGTAAGGTTCGGGCTGAGTACAGATGGTATGAACCCACATGGTAATATGAGCAGCCGGCACAGCACTTGGCCGGTTCTTTTATACATCTACAATCTTCCTCCTTGGTTATGCATGAAGCGCAAGTACATCATGATGGCGTTACTAATCTCAGGACCCAGACAACCCGGAAATGATATTGACGTGTTTCTAGCACCTTTAATCGAGGACTTACAGAAATTGTGGAGCGAGGGTGTGCAGGTGTGGGATGCATACAAGAAAGAGAATTTCATCTTGCGGGCCCTGATATTTTGCACCATAAATGATTTTCCTGCCTACGGCAATTTGTCGGGGTATAGTACGAAAGGAGCCAAGGCTTGCCCTATTTGCCTAGATGAAACTGAGAGCATCTGGCTGCGAAACTGCCGGAAAACAGTGTACATGGGTCACCGCAGGTTTCTTCCGGTGCATCACACGTACCGTAAGAAGAGGAAATCATTTAACGGGAAGCCTGAGAAGGGATCAGCTCCAGTGTTTCTGACCGGTAAGGAGATTTACTCACGCGTGAACGACATCAAAGTTGAGTTCGGTAAGCATTCTAAACCTCGAGAAAAAAATGTTTGGAAGAAGAGATCGATTCTCTGGGATCTACCGTACTGGGAGCACTTACAAGTTCGACATTGCATTGACGTCATGCATGTAGAGAAAAATGTCTGTGACAGTTTGATTGGTTTGTTGTTGAACATTCCGGGAAAGACAAAGGATGGTGTGAAAGCTCGTCGTGACATGGTGGAAATGGGGATAAGGACTGAGCTTGCACCTTTAGAGAATGGAAAGCGTACATACCTCCCCCCGGCCTGCTACACGTTGTCCAAGAGCGAAAAAACAGAACTCTGTCGGTGCCTGCACGGTGTTAAAGTTCCATGTGGGTACTCCGCGAACTTGAAAAAACTTGTGTCTATGAAGGACCTAAGACTGGTTGGCATGAAGTCCCACGACTGTCATGTCTTGATGTCACAGATGCTTCCCATTGCTATCAGAGGCATTCTCCCAGTTAAAGTCAGAGAGACAATCACAAACCTATGTTATTTCTTCAACGCAATATCTTCCAAGGTAAGTACGTGCACTCGTACTATAAGTTCACTACCTCCATTTGTGGAGCTTAATGAGAAGATCTTTCTGATATGAATATTTGGCGCAACTGTGTCCTCGTAGGTAATTGATCCCGATGGACTGGACGCTTTGCAACGCGACGTGGTTACAACTCTTTGTCAGCTCAAGATGTATTTCCCTCCATCCTTTTTTGATGTTATGGTCCATCTGATTGTTCACCTTATCAGAGAAATTAAGTTTTGTGGACCTGTGTGCCTGCGCTACATGTACACATTTGAGAGATTTATGGGTGTATTGAAGGGATACGTAAGGACTCGTCGTCGACCCGAGGGGAGTATCATGGAAGGTTATGCCGCCGAGGAGGTGATTGAATTTTGCACAGATTATATGGCCGGGGTTGACCCAATTGGTGTTCCTAGGTCCCGACACGAGGGTAGGCTTGAGGGAATTGGAACGATTGGATTCAAAGCTATCGTCCCCGCTCGTGATGTGTACGCAAAATCACATTTTTGGGTCTTACAACACATGACGGAGGTCGAGCCATACATACACGAGCACAAGGTAATGTTACGGTCACAGAATCCTTCGAAGTCAGACGTTTGGGTAAGCAGAGAACATAACAGGAAATTTGCTGAGTGGATCCAAGAAAGAGTCACGCGAGCTGCCGAGGGCTCCGTAAGTGAAACTGTGACATGGTTGGCTAGAGGCCCAAGATTCACTGTAGGGACTTGGCAGGGGTACGACATCAATGGGTATTCATTTTACACAAGAGCTCAAGACGCCAAGAGTAGCACGCAATGTAGCGGAGTGACACTGTTTGCTATTTCCGAGGATGCCAGGTCAGTAAGGGCGCTGAACTCATATTACGGTGTTATTGACGAAATATGGGAGCTCGATTACGGATTACTTAAGATTCCCCTGTTTCGATGCCAATGGGTCGAAATCCCTCGAGGTGTTCAAGTTGACAGTTACGGGTTTACTCTCGTCAATCTTGGTAGAGTCGGACACCAAGACGATCCATTCATACTTGCAAAGCAAGCCACACAGGTATTCTACATCGTTGACCCGGCCAATCCAAACTTGCATGTTGTCCTCCACAGCAAGAGACGTATTGTTGGGGTCGAAGATGTTGTCGACGAAGAGGAGTATAACCAATTCGATGAAATACCTCCATTTTTAGAGGACATTCAATCTATCCGTACTGAAGATATCGACGAAACAACGTATCTGCGAGATGACCACGAAGAAGGATTATGGGTTGAGAACCATTGATGATTAATTTCTATTTCAGGGATAAATGCCAAGCAAACAGCCCACAAGTTCTGCAGCAAGGTGAGGAACTTATCATTAATACATCAGGCAGTACATTTTTCTTTAGAATTTAATGATAAGCTAGTTCACAGCATTAATACATCTCAATTTTACTCCACAGCATGAGTTCTAACATGTACAGTACCTTTATCCTGTAAATATTTAATTCTTCCCTTCAAATAGCACTTGCAAAAATCTCATCGCAGCCTCTTCAAAAATCCCTTTTTTCTGACGGTATTTTGTTATTTATACCGATAGAGAAGGACATCTTCTCTCAGGCACTTCAAAACGTTTTCTATCGGTATTGTTCTATTTTACCGTTAGAATAAATTCATTTGTCTCACGGTATTTGTTGTCTGACGGTTTTTTCCTGTTTTTACCGATAGAAGAATACTCTGCCGCTTCGAATTCTCAACCGTGTCGCCATGCGTCGCCTTGGAAACTCTATAAGTACCTCGCCATGCGTCGCGGTATTTTGTTGTTTTTCTAATTCTCGAACGGTTGGACTCCTCATCTTCTCTTTCACAATGGCAACCTCCATGGGATCGTCATCCACGGCCTCCCCGGTAAGAACTCTAAATCTCCTCGGTTTACCCCTGTATTGTTAATCCATGTTCAGTTCATTCTTGACCTGTTGATTTGCACAGGGAATGGTAGCCGTGGAAGACACTGCCAAAGTGAAGGCTGACCTGAGGGCCCTCCAGGAGGAGCACAAACTCCTTACAGACAAGCACACTCAGCTACGGCTTGACCTTGACGATCTCTTCCAGCGCATTAAGCGCATGAAGACGGATGGTGACAATGCTAGGGCGAGGACGAGGCGTCTTCGCGAGGAGAAGAAAGCCGCGGATATGACCATCGCTGGCTGCGGTTTGACTATGAAGGATACCATAGCGAAGCTGACGGAGGTCGCAGGCCTTCTTGACGCGGTAGTAGTTGATCCTAGGGACAACTTGTCGCTAGAGGAGTCCTGCGTCCTGGCTGCAAGTCTAACTGACTCTATTCTACATGCAGCCAGGGCTAAGACCACCCCTTGACCTAGCATTTTGGGTTTTATTTTTTATGTAAGTGATAAAACAACAATGAATGAACAATTTCTTTTTATGTCAATTTTCCAATTTTCCAGCTATCTTCCCTCTTTCTTTAACATTCTGCAGCTTTCAACCACGGTCTGTTTGATGTTAAATTGTGTACCTTTTCATAACTCTGACGGTATTTTGTTGTTTTTACCGATAGAAAAAGGGCACACAAATCTCAAGCACTTAATCAAAAAAATTTTCTGGGGAAAATTGGGCTCACGGGATTTTTTTGTTTATACCGATAGAAAAGGGCACCTTTTCATTACTCTCACGGTATTTTGTTGTTTTTACCGATAGAAAAATGGCACCCAATCTCAAGCACTTTAAAAAAATTTTCTGTGGAAAATTGGTCTCACGGGATTTTATTGTTTATACCGATAGAAAAATGCAATCACTAATTCGAATATTTTTCCGGGAAATTTACTTTTTCTATCGGTATTATTTTGTTGTTTCGATAGAAAATTACATAAGTCTATCGGTATCATTTTGTTATACCGATAGAAAAGTTCCTCCGCTACTTTATTTCTCGTACACGGCCCTTTAGTTTCCCTCCACTCGAACAGTTCCACCTTAGAGCACTGCGTCTCTTCGAGAGCGAAGAAAACCCCAACCTCCGCCGTGAGCACTCACTTCCTCTCTCCCACACGACGATCGCCGGCTGGACACTGGTTCGTCACTGCCACCGGTTCTTATTTTCGTCCTTCACCCGCCGCTGCTGCGTTCTACACCGCCTCTGCATCACCAGAACTGATCGCCGCCGTAAATACCCTAATTCGTCGTTCTATTTCCAGCATCTTCTTTATTTGATCCTAGTGTTTTGCACGTACTAATTCTTGGAGTTTTGCAATTACACTAGGGTTCCCTATTGTGTTGGCTTATGTACATTCCGCAGGCAATGTTGATTTTAATTAGGGTTTACATAATATGTTCCAGTGCTGTAATGAACCTGTTTTGAGATTTTAACTTCTCTATACTGCTGTATGTGTGATCAATTGTATCCAACTGCCATGTAATGCAGATTATATGTTGGAGGTGTTCTTACACATATTCTATTGGCAGCTCATGTGTTTACCGATAGAAAATTTTCTGCACAAGTAGTAAAACTTAATTTGGATCTGGAAGGACATGAGCCATGCAATGTACTAGTTTGGTTGGGAATTTTTACTCACTTCGTATGAATATATGGCAATGTGGATGAGTCTTCGATGTATATGTTTCAAATGCCTATATACATGACTTTTCCCATCCTAATAGCTGTGAAGTCCTGATGACTCACATACAGGCTAGGCTAAAGATTATGCACAGTAGCACTTAGATGCTTGTGTGCATATTTACGTGTGAAATAATAATGCTGGCCCATGAATATTAATTAGTGTAGCAAATCATCGAGAATGTTATGTGATGACAGTGAATGGTGGCTTGTCAACAAAATTCCATATGTAGAGAACATTGTTATGTTCTATCGGTATCTCACGTGTTTGTCCGATAGAAAAATTGTCTTGTGTGGAGGTAATTGTTATGGTCTATCGGCAGCTCATGTGTTTACCGATAGAAAATATTTCTGAAGAGTTCAGTAAGTAATTTATGCATGTCTTTCTTTTTGTATTATTTTCCCTTTTGCCGCCCTAGTTAGTCTCCAGTCCTGGGCTGAGTTATGGAAGTCCAAGGCGAATTAATTGCCATATATATGGTTTGTTGAAGGTTTTGTAGGGGAAGACATGTCGTCGTCTTCATCGGATGGTACTAGTGGTTCGACTAGGGCCAACCCCATCGTAACTACTGAAGATGGGGCTGTTACATCCCAGAGCAAGAGGGTGGGGCGAGGCGCGACGACGTTGGGGCGTTTGGCCAAACGCACTGATCTTTCTTGTGAGTTCAACCAATTTGGGAGGCCGATTGGAAAGAATGCTGCGAGGTACGCGGCCTACGTTGGGCTGTTGGCGAAAGAAAGGGTGAAGATCACCGTCCAGAGCTGGAAGGACGTGACGGCGGACGAGAGGGATAGGTTGTGGGCGGAAGTGAAGGTTAAATGAACTGAAATCGCTGAACTCTTTCGTAATCATGTTCTCTTGGCTTATACTAAAGTTTAACTAACTCGTGATTAATTGTATGCATTTTTCGGAAACAGGCTAAGTGGAACATCCCCGACGATACACCTAGGACTGCCTGCTTGAAGGACATGAACGGAACATGGAAAACCTTTAAGAGCTGACTCGTCAGTAACTTCCTAGCTGCGGGGAAATCTCCTTGCGAGAAGTACCCCTTCATATCGGAGGAGGTATGGGAGGAATTCACCAAGCAGAAGGGGACTGAGGAGTTCAAGGCCCTTAGCGAGAAGAATAGGGCGATCCAGAAGAGGAACGACCACCCGCATCGGCTCGGATCCCGGGGCTATGCGGGGAAGGAGGAACAGTGGAAGAAGGAAGACGAACAAAATCCTGTCATGGACACCCCTGAGTTGCCGCTCTCCGAGATCAGGGATGAGAGGTGCAAGCGATGGTGGAGGGGGAGGGGGTCCGTGTCGTCCATGGGGTCTGTGCAGTTCGCAACCCCTGGGGACGCCGACGTTGTGAGGCGAATGGTAAGTTGGCTAACCTCGTAAACTGTGTGCGCACAAGTGTATATAAGGCAATTTGTCTCACAAGGTACCTTCAAATGTAACAGATCTCTTTTGAGAAGGACGCAGCGGAGGGATTGTTTACCCCGCAGAGGGAGAACGACATCCTCACCCGAGCTCTAGGAAATAAGGAGCATCCCGGGCGGACACGGGCCGTGGGAGCCATTGTGTCGTGGAAGGCCGGTTTCGTAGATCCGGCTCCACCGAGGAAGAAGGCCCGCACCTGGAAGGAAAAGGAAGCTGACCTCTCCGATAAGATACGGGCTGAGGTACGGGAGGAGATACGGGCGGAGATGCGGGCTGAGATACGGGCTGAGGTACAGTCTGAGGTGCAGACCGAGGTCGCACAAATGAGGGAAGAGTTTGCACGGTTGAGAGAAACATTGCTGGCCAAGAGTTTAGATGCGGATCCCCAGGACGACGGTACCCCGCGGGGTCGGATAAGCAGTTGCGCTTCGAAGGTACTCGCGGATCCAGTGGATCTACTTGAGGTACTGCAAGCCTTCATCTGTGCACTTAAGTTGATGCCTAGAGTTGTTTCGCTAACCTATTTTAATTGTTACAAATTTGCAGGGGCCGGAGGGCTGCATCCTACAGAATCACGTAGGCGCCGGGCAGGAAGTGGTTGGACACGGCTTCGTATATCCGTCTGGGCCGGATGTCCGGGTCCACTGTGTACCTCTGCGGTTGGGTTTCGCAAAGGTACAGGTGGACATGGCCATGCCGGGCTACAACGATTCTCCGTTGCCAGTCCCAACAGAGGAACTGCAGACACTTGCCGAGGCAGTGGGCTCCTACGTACAGTGGCCCAAGAAGTGTTTTGTAATACAACCGGTAAATCCTACACATTTTAGATTACATCCTACTCAGTACACTCAACTTGCATAATCTAACATACGTGCTCATTAATTGAAGTGGCCTGTCGCGGGGCTACCAGGGGACTGCGCCCCCAGCTCGGGGCATGAGGGCCGATCTCGTGCGAACCTGGACACATCAAAGACGGCCTCGACCCCACCCAGCGCATCCACGCCTCCACCTCGGAAGAAAGCCGCCATCACCTCGCCCTTGCCTTTGAAGGTACGCGCTCAGTCCCCGGCAAAAGGCAAGGGCAAAGGCAAGGGAAAAGGGCGACAGGGACAGCCGGAGAGGTTCACGAACGGGTTCCCACTCATGTCGGAGGCAGCTTTGCGCAAATTGGATCGATCAACCAGAGACCTCCACGCGTGGTACCTACACCGAGCTCGGCGCAGCCTGAACTTCTTAGTTCCCTACAGGCCTGGGCAGTTCCACCGTGAGCCCGGGACTATATCCGTGGCACACGAGGATCTGTTCGACCTCTACAACTGGCGGGAGCTCGATATGTCCATCATACGGACTGGAGTCCTGTGAGTTTGCTGATGCTATGTATTGCTGTTTTCTAACTCTGTTTGCTAACTCTGCATTAATGTTGCAGTTCATTTGAATACTGAGTAACTTTCTGTGAAATTAATATTAATCTCGTCCTTCGCATGCAGGTGCATGTACAGGCTAGCATCGGAGGCTGCGTGTGACAAGGTGGGTTTCCTCGACCCAGAGAAAATAAGCCTCACGATGCTAGAGCAGGACGCCGCGCACGCTGAGCAGTACATATCCAGCGCGCTGATGGCGCAGCAGGACAGGGACTTCATTCTGGTGCCGTACCACCAAAGGTTAGTGCATTTTGTACTAATTTAACTCAATCTTGTATGTTACACCTGAGATGTACTTTGAGCTAGCGGTCCTCTTTTACGTACAATGCAGGGGCCACTGGATCCTCATCGTGATCTGTCCGCCGAGGAACGAGGTGTACTACCTCGATTCGATGCGTGACAGATTATCGATGGAATATGTGCTCAAGGGGAATATGGGGGCGTAAGTAACTTATATGTTTGATTTAAATTTTGACCTCACTAGCTAATGATAATACATTAACCGGCAATACTAACTGAAATGCAGGGCTTTTGATAAATATGTGTCCGCTGGAGGGAGGCATGCCGCACCGCAGGGCTCCCTACTAGCTTGGAAAGAATATGAGGTACTCACGAGACTTTTTGTTTATGCTTAATTAGTTTATGGAAACAATATATAGCTAACATGTATTCGCATATGCAATTATCTCAGTGCCATCAGCAGCCGCAATCGTGGGAATGCGGGTTTTATGTGCTGCGCTACATGTACGACCTAGTGCAGACAAACTTTTCCCGATTCCCCCAGGTAAGCATCGATAGCTAACTCAAATTTCAAAAATGGGTGTCACGTTCTAAATTAGGATCGAAGTTAGTTACTCAGTATGCACACATGCTTGCAGATCGCCATGTCGAAAGACCAATATGAAAATGCAAAGATTATATATCTTCGACAAAGCTGGGCACAATATGTCATGGAGGAAGTAGCACCCAACCATCCAGCATGACAATTTTCTCCTTTTGGTGTACTCTGCATAGACTGTTCATATACATGTGAATAAATATATATATGTGAATAAATGTCCACATTGGATTGCAATCTGTATTTGTCCATACATATGTGAATAAATGTGAATAACTGCCTAATGTGTGAATTTGTTCTGTGAATTTACCTTGCATCTGTACTGTATTGTGTATCCAATCTATACTGTATTGCATCTGTACTGTATATGTGAATGTACTGTATTGTGATGCAAATAAAGTACTGTATATGTGATTGCTCTATCGGTAAATTCATCAACAACCGAGAGACTACTGTCCTTTTTTCTATCGGTACAATCAAAATTAACCGTTAGAAGAGTTTGACCTTTCCTGCCGGTGAACTCATACATATTCGATAGAGTACTAAGCTTTTTTCTGTCGGTAATCTTGTAGTTAACCGTTAGAATAGTGGTACTTTTCAATCGCTATTGACGAGTTTTCTATCGGTAAACTTGTAATATGCCGATAGAATAGTGTGAGTTTTCCTGTCGGTAAACTTATAATTAGCCGTTAGAATAGTGGTACTTTTCAATCCGCTAGCGACGAGTTTTCTATCGGTATACTCCTAATATGCCGATAGAGTACTAAGCTTTTTTCTGTCGGTAATCTTGTAGTTAACCGTTAGAATAGTGGTACTTTTCAATCCGCTAGCGACGAGTTTTCTATCGGTACACTCCTAATATGCCGATAGAGTACTAAGCTTTTTTCTGTCGGTAATCTTGTAGTTAACCGTTAGAATAGTGGTACTTTTCGAACTGCTGGACGTAAGAATACGACGGGTTTTCTATCGGTAGATTCATAATATGCCGATAGAATAGTGAACTTCTTCTGTCGGTTATTTACCGATAGAAAATGTCCAGTCTTGTTCTATCGTGTCTATCTCTATCGGTACAAAAACCGATAGTAGAAGGGTTTTTTTTACCGATAGAAGACTGCATTTCTGTACTAGTGTAACGTCCCGTCTGTGGTCGGGCGGACTGCTCCTGTTGTACGCCTCAGCGATCTTCGACCAATATACGTCGAACTTTTGGTAGTTCCCCTCGACCGGATCAAGAGAGTTATTCAACCATGCATTGATCTGGAGGACGAAAAATTCAAATTTTCAAAAACTAAAATAAAACCAGTCGAGAAAAAAATGTACGATACAAATATTTAATATTTAGATGAACACTCACGAGTCACATGTTGTCCGGTTGTGACCAATTCAATCGTTTACGCCGCTGTGCAACGGTTCCTTCGCTTTTGCCGGCATCGTCGTCGTCCTCGCACTCGACCGGGCCCGTGCTATGCGGACTGCCGGTATCTGATACGGACGTGGAGCGGGAATTCTTTGCCGGTGCTTGCGGAAGCGACATTTCCGCGGGGATGGTCGGAGCTCCAACGAAATGAGGATTCTGACCGTAAGGGCCGTAGGGGGGTTGTGCGTACGGATGTGCATATGGATATGGTTGGTCGTATGGAAGGGGTGGGGCGTATGGTGGATAGCACATCGGATATGGTGGGGGAGGGGGCTGAAAACTGGGCGGATTTTGGCCGCTTGGCACTTGGGAGCTCTCCTCATCGAAATTAGGCTCGCCAAACCAATTCACATAACCGCGGGGGGGAGTGTTGGCCATCGGAGAATTTTCTGGGAAAAAATTAGCTGAACTTTGCTGGAAAAGTGTGTGGTTTAAACTTGTGTTGAGTGCAAATGAGCTGAACCTTGCTCTTATTTATAGCCAGGGGAGCACACAATTTTTCAGAATTTTTTGGTGATTTTTTGTGATTTTTAGTATTTTTTATGAATTTCTAGGCTTAAAAAGGAATAAAATATTTAAAACGGCTAGTTTTTAACGGCTATAATACAACGGCTGTTTTTTGTCTCGCTGACAGGTGGGACCGGGGAGAAAATGGCACAACGATTAGTTTCCCGCGCATACAAAACACTCATTACACTGACAGGTGGGACCCGCATCCAACCGGGCCCGCAAAGCAGTGGGAAAAGTGCGTACACACGCGTGTGCACGAAGCCAGCGCGTACACTGCCACCACGCGTTTTGTGGGCCCCACCAAAACGCGTGGCGCACAAGCACACCTCCCACCCCCTCGCTGACATGTGGGCCGTAGAGCGCGTTTGGGCCCACATGTCAGTGCACGGGACGCGGGGGTAGCGAGCACACGCGGGGGATAGCAATGGGGCCCACAAACTGCGTCCCGGGGCGTCGCGCGTGCTCCAACGCGGGCGCCGCGCGTGTGAGGCATCGGTGGGCCCCACCTGTCAGAGCCTGATTTTGCGACGCCACAGCTGGCGTTCTCTCTCTCCTCGCACGCGTTTTTTATTATTTTTTCACCGTGGGGCCCGCTTGTCAGAGCACTGTGGCGCCGGGGTTGGATTTAGCCTTATAAGTCTGACGAATCATAATTTTGAATTTTTTTTTTAGTAGTAGAGAATGGTTTTTTTAATAGAAAAGAACGCCTCTCCTACCCAACAAAACGCAGACACACAAATAGTAACATTATAATACAATACATTGCTGTATACATCATAAATTTCTGTATCACCAATTTAAACACCCCTCTCAAATCTTAAGCAAATCCATTAGAAGCAAGAATATACAAATAAACACAATACATACATGCATGATACATACTTATATGGATACAGTTTTGTAATTTCCAAAATCCACTCCATGCAGAGATCAGTAGTAAATGTTCCTCGTCAGTGATCACCTTCCCTTCATGTCGGCGAGCTGCGCGAACAGCTCGCCGGCCGCGGTGGTCGAGGCGTCGGGCACGGTGCTGATGCCACTGGGCGTGGACGACGTGTTGCCGCCGTTGGTAGACGTGTGGTCGTTGGCATTGCCCTCAGCGGCGCCGGCGACGGAGCCCTCGGAAGCGGCGGGCGGGTTGGCCTCCTGCAGCTGAAGCGCGTATTCGAGGTTCCAGAGCACGTCGCCCATGGACGGCCTGTCACTGCCGTACTCGGCGAGACACTTCTCGGCGGCCTCGGTGAACTTGTTGAGGGAATCCTTGTTGATGGTGCCGGCGAGGCGGGGGTCCATGATCTTCTCGATGAGGTCCTTGCGCTTCCACTGCATGCCCCACTCGGCGAGACTGACCTGCTCGCGCGGCAGCTGCGGGTCGATGGGCGGCCGCGCGCACAGCGTCTCCAGGAGCACGACGCCGAACGAGTACACGTCGGACTTGTCCGTTAGCTGCTGGCACCGGAAGTACTCCGGGTCCAGGTACCCGAAGCTGCCCTTCACCGCCGTGCTCACGTGGAGTTGGTTCATGCCGGGGCCGTCCTTGGACAGCCCGAAGTCCGATACCTTCGCCACGAAGTTGTCGTCGAGGAGGATGTTGGTCGTCTTCACGTCGCGGTGGATGATGCCCTGCGCCGTGCCCGTGTGGAGGTAGTGCAGCCCCCTCGCCGCGCCGATGCAGATCTCCAGCCGCTGCTTCCACGTCAGAGACGGCAGATCCTTGCCGTAGATGTGGTCGCGGAACGGCCCGTGTTGCATGTACTCGTACACCAGAATCATCTCCGAGTTCTCGTCGCAGTAGCCGATGAGGGAGACGAGATGGCGGTGCCGGAGCTTGGAAAGCATCTGGAGCTCCGTGTTGAATTCATTGATGCCCTGCTCGGACTGCGGGTTTCCGCGCTTTATGGCGACCTTGGTGCCGTCGTCGAGCTCGCCGAGGTAGACGTTGCCGAAGCCGCCGACGCCGATGATGGCCTTGTCGTCGAAGTTTTTGGTCGCCGTCTGGATCTCGGCGAACGAGAAGTACCGGCCGAGGCCCAGCGTCGACGAGAAGGTATATCCGCTTTTATGGGAGCCGTAGCCGGAGCCCTTGCTGGTAGTGAAGGACTGGCCGGCGTGGATGGGCAGGAGCCACGACGAGAAGCTGTTGCGCCGCTCCCAGTCGTGCGGACGCTTGTACCACTTCACCGCCATCGCGCCGAGGCCGGCGAAGGCGCCGAACATCATGGCGAAGCCGACGGCGGCCACGGCCTTACGGCTGGAGCTGCCGTCGTCGGCCTTCTTGCCGTCGACACCGAACTCGCCGTCGAGGCTGCCCACAGTGTTGCTCATCTTGAGCACCTCAATGCCGTTGAGCAGCGCGTCGATGCGGCCGGTGTCCTCGCCCATCGGGCCGATCTGCACGGTTAGGCGGTCGGTGGCGACGGATGCGTTGACCACAATGTCCTTGTAGTAGGCCGACGCGAGCTCGCCGGTGAGGGTGGAGAGGTCAAGCCCTGATACGGCCATGCGGCCGTTGATGTAGACGTTGAAGTAGAGGTCGTTCATGGACTTGCTGATGATGTCGGCGAAGAAGAGCCGCACTAAGTAGCCGAACGACTGGTCGACGTCGAACCGCCACGTGATGTTGAAGTTGGGGCTGCCGACGCGCGCGTCGGCCATCTTTGCGGCGCTCGCGTAGACCAGCGACGGCGCGACGAGCCGCGACGTCCCAGCCGGGTACTTGATCGTGTTTGGTGCGACCAACACGTCCTGCACCGTCGCCTGGGACGCGATGTACGGCTCGTCCGTGTCCCACTGCCGTCCAAGCGTGTCATTCGTTGGGCCGATGGCCGGACCGCCGATGTTCACCCGGTACACGACCTCGAACACAGACTGCGACAGCCCGGCGGCCTGGCCTATCGGCACGAGCGACGTGGCCGTGTCAGTGATGAGCTCGTCGGGGGCATTGACCACCTCAATGGCGTTGATGAACGCCGCCGAGTCCCGCAGCGGGCAGAACTTGAGCGCAAGGCGGTCCTCGGTGGCGTTCACCAAGAACTCCTTCATCACTGGCTTCGGCTCGGCGGTGAAGCTGTGGAGCAGGACATTGGTGTCTGTGGAGACACTAAACGTCGCCGTCGCAAGGTCGAAGTTTGTGTTGTTCAACGGGAACAGGTAGAGCCGAACGAAGTGCCACCCCGGCGCCGTCAGCGGGAAGCTGTACGTTGCTTCCTCGAGGAAGATCCTCGCCGAGAGGTACACCGGCGACGACACGCTGGCATTTTCGACGGACACGCGGATGGCGTCCCTGGCCGAGAGCAGGTGGTTGGACTGCTGGTCGGTCTTGAACGCGCGGCCGTCGGGGGTGGTGACGGGGGCCGTGCCGCCACAGTCGATCAAGAAGCTGTCCTTAGGCATGAAGGTGTACGGCGTCGGCGGCGTACCAGCACTGCCGCCGGTGACGGGCCGCCCCTGCCCCGACACAGTCGACAACGCCGCCAGCGAGGCCAGCAGCGCCAGCGGGAGGATCCCGCCGCGCATCTTGGCCGTGTTTCTGCTACACCGCAGCTCTAGCCTTGCTTTTTTGGAATTTTGGAGATTTTTATACAAAAATGTGTAATTTTTTACTTGGACATGGGGAACTAAGCGTACGGCTTGAGTTCAGGGGGGTGTCCGTTTCACCCTCTCACACTCTCTCTCTGGTTGGTGGGGCCAATCGGAGGAGAGGGAGGGGGTGGGGGAAGGTGGGAGAAGGGAGAAATGGCGGGTTATGGGGGCAACGGCTTTCCCAGTTTAAGCCGGTTTGACTCGCGTCGTTCTCTATTTGGGGATGGTGGGTTGTACCGCCATGGACCGAGTCAAGCCCGAGTTGGCCGCTCCACCGCGCGCCCGCATGAAATCGGTGGCTATTTTTGGAAGAGCTCTGCTGTTCCTTCTCTGTTGTTTTTGCTATTATCAGAGTCTCCTAATGATCAAAATGCAGCTGAATTATGGACGAAGGTAGCTAAATTTCTCACAGATTTGTTACAGTCGCGTGCTTTGAGCTGCACCGTCGAATCAAATGCATCGAACGAACGATGAACTTGTGATAGCAGAGTGCTGTGATTAACCTGAATATTGGTTAATGCTAGACATGAATCAGATGAAACTTAGCTTCTATCAAAAATGAACCTATTTACTGCACTTCAAATCTCATAGTCTCATAGCACTCGCTGTATCATCTTTTTGTATAACTCTGCTTCTATGTTTAGCGAGTAAACTGAGTATAGCCTACAATGAGCAGCATATAACCCAAGATAAATTTTCTTTCCAGCGACATATCTTCTCTGAATTTTAACAAGATATTTCCACCACCATTTGTAAGATTTGCTATACGGATCTAACAACTTACTGTCATTAGCCATTTGTAAAGATGTGTTGTATGTATAGATATCGTTAGATGTCATATTTACTGTATGTTTAGATATCTCTCATACTAGAAAAGAAGTTGATAAATTTTGCGTACTGTCCTCTGATTCAGGTATCTTATTAGATTTGATTCAAATGACATGTCATTGAAGTTGAGGGTAGTAAAATGTAAAGTAGTAACATTTGATGTGACTCAAAAGGTCTAATGCCTGTTTGGATGCATATATCTTCAGATTTGAGGACTCAATGCAGCAAATGTATACCTGGAAAAGCACTTTCCCCTATCCAACATTTGGCTAAGATTTGCCACTGACTAAAACTAATTCAATGATAAAAAGTTCAGTTCCACCAACATGATTTTTCTTGAATCAATTGATAAATCAATCATCTTTGATCAGATTAGATCTATGTTTAATTCGCATAAGCAAGAAATTTGAAGATGACATCGCTAAAACTATGCACTGTAGCAGTACCTGCATATTCCTCTCCCCCACCCCCACCCCCCCCCCCCCCCCCCCCCCCCCCCCCCCCTTTTTTGGTTCAGTTCACAACTTGTTCAGCACATCTTTCCCTCAAAAAAAGTAAGAAAAATTTGCACATATTCTCATCTAACCTGCAAAGATATCCTACATACATGTTGTGTTTGCATTTTACATGTGTTTTCAGTCTTTTCTTTGCACGAATACTGTGGTGTTTTATGGTTGTCTGTTTACTTTCAGGAACTGAGCTCTTACAGGTTGAATGTTATCATGAAGTTTATTCACAGCTTCAACAAAGCAAAATTGACGGGAAAAACCTATTGATCTGCTGAGATAAGTATATATTTTGTAGCAATCTGGCCCAACAAGCCCAAATCTTTATGCTTGAGTTAGGCCTGATGCAACCAACTCAAAGATTGTGCTTGAGCTCAATGTGTAGGAAAAAATTAGAGCAAAGGATAAGGTAAGATGACAGCAGAAGAAATTTTCTTGAAGAAACAGCAAAAGCACATATGCATGATAATATGATCATAAAACGGTAAATATGATAGCTTGATAGCTGATGATATTACACCCTTACAAGTCTGTATATTAAAACACACACTAAAGAAAAGGGAAACAGGAAGTCCAAAATACGTAACAAAACATATATAAAAAAATATGACTAAACATATATGTAGCTTCTGCAGATCGATTCAGTTCATCTCAGCATCCAACCGGGAACCACCTCCGGCGAGACCTGTTGCGTTCCGCCTTCTTCTTCTCATTCTGACATGCACAATTTGCCTCCTTAAGGTTTTTGGCCTTCTACACAAACACAAAAAATTCAGTTTTGCTCTCTTGTCCATGTAAGCTCAGTTTGAACTTTCTAAGAGCATTGAGTTTTTAATTTGAAATGGAGCTCAGCTCACGTTTGAATTGGATTTGTTCTGGTGATGAAGCTGGCGCGTGCCCCTCTGGATGATCTGCACGGCGCTCCAGCTCCCCGCCGCCGGCTTGTCAGTCGGGGCGCACATTGCCACTTCCTTCAGCGGCTCGGCTATCGCCAACTCCGACCACGCGGGGTCCTCGACCGGCCGCTCCACCGACGAGCTTCCACCCTTGCCGTCCAACTCGCAGCTCAGCTGCCACACCAACGTGTGCATGTTACGTACCACATCTTATGTATGCATGCAATTATGCATGACTTGGTGCGGTTGGCGCATACCTGCCTGATGCGAGACTCGAGCAGGTTGAGGCGGTCCATAAGGCTGCCCTTGAGCTGCACCTGCTGGAGCGCCGCTGGCAATGAATTGGTGTGGTGGTGCTGCGCCGGCATCAGGCGGAGGTCGGCGGCGAAGTAGCTGTGCTCGCCTTGCGCCCGCCGCTGCTCCTCCAGCTGCCTCAACTGCAACCAAAACAGAACATGTCAAGACACGTACAAAAGAATGCAGAGATGGCAATCTGACAGTGTCAACTACGCACTCGTAGGTCGATCTGGTCGAGCCGGCCGAGCAGGCTCTCCGGCGGAGGCGGCGCGGGGAGGCCGTAGCCGCTGAGGAGCACCGGGCGCTCCGAGCCGACGACCACCTCGGCCATTGATCACGCACGAACAAGAACTGTAAAGTGTGTGTTGCAGTGTCGTAATGTGCAGGTGGGTAGGATTCAAGTTTTTACGGTGTTGCACAGGTGCAAGTGTTACTATATACTGAGATGCAACTGAACCCAGCATGCTAGGAGCCAAGTTCGGGGTCGTGGACTTGGCTCGGTCTTTGTGTACTACTACAACTCTACATCTGCCACTTCTTGGCTCAGAGATAGCGGTTAATGGTAGAGGTGTAAGTCGGGTTGGGCCGTTACCGGATCGGCCCAAAACACGCTATTTTGGCCCGGCATGCGGCCCAGCCCGGCACGAAAGAAAATGAGCTGTGCCGGCCCGGCACGGGGGACCGGGCCACGAAACTCAGCTCACGGCCGACACGGCCTGGCACAATACTGCGGGCCGTGCCCGGGCCGACACGGCACAAAGCGGCCCGTTAGCACGCGGGCCAGCCCAACACTTTGGCATTCTAGCATTTTGGCGCGTCGCACGCGGAGCTCCTCAGTTCTTCTCCTCAACCACCACACCCTGACGCCCTCCGCGCCAGCGTCGCCGTGCCGCCACGCCCTCCTCGTGCCACGCCCTCCTCGCACAGCAGATCTGGGCCACCGCGCCGTCCTCGCACAGCCACGGCGCCACACCCTCCTCGAGTCCTCGCACAGCACCGCCGCGCCCTCCTCACGCCGCAGATCCTGTGTCGGGAGTGCGACGTGTCGGTGCACACGGCGAGCGAGCTGACAAGGCGACACAGCAGGTTTCTGCTCACGGGTGTGAGGCTCTCGTCGGCGCCGATCTCGTCACCGGCGCCGTTAGACGACGACGAGGAGAACGACAGCAGCTTCAGCAATGTCGGCGCCGAGGAACACTCCACCGATCGCTGCAGCGGGGACGGCACAGACCCGCAGGCTCCCGTGGCGAGCGCCAGCGACGGCAATAGCATTTCCGACTTAGGAGGACGACGGGGCGGCACGACTGGCGGAAGGGCAGAGCCACAGAGGAGGACGACAAGGAGTCGAGGACGAAACGGACCGTGCTCATGCCAGCCCAGCACGCACTGCAGCTTGTGGGCTATCATACCGTGCCAGACCTCTTCGCTGAGCAAACGGGCCGTCTCGGTCCGACACGACAGCCCGTGGGCCAACCCGGGCACGGCACGACACAAGCCACTGGCCCGACGAGCCCGTGCCGTACCGGCTCGGCACGACCCAACTTACATCTCTAGTTAATGGGACTAAAAAGGACTCTTTTTTTTTTTTTTGTTTCTGTGTTCAGTTATTTTGGTTATTCACATAGGTTATTTCTTTTTTTATTGTTATTTTGGTTATGTAAAATCAATACCAAATTTATCTAATTATAATTTAGTTTGATATTAGTAAATACCAAACAAAATTCAATTTGATTTGGTCAATACTGAATTTATCAAACTAACATTCTCACGTGTAGATGATGTAATAATTTTAAAATTAAATTTAAATTACACATATTATAATAATAAAATGTAAGTATTATATTATTTATACTTCTTATACACTCACAATCCAAACTGCATTTAACAAATTTGTATTTTTATCATTGCAAATAGTATCCCAATTAAAATAGTATGTAATTTATTAAGGTATCGAAAGATAATTCGGTTATTTCGGTTTTTTCAGTTTTCTCAATTCGGTTATTTTAGTTTTGCAAAATTTTGGTTTTTAAAAATGAGAACAAAATTAAATACCGAATACCAAATTAAGAAAAAAATTTGGGTTAATTCAGTTCGATTTGACTTGGTGATTTTGGTTCGGTGAGTTTTTACACACATTTGCAAAGTAGCTTGTCTACAGTGGATTTGAGCACGATGGGCCAGGCCAGTTTATGATTAGTGTTGGGCCATACAAAATATGAAGGTAGACCTAAGCATTTTCTGGGATTGCGTAGGCATCGGCAAAAACTATAGTTACATTCGGCCAACTAAAACTTGACCCAATTTGGTTTATAGACAAGTTTATCTAACTCGGGCTAAGAAGTTTGAGCTTAAATATTGCGCCAAATCAGATTCAAGTCAATTTTTTTTATTTTAAGCAGTCTTGGATCAAGCATATAATAGGCTTGACACTAACCCTAAACTCGGGTCTAGACATGTCGAGTTTTAACTAAGTCTATTTGAACGATTGATTACTCTTTAAATTTAAAGATAGACTTGAGCATTTGATGGACCAGCCTACCATAATTGTCCATCTGATTTAGCCTTGAAAACCTATTAGCGGTGAGAAGCAGTAATAGGTTTGGGGTTGAAAAATTGAGCAAACCTCCATTATCCATATGATGATTGCTTGTAAAGAGAGGAACTAATGACTAATCAGAAGCATAGAACATGGTTTTAGACTAAACGGAGCTTTGATCTTAATATTTAAGATGACACGAACTACAAGACTTACCAGGTGATCGATCATACAGTATCCTTCTTCTTCGTTTATTAATGGAGAAACACCAATGACACCTCAAAGCAACTGTATGCATGAATGATCAATCATTTATAAATCTGTCGAACACCAACTATTACTAGTAGAATAGAGTAGAACTTGTGCCACACCAACCATGCATGAGCAAAGGTCTTTCAGGTTTTTATGTCAAATATAAGACAAAAAACTTAGTTTCACAATGATTAATACCGACACTTCTCCAGTATCCTACAAATCAAAAGATCTCTAATTTTAATCAGTTTAGGTTAGCACGGAATGGTAACCTTTGGCATGTCCATGGAGTGTACGTACGAAAAACCATTTCGAAATATAGTACTGGCAACCATGATTCTTGATCAAAATCTAGCACTAAGCGGCTCTGTTTACCCATTAAAAGCTATCTAGATCTTTTAAAAATAGTGACTAAATCATTCCACCTCTGCCCCTCTTTTAATATATTTTGGTGACATAAACTAATATAGATTATAGATCTTCCATCTTGATCTGCATCATGTAATTTGATCCGTGATCAAACTTACTAACCTCAATTTTTTTTATTTAATGATGTTTTCCTAAAGGTACATTTGCATATCCACCAAATGAGTTTAGAGGTCTTATTTGGGAGCGAGTGCTGTGAAATATTGATCATATATGGAGTGGAAAAACAAGAAATAAATTCTCTTAAAAAACATGGCAATTAATGAGCGAGGTTATGAAGGGGCGGCCAAATTAGGTGAGATGACACAGTCGTCGCATCTGTGCCCAAACTGAAGGTAACTCGGCACCTGCCTTCTTTTAGCACACTAAAAAGTAATCAAAACTTCCTGCATTTGGATGCATTTGGGAGTGATAGGGAAGCAACACCTTCCAATCCCCCCTCTTTGATTTGATTCTCCCCATCACAATAAATCATAAATATATATATAGCTTTTGCTCTATTATTATTATTATCTTTACTTTTGATATGACTCCCTAACTATATGTTGTATCATTACTAGTTAATTCGGTGGTAATGTGTATTTGATTAGCACATATGGATGATACAATTAATTGGAATAAACCAGGAAGATTCAATGATGATGCAGAAACAGGTGAAACATGCCTGAGAAGAAGAAAGCACAACAAATCATTGGTACTTACATCTTTAAAATGGAATTTTTTTTTACGAATAATCAATTAAAAAAAAGAATTTCAAAACTAATCCAAAATTTTTAAAAATATTAGAAATAACTTTCATTCGTTGGACTGAATTCGCGACTGAACTTCAGTCGTGAACTGAACCCACAACTGATTAGCTAGTACGGCCCATATGCATCGCTGACCTAGGACCGTGACACGTAGACTTTCAGTTGTAAATCCGACTGGCGATTGAAATGACAAGTTTCAAACTGATACGACTAGTTTCAAAACTGATACGATCAGTTTTGTACAGATAAGATCACGACCAGATTCAATATTGGTCGTATCAGTATTGAAACTAGTTGTGGTTATATCAGTTCAAAATTGGTCATTTCAGTTGGCAGGCGAGTGCCCAACCGAAAATTTACGTGGCGCGGTCCTGGACCAGAGGCGCATATAAGCTGTGCCAGCTAATTAGTCGCGGACCCGGTTTACGACTGAAGTTGAATCGTGAATTCGGTCCAGAGACTGAAGGTTATTTTTAACATTTTTAAAAGTTTCAGATTAGTTTTGAAATTCTTTTTTTTAAAGTAGGTTATTTGTAAAAAAAACTCTTAAAAGGAGAAGGGAAAAAAATCCTTTGACAGTTCTGAAATTTTTATATGTGCTTGATTTAGCATTTAGTTGTGCCCACACCATCGATGCTTTTAAGTTTTGCAACACACGAATTGCTTTAACAAATTTAGCAGTATAGGTAGAAGTTTCATAACATTTAGCTTACATGTTACAAAGCAAATGAGAGATTGAGCGAGTGATTGGCATAGTGCTTTCAACTTTGTGAATTTTGTTTTGGTGAAGTACCGAAGCCGGCCCTCTTCGATAAGTGAAATCAAATGATATTCACACAACCGAAACCCACCAAGTCATAACCCAAAATGAAGAGAAAACCTACCAAATAAAGAGAGACAAAAACTAATAACACATGGGATAAACTAAAGCTATACAGTGTGCGTCATTGTGAGAAATCTCATATTTGTGATATAAAAGAAAGAATTGTAATTTATAAGTTTAAAAGAGAGAATAAGAGAGAGGTTTGACGGGCGTATTTTCACACGGGTCACAAAGACTAAAAGAACTTTCATTTACAAATTAAAAAAAAAAAAAAAAAAAAGGGAAGGAAGGGAAGAAAGAGTAATGGGCAAATAAGAAAAAAAAACGTGGATGGGCTGTTTTGGAATCGGATCCGTGTCCTTATGTTAAGATAGATACAAAGAAGAGGAACAGTAGCAGCAGCAGCAGCTCAGCCGTGTGTGGTAGGTTACAGCGTCTTTTTCTCCGGTCAACGCCAAACTCGAATTCCATGGACTGATGGACGGCAAGAGGCCGCTGCCGACGTGGCATCCCACGTGGGTCCCTTCCGACACTCCTGACTGTCGGTGGAGCTCAGACTGTCAGCTCGTCCTCCTCGCCGTCTTCTTTTTCGAGTTCAGTTTACTCCCATAGTTTTATCACTGGAGCTGATACCGATTAATTTCTTTCAGAGTTTACTGCCATTTTTTTCAATTAAAAGTTCTTCATATGTTGAAATCTATTGGCCTTCGAACCTAAAATGCTAATAAACCAGTTTATTGATTTAAATTCCATCAAACAAATCCATAAACTCATCCATCATTTGCTACCATATCTTTGCTATTAAAAAAACTGTGACTAATTCGAGCCTACTGCACCTCACATATTTCTCTCTCAAGCGTTATTTACACACATCAGTCATAAGGCCATAACACTTCACTTGTAGAACCCCTTATTCTTAGCTAGCCTTCTCATTTATTTCGCCACCTGGCAAGGCCTTCCTCTGATAATTATTCTTGGACAAGTCAAATTAATACAGCACTTTGATTCGAGTAGTTGGAGCTAACCACAAATCATTTAGTTCTTATGCACTCATACTAAATAATACTACTCCTCCATTTCCATGTTTATTGTGCATTCCCATCTTAATAATCTACTTCTAATAACTGTTTTAGAGACGGTCGTTACATCACTTTTTTGCTTAATAAAATTTCTCTCGTTAATTAAAACTAAAATATAATTAGGCGACGGTTGAGACGTTATATCGACAACCAAAACACATCACAGAATAAACAGGAACAAGAGTATGGAAATGGTAGGAACAGCCGACACAATACGAATCACCATCTAACCAAACGAAAACGAATCATAAAATATATATATATAGATCTGGACAACACATTTTTTTTTCTTTTAAATTAAATTTCAGGTAGTTATAGTACAAGATACATAAAAAAATCATTAATTTCAGATGGCTTTCGCCTCTAGTGCAATGTGCGATGTATCCTTCTCCTTCGATTATATAACAAAAGTTTAATTTCTTTTTTAAATTTCGCTTTCGATTTGATAATGGAATTGTCATGTGGCTAGTGGCCTGTATTCTAATTGGCGTATATATTCCCCTTGTCCATGCTTTTGTTCCCTCATCAACTTCACACCATTATTTCCTTCTCCTCCTCCTCTGTCCATCTCCACCATCTTCTTGAATCGAATCCTTGCACACATCAAAAGATCTTTAAGTTTCTGCGTTTGATCCAGTTCTTTCCGGCGCTGTTCTTGCCTTCAAAATCCGATCTTTACATCTGTACAGCTCGTCTGTTTGGCATTGCAAGAATCAAGAAGCAGCATGCTGGGAGGAGTAGCCGCCAAGTCCAAGAAGGCCGCGACGGTCAAATTCGGATCGGTGAAGAGCCCTCCTGCCGGCGGCGGAGCCGACGCTGCCGCGCCGGCTGCCAAGGTGCCCGCGGAGGAGGTGTGGGAGGTCCGGCCATGTGGCATGCTCGTGCAGAGGAGAAATCCGTTCGCCGAAGAGGAGCCGGTGTGCGTCAAGCCCGTGCCGACCATCCGCATCAAGGTGAAGCACGCCGGGATCACCCACGAGATCTACATAAACTCGGAGGCCACGTTTGGTCAGTGCCATTGTTTATTCTTTTAAGCTTTTCATTTGGTAATTGTATAGCTAGTTCTGTTCTGAATCTTCTGTGGCTGCAGGGGAGCTGAAGAAGTTGGTGGCGGCGAGGACGGGGCTGCACCCGGACGACCAGAAGGTGGTGTACAAGGACAAGGAGAGGGACTCCAAGGCTTTCTTGGACATGGCCGGCGTAAAGGACCGGTCCAAGCTCGTCGTCCTCGAGGACCCCGAGGCCCGGGCGAGGCGCCTCCTCGAGGAGCGCCGCAACGGGCACATGGAAAAGGCCGCCAAGGCCATCGCCGCCGTCACCGCCGAGGTCGACAAGCTCGCTCCCAAGGTAATTAACAATGCCATGGAGATGGCGAGGCTGAGCTTACATACATTGCCTTTACGAGCAAGCAGGCAGATGAGCGGAGTGTTCTTGGCAGGTGTCGGCGCTGGACGCGGCGGTGCGGAAGGGGGAGAAGGTGGCGGAGAACGACGTGGTGCAGGTGACGGAGCTGCTCATGAACGAGCTGCTGAAGCTGGACGCCGTCGTGGCCGACGGCGACGTCAAGAACCAGAGGCGGATGCAGGTATGGACATACATTCTGTTCAGTTGAAGTAATTTGGTTAGTTGCATCATGCAAATTGAGCTATAAATGGTGTGTAAATTGCAGGTGAAGCGCGTGCAGAAGTACGTGGAGGCGCTGGACGCCGTGACCGTCAAGAATGCCTCCATCATCCGCAAATCCAGCGAAAAAATCAAGCAACAGCAGCAGCCAAGGCAGCAACAATTTCAGCATCAGTACCAGCAGCAGCAGCCGCACACGCCGCCGGCGAAGAGGTGGGAGATGTTCGACTTGCTGTCGTCGATGCCATCGACATCGTCGGCCTCGTCGACGACCACCGTCACCTCCACGGCGTCGTCCGGCGCCGGGGCTGCACGGTTCGATTGGGAACTCTTCTAAGAAATGCAAATGCAAATGGATTAGCATAATATGGCAAGAATTGCACCCATCTCCGGTAATCTTAAAGAAGAAGTGGGTGTTTTGGTGAGTCGATGAAGGGTTTATATGTGGTTAATTTGGTTAATTACATTACATGGTACCACTTCTAGTTCATCATGTGAGAGAGTGAGAGTATTTTTCTTTTTGTTTCTTCTTAATTTGATATTCTTTTGTGTGCATATTCTAAGAGGAGAGAGAGAGAGAAAGTATTCAAATTGGGAATAAGTCAACAAAAAAAATAATTTGTCTCCAATTTGCATATGAAGAAATGTATGTACCCATCTTTGCACATACCAGTACATACCATTGTTGAGAGGGGATTAGTAGTTGGAGATTTTTTTTCTTAAGAAAATTTTTGTTGTTCTAGCTCTTGAGTTGGTTGGTGCCTATCTGTCAGGTTTGATTCCATTCAGAAATGAATAGTAGTTTGTTTGCAGTTAAATTCTTTATTGATGCGTCACTTTTAGATGTTTTCATCTGAGTTGCTATGAACTTTTTATTCCATTTACAGCAAAAAAAAGTCGTACTCTTAAGCAAGGTAGAAAATTTGTAATCCTACCATGATTTTTTTGGTCTTATAGTGTCATGGGAGTATTAATTAATTAGCTTATTGTTGTTAGGAGAGGAGTGTATGTATGTGTGGTGTACTACTAGTATTATTTTGGTGGTTGAGTGGAGAATTATGAGATGCTCTTCTCTCTGTCACATTGTTGGCCTGGAGAGATGCCTCTGGCGTTCCTAACATCACCAATAATAGGGGGTGGACTTTAATTTTTTTTCTTTCTTTCAAGGTTAATGAGTGGTATCCAATGGAGATTTGGGCTATAGTTGTTTCACATGTTTCTTCTCTCAAATCTTAAACATCCTCTTATGAGAAATCAAGTCCGGAAATTGTGTTGTCCCTTCAAAAGAACGATAATTTTTATAAATAATTCAAAATAAAACAATAATTTGAAAAATGACCAACAGTTTACCAAAATTATAAAAATGACTTATTTGAGCCCGATTAGTCAATTATCGCGTTTTGGAACCACAAGAGGACGATCATAGATGCAACAGAAACTTTTTCCTCACCACATCTGCGACAGAAACTGGTCGAATAGTCTAGGGGTCGAAGCGTACATTGAGTGATCGAGTGGTCGAATGGTTAACTGATCGAAGCCTACATTCACTGGGTGAGTGGTCGCATTGTCGAATGGTTGAATATGCTTCAACCACTTTACTGTTTGACCAGTTTCTGTTGTCGATGGGGTGAGGAAAAAATTTCTGTCACGCCTGTAATCGTCCTCTCGCGGTTCCGGACCGCGATAATTGACTTATCACGTACAAAAAAGTCATTTTTGTAATTTCAATAAACTGTGAGTCATTTTTCAATTTATTTTTTTATTTTGGGTTATTAATAAAAAAATTCTCAAAAGAAAAAGAACAAATGGGGGTTTTTTTTAACACAATGGCCTTTATTCATGACAGAATGAAAAAAATTAGTGTGAAAGGAAAAAAAAGTCCATAACTGTGGAGTGAAAATAGGGGAAATGCACCTACATATACACTCAGAATAATTAGAGTGTGTATTCATGTAAAGAGAAGTTGTGAGTTCGAATCTTAATTCTCTCTATTTTTGTATGTGTGTTAAATTGGGTATTTTTGTTAGTATGTGTGAAGTGGATTAGAGGTAAGTGGAGTAAAACGAATGTTGCCGATATAATAAATACTATCATTTGTAAAATATATTACAAAAAAATAAGATAAATTTCCTATGATAGCGTTATGCTATCTGTTATTTTTTTTTTCAAAATAATTTCACATCAAATATTAATATTATTTGAGTTTAAATACAAATAGAATCATTAAGCGATGCTCATGTTGTTTAACCATTTTGTGTTCAAATTTGTCAGCTCTAGTTTGGGTGAGAGAGATACGTATATTTTATAAGAAGAAAAAAAAGAGAAAAGAAATAAATAAATAATTGAACTGTTTGCGATGATTTGATGTGTGTTGGTGGAAAATCCTCCAATCTCAACAGTTCCAACTGGAGGACGCTCTGCAAACATCACAAGATGCAAAATTATGCAGTGTTACTGCTAGAAGGTGTACCTCTGATCAACTTCTTTTTTCCGCCATTGGATTCGCTCATTTTTGGACTGTATAATACATTCAGATCAGATGGAGAACCCAACGACAAACCAGTCCCTTTCGTGTTCCAAAGGCTACGAGATCGAACACCAAATGCATTCGAATGATATGTAATGTATAATCTACAAGTGTTAGGATTTAGATTTTAGTCTTTATCAAAATACTCAAATGTCTTATTGTAACTGGTTGATTCGGACGAAAATCTAAAAGGTATGTTAGTTACGTGGTCGGCATCTAACGGCTTGTTTGGATGGCCCCGGTTGGCAGCCCAACCGGTGGCAATAAAATCACATCCAGAAACAAATTCGGCCCAGTTAAAAATTATGTTTGGGTCGGGTTCGGAATGGGAAAATTCCGGCCCAAACCCACTGGATCGGCCGGGAAAAATAAAATTGCCTGCCACTCTCTCTCGTGCAGCTGCTCCCTCTCGCGAGGACGCCTTCCCACGATCTCTTTTTTCCAAATAACCAAAAAAAAAAAAACAAATTCGAAAACTAACCCGTACCTTTTTAATTTTGCAAAAATAGCCCTCTGTCGCGCACGTGGGCGTGCGACTAATCTTCAGTCGTTAGCCCGGCTAGCGACTGAAGACGTGGCACGGCACAATGCCCCGCTGGCCCACGTGCCGTGCCACGCCAGCTTTCAGTCGCTAGTCCGGCTAGCGACTGAAACCTGCGGCGTTTTAGTCGCTAGCCGGACTAGCGACTGAAACTCAAAATTTTGGCCTGTGGTCGCAGTCGAAGCACTTTGTGATGATTTCGCTTGGGAATTAGGACTTGTTTGCAAATCTTGAGATTGGGAAGGCTGATTTGAGATCTAATTTCACACACAAGTGTAACTTTATTTCAGGAGCTTATTCAGCAGGAGTTTCGATGAAATTTGACAAGATTTGATGATTTTGGGATAATTCGAAAACAGGGTACTTTAGGGTAATTAGGGTAATTAGAGTTTCGAAAAATGGTGAGACTTGAAACTGAGGCCTCGGATGAGATTTTGAAAATCTTACAGAAGGGAAACTTGCTCAGAATAGTGAATGGGAGATACTCCTTGAATTAGATCAAAGTTTGGAGATGAGATGTGGGTTTTAGCCGTTTTAGGGTCTGCGGAAAATCTGAAAAAGGTATAAGCCGCGATAATTCTGGGATGATTTGCGAAAAGGGGCAAGACGACAAAGTTTTGGCATCAGTACCGTACAAGTACATACTAATTTCGCATTTATACCGTGCTTTTGATATCTAGTTTTGTCTCGTTGGTTCGACACATTTGTACGAAACCAGACGTCCCTGCGCAAAAGATGGTAGGTGCAAAAGCCAAAAAGACTAATCATACGAAAACTGAAAAGATGAATAGGTAAAGGTTGAAAAGCAGAAATGCAGAGTCATACAAAAGTAGAACAGTAGAAAAGTGCGACAGAAAACCCCAAAAAGTTGGAAACATAACAAAAATATACGACAACTGAACAATCCGAGAAAAGACTACATCGGACTACTGCCCCCTCTTGCCCCTCTGTGGGGGGGGGGGGGCTGATACTCCGATGGTGTGTACCGAGAGGGGGTTGACGATCCCTGATGCGCCGCCTCCTCGCTGGTGGTGTCTGCGCAGTTGGCGGAGACTGGGAAGGCTGTGTCGGCTGCGTAGGCGGCGGAGCATCGGCAAGGAAGCTAGGAAGCAGATGTGTCGGTTGCGTAGGATGCTGCTGTGCTTGGTCGAGAGGCTGGTGCCATGGAGGAGTATCGAGCTCTTCATCCAAAGAGCTATCGGCAGGCACGAAACCCGTGTGCGGTGGTGGAGGGCGCGACGACGACGGACGGTCCGCTGGTGGCACATGCAACGAAGGACCCGACGCCGATGGTGATGGTGGGGGAATTACGGTCAAGTGAGGTGGCAGCAGCACTCTGAAACCGACCAGAATCTGATCGACCTGCCGCTCGACCTCTGAGCAATATGCGTACACATCGTCGCTAGGCATGGTGGGTCCGAGGCGGGACCTGACCATCATGTCCCGTGCACCAGCAGAGATGCCGCCGAGGATGTCTA
This sequence comes from Pharus latifolius, assembly GCA_019359835.1. NCBI lineage: Eukaryota > Viridiplantae > Streptophyta > Magnoliopsida > Poales > Poaceae > Pharus > Pharus latifolius. The sequence continues at coordinate 82,505,380 of CM033324.1, forward strand.
GCTGTGCACACGAATTAATGCAATTATAGAACGACAATCCATGTGAAAATAAGGTTGCAGAGAGCTAAGGAACTCACAGAAGAGTGGATTCGCCCAGTTAGGCGTCGGTCGTAGCGGTCGTCGATGGTGGCGGGAGGGATGGGCTCATCAGGCGCGGCTGGTGGACTGCCCACCAATCGGTATATCGTGCGAGATCGGTACTAGGAAATATAGGAAAAATGGATGTCGTGGCTGTACGGCCTGTGCTCCTCGACCGTGCGTGTGTGGGCCCAATTCATCCACTCCTGCACATAGGGCTGCTGCCGACGAACGAAATCGTCCCTCACTCGACCCTTCCTAGATTGCCTGCGGACAAAGCAATTAGTTAGTGACGGAAATTATGTATAAAATAACATGTGAATGTAATGCATATTTGACGTACTCGTGGATATGGTGCGGGATCTGTCGAGGAGGCGGCACAGGGACAAGCTGGCGCAGGCTGAACTGGCGCATAACTCGCTCAGGCGAGTAACCCTCAATCATGTGCGAGAAAACGAGCAGAACCTGGGTGCGCCAATACACAACATCCTGCATACAAAGATAAGAAAGGCCGACTAGAGCGAAGGATTGGAGGTTCGAGAGGTTCGAGGTGGTCCACGGATCCTAGATGACGCTGTCGTCGAGAAGCAGATCGAAGCCTGTGGCGTACGAAGGATAACAGATGTGCGCCTGATATGTGGCCCACCTCAAACTCAGCCTAACCCACCTCCATCCCATCACGGGGCCGTCTCTCGCGTCCCCGGTTAACGCGAACTGATCCCGCGGAACCAGCGGTCGACCGATGGAGAAATGCTCGTACGACCGCATCTACAAGAAGATGGCGCACCCAGCGAAAAGAGAGCTGACCTGGTCTCTGCTCGTGGCGTCGCACAACCCCCTGTAGGTGTGGCAGAGCACGGCGGATCTGAAACTGAACCTCGGCACGTGCCCCAGGGCCGAGTCGGCAATACTCCTGGTGAGCTGAACGTACTGCCGCTCGCAGATGTCTCCGTGGGTGCCAGGGAAGAGCAACCACCCAAACAGGTACAGCAAGTACGCCTCAAGGTGGTACCTGAAGACCTCCTCTAGAGCGGCCACGGGGAGCGCACCATCGCGCACTGCGCGAAGGTAACTCTGGGGAACTCCCGTGTCTTGCGCAAACCCCCCCTAACCCTACTCCTTCGAAGCGCTGTAGGAAATCTAGGCGCCATGCAGCTCTCTCGGTGGCCGCTGGGACATATATCTCCCCACGGATAGGCAGGCCAAGCAGCATGCTGACGTCCTGCAGCGTGATAGTGAGCTCGCCAAAACTGAAGTGGAACGTGTGCGTCTCGGGCCTCCACCGATCCACAAGCGCAGTAAAGATGGCTCGATCGAAAGGGAATCGCTTCGCCCGATCTACCATGCGGGTGAACGGCAACAGTCCGGCCTCGAGCAAATAAGGCGTGAACCGCTCATCTAGAGGCCACATCTCACGCGGTGTCCTCATGCGCAAAGCTGGGAGAACGGTGCCCTGTAGAAGGCGTCGAGCACGGTGACGCTCCTGATGGTGCTGTGCAATCAGCTCGGGAAGCTGATGGTCGTCCGCCATACCTGCAGTTGTCACATATTGGTTGAGAAGTTGAAACACTCAGTACATAAACAAATATTCAGTATATAAACAAACATTCAGTAGTGTTGGATCTAGGTAGATCTTAGTATCTAGGTTTTGATGATTAATGACGTTTTGGATAAATCCATGATGATTAAAGTTAATCTGAAAATATCAGATTTGATGATTAAATGACAATTTAGATAAATCCTGATTTAGCACAAGTAAATTGAATTGATTATCGGTAAACCCTGAATTGGATGTTTTCCTCGATTGCGGGTTTGATATTGATGCATATGTAGAGGATGAGTTCGGTGGTTGCATCAAGCTTGTGCTAATTGATTGATCAAGATGTTATACGTTAAATCTGAGACTGATGACTCCAGTTGTGGATTTTATATCGATGCACATGTTGAGGGGGAGCTCATCACTTTGGTCATCTAGGTTGATTGATATCATGATATGAGTAGTATAGATCGTGTGCGTATGTGTTTATCATCTACGATCTATATGATTGTATTTTATCTTATACTCATTTGCTACTCGTTGAATATAGTTTGTCATGTCATTTGAAAGAGAAATCGTTGAGCTAACTCCTGTGTGGAGTAGCTTCTCTGGAGGTGATTAATGACGACTTATATATGAGACTAATGTTGTGCATTGAGTGTATGTATTGTAGTCTCAGTTTGATTGCAGGATAAAAGCGAGCAAGGGTGTGAAGAGGATGAAATCGATATGAGACATCTCGAGCGAGGTCGAGCTTAGCAAGGTCGAGCTTTGCCAGGACAAGTGTCAAGCGGTCGAGCTTCGCGAGGTCGAGCCTTGCGGGGACAAGCATCGAGCGGTCAAACTTCATGAGGTCGAACTTCACCTAAGGTAAAATCCAAGATTAAGGATTGTTTTCTTAGGATTTTACCGGTCTCGGTGTTTGGAGACAGACCGGGTTGATAGGTTGTTTTTACTAGTTTGACCGTACTATTAAGAGGGGTCGGAAACTAGTAGCTTAAATCTATCTAGTGCGGAAGCTCAGATGCTTTCATATCATCTTGCACTAGTATCTTGCATTACTAGTGAGTCTAAGTGTAGTTCATGTGCATTAGCTTAAATGCTTTGAAAACTGCACTTAGTCGTAATCGCCAACTGTTTAAATTGGTTTATTTGTCTAGAGCTGGTCATGGTAGTATTTGCATATTCTGATCGTATCAGTGTTGATACGTGGTCGTGGTCGTGTCACTTGTTTGGCGGCTTTCTGTTTAGGGTTTGGGCGTGGTCGTAGGACTTCGGACTGGTCGTACCAGTCTTCGACTCGCTTGCGTACGCTCGACCAAACCCTATCGACCACCTGTTTTTGATCGGATGTCAAGACCTGTGTGGTCGTGGTCGTTGCTTAGTGACACAAATTACATCCGCGAGAAAACAGCAAATCCGTATGTGCAAATACTTTAAAATTGCATTTGAGATGATTTTTGGATTGAACATTTTGACAGCAGGAAAGTTTCTGAATTTTCTAGAAGTTTCTAGACCTTTCTAGGTCTTTCTCCTGTTGACAAAATTGTAGATCTCTGAGTTATCTTTCTAACAAGCTAAAAATCACCTCAATCGGATCTCTGGATCAAAAGTTATACTTATTTTACTTTCAGTGTGCAGTGGCCGGACAAATGCATCCGTCCGGAGCTATTTGTCCGAAGTGGCCAGACAGTGTCTGAACTGACCGGACAATGTCCGGCCTGTACAAATTTTTTGAGCCAAAAAATGAAACGGACAAATGCATCCGTCCGGAGCTATTTGTCCGAAGTGGCCGGACAGTGTCTGAAGTGACCGGACAATGTCCGGCCTGTACAAGTTTTTTTGAGCCGAGAGTTAACAGAGACATATCCATTTGTCCGGACGTTTTGTCCGGACAAATGGTATCTGTCCGGCCTTCACAAATTTCTCCCAACGGTCACTGACACGTTTGCAACGGCTGAAATTTTTGTACTGGCCGGACAGTGTCTGAAGTGACCGGACAATGTCCGGCCTGTACAACTTTTGGCCCGGTTTCTTGCAAACAGCTAGTTTTTCGTTGAGGCTATAAATACTTCGTGTTTGGCTTCATTTTTGGGTGCTCAAAGACTTCATTCTTCAGCTGAAAACCTAGCCAATTGAGTTGCATATGTGTTATTGCATTTAGAGACTAGAATTGAGCCCAAATCTTGAGTAGATTTGAGAGAGATTGTGTGAGTGTTTAGTGCACTTCATCTCCATTAGATTGCTAGTGCTAGAGTGTTGAGCATATCATTTGCATCATTGAGCTTCTAGCACGTGGTTGATTCAAGTGAAAGCGCATCCGGCTTGTTACTCTTGGCGATCGCCTTCGCCTAGACGGTGCCGGAGGAGAGCCGAGATCTCTCCAATTGAAGTTTGTCGGAGAGGCCGGCAAAGGATTGTGAAAGGTGTGGTGCTCGCCTATCCGGTGTGGAGAAGGAGCAACCCTAGTGAGATATCCTTCGTGGGTATAGAAGCGAGGCTCCGAGAGAGCGCTTCAACGAAGAGTAGGGGAGACCGGGTGAGTCTCTGAGACCTCGGTAAAAATATTGTGTCAATTGCGTATTTCATACTTGCTTTATATTCACCTTGACACAATTGCTAAATTCATCATTCTTGCTTGTCATATTGAATAGTTCATTTAGTTGAATGCAACAAATTGTTTTAATTGCCTTTAAGCCTCATTGTATAATTTAGCTCAAACAATTATCGTGATTAAAATTGCTTAGCGGGGAAGAAAATTTAAAAGCCTCATAATCACCCCCCTCTAGTCGGCATCCTCGATCTTACAAGTAGTACTTACGAAAATTCACGAGAAGGTATTAGGGAAATTAAGTACAACTGATATAGGGAAATTCAGTATAATTCACGACAAAACATTCAGTAGTTCAAACATTACAACATTACAGTTTTATTTAAGAAAATTAAGTACAACTCATACAGGGAAGTTGTATTGCTTTAGTTTTGCGACGAAGTCGATGCCTCTGTCACCCGCGGGCATCGATTTCTTATGTGATCAGGCTGCCTGCAAGTGCTGCATCTACGTGGGTCATCTTCACGCTCCGCTGCATCTATATCGTTATTTATCCTCCTGGATCGACGTCGGCCGACATAGCCTACGAGGAGTCTCTTGTCTGGGATCCACGTGATGGCATCTTCCGGGGATAGTTGTCGATAGCTTTCCCCCACCGCATATGTGTTATTGCATTTAGAGACTAGAATTGAGCCCAAATCTTGAGTAGATTTGAGAGAGATTGTGTGAGTGTTTAGTGCACTTCATCTCCATTAGATTGCTAGTGCTAGAGTGTTGAGCATATCATTTGCATCATTGAGCTTCTAGCACGTGGTTGATTCAAGTGAAAGCGCATCCGGTACTGCAGAGTATAATAGGTTGAGATGTACCTCGCCAGATCTATCCTAGGAACAGAGCAGGCAGAGATGACATGCGAGCAAGGAATGTGCAGCAGTTGAGGCTTGTTGCATATGCATTGGGCATCTGCATTTGAAATTCGACATTCGTGGACCCGACCAGCCCGCAATGTGCCACAGACATGTTTGTGCCTTAGCCGAACCTCGTACTTCCCGTGCAAGCGACTCAGCACTGTGACATCTATAGGATCAAGGATGCCGACTAGATGGGGGGTGAATAGGAGGCTTTTCAAAAACTTTAAATTAAAAACAAAATCAAGTAACAATAGAACAATAAAGAGGAGAAGACAAACACAATCGATTTTTACCGAGGTATCGGAGACTCGCCCAGTCTCCACTAATCCTCGTTGAAGCACTCAAGTCACTTGAGTTTTGTCTCAATACCCACGAAGGATATTATCCACTATTGGTTGCTCCTTGTCCACTTCGGAAAGACGAGCACTGATGCCTTGTACACCTTTGCCGAGCCTCTCCAACAATCTTCAAACTGGAGAGGTCAACGGCCACGCCTCCGAACCGTCTAGGTGAGGGCACTCACCAAGAGTAATAGGCAGCGAGGTCTTCTCTAGATCTCCAAACACACACCGAGAAAACTACAAGTATGCAAATGCAATGAACTGGAATGCTCGGTGGATCAGAAAACACTCGACTTGATCAAAAGATCAAGATTTCGTATAAAACACTAAAGCTCAAGAGTGAATATGACTAGAAGACTGCTTGTGATGAAACAAATGCTCAAGCCCTCTATTTAGAGCCTCAAGTCTCAAAAGAGACGTTGGAGCTCGAGCTGAAAATCAGTAGCTCAAACTGACAGTCAGTTTGCCAAACTGACAGTCAGTTTAGGTCACGACCAGAGAGAAGAAAAATCCAGAGAAAACAGTGCCAGCCGTTGGTAATCGAAAAAGGAAACAAATCAGTACAAACTGACAGTCAGTTCCAGAACCAACGGCTGACAAAATTTGCGGATAAAAAATAGCTAGCCGTTTGTGGTCGTATATGGAAACTTGAAACCCGCAACTGACAGTCAGTTCGACCACAAAACGACCAGATCAAATAAGAACTCAAATAAACACAACAGAGGTCGAACTCCAAACTGACAGTCAGTTTAGTTCAAAAAATTTCAGCCCAAAATACACCCTCTCTGGACAATTGTCAGTTTAACTAAACTGACATTCAAACTGACAGTCAGTTTAGCAAACTTATAGTCAGCCTGAACAAAAACAGCTATAACTCTAAATCCAAAAATCCAAAAGAGGTGTTTAATAGCTCGTTTGAAAGATAATTTTAAGGGCTACATTTTTGTCAACAGAAGAAAAAACCAAATCTGCCTAGATATTTTTAGAAATTTGAAAAACTCTTCTGCTGTCAAAAACTCAACTGAAAAACCAAATCTTTCAAATCAAATTCAACTCAAATCGAACCACAAAGATGCAATGCAATGACCTAAGTTTCTCAGTTTATGTTTGAGATGTAGAGAGGACTTTTGCAACCCCTCTTTATAGTACGGTTAAAAACTAAAAACAATTTTTCTAAACCGATCACCTCCAAACACCGAGATCGGTAAAAATAAAGACAATATTACCTTAGGTCTTTTATGCTTTCTCGGCTTGCGTCTTGACTTCATTCCTTACGACTTGTGCTTTTACTTCTTTTGCGTTGAATTCGTTTTGTTCATCTCGACTATCTTTCCAATGGAACTCTGTATCAAACAATCTCAAAAGCACAGTTAGTCTGAAACACTATGTTTTCATTAATCATCAAAATTAGAGTTAAGCATAAAAGCCTAAATGCAACAAAGTGTTTAAGACTAACTGTGCTTTTTGAGATTGATGAATACAGGGCTCCGTTGGGAAGATTGTCGAGATGAACAAAATGAACCCAACGCAAAAGAAGTAAAAACACAAGTAGCGAAAATGAAGTCAAGAGGCAAGCCGGGAAAGAATAAAAGACCTAAGGTAATATTGTTTTTATTTTTACTGATCTCGGTGTTTGGAGTTGATCGGTTTAGAAAAATTATTTTTAGCTTTTAACCGTACTATAAAGAGGGGTAGCAAAAGTCCTCTTTTTATCTCCAACATAAACCGAGAAACTTAGGTCATTGCATTGCATCTATTTTGGTTGGATTTGATTTAAATTTGGTTTGAAAGAATTGGATTTTCTGTTTAATTTTTGACAGTAGAAGAGTATTTGCAATTTTCAGAAAGATCTAGGCAGATCTGGTTTTTTCTTCTGTTGACAAAATGTAGCCCTTGAAATTATCTTTCAAACGAGGTATTAAACACCTCTTTTGGATTTCTGGATTTAAAGTTATCACTATTTTTGTTCATGCTGAGTGTCAGTTTGCATAACTGACTGTCAGTTTGAATGTCAGTTTGTGTTAACTGACAATTGTCCAGAGAGGCTGTATTTTGGGCTCAAAATTTTTATACTAAACTGACTGTCAGTTTGTCCATACTGACTGTCAGTTGGGGTTTTGACCACAGTTGTTTTTAACTCAGTTTCTATTTGATTTGGTCGAGTTTCTGGTCGAACTGACTGTCAGTTGTAGGTTTCAAGTTTCCATAAACGACCACTAACGGCTAGCAAATTTTTATCCGTAAATTTTGTTGGCCGTTGTACACGAAACTGACTGTCAGTTAGGCAAACTAACTGTCAGTTTGTGTTGCTGATTTTCAGCCCTAGTTCCAACGGTTCATTTGATTCTTGAGACTATAAATAGGGGCTTTGGGCATGAGTTTTACACAATAAGCAGCAGCATTCTCTTATACACTCTTGAGTTTTAGTTTTCTACACAAAACCTTGATCTGTTGATCAAGTCGAGTGTTTTTTGATCCACCGAGAGTTTCAGTTCAGTTGCATTTGCATTCTCTTAGTTTCTCGGTGCGTGTTTGGAGGTCTAGAGAAGACTTTGCTGCCTGTTACTCTTGGTGAGCGCCCTCACCTAGACGGTTCGGAGGCGTGGCCGTTGACCTCTCCAGTTCGGAGATTGTTGGAGAGGCTCGGCAAGTTTGTACAAGGCATCGGTGTTCGCCTTTCTGGAGTGGACAAGGAGCAACCGTTAGTTGATAATACTCTTCGTGAGTATTGAGGCAAAACTCAAGTGATTTGAGTGCTTCAACGAGGACTGGTGGAGACTGGGCGAGTCTCCGATACCTCGGTAAAAACTGCTATGTTCGTTCTCTTCTCCTCTTGCTCATTTCATTATTTGTTCTTGCTTTGCAAATATTTGTTTAAGTTTAAAGTTTTAAAAGTCTCCTATTCCCCCCTCTAGTCGGCATCTTTGATCCAACAGCAACAACATCATGTGTCAACGACTTACTTTTCCGAAATTCGAGGTAATCATTAATCTTTTTGGGCCAGTGTACTAAGGGGTCATGCACAAGGCTTGATGCCGCCAAACCCCTGCTGTCGTAGTACGCTACTGTGCGATAGAATGTCATCTCAACTATTGCAGCTAGTGGTAAGCATCGCACACCTTTCAGGACGAAGTTGTACACCTCGGCCAGATTTGTCGTCATGATTCCGTACCGAGCCCCACCTGTGTCGTGAAGCAACGCCCACTTCTCCATTGGTTTGGGCTGAATCCACTGACTGAAACTAAGATAACCCCGGCGGCTTCCGCGCCGGTATCACCGCGATCTTCTGCAACGCCTGCCTGTTGCAATTCTGCCAACGTACTTTCCTCCAGCGACTTCCATATTTGTGAGAACTTTGACTCTTGGTTCTGTTTGGCAAGCCGTTTGAACACGAGCATCAGGCGCTTGCTCTTGAAACGACTGTGAAAATTCGCGCCAAGATGCCGAGAGCACCAACGACTCTGCAAGTCATCCCAACTCAGCGATGGATCCACTCCCGATCGCATGTACTCCATCGCACTCAGCATTCCTCCATTTCGATCATGAACCAAGCACACGCGCTCCCGGTCTTTCACGACTTCATTCTTCAATGTGCCCAAGAACCACAACCAACTGCTATAGTTCTCCCCCTCGACCACGGCATATTCTATGGGGAGAAGCTGGTCATTGGCATCAACAACCACTGCAGTCAGCAGAGTACCCTGGTATTTTCCAGTCAAAAATGTTCCGTCAATGCAAAGCACGGGTCTCATGTACCTGAACGATGCAACACACTGTTTAAATGCCCAAAAAAATCTCCGCAGTACCATGCACCCATGAATCACAGCACCCTCGGAGCGGATTGCCGGCATATCAACAATTGCGGTGACTGTGCCTGGATTTGCTTCGCATATGCGCCGCAACAGTCTCAGTACTAAGTTGTATGCCTCAACATATGTACCAAAAAGCTCCTCCAGCGTCTTCTGTTTAGCCCTCCATGCCTTCGCGTACTTGATATTATAACCGTACTTCTTCGTGACATGTGTAATTATCACTTTCGGTGTCATTGCTGTATTTTCGTTCACTACTGACAGTATCAAACTGGCAACAAAACTGGAAGTGAAATTTCTATGATGCTGCACCATGCCCTCAGCCAGACATCCGTGGTCTTCGACTCTGGTCACCCGAAAGAACAGGCCATCTTGTGGCCGAGTAACACGTACGTACCATGGACAATTCTGGACTAAGCACCTCACAGTCCACAGGCTCGGATTTGATTTGACTACCCGGAATGGCCTATTTAGTGAAACAGCCCACGCAGTTATGGCTTTCTTTGCATCCTTTTTACTCCGAAACAATTGTCCAAGCTGGACGGTTGATTCATTATAGGACCATCGCGAACTCAGCTCATCACGAACCACAGCGCTAAATAAGGTTGATGGATCAGTCCACTCACTTATAGGATTCTGCTGTTCCGTGGGTTCATCAGGAGATTCATACATTTCTGACGGATCAGTATACTCCTCCTCATTAAAATTCTCCTCCAATTCTAGCAGTTCTTCAGCTGCATCTACTTAATGGCCACCGAATGGAGTTGTATCTCTTACAGTTTGCAAAGGTACACTGCCAGTTGCACTGGCATTGGTACTGCCACCTGCACCGGTATCGGCACCGCCACCGCCATTGTGACCTCCGGTACAGATATTAGTGCTGCTCCTTTCTCTTTCTACTGAATGGCTGCCCTCCGAACTGTGTGCTAAGATTTCAACGTACAGTATGATGGTTCCGACACCATAGCCTGGATTTGTCACAAATCATCGAAACGAACCCCATGATTTGTCACCTTTCAGTCTCTTCAGCACCCATTTGTTTCCATCCAGAAACATGCCTTCGACCCTGAGATTATCCGTCGCAACATTGAGTTGTAACAAGTCGACTAACCACATCTCCAAATCATTGAAAGACATTGACTGTGGTTGTCTCATTTGGTCCATTACGGATTACACCACCAAGATCATCACCGTTTGGTCCATTACGGATTACACCAGCTCCGTAATAAACGCAAACCGTACTGGGTTGCTCCATAGCCTAATCAATTTGTCATTCTGTGTTAGGTTTAAACAAGATAGTGCAACGATGCGCAATAACTGTAGCAGAGTGTATAATTAGAGGACCAACATTGCTCAAAGTACTAGAAAAAACATGATTTTTCAAACAACAGAAATTTTCCCCTCTCCCTCTAAACCCATGCGGGAAAGACCAACATGGTGAGGGCGACAACGGTGATGACTACGGCAACGAGGCCGCGATTCCTAACCCTAACCCTAACTGATTGACAACCCTACCCCTAAACCTAACAAAAAAACCAACCCTTAACCCTAACCCTAACTGAAAACTAACCCTAACCCTAACTAAAAGATAACCCTAACCCTAACCCTCAATCCATATATTATCAATCATTTTAATATACCTACTAATAAACGTTTACATCTAAATATTAACAAATATTTTAATCTACGTGCATACTAATAAAATTCAAATTTGAAAACATCACATTTTTTACTCAATCACATACTAATAAAGTATAGGTTCCGCAAATTTTTAAATCTACAAACATACCATCGGTATAAAAATATAATTTAAATCATATCTAAATATACGAGTTAACGATCTAATTATTCTAAATATACGAATTAATGAAAATATACCTCAGTGAACAGATTTGAGGAACCTTAAAAAAAAAATTTCTCCTCCTCTTTCTTCTCTCCTCCTCTTCCTTCTCTTCTTCTCTTTTTTCTCTCTGCTAATTTCTGAATTTTCGGAAAAATGAAATGGCCGTACTGTGTGAAAGCGATGCGCAGTGTTTAAATACCATTTCAGTCACTATTGGGCTACACGATTTTTTGCCTACAATCCTAAAAAAATAGCCCCTCTCCCTCTAAACCCATGCGGGAAAGGCCAAGACGGTGAAGGCGACAGCGGTGATGACTACGGCAACAAGAAAACTAACTCTTAACCCTAACCCTCACTGAAAACTAACCCTAACTCTAACCCTAACCCTAACAAAAAAACCAACTCTTAACCCTAACCCTAACTGAAAACTAACCCTAGCCCTAACTTTTCAAACTACATATTAACAACCATTTTAATATACATACTCACAAACGTTTACATTTACATGTTAACAAATATTTTAATCTACGTGCATACTAATAAAATTCAAATTTGAAAAACATCACATTTTTTAGTGGTTCTTCAAATTTTTTAATCTGCGAACATACACTAAGGTTCTTTCAATTTTTTAGTTCATCACATTCAAGCATTTACCATCCGTATAAAAATATATTCTAAATCATAACTAAATACTACGAGTTAACGATCTAATTAATCTAAATATACGAATTAAAAAAATATATCTCAGCGAACAGATTTGAAGAATCTCCGAAAAAAAATTTCTCCTCCTCTTTCTTCTCTTCTTCTCTTCCTTCTCTCTCTCTAAACAGATTTCAGCAATTTCTGGAAAAATTCGAAAAAAATGAACTCGCCCGTACTGTGAAAGGGACTGCTGTGGTTTAAATACAGATTTCAGTCGCTAGCCGGGCTAGCGACTGAAACGCCGCGGGTTTCAGTTGCTAGCCCGGCTAGCGACTGAAAGCTGGCGTGGCACGGCACGTGGGCCAGCGGGGCGTTGTACCGTGCCACGTTTTCAGTCGCTAGCCGAGCTAGCGACTGAAGATCAGTCGCGCGCCAGCGTTCGCGACAGAGGGTTGTTTTTGCAAAACTAAAAAGGTACGGGTTAGTTTTCGAATTTGTATTTTTTTTGGTTATTTGGAAAAAAATTCCTCGCGATCTCTCTTGCCGCCGCCTACTCCTCCCCTCGCAACGCCTCTACTCCATCGCCTACCCCTCCCCACACGACGCCGTCACCCCCTCTCTGGTGAGATCATCCCCTTCCCATCTAGGGTTTCGCAGATCTAGGGTTTCTCAGATCTAAGCAATTTTTTGATTTGTATGCACTGAACGTGCAGATCTAGCCGACATCGGGGAGGAGGACCGCCTGAGAGTAGCGTCGCGCCGGTGCCGCCTGAGATCTGTGACATGGGGTGTCTCTCTCAAATCGGAGCAGATTAGAACAAGAACACAATTGTTTGGAAATCTTTGATCTAGGTAGATAGCAATCTCCAATTCTTCTCCCCATCTCTTCTTTTCAATAGATCTATCTGCTTGTGTTATTTTCTTCTGTTAAGATCTATGTACAGTTATATATGTAATCCAACTATGGCAGACATATCATTTACTACCTTTTGATCTAGTTTCTTAATGATTCATGTAACTTCTTTTTAGTATCATGGATAGCGATAGTTGGATTACGGACGATGATGTGAGAAAGATATCATTGGTTATGTATGTCAGCGATGGGATAGTAGTGCCTGACAAGGAACAAAAGAGAGTAGGAGGGTTGGAGGAAGAAGATGCGGAAGAGAGGAGAGCGAGGAATCGAGATATATCTAATTTTAAAAGAATTAAAGAAAAAGCCTATGGTGGTGGGAATTAAACAGAGATAGCAAAGGACACGGTATGGTGCCGGGTGCGCGTAAGATTTATTTGCGCAGTATTTAAAGATGACGTGCGCCTATGTGGGGGTCTCTGTCTCTCCAATCGATCTCCTCTCAAGTATAAACACTTTGCTAGCTCGGGCCGCCATCGATTTGATCGAAGCCGCCCTAAGCTAATTTCTTCTCAAATCGATCGCTTTTTCCTCCTCTCCAGGTACAACCTCGGGTCAAAATTATTTATTTTTTGTTTTCCAGTGTGCTTTGTTATGAATTTCTTGGTGTTTTTTTTCCAACTCGCCCGGTCGTTCCTTGCCAAATTTGATGTCTTGAAACAAAAGAATTTCTCCAAGACAAGTTAGATCCACGAGTAATCCTCGGCCGGCATCTCCTACCCCAGCGAGGCTGCCGCCGCAGGCGGCGATGTGGGCCTCACCGGGCCACGCGGCGGCGGTCCTGATTGCTAGGGAAGATGGCTTCCAAAAGATCTCTTAGTCGGATTATATATATCAGTACAATGCTACAACTTAGTGGCCGCTGATGATTTATGTGGACTTAAATTGTTTATCGGTCCTTTGGAAGGTGATTTGATTGCCATTAAGCAGTTGGTGATCAACCTTGTTCTGCACACGCCGATTTGTCTAAGGCTCTGAACCGATTAAATGCTGAACCACGTACATGCTAAGTTTCCCGTGTCAATGTTCAGTTAGTATCCATCTTATAGCTTAGAAAACTTTTGGTATGAGAATTCCTTTTTCTTGGATCAGTTGAGTGAATAGCGTCTTGTCATGTATGTATTTGTTTAGTAGTTATTATACTTGAAAAAAAAAGAAGGATAATAGCAGGGCATCCATAGGTGGTAATCCATAAGACACTGCTTCATTACTGTTAATATTTAGATAACTAATTTAGTTGCAACCGTTTGTACTCAGCAAACTATCCTTTAGATTGCTGTTTTTTGACTTAAGGCACTTTTGTGTTCTTTTTGAGTTGTTAAACGATCATTCATGTATGCACATGTGCAGGAAGTTGTTCTTCCTCTTTGAATAGTGTAGGTTGTCTGAATGCTTGCAACTTATGAATAGATTTGCTTGGACTCCAAGAACCTTTCCCTTCCCCCTTAGCATATCCACAACTACATCCTAACTTCTCTATGACCTCACAATGATCACATTGTTTTCTTTCCAAGTCAATCTACTATCTTGAAGCTAATAATAAGGCAGTTTTGATAAGTAGGAACTTCTGGATCGTGCTTTATGCTTCCCATGATAAATATACTATTCCAAGTTCACTGATGTAGAATTATCTCCACTATATCAATATGAAGCAGAAATCATTGAGTGGATTCATGCTGTTTTTGGGTTTAATTTCTTCTTTTGTGCTTCAATTACACGCCCATTTTTGTTCTGCTATTGTTTGTTGATTCATTTGCACAACTTTGCCACAACTTGACTTATGCAGTTAGGGAAGATACAATATGAGCTCACTAGATAGCACAAGGGCAGATCTTGCTCTGCTTATTTTATACTTAAACAAGGCTGAAGCAAGAGACAAGATTTGTAGGGCTATACAGTATGGATCAAAGTTTATGAGCAATGGGGAACCGGGGCCTGCACAGAATGTTGACAAGACAACTAGTTTAGCTCGAAAAGTTTTTCGCCTTTTCAAGGTAATATTTTTTCCTTTGTGTAGTAGTTTACAAATTGGATCCTTACATCTTTAAATGGTTTGTATCATCATCTTTCTATGTTTTGTAGTTTGTTAATGATCTGCATGCATTGATTAGTCCTCCTGCCAAAGGAACTCCACTTCCACTGATCTTACTTGGAAAGGTATGTTGAAGCTGGTGTTATACTGTGCGAAGTTGATCAGTTGAGGATAGGTTTCTTATTGACTTCTGTTGCTTTATTTCTCAGTCGAAGAATGCATTGCTATCTACTTTCCTCTTTCTGGATCAAATTGTGTGGGCAGGAAGGACGGGAATATACAAGGTCTGACTTTCTTTTCATGACATCTGATGAGAAAGTTAATTACTTTAAATGATAGCATACAAAAGAAAGGAAAATTAAACCCAATTATTTATACAGAACAAAGAGAGAGCAGAGTTCCTTGGCAGGATAGCGTTTTATTGTTTTCTTGGCTCAAATACCTGTACCACCATTATTGAGGTATGAGGCCTTTCTATCTCAGCCATCGAGAAACTTTTCTGTTTGATCCATCTAATTCACAGTGGACTATTTATCTTATTATTACAAGGAATAACGTTTGATTCATGTTTTATCCTAGCTGGCGGAACTTCAACGGTTATCCAAATCAATGAAGAAGTTAGAGAAAGAGCTCAAACACCAAGAACTGTATAAAGTATGCTCTCAAAATTAGGTCCTTTCTTATGAATATTTCCTATGTTTCCTCTCCATTGACACATTCACACTTTATTAATAATACCAGAATGAGCAATACCGGATGAAACTCCAGAAGTCCAATGAGAGGCTTCTTGCACTGATCAAATCGAGCCTCGATATAGTTGTCGCTGTGGGGCTACTACAACTGGCTCCGAAGAAGGTCACTCCTCGTGTTACAGGGGCGTTCGGGTTTGCTAGCTCACTGATTGCTTGTTATCAGGTAGGCATCTTACCTTTACATCCTTGTCGTTTGTTTGGATCTGCTGCTACAACCCAAACTTGAACCCTCTCTCTTTATCTGCTCCACAGTTGCTTCCAGCCCCAGCCAAGTCGAAGTGATCTACCTGAAGACAGCTGCTATCATCGTCAACAATAAACACAAAATAAAGCTAGATAAAACTGGCCAAGCAGCATATGGCTGGACTGTTACGCAAGCTTGAGCTTGTGTTGCTGTTCTTGATTAACCCTTTGGGGCTGTATGATCAGGCGATTGCGGTTGGGAATTATGGGTTTGGTGCGACAAGTTATATCCAAGGATTGTGTTATTTGTGGGTTTGCTAACCTGGTTCATATCTGAAACAACTTGTATCTTGGTGTTAGTCAATGATAACTCATGCTTGCTGATGGAAGTTTTTTGTTTCTCGCCGTCATGATTAACCTTTTGCCTTGGTGCGCTGCTGAATGGATTCCACGAATTCTAGCCATATGAATATATGATCGTCTTGACATATGGGATGCGACAGTACTGGAAACGGCCCAACTTAGCTATCTCTAGCGTGGGCCGGTCTGATATGGGTCGATGGGACTGTTGGGCCGCCTGGTCCACGTACACCCTTATTAAAAAAAATAGAAATTGTTTGTCTTTTTCGACATTACATTCATATTATCAGCAGAATTTATTTTATTTTTATTATAATTTTAAAAATACATCCAACAAAACGATAAAAGTTAGTTCTATACCACTAAAAAACCTACTTTAACATAATATCAGCCAACATTCTAAGTTAGTAAAATATAAGTTAAAAGAGGAGTTCAACAATAGTAGTGGTGGTAGAGATTGACGACGGTGGAGTTTGCAGACAGCACTTGCAGCAATGGTGAAGGATCAAGGTGCTTGTGGGTGGTAACAGAGAGGAGATCGATGGCGACAATAGAGGAGCTTGCGGGCAACACTTGTGGCAGTAACGGAGAAGAGATCAGCGGCGGCACTCGCAACAGCAGCAACTACGTCGGAGGAGGTTGGCGGTAGTAGATGAAGGAGGAAGAAGAAGGCAAGTACAAAATTGGATTTTTAAAAAAATTCAAATGAAAAAGCTAAGAGAAGTTGACATAAAATGATATAGTGACTAACAGTGTAATGTTTGAGTTATATTTTATCAACTTGAAATGTTTGAGTGGTATTTTATTAAAATACTCTTTTTTTAAGTGATATAGAACTAATTTTTTCTTTAGAAGAATATTAGCAATGTTTGGGCGTTGTCCTCACATTTCCGTACTGGCACCAGAAGAAATCAGCCTAACAAAGGTAGGGTTTTTTTTTTTTCTTTAACATGTAGAGAAGATCTGTATATTTCATTGATAGGGTAGTAGGATGTACAGGGTTGCTGCCAAAATGGTTGTTTGGTGCAACTATGTGCAAAGGCAGGTTTGAGTACATGATCCAAATAATCCCAACATACGGCCCCACGTCGTGCCAACAAGGGATCAACGTGTGTCCCTCGAAATCTCGATCACAAAAAAACCATTACAAAGCGAGTCACATTGTTGGCATTCGTTCACCGTCGGCTTTCAGCAGACGTGCACGAGTCAATTCAATATTAACTCAGCTCAATGTAGGTGCATAAATCGTGTAAAAACGTCTGGTCAAATGTTCACTGTTAAGACTTTTTTTTTGTGTTCCCTACGAGCCGGGTGCCCACAGTGTGGCGTGGTTGGAGCGTGATTTGGTGCATGATGATGCAATTTGTGGGGTTCACAACATGCCATTATCTTTAGTACCCACGCTTTCATATCGAACTGATATTGATTTTCCGCAAGAACCAATGATAATAACTTAGTTTTGCAATGTTTACGAGACGACGCAGGTGAGTCCTACAAAGTGCACATGTGAGTGTGTTCACCTTGTTTCTTATATGCATTTGCACACAATTCACATAGAGATTCTGATAAGCGGATCCAACATTTTTTTTCCACCTACCAACCCAACATACTAGTGCGAGTTGTTTTGTTTTTTATTGTTTTTTGAACGGAAAAATTTAACATTCAATTTGGATCATTGGAATTGGGCATAGAATTCATGAATTTGAATTCAATTCTAGAATTTTGATATTTGGTTGCACATTAAAAATTGAATTAGTAATTTCACACTCAATTCCAACACAAATTTGAAAATTAGAATTCTAGAATTCTGGTATTTGGCTGCACATCAAAAATTTGGAAATTAGAAGTTAGAATTAGAATATTGAATATTGAAATTCAAAATCCAAAACTTCAAATTAGAAAATTTCAAATTTCATAATTTAAAAACTGAAAACTTTATATTCAAATTTAAAATTCATAATTCATAATTCAATTTCACTCGATTTAAAAATTAAAATTTCAAATTGGAAACTCTAAATTTCAAATTTTTACAAGTTATTATTGAAATTTGAGGTTGAAGTTCATGAAATTGGGCTAATTTGATTCGATTCTAATTAACAGTCATCCAAACAGCATTTAAAATTGTGTCGATTCAATTCAATTTTAATTTCTGAGATCCATACAGGGCCTAAAACATAAAAGATGAGTGTTATATTTGATAACGTGATAAACTATCTTTTTCTTAAAAACCGATGTATTAAAACATTTGACTATTGAATACTTTTGTTTTGGGCTACAAACACGTGGCACGCTGAAGAACAAAGTAACTTAACTCTTTGGACTTAGCCTTGGAAACACACACCCACGACGCGTCACTCGCATGTAGGACCACCTGCCGTTGTCACAAACTTACCAGTCCACCACCACCAAAAACGAAGTTTCATGGGCAGCTTCGCAGCAAATTAGGGTGGGAAGGATGAATCAAAACCTAATAGTACTAACATGCGACGTGCCAATCTGGTCACAGCTAATGAACGAGAGACGGGACGAGACGTTGTCGGGGGAGGGGCCAGGAAAAAATATGCGAATCGCAGCTGAAAAGTACGTCTCTCGGCGCACGAACGCGTTTTCGCGGGCGGCTCGACAAGTAACCAACCAACAACGATCCAAACCGGCTCCTTAGTACTTCACTTGGCCGCTTGTTTCACCGCCTCACGTGCCCCATACTGCGCAAACTTTTCTAGGCGCCCGTGGGCGACGCAACAGTAACCCACCGGCCGGAGTCGGAATGCACATGTATGCGTCACGCCCATGCTTGCACCATGCGGCTTGTCTGCGGCGGCGCTATCAAGTAACGTAATCAAGCAATTATTCTCCATGATTAGCTGATAGGTATATATTAATCTTCATGCACAAAGCCGCTCCGCTTATATGTTTTTTTTAAAAAAAATTAATCTACTCATACTTTAACACTTTCTCTCACATTTAATTTCTACTAGACCTACAACGTGGACTCAATTTGAGTTGTAACGTAGTCAATTTTTGCGACTTCCTTGGTCTCAAAGATCAAACTTTTTCAATTTTTTTCTTATGAACTATCATAGTCAGATTTTGAATTCAAGATTTTTGTGTTCTAATAGCATGTTGAATTTTATGTATTAACTAATTCAATTAAAAACTTAAATTGATGAGAAAAATAATTAATCTATTTAATGCGGATTCTAAAGCAACTGCAGTCGCTCATGTTGCATGTTGATCAAACCATCAGTTCTCGGAGAATTGTTTGTGTTTTATTAAGGAATGGTATAAATATATTTATTTTCGAAAGTCTTTTGAGTTGTTTGCGGATCAAATAGACCCAAATCACTCATTCCCGAGTGGATTTAAACTGTTGCCAAAGGACTAGCAAGATATTTCTACCCTCTCAACAAAGAAAAAAAACTCCCTAACAACATTGTGTCTTTAACGAAGAAGATCAACTACATAAACAATGCATTCAATATTTCAACAACAAAAAAGAATAGGAAGTTTAAAAAAGCAAAAATGACAAGATCAGAAGGAATTGGAATAGGGTTGCATGAGGAAATGGTGAAGGGGGAGTTAGGAGTTAGGACACAGTACAGTACATCCGCCGCCCAATGTCTCCCATCTCCACGTGGCCAGTCCCCTTCCTGGCTGCTTCGTCACTTGCTGGTCTCTACTCCGGCACTCTCGTACCCCCCAGATTTGGTATTGCTTAACCCACTCCCATTCCCATCCCCACGCACAGTCCGGTACGCGGGATTCCCATTCCCATATCCACTGACCCGGTCCAGCCCTTTCCCCGCTCAGCTTATAAGACGCCTGCACCCATCACGTCCTCCGCTCGCCACGTGTCTCCTTTATCCCACTCACCAAATCTTATATATACGCTTCCACTCTTCGCCCTCCTCTCCTCCTCCTCCTCCCAAGAAACCAAGAAACAAGTTTGCACGGATTGTGAGTAAATGGAGTTTTCAAGGTGCGAGGAGACGACGGAGTACTCGACAGTGAAGTCGGCGCCTCCGAAGAGGCCGGCCGGGAGGACCAAGTTCAGGGAGACGCGGCACCCGCTGTACAGGGGGGTGCGGCGGCGGGGGGCGTCTGGGAGGTGGGTGTGCGAGGTGCGGGAGCCCAACAAGAAGTCTCGCATCTGGCTCGGCACGTTCGCAACGCCCGAGGCGGCGGCTCGCGCGCACGACGTGGCGGCGCTCGCCCTGCGCGGCCGGGCCGCGTGCCTCAACTTCGCCGACTCGGCGCGGCTGCTCCGCGTCGACCCCGCCACGCTGTCCACCCCCGAAGACATCCGCCGTGCCGCCATCGAGGTCGCTGAGTCGTTCCCGCCCGACGCCGCCTCGGCCTCCATGTCGGCGGGCGCGGCAGCGGCCGCGCCCCCGGCATTGCTGCAGGAGGATGTGACGTCGTACGACTATGCCATGTATGGGAACATGGACTTTGGTGACTCGTATTATTACGACGGGATGGGCGTCGGGTGCGGCGACGGTGGCGAGTGGCAGAATTGGCATATGGACGGCGACGACGATGTCGGTGGAGGCGGCGGCAGTGAGATGTCACTGTGGAGCTACTGAATTGGAGTTTTAACCTGAGTTCGGTTGCTTCTTCTGTAGGACTGTAGGATAAAAATGCTGAGTTGATAGAGAGCTTTAAGAGAGGGAAATAAAAATAATTAACTGTAAAATGGGGGATATTATCCTGTTCTTAATCATGGGGAAATAAAATGACAACCTCTGCTTAAAGGTTTTTTTCTTTCAAAAACCCGCTTAAAGTTTCTGGATATGTGAGAATATGTATGGTGTATGGGTTGCATGAAAATCTTCTTTATTTTTAAGCTAGATTAAAATTTTATCTTCTCTGCTTTTTTTCAAGACATAAAAAAGGACATGCTATTTTCAAAGTTAGGTAATTTGTACTAACATCAAAGTGAAAAAAAAATGGTTCTATGCTTTTTAAAAGAAAAACTGCATGCATTCTAAAATAGCAACTGTCTAAAACAATTTGGCGCAAATCAACCTCCCGATACCCTAAAATATAAACACTTTTTTTTCATGGGACCAAAGGCATTTTATTTTTTAGGTAATAGGAAGTATGATTTAGATATGATATTAATATAAAGGTGTCTTAGTGTCTATGATGCATATACATCTTTATTTTTTAAAAAAAATTTGCACAATTTATATTTTTTATTTTTTTAAGGACTAGATTTAAGGAGGAGAGATTGATCTAATGATGAAAAAAGATATATGTAAATTAAAAAAAACAAATATATGTATGTTGGCAAAACTCTATTAGTATCCATATTTTTTTTCATATGCTCCTTTCTCTTGTGTCATGATTAAACAAAATAGTCAAATTAATATTACATAATAACACCTGCACGATCATTATATGATTAGAGCAATAATGTGTTTTGCTCTAATAACTTTGGACACAATCTATGTGAATTTTATTATATCATAAATCCGGTTTCAATCATAAATAAATCAATTCGATTAATACGATAAATTAATAGATTGAATCTGTTTAAATGTGATTTGAACTCGAACTTGATCTGACACTATCCATTAACCGCCCAAGTCATAAATGTCCCAGCCTCCCAAGTCGACGAGAAGCCCATAAAATAGCTTGTAAGTGGCCAAATTAATATTATTAATCCGTTAAGAAATAAACGTGGGAGGCGGTGATCGACGGCGACCACAGAAAAGCCCAGGAGAACAAAATGCACGTGTAAGTATAGCTGTAGCATACATGCATGCAGCAGAACCAACACTGCGAGTTAATCTTCAAAAAGGTTGGGTCGTTTTTGTTGTTGTAAGCTTAAGATATCGATGCGGCAGTGAGCAGCCAGTTATTAATTAATCAAGGTAGCAGCAGAAGATTACTTAATTAATTGATTAATCAATTATCAGCACCGGCCCACAAGTAAGCACAGATACGCGTTTGCGCGGGCGGCCCAGCTGAGAGCAAACTGTCATTCCTCTCTCTCTCTCTCTATCATTAATTTCGTTCTTACTACACTAAATTCCCAGTGTCACATCATTAAAAATTAAGAAAAAAATGGTTATGATCGGTGCCTGTCAGGACAAGAGTAGGATTCGGTGAATGTAGCTACTGCTACATGTCACCAGATACATGATCCAGTACTCATCCCAAGTCACCGTCAAAGCCAAATGGGCACCTTCTGTCCCCTTCGCCACGTCACCCTATGCATTATAAAAAATTTTGTAGCTCTGAAAGTAGATTCTTCATCACGTGATGAGACGACTGCAAGGGACTAATTTGTGTAAGTGCAACAATTTTCATATCTGTGAATATTTTTAGGTAACAGCTAAATTGTAATCTTCCACAAATTGAAATATTATAGAGGGTCGTGAAATATGCTGAAGAAACAATTATATGTCTTCAGTACTTCACAAGGAAGCGAAAATGCCTGTCTCCTGATTAAAATCAGCTTCAGTAAAATCAATTAACAAGACTACTGGTAGCAAGTACTAGGGAAGGAACATCTCAGCCTATAACCACACGAATTACCACACCGTCCAGTTCTATTGTCCGGAGAAAGAAGAAAACGGAATGTATATCAAGTACTGAGGAGGTTCTTAGGTCTGTTCTTTTGCAGACAGCTCCAGAAGATGTTCCGCCTCTCTAAGGAACAGCCTTGTGAGTTGCTTTTGCCCTCTCCTGTAAACTATACAGGACCGGTAATTTATTTTTGACATGGTTTTGTTCGTCCCATCACTTTTGCTGTGAAATAGAAAGAACACAAAGGTGTGCAAAACTGCAGATCATTATCTTAAGCATAAAGCTAACCAAAAAAAAAATCCTCCAAGGTCAACAATATATCCTCAAGAACATCATTAGTATTTGAAGTTTATGATTTGTGGACCATTTAACACTACACCGAAGGGATAAGGCAACGGAACTAAGTCGTACCTCACAGAGTCCTCCAAATCATTAATATCAAACTTCTCAAGCAGTTCGCTGTCAGATGCTTCTGATCCAGTACCCTCTTCAAGTTCAGCCATTCTTGCAAAATGAAAGGATAACATACATTACGCCTTGTACATGAGATATACAGCACAATAACAAAATCCAAATTTCACTTCAGAAAACCAACTACTACTTTAGAAGCTCATAGTTATACAACTTCCTGTACAGTCAATGTCATATAACTGAACAGAAGGAACATTGCTCACATTAGGAGTTTAGGAGACAAAACCAGGGTGGTGGACAGAAACTTGTCTGTTGATTGGTACCACACCAAATGGTACAGGAATGACCAAATGACGGCCTGCACTGAACTACGCTAAGAAAAGAAAAAGAAACAAGATGGACATATTACTTGACTTGAAGAAGATCCACAAGCAATCCCAGCGCTCCGTGATCACCACAGACCTCCCATGTTGCACTTTGGACCTCTGCATCGGATGGTTCTCTATCTTCACTAGACCCCACAACCTTGAAAGAACAAATTTAAAGATGGTTTAGCGTTAACTAAAAATAATCAATAATAGACAACTTATGTTTATTGAAAGGGCTGATGTAATGTGTGCTCAAAAGTTAGATAAACTGTTCCTCAAAAAATGGCTGCTAAATTCTAAATGTGCCATATACTACGAATCTTCAAACAAAATTGAAGTTGGAAAATGAGTTTTCTAAATGTATGCCAAAAATGCATGCGGCTGTAACTCAGAGGAAGATGCTGGTCACGGCTTGTTGCAGTCTTTTTTGGCATAATAGATAGATAAGCAAAGGCTAGTCTAGGCTACAAGCACACATATTATTTTGCTGTACAGCATTATTACTTCTGCAGGTTGATTAGATGGTTGCTAAACATTATGCATCATGTATCATGCTGATAATATAGAATGATATGATATGATCAAGTTCAAAGCTAGAGATACCCATTTCATAGTCTTAAAAGTTAACTCTTGCTGCTTAAGATACAAAAAGAGGAAGGCCCTAACCTCTTCAAGCAACAAAGCAACCTGTTGAAGCTCATGTTCTTGCATAGCAATTGTACGGAGAGTACCTATAAATTCCTGAGGGAAAACAAGTTTGTGCAGATACGACGGAACTTTACGTTGACCACTCCAACTGTAACTAGAGAAATGATTAGCATTTTTCTTGTTATCCTTATCTTCACCAGAACAGCTACTGAAAAATCCGTTGTCAAGCAAACTTCTAGGTAGAAGACATCTCAGTTCGGCCTTCTGCAGACACATAGGACATACAAAGTGAAATACATGATGGTGTAGTGACAGCCTGCTTGGAGGGGCTTGAACTTGTTGGAGAAGTTCTCAAGCTTAGGCTCCTCCAAACAGGATAAATTTTCAATGGTCTCTACAAGAAAAATTAAACCCATCTGTAAGGCTATAAATAACAAGCTTAAGCTATTTCACCCTTTCCCGAAAAACCTGGCTTGTGGCCTTGTGGGATATATGGAGAAGCTTAGGGCTTCACAAGATGCCCCTAAGAATCCTAAAACAAGATACACTGGAATAGGAAAAAAAATCAGAGCTAACCACCTCTAGATACCTGTATCTCCAGTAGCTTCATTTTGCTATCAGACGATTGGGCGTGTCTAAGAGCTTCCACTGGATAATGAACCTACTCTTGGAGCAAATAAAATAGAATTTTCTTAAGCAGCAAAACCACAAGAGAACATCAAGCAGGGAGTTTATTTATAACTTGTAAGCCAAACAACAAAGATGTTTTATTAACATATGTTCCTAGAAAAACAAAATTATTTTCTAGCACATATATCACTACTAGGGTTACCATGAGATAATCATCTGGATTGTTATCAACCACAAATCCATAGAGGTAGAGTAGTTCCTGCAGAGAAAGACAACAGATCATTTCATCAATAATTCTGTTCCAAATAATCATACAAAATATGAAAATATATGATAAATATACAAGTATCTTGAAGGATCAATCACTCTATTAGACCTGAAAATATTAAATATATGGTCAATAAAGAAAAACACTCTACAGCTCTCAAACTAAACATGACGGTACTGCAACTTCTTTTCAGTCATCATGGAGCTTGTGTTGTCACAAATTAACAGCAGCAGTACACGGGGCAGTCATAATGAACACACCTTATATCTGGTTTGAAATTATAGTTTCAGCTCTAGGTAGGCTTGTTGTAACATCTAGTATGAACATGTCATTTAGCATGTCAATTCTTGCCAGGCATAAACTCATAAAGAACTGGAGATCAATGTGCAAATCATATAACCAGATCCAAGTGATGAAACAAAATGAGTCTCAGAAGCCCCAAAGTACTACAATTCTCTCTCTCATTTCTGTTTTGATTATATAGGCTGTCAGGAAATGCAATGGATCTTCTGGATTATTTGTTTCAATAAGAAATATGGATGAACCTTGAAAGCAACTTCTTGTGACAGGTCCAAAAGAAAGATCTATCATGATGCTATAGTAATGATAGACAGGTGTAGCTACTAATAGGTGAGAGAGAATGGCATCAATCCAAGCCATCCAACAGGAAGTGTGATATACAATAACAGCAAGAAACAAAAATGAAACTTTTCTATAACTCTAGAAGGCTAGAGCTGAACATATAAGGAATACCTCGTTTCCTTTGTTGCCATAATTTATGTAGATCTCTTTTTCAGCATCAACAGAACTTTTATCAGCTTCAAAAAGAAATAAAGAAATAGACATAAATAATGATAGTGAAAATTAGAATCTTATATCAAAATATTAGCTTCAGAAAATCTGACACACTTCTCAGATGGAGAACCATCAGATACATAAGTTAGATCAGAATAATTACCAAGCATAAGGTACATTGAGGCAGGAACTCCAGTTGTGCTTCCCATTGAATCAACTTCCCATGTTGCCAGAGCTTTCAAATCTGGAGAAGAAATCTATCTAACTAAAAGCAGGAAAAGAATAGTGCTTGTTTATACAAAGATTTAGTTTCCATGGGAACTAGCTCTTTGAGCTGAGTATTGTGTAGGCAGTTCCAAAGCATTATACAACACAATTTTCAGAGGTCCCAAGAGTGTCCAACTCTCAACAGCCCAAGCAAGCCATGTAAAATATCATTAAATATACAGAAATGTTCTGATCTACCATTGAAAATTTCTTAACATCAGTTTGCTGACAATAGGTACAATATCATTTCTCATGGCCCTAGAAGACTAGAACACATTAATGAAAATGAAGCTTCAATTCAACTCCAATCCTCCATGATCGCATATACTGTAATTTCATTGCATTTTCTGATAATGCACATAAAGAATTAAGAGAAATTATATAACCAGTTAACCACGCAGTCAAATTGTGTCGACTGAGGGTTCTATGCTATTTTGACATCTTCATTCAGCCATTTCAGTACAAATAGTAAACATGTTCGTGCTTATCTATATTAACAAAAATATTTCTTTTTTTTCTGTTAATATTTTGAGTCATTGAGAAATCATAAACTGTTATCGTCTAGTTAATATTCACTGCCATAGCAAATCTTTTCCATAACATACAAATGAATGCCAAAATAGAATATCATGTTTTCTTATTGCCCCCTAGCTTATTAGATAATATTACGATACAATTCCCAATTGAAGCTAAAAGTACTAATCTTTGAAGAAATTTCAGTGATTCCTTGCAGATATACATGCAAGCATTTCTCATTGAAAACACATATATTTTGATATGTTCTGTAAACCGGAATTTCATTTAATTATGAAATGCATATACTCACATTAGAATGCTTACCATGATTGCAGAAATCAATACCTGGGACAAGGCCCTCAACCCAAATAGAGTCTGTATTGTTTGACTTAGAATTTCCATCACCACTATTATTCTTAGCTGTAATATCAGTTCCCTAGCAAGCAAACAATAAGTATTTCATAATTCAACACAAGCAGTAAGAGATGAGCCATTCAATTAAAGTTAGGATAAAACTTCAAACCAATTCACCAGGATGCATGATTATAAACAAGCATCTAGAAGTTGGATTGAGATCCATGATGTTCAGCACAGTATGTCAGAGCCTCACAAAGATATTCAAACTACGGTCAACTTAAAAGTTTATAACCCAATATTTGTCTGTATCACACTAAAATCAATAAACTTTTGGATCGTTTTCTCAGAGTGAATTCCCCATTGGAAACCAAATTATATATAGGATCCCAATTTATCATTAGACTCAATTTGCCAATCAAACTGTCATAGATCATTAAGTATAACCAATCATGCTGATACATGCTGGTCAACATCCTCATATTGTAAAGTCATGTATCACAATATACCGCGGACACTTTGCATTGGTAGTGTGTTTGTGTTTGGACACGTGTCTGACAGGGACACAGCTTAGACACATGTCTGACAAATGTCCAATTGATTTCGATTTAAAAAAAAAGAATTTTATTTTCAGACACAGGTTGGACAAATATTAGGCACAGGGTGGACACGTCTAAACCAAAAACACACACTAGACCCAATAGGGAAAGCCCAAGAACACAAAGAAAACCCTAAGTAGTGGTGGCTGACTTTAGTCCTCACCCCAACCCCAAAAAGATCTAGACTCACACAACAACTTGGTGGTGGGTGGGCAACTTCTCTCTCAAGCACGACTGCTGGTAGCCATGCACGCATGCTAGCACCTACGTGTTCTCTGCTAGCAGCCATGCTCCATCTGGCTTTGTCCCCCGCCTGCAAGCTCCATCTATCTCATCCGTGTGTGCTGCAAGCTCGCATCTAGCACCTGTGTGCCTCATTTTCCTCATCTTGCTTCCTTTTTTTGTTGTGCTTTGGCTCTTGCTTCCTCATTTGCTTTAGTTTAAAATTGGAAGGCATTTATTTTTTTTGAGTTTTAACATATATAATATATATAGTCGTGTCTACATGTCCTTACTTTTTGAAAAATGTCATGTCCCCGTGTCCGTATAACATAGGATATAGCGCATCGATCAGCACCTAACTTGCCAATCGATGTAATGACTAGTATGGTCGACATACTTTTTTGTGGATAATGATACTGATATAAAAGTCATGCTCGCAACTGCCTTGGCAGGTAATGCAATACAATGAGGAATCGGGTAATTCCATGAGTAGCACTTTAATAGCCAATAATAGCATAATCTAATCAAGACTTGAGACAATCATATTTCAAGAACATCATGACAAAGAATAACACTTTGGAGAGTGAACCTCAAAATTGCTAGCATGCTCTTGGCCGAAAAGGTTGTAAGGAACATTGGGGCCAGCAAGGCTAGAATCACCACATTCACCCGCAGTATTGTTGTGTTGTTCACCAAGTGGCCCCGGAAATATATAAGAATGAGGCAATGGAATGTTCAGTGCTCGAGTCCAGAATATGGAGTTTGCCCTGTCATACTGCCGATTAGCATGAAAAAAGAAAAAAGAATAAACATTTAGATATATCAAAGGCCACATTCAGGATGCACTCTGTAATCTGCATTTCCCTTTATTTAGCTCGAGACGCTACTGATCCCAACTATTCGGGGCAAAACTGGTCATTTCAGATATCATTTTAATTCAATACAAGTTCCTCAAAACATATCAAGTTTTCACCTTCACTGTCTGTAAAAGAAGCAAGGTTCTGTTGATGTTAGGTGTCAAAATATGCCCATTTCACGTATAACACTAATGCCTTATTTGATTGGGTTTCTTTTATAATGAAAACATCAACATAATAAAAAGAATTCCAAATAGTGATGTGCAAGTCATGTGGGATATGTAAAGCTTATAGCATGCACATTACAGTATAAATGCAGCCCATAATCATACATACC
This sequence comes from Pharus latifolius, assembly GCA_019359835.1. NCBI lineage: Eukaryota > Viridiplantae > Streptophyta > Magnoliopsida > Poales > Poaceae > Pharus > Pharus latifolius. The sequence continues at coordinate 82,534,141 of CM033324.1, forward strand.
AAAGGAAATCCTCAAATTGCACTTCAATTGAGCTGCCAAAACAAAGTTTTAGAAAGTATTAGCCTCAAATGGATGGAAAAGTTTATGAAGGAATCTTTCACATCAGCTCAAAAGGAATAGCTTTATTAGGAAACATGCATCAAGGAATGCAAGATAGCAAATTATGACAATCACCATGATGTGAATAGCATGCCATACTAAATAGTATTATTCACAACTCAACATGAAGGCATATAGAAGTATCCACAATCATCTTTTGATAAATGAGATTCTAGGTTTTTAAGGGAACAACAGAATTTGAGATATGAAGTTGTAACTAAATGGATTTTGGGAAGTATTGTTGCAACAATTATCACAATACCATGTCTGATACACTTCAATGGCCAAAATGCATGATTTTTGAAATAATTTAGAAACTACACCCATGGCTGGTAAATCGCCCCTATTGGCATGAAACAAAATCCTAAATGAGCTATAAACATTTTGATCCATTCACGCAGTGCAACATCATCATCCTGATAAGCTGACTTTCTATGCATCAAATCAGAACATAGTAGACAAATATGAGATGATGCTGCATTATACCAGGTGATAAGAAAGATATCATGATCAGCAAAAAAAGGTTCATATGTTGCCACAAATGCAGTGCCATGTGAAGTTCTTCTAAGAAAACATACTTAGTAAGAGTTGATAGATGTGCAATCCCATGTACTGTAAACCAGCAAACACACCCATTAATGTACAAAAGAAAATAAGTATGCCTTCTCGAAGAATCATGTGATATGAATGATACAAAAGACAACGTTTAGTTGATTGATACAAACCTTCCTGATCCATCAACATGTAAAAGCTCCACAACGAGACCTTTCACCTTATCATCGAATAAGGTTTGCAACGATTTCCTCTGAAACCAAATCCTCAATGAGACCATTTCCACTAAAGTACTTTGTTCACTACCAAATATATGAGGACACTAAAAAAGGACATAAACCTGCATCATGGTTGCGCGATACAATGTTGTGCCTCTCAATTCGAACAGTTCGTCTTCATTAAACCAAAGGGAGCTCCCAAAGGTGCTCGGAAGCATATCCAAATACCTACAAATGTGATGAGTAAAACTTAGCTATGGTTTATGTTAATTGGGGATTGGAAGGATGTGACTCTTACGGCTTCCAAAGGGAGCCGTCGCGGAGGCGCTCGGCCATGAGGAAGAGCATGACGAGTAGACGGTCGTCAACGCCGCCGTCCTTGAAGAGCGCGCGGCACCTCGGCCCCACGAGGGGGTCCTGCAGCACCCGCATCGGGGTGACGGCGAGGTCGAGCGGCACCACCATCACCACCCCTGCACCCACGCATCGGTCATCCCTCGAACGTTCTAGGACCTTCGAGAAGGGGGTATGGGAGGGTTACCGTCGGCGTCACGCACGACGGCGGTGGAGAAGACGCCGAAGCCATTGCGGCCGCAGGCACGGATGGTGCAGCCGCGGAGGTCCGCGCCATTGGCCTGAGCAGTGAAGGGGTTGTGGTTTAGGGCTTGGAAAGGAGGGGAGGGGAGAAGAGTGAGAGGAGTGACCTGGAGCCATTGGAGGAAGGTTTGGAGTTTGGCGTCGTCCTCGGAGGACATTCTGTTCGACGAAATGCGCGACTGAAATGGAGTGCAGAGGCGGTGAAGTGCACAGAGCTTTTAAAGTGGGTTGTTTTTTTTTTATATATATATATTTTCCCTATCACTATGACACATCAACTGGTTTCAGCATATTTAATTCTCGTATTTAGCTAATGTTAGTTTTTCAACATAAAATTAAGTTTGATGACTTTAACTAACCAATTAATGATTTCAACCAGTTCCAAACCATTAAAATCAATCAATAATTTCGACCAGCTTCTAAATTATTGTTAAGACTGAATTCAAACTTGATCAAAAGTTTGACCAAGACTTAGTCGATAATACTCCTTCAGAAATTTCGGAAGGAATTTCCCTAACTACAACACATGATTAATCCCAAGGTGTTTTTATGTGCGAAAACTATCTTATGGTTATTCATTAACCGCCAAATAATTCTTCAATTACTGTGGTGGAGTTCTTCTATGATTGATGATAGCGCTCAATAATTGCTTAATTGTAACTACTCATTTATAAGTATAAGTAGAAAAAGTATTGTAGAGAGGGGAAAAATCTAATTTATACGCTTCATATTATACATCACACAGGATATTAGATTGGTACTCGACTTGTTCGAGAGTTTGGACTGTCTAAAAAATTCTTTAGTGTTTTTGTATTTTTTATTTCGTAAGATCGGTGGTCAACTCTCGTCGACAAATAGTATTGAGAAAAATAAATAGAAAGAGATTGATACCGTAAAACTTTAAATTTTCTTTGTGATATTGTAACTTATGAAAAAAATTTCTTCATAGCATTGTAACTTATGAACATAGCTGCAAAACAATACTCATATACATATAGTAAGCACCTGGTTAGAAGAACTTAAGAGTGTTTGGTTAAAATTAAGTTTTAACTTATTGACTTATAAAATGATAAGTCTAATCTCCTCCGAAATTTCTGAAGGAGTATTATCGACCAAGTCTTGATCAAGCTTTCAACCAAGTTTGAATTTAGTCTTATCAATAATTTAGAAGCTAGTTGAAACTATTGGTTGACTTTGATGGTTTGAAACTGGTTGAAATCATTAATTGATTAGTTAAAGTCATCAATTAGTATTTAATTTTATGTTGAAAAACTAACACCAACTAAATACGAGAATTAAATATCTTATTATACATATTGAAACTAGTTGATATGTCTTACAGTGGTCAAGAAAAAATATATATAAAAAAAAACAACCCACTTTAAAAGCTTTGTGCACTTCACCGCCTTTGCACTCCATTTCAGTCACGCATTTCGTCAAACATTATATCCTCTGACAACAACGCCAAACTCCAATTTATTTTAAAGTTTATTTCATAATCATAAGTCTTCTATGAACTAGTAGCCTCAAATTAGCTGAAGTGAGTAAAATCGGCTTATTTTGCTCATAAGCCAAAATTACAATAAACTAATTTATTTGAAAATTTTAAGTTTAGTCAAACATGTTTTAGTTTTAGTTTATAAATCCAATAAATTAGTGAAAAGAAATTTATATTTTTATTTAAAAATTTTAGTTCAACAGATTAATAAACTTGGAATTTAAAATCCTGATTACGTCAATTTCAACTTATTGAAGAACTTGAAGCCCAAATCTGGGTCAAATTCGTGCCCTGGACTCTATTTGGATCTCTAGTTTTTACACTATTCTATAAGAATATTTATAGATCAGAAATAGGATATGAATTGGGCTTACGAAGTTGTTTGGTTGGACTGGAGTTAGAATCCAAATCCGAACCGACCTGTAAAATCTCAAAGGAAAAAAGAAAATTTGGCCCAAAATCCATTTTTCTCTTGATGGCCATCTTGGGATGGGAGGAAGCCACCATCGCCGATATCTTATTCATCCCGTAGCGTCTTCTCAGTGACGAGCTCACTCTCTCCGGCAACGATGTCCTCGCCGGCGATGAGCTCGTTCTCTCCGGCTACGGTCTCATCTTTGCCGACGAGCTCGTCTTCTCCAGCATGCACTACTGCGAGTACTCTAGTGCACCCTTGAGCTGCAAGCTTTGGGTCAGATTGTAATTACTAATTGGTCACAAGTTTGGATTCGTGCAAAATTTTTCTATGAAATTGTGAGTTGGATTGTTTTGCATCCAAAGAGAGCCAGTGATCTTGTTTCCAGAGTTGGAATATGTATCATACTTGAATTTTGCATGTATTCTCGAGTTTAGATTCAAACACTCGTAAGAATCTTAATCCTAATAAGATCTAATACGGGGGATTAGATAGGATGGATATGTTGCAAGAGGACTAGATCCTAGGCAGGAAATGGACACCCAAACATAGCCTAAATATTGTTGCAACGGGGAGAGAAATGTTACAGCTTTTGCTAATATGCTTTCTAATTGTTGTTGCATTTTGGCGATCAGTTCAGCGCTTTTACATCTAAGGATTCGCAAATCGCAACACACTGGACCGGAAACACAAACATACGGCCACAAGCAAGCACATCATCGCTGAGCACCATGACAAAACACTCTTTAATCTACAATTATAACAATATACATATCTCAGGTCCAAGTTACACTCTACGTCACACCACCCTCGTCTCATCTCAACTCATCTCACCAGCTTCAGCTTGCAGTGCAAGCAAGACTACTGTCACTCTCACGGCTCACAATTCGTGGTAAGTGCTACGCTACTAGCACACAAGCGAGGATCTGAGGGAGGTGGTCGTCGACAGATGCGTGCACGACGCCCACCGTATGACAGACTCAGTGACCACCACATCCAGGTGGTCCCGCTCGCCAGCACCTATGGTGTGGTTCCGCCTGCTGTTGATACCGACGACCCTAGACGGGTTTGCCTTTGCCGTCCCATCGATCTCCACTGTCCTAGGAGAAGATGCTGAACTGAAAGCCACTGCATTGCAAGGACTTTTCTCGACCAAGGCGCTAACCGACGGCTCCTGCACGTTGGTTTCTTGCACGCAGAAGAATGAAAAGCTCGGCATTGATGCGACGGGCGAGGGAAACTCGACGTTGCTGGGTTCGCAGATGCCACCGAATGAGAAGCCTGAGGTCGTGCAAGAAGGCACACTGTCAGCGACAAAAGCAGAGAATGACGATCCGCTCGCAAATGTCGGTGAGGAGATGTCTTCTGACAGGCTTTGGCAGGCGATCGGACCACCGGTATTGAAGCTCACGTCGCGGCTGCGGGACACTAGGGGTGTGGAGAATGAGCAAGAGCCAGCGTCTTCTTTCCTGAGACTGATCTCATGGCAATGGCCACACGAATCTTGTGACTGTTCTGCGTGTTCTTGTAACCAGGAATGCTCTGCACAAAACCCAGTTGTTTATTAGAGTAACTCCACAAGGTGAACAATTAACACAGCTGGCAAAGGCAATCATAAATTCATAATAACTTGTCGGTGCAGTAAGATCTGGAAAAAATGAAATGACAACCAAACAAGATTCCATAAAAAATGCCAGACTGAATCAGCAAGAATTTAAAAAATACTGAGGAATTGGTGGATCTAGTAGGTCAGTATCATAAAATGTGAGCCAGCTAGTTCTTTTCCCAGCCGTGCAAGTTTAAATTAGGAGTACCCTCCAACCTGAGCTGGCACTGATTCAGTACTTAGCAGCTAAGCTTTTCTAATTTATTCAATTTGTCAGTAGACAACATGTAATTTTCAGAAACATCTTAATCTCTAGTACTCTACATTCTGCTTTTGATAATTCAATTGAATGAACGAATTTAGTCGGAATCAACTACAAGCTTTTCTATGACGCAAATGATATGTGAGAAGAGGAATGAAATTTAGTAAAGCGCAGTTTCTCAAAAGATGAAGAACTCAATATATCTCACCTAGCACCTGCTTGGCTGTGAGCCTCTGCCTTGGGTCCCGCCGCAGCATCCTGGTGATCAACTCCTTCGCTGAATCGGAAACCCTATCCCATGGATCAGATGGGAACCGCAGCTCAGTCGACCTGATACACTCGAAAATCTTCGACTTGGTCTTACCCCAGAACGGTGGGATCCCACTCAGAAGGATGTAAAGTATAACCCCCGCACTCCACACATCGGCAGCTTCATTGTATCCACCCGCGAGCACCTCCGGTGCAATGTAGAAAGGGCTCCCCACAGTTCCACTCAAGCTTCGACCTGGCAAAACACAAACCCCAATTTAGCTTCCAAAGACTATTCTTGGCACGGTGAAGCCACAGAATTGATCGGATTCCAACTGTACCAGGCTGGATATACGTGGCGAGACCGAAGTCCGCGAGCTTAATTGGCGAGGATGACAACTTGCTGACAAGGAGGATGTTCTCCGGCTTCAGATCCCGGTGCACTATCCCTTTGCTGTGGCAATGTGCCACAACCTCCATAAGGTACCGGAACAGCACTGCAGCCTCGTGCTCGGAGAAGCAGCCGCGCTCCTCGAGGCGGTGGAAGAGCTCCCCGCCGGCACAGAGCTCCATGACCAGGTGCACGGACTCCTCGTCCTCGTACACGGCCTTGAGGTCAACAACGTTGGGGTGGCCCGAGAGGCGAGCCATGACCTCGATCTCGAGCTTAACACCCCGGACGTCGTCAGAGGACACGAGGCGGTCCTTGGCGATGGACTTGCAGGCCAGCGCCTCGCCGGTGACCAAATTGGAGCACGACCGGATGACGCCGAACTGGCCCCACCCCAGCTGCGGTCCTAGCACGTACCGGTCCTCGAGGCACGAGACGTGCGCCGCCTCCAGTATGGCGCCGCGCAGCCCCGGCGCCTTGTACGAGTTGTACTTCGCCTCTGGGCGGCCGCCGCCGGCGGCCATCGGCCGGAGATCCAAGACGCCGGAATTTAACAAATCTTCCACTAAAAATTCACCGCTCCGGCAAATTTCCTGGCCTTATGGAGGCTTTAGCCTCCGAAACCTTGCGGCTTTAGTGCGGTTCCTTCATGGGCATTCGCTCGGAAACTGAATCTGCGATGAACAAAGCAAGAAAGACAAAAAAAAACAAAACCCAAACTTTAGCACTCCAAAGTCCCAAGATCACGACTTTATCGGACAAAGCTCACTAAATCCCTCCGAAAAACGAGAAATCCCGCGGGTTCAGGAGCCGACGCTCCTAAAAGCACCGTAAAATTCAAAATTCCCACCTCGGGGGCGCCCAAAACCCACGGATTCCTCGCGAAGGACGCACCAGAAGCAGATTCTGCCGGCAAGTTTTAGAGCAGAGCTCAAACGAACTCAATTGGATGGGTGATTGCTCAGATCGAGCCGCTCAGGACGGGCTCCAAAAAGGATGGAGAAAACTTCATCTTTTGCCTGGAAAAAGCACGGAACCGAGGGAGTTGCTCACCTTCGTTGCTGCAGCGGCGGCGGCGGCGGCCGAGCAGAGATGCCGGCGGCGAGGTCAGCTCCCCCCACCTCGAGACATTTAGAGAGAGAGAGAGAGAGAGAGAGAGAGAGAGAGAGAGCTCACGCTATTGTCCCGTTGGTGGGGAGCCCCCACTTGATAGAAGCGTCGATAAGAAGGGTATCAAAGTAATCAATAATATTAGTATATTGCTTACGATAGTTTCAAATTTTTTAATTGTTTTTTGGTTTTGGTTTTGGTTTTGTAGATTTGTTGTGTAAATTTAGTCGTACGTTCTTGTTTGATTTTACATTTGTTTGTGGTCTTTGGGGTGATTTATTTTTGAATTGTTCTAACATGGTTGGTTTGGAATTTGGTGTTGCGGTTGGACTTTTTTTAAGAAAACTATGTTTTACCATTTGATTTTGTGATGCAAGTCATTTATGTCTCTTTACTGCACATGCATGTTTCGCTGCTTAATTAGTTTATGTGCTTTCATAATTAGTATTTTTTTAATGCATTGTCTTATGATACAAGTGTTTTTATGAGCTTGCAATTAGGATAATACAGTATATTATCCTCTTTTGAGAATTTTAAGCTACATAACTTATACTAACTCGCTTCTAAAAATATGTAAACCCAATATATGAGTAAGAATCAAACTTATAGTTTATCATATAGTAGCACAATGTAAAAATCTAGTCTTGGCCATTAAATTATTGTATGGTTTCATTGTAAAGCTTTATTAATCATCTAGGCATCAAGCTTAGGGATATTTAACAACCTGCTTTGCTATACTTTTTATGAGAGCATTTACGTTTGCCTTTTTTTTTTTATCAAGCAGTGGATTATATGGTTGTTTTCACCGGCACACTTAAATCTTTTGATCTAAAAATAGGAGATCCAATCCTATGCAGTCTTCTTATTACTAACATTAAATGAGCATTTCTTCTATTATTGTATAAGTTCATATTACAAATTTGTAATAGCCGATACTTATTTACAAAATTCCTTTTGTTGTGGATACAATTATGACACAGAAAACAAAGCCCCTCAAATAAAGCAAGGGTGTCAACAAAAATGATGTGTCCAAGCTTCCCATTTTTTTTTGTTTAAGATAGAGAGATGTTGATAAGTTGTTTGGTGTCTTTATTGGATTGGTTTAAGAAGCACTACAACTTGCGCCTCTAGTGGGGTTTAAATTTTAAATTGTTCTTAAGCCACAATAAATTTTGGCATTTTTTTTAAATTTATTTGTAATTAACTTTGTTTGATTGAAAATGATAAAGAAAGAATCATGCATGCATATGGTTGGCACCTAAGTGGGAAAGCGAGAGGAGGCCAAAATATGCGCTGCTTCTGACTTGGTGGGCTCATTTTGCTGGCGAAATGAGACTACACCGGAAGAACTGGCTAAGATGAGTAGTTTCTAATCAGCTATTTGAGCTTCTAATTTTTCTATTAGGAACCTAATTTTGAGTTGACCTTTTAAAAAACATGCTTAGCAATGTTATAACTTAATGTTCTACACGAGGTATTGTTAAAGAAAAGCACATATGTGTTAGGTGTATACCCTCACACAGTATAATTAACAAAAAATAATTCAATGATAGCAACAAAAATAATTCAACAACCCATTATACCCTCACACTCTGCACCAAATCTACTAACAACCTACCAGTCTCTACCAAATCTATTAACAAATCTACCATCGAGAGTATAACACAGATACGAACATCGGAGGAAACAGACAAGTCTTATCTGTGTAATGACTACTTTGTTGAACTCATGCTTACTCTAAATATATCTATAAAATATATAAAAAGAAATAGACGGTGCTCTACTTTAAACTTAAGATTCATCATATCACTTGATTAGATTTTTTTTAAAAAGTAAAAATTGTAATAGAACCAAAGTAGTGCAATGCCACCTCCTTGTCCAAATGATTGGAACAACATGGTAATAATCCTACTATGATTGCGCCATTTTTTCAGCTCCAAGCTACAAAGCAATGTGAGAACTCCATCTCATACCCGTTCTAACGGAATTGCAAAATGCTATAGCCAACTCTGCCAGCGTAAGTAACACTCTTTTTTTTTTTTGATATTTTTGCGTGGAGAATAATTTGGTTAATGGCGTCTTTGGAGATCCTGAACGTGTTGGCCGGGATTCAAATAGGAATAATCCCTCTAATTTAATTTTTTTTAATTGAGAAGATGGGGTTAAGGAATATGGGATCTATAAGCCAGGGGCATTGCAATCAGAAGAAGCTTCTACCCAACCAAATCAAGCACGGGAAAAAAATATCTATGCACAGGACATGAGGCATAATGGTAACTTTAAAGCTACTGCCACGTGGGGCTCAAAGACATGTGAAGTCCAAATATCACCATATTTTAGAACTAGGTCGAATCCGCGTGTCATTGTGGTTATTGAGGAAATATATTTGTAGATGATAAGATATTGTATTTATAAATCCGTTATGATTGTTGAGATTATTGAACTGCACGACTACGATCAGTTTTGAACTGGACGATCATGATCAGAACAACGATGCTGGTACGACCAGTTTTTGAACTAGTGACTACGACCAGAGTTTGTACCAGTATGACCAGTTTTGAACTGGACGAACACAACTAGACTTGTGCTGATACAATAAAATTGGCCGGGGCAGTAAAAATATTGGTTGTGACAATGAAAAATAGTGGTCGCATCAGTAAAAAAACTGATTGTTCCAGTAAAAGCAAAACATGGTCGCATCAGTAGAAGAGCGGATCATGATTGTTTAGTTGAAAAATTACGACAAAAAAATTGGTTGCAGACTGTGTCCCTCATTTGGCCACAACCAAACCTACTGATTCGACAAAAAAATAATTTACTGTTTCGGCCAAAATCAGTCAATTGATTTCACCAAAAACAAAATACGACCATCATAAAAAAATAAAAATCTATGCAAAAAACAACTCGACAGTAGGAAACCGTGTGTCTGGTCGATTAAGAAGTCGTGGCAGCAAAAATTTTGGTCGTAAATCTTGGTCGAGGCATAAAAAAGTGGACACACCTGTAAAATCTCATGTCGATATGTTTTGCCCTAAAAGAGTAACTTATTTTTTTTGTCACATTTTTGTTTTTGGGTCGAATCAGCAGGCTTGACTGTGCCCGGTCAAAACTGTGGTTTTGTCTTCTTTATAATGGTCGCATTTTTTGTTGTCTAATCATTTTTCCTCTGTTCGAATCAGAAGGCTTGGTTTTTGTCAGACAGTAAAAGACAATGGTCACATTTTCTCTTGCTCGAATCAGCAATCATGACTTGTGGTCAAATGTGGTAAATAGCTCGACAGTACGAAACACTGTGGTCATGGCAGCAAAAAAAATGGTCGTAAGGTTGAGCCCGTCAGCAAAATATAAATTTAGTTGAGGTAGTAAAAAACAGCGGTCGTAGATGTAAAATCTCTGGTTGATTGATTTTGGACGAAAGAGTAAAAAAATTTTATTGTATTTTGTTTTTTGGGTTGAATTAGTCAGTTTGGTTGTGGCCGAATGTGGTGACTGGTCGAAGCATCGTTTTGTTTTTTATAATGGTCGTATTTTTGTTTTTTATGATGGTCGTATTTTTGTTTTTTGGTCGAATCACTTGTCATAGTATTCGTGGTCGAATACGGTAAACAGCTTGACAATATGGAAACAGAGTATCTGATCGATTTTTTCCACTAGTCGAATCAGAAGGCCTGATTTTTGTCGAATGTGGCAAATAGATGGAGGTCTTAGTCGAATGTGGGAAACAACTGGCCAGTGGGAAATAGTAGGATAATCGAGAGCACATTCGACAACCCAGATGAAGTAAACGCGTCGATCCAACAGCCACAAACGTTCGAACAGTAGGCTAGAGACGCGACGGCGACGTGGACGACCCAGATGATACGACCAATTTTGCACTGAACGATCATGAACGAGGCTTATATTTTTTGAACTGGACGAGCCCGACTAGGGACTTGTACTTACACAACCGGTTTTGAACAGAGCGACCATGACCAGGTCTTGTACTGACAATAAAAATATTGGTCATGATAGTAAAAGAACTGATCGAATAACTAGTTGAATCAGTATATTTGCCTTTGTGTTGGACGTTCTTACTATTGGTTGATGATTGTATTTTGTGTTTGGTCACCTAACAGATTTGTTTGTGTTGGTCTTGTTTGGTTGTGGTCGAATGGGGGGATTCGTAAATTTCTGACTTGATCCTTAAGGTCTGCTGGTCGTTTTTTTTCTGCCTAGTCAAATAAGCGATTTTGTGCTGGTGGTATTTTGTGTCTCGTCGATTCAACGTTTTTGTGCTTAATCGAACCAACGTTTTGTTTTTTGTGATGGTCGCATTGTTTGTGTTTTTGGACATTGTAGTAAAAAAACTTGGTCGCACCAGTCTGGTGGAATCAGCGGTTTTGTTTTTTCTGATAGTCGCATTTTAGTTCTTTTGGTCGAATCGACAGTCTTAGTTGTGGTTGAATGTGGGAAACAACACAGTTGGACAATGCAAAACAGTGTGTCTAGTTGAATTTGGGTTGTTGATCAAATTATGAGACTTGTTTTGGTCGAACGTGGGAAACAGCTGGCCTGTGGTGGAGCACGTTTGACCACCCAGATGAAGTGAACATGCCGATCGAACAGCTACAAACAAAGGGACGACATGACTCAATACGGACGCAACGTTTAAACAGAAATTCACAAATTCGGTAGTGGATTCCACGTGACCGACCTAAATGAAGCGAAGACAGTGATCAGATGGCCACAAATATGGCAACGATATGGGCGAAACAACGAGCTGCATGTGGATGGTGAAGATGAGTCGAAACCGTCGATCAAACGGCCAAGAATGCAGCATCAATGTGATCGTGTATAGAGACGATTTAGTATCCAAATTGTATATCAACATATGTGATACGGTTACATTGAGCCTGCTTAGTAATTGATCATGGCCGCCCGTTGGGAATGGCATGTGATTAGATGCACGAGATGTGAAAAGTTCGTTGGGATAGGTGATTTTTTTAAAATAGAGTTTCATGGCATTGTTTTTTGTTGACGTCTTTCTGACTTTTGACCTTTTCCCACAATTATATTTATTCTTTCCATTTTCCATTTTTTTTTCCATGTTCCTTTTAAACTCCCTAGTCAAGCTTCTCTCTTCTTGCATGATGGATACAAAGGCAAAGCTTAACTGAGCATGGGTCTTACGTGCCCACTTTTCTTTATTCTTAGATAAAATATGTTTGTACTGATAGGATAAGTGAGGTTTTACGTAAGACTCATCTTCACTAAATTTGCGTCGAATACAACAAATGTTTCATATATTTGTATTACTTAGAATTGGATCACCTGTTGTTCATGAAGATGGCTTGGCTTTACTGTTCGGGATTCTAGAAGTTGTCTGATCAATCTTCGGACAACAAAAATTGTGACAACTGAGAAATTATTAATGTCTCATAAAAAAATTCCGAAATCTCGATTTCCCCATCAGCTTGATACGGAATATTGATCCTTGATAAAATAGCATCCAAAACCGTCAGTGAGAACTGGACCAAAGGGAACCTGATTAATGCTACTTTCTAAATAAATTGCAAGTTCGCAGTGCTTCCGTTAGAAGGAAAGGAACATTTGGTGTTGAAATGTGCAATAGGCTTGGTCCATTTTCACACCCAGCCCAATTAGAACTGAAAAGTGTAGCCCAAATGAAATCACACACAAAAGCTCATGCACTAAGCGTCATTCACATCTAGCTAATCTCAGGCTGTTAATGGGCTGGAATTTGCCTAAGCCTTCCTCAGGACACGAAGAATGCTTGTTTCTATAGGCTATCCAGTAGTAGTAAAAAAGATGAGACATTTGCTCAATCTCCACCTCCCTCTCCTTTCGAGGAACAGAAGATTCTCTTTTTATTCTAACTAAAGAATATTGATGAGCAAGATCAACTTTATTTATTATCTCACCGATTAAAAAAAATAGAGTGTTATCCCTCTTTTTATAATCAACTACAACTATTGGATTAACTAAATGCAACATCTTGCACTCCTTCCCCCTCTACATATTCTCCCATCCTCCCACCTATGAATTCCCCTCTCCCTCGCTTGCCACCCTCATCAAAACTTCAAGCCCCCGACCAACCATGCTTCGACACTGTTGTTTCTTATCACTCCATCACAACCATGCTCTTTAGTCGTTACACCTCATTGCCACCACCCATAGCCTATAGTACCATCACCACCTCACCAACTCAATACAACCCCCTTTCCACTCCGTCTTTCTTCCCCTGTTGTCGCCAATACATATGATCAATTGTTTTCCTAAAAAAATATCTAAAATTAGTTATACCACCACAGCCGTGCAACCACCACCACCACCCCTCCTTCGTTTCATTCTATTTACCACTGTTCTTCTAACCACTCTACTGCTAGCATCATTTCTTCCATTCCTACTTTCTTGTCTGCTATCCATTGCCAACATTGCTTATATATAGGGAGACACTATTCTACACCCATCCCTAGAATAGCTATTCGATGCCCATCTTCTGTATCGTTGGATCATGCATCGAGATTAGAATTTTATTGACGGTAGTAACTACCATAAACGGTTCTATTATCCCTAAAAAATATGAACTCACATCACGATTTGTTATAACCGCATACTATCCCTAAAAAAATAGAAACCGACTAAAAAATAGGAACCGAAATCATATTAGTCAGTAAATTTACTGGTTGTGTAATATAAATTTATTAGTTGTATATTACAGATTTACTAGATGGACTAGTAAATGTATAGTATATGACTAGTAAATTTACTGGTCACATACTATAGATTATACTATTGATTTTTGTCAGTAAATTTACTGGTCGCGTAATATAAATTTATTGGTCGTATACTACAGATTTACTAGACAGACTAGTAAATGTATAGTATATGACCAGTAAATTTACTGGTCATATATTATAGATTATACTATATATTTTTGTCAGTAAATTTACTGGTCATATACTATAGATATATACTATATATTTTTGTCAGTAAATTTATTGGTCACATAATATAAATTTATTAGATGTGAACAAGACATGGGAGCGTAGTGAAGAAAATGGAGAGGTGGTTGGTGCGGATATCGATCAATAACAATAAAATATTTCAAATATTTACTGTCGTTATGGAATAAAATGACGTTGAATTCTTTTAAACAGAGGATAACCGCTATCTCTATTCAACGGTTGTATTTTATTCTAGTAAGTTAGATCGAACAGTTTCTAAACAAGTATAGAATAACTATTCTAGAAGTGAGTATAGAATAGTGTTTGTGTGTGTGTGTGTGTATAGGACTAGTCTATATATAGATATAAATTAGCCAATTTATACCCATCCTATCCACCATTGGATGGGTCAAATCTTATTTCAATCCAACCATAACTACCCATAATCAAAAACAGTGTTAAAAACTCTGTTAAATTAAATTTTGTTATAACCAACCAATGTCAGCACACGTCTTATAACCGTCTTCAACTTGGCACGAGCCCACCTCCCTGCTGGTGCCCCGTCTCCTAATTATTTGCTATATTTTGAACGTTTACTTGTTACGTTTTGAATATGTAGATAATACATATAATTAAAATCGTAGATCAATCTAGTATTTCAAATCTAAAAAACTACTCATTTATTTCACAACATTTAACTTACTTTATTTATTTTAAGTTTTAGAAAGTGGCTATATAATGTGTTGTTAATTACGATATTTTAACTTAATTACATTTTTGTCTTGTGTTGCTACACTATCCACATCCATTGCAACAAAATGCTATATTTTTAAAATCGCTATAGTTTTTTAATTTATTTGCAATAATTTTTTTTGATAACTACATAACTCATGTTGTTTGTGTAAAGTTATAGTTGTATTTTGACATTTTTATATTTTATAAGTGGTGTTGCAACAACTCACTAGTGCAGATTTTATTATTGACATAAACTTTTTTTGGTAAGTTACTACATTTCTTTCATACAATTGCTGCAACTCTTTTATTTAGTAACAACTAGAGTCTCGTGATAACCAGAGTTTTGAACTTACTACAGTTTAAGAACATATTTGCTACATAAATAAAAAAATATTGCTATAGTTGGAGTCAGAATTCTGACGAAAATATAAAAACACATAAAACAAAAAAATTACAAAAAATTTCAAATCTAACACAAAGAACACCATTATTGGTTTAGTCCACATCATTGAAGAATATTATATGTGCTCGATGTAGAGAAATACGATGATGCAACATGCATCATCAACAAGAGAAAGGAAACATCATTCGACCTCGTGGAGAAGATGAGGACATGTAACAATACCGGAGGAGAGGATGAAGGTACTGTCATGGAGGAGCCAAATGTGTTGTCCATGCAGACACGAGAGGAGAAAAATATGGTGGAGAAAAACTTGGGTAGTTGCTAATTGATAAGAAAATAGTGGGTGGTTATTAACAGAGAAAAGATAA
Organism: Pharus latifolius; assembly: GCA_019359835.1. Classification (NCBI taxonomy): domain Eukaryota; kingdom Viridiplantae; phylum Streptophyta; class Magnoliopsida; order Poales; family Poaceae; genus Pharus; species Pharus latifolius. Next base: position 82,549,591 of record CM033324.1, read on the forward strand.
ACAGTGTTATTTTTTAAAAATAGAAGGTGGAATGTGGCACAAATTTTGACACATATAGATGGTGGATGAGGTAAGTATAAACTAAGAGTTTTATACCTAACTATAAACTAGTTATGCTAGTTTATATGGGGAAGTATTTAGTGCAAACTCATGTTTGGGTGCTAACATACTAACTACGTCGGTTAGATCACTATTCATTATAAAAAATTCTCAACAAAATTGTGTAGGTACTACTCGAAGTAATCTAACATATTATAAAATTTGAAGTTTAAACTCAATCTAAGTTTAGAGAAACAAAAAAGAGAAATTTACTGTGAATAGTGACTTGATTTTTCTTTTTCTTTTTGGTTTTATTTCTTATTTGTCAGAAATTTCATTTTTTTCTCATAGCACCAATCAAATTTTAATTTGAAAATTTATAAATTATAGGACTATATATATAATTTTTTTGAGAATTTTTTGTGATGATTTAGTGATCTAATCGGTGTGGTTAGTATGTTAGTATCGAGTTGTTGGTTGGCCGCCACCCATCTGCCTTCAAGCTACATTGAATCGCTATGCCTTAGTGTCATCAAGATGTGTGGATGTGTTTGACTCTTTTCAATTCCAATTCAGTTGCATCGTCATGCGCCTAAAGAAATTATTTGAAAAAAAAGAAGAAAAAAGATCTTCTAAAAAAACATTCTATAATTTAAAACATGATCAAAGAAAAATACTCTTAAATTTCTTATATGTAAAATTTAAATAAAGCTATAAATTATGTACCTAGTATGCCAACGTGTACCACCAACTCAGGATGTGCATTGACACTTAACTATATTGGCAAGTTGGTTGGCCGCCACCCATCTGCCTTCAAGTTACATTGAATCATTGCGCCTTCGTGTCATCAAGATGTGTTGATGTGTTTGACTCTTTTCAATTCCAATTCAGCTGCATCATCGTGCGTCTAAAGAAATTATTTGAAAAAAAAAGAAAAAAGATCTTATCAAAAAAATTCTTTAATTAGAATTCTATGAATTTGAAAAACAAGGAAGAATAAATGAATAAGTAACATTATTATTATTATTATTATTATTATTATTACGTTGTTGTTGTTATCTAATAAAGAGAAAAACTAAACAACATAAACAAAAAAATGCAAGTCGGGCCGCCCCACGACCCATGTACCCCTCTTAACCCTAGCTGCCAAGGGGGGGAGGGGATCAAATCCTCCCCCAAAACCCCTCACTCTCTCTCACCTCTCTCTCTCTCCCCTCATGCGGCCTGGATTGGATGGTGACGCCACTGGCCCACCAACCGGAGTGATGAGCGCCACCCCACCGCCAGTGCACCGATCGAAGCGGCAATCCACCACCTTGTGGCCTCCTCCTTCCTCCTCACCTTATCTCTCCCCCTCTTAATTTCTCTCTCTCGGGCCTCTCTCTCATGCTTGACATGAACCGTGCGGCGGCACCACTGCTAACGCACCGACTTGGGTGGCGAGACGTGAACCCCCGAGGGCTCTCTCCTACCCTCATCTCTCTCACCCTCTCTCTTTCTTCCCATTTTTCTCTCTTTTCTCACTCCCTCCAACATGTAGCGGTACAACAGTGGCGACAGCGTGTGGCGGCCAAGGGTGGCCAGGCTCCCTCACGGGTATGTCCCTCTTCTCCCTTTCTCTCTCCTCTCTCCGTCGCCCTCGTTTCTTGCTCCCGCTGCCACGGTGAAGGTAGCACCACCTCCAGTGCTTGGCCGGATCAGCAAGCCATCGCCTCCGCAGGACGCAGCACAACCACTTGCACAACATCAACCAGTCAGACGCAGCTTTCAAGCACCACTCCACCACCCCTTTGGTTGCTCTCCACACTCTCTCATCCCCTTTTTCCTAATGCGCACGATTCGGGATGACGTCGCCGCCGCTGCATGGTCGGGCTGGCAAGACGCTGCCGCTGCATGGTCGGACCAGTAAGACGCTGTAACACCCCCTGTTTTCTCAAATCCTGACATGACTCATCTCTCTCTCTATTTCAGGATGAGATCCCAGTTGTGCCAGTGTTTTACCCTAAAAAGTTGGCAGTCAAATTCTTTCGTTCAGACCTTTTTCACAAATCAGTCCAAAAGTATCGCAGATTAGTCCTTTTCAATTTTCAGAAGCCCAAAAAGGCTAAAAGCCGCAGACCACCTCCAACTCTTGATCTGATTCAGTGAATATCTCCCATTCACTATTCTGAGAAAATTTTCCTTCTGGTAGAATTCCAAAATCTCACGCAAAACCCTAGTTTTCAACCTCACCAAATTTCCAAATTCTAATTACCCTAATTGCCCTATTTTCATCTCAGCTCAGAACTTGTTTACAATCCAAAATTTGATCATCTGTTGTTGCTAATCAATTTCCTGAGTTTAGTGGACTAAGTTGGTACAGCCAAATCCCTTTTTACTTAGCCAAATTGTCAGATTCACAGATCAGTCCCTGGAATCAAGTTTTGAAATTGCAAACCAGCCCAAATCTTCTTTTTTAGCCCTTTTCGACCAGCCCCTGATCGTTGCTCTTGACTAGAGCTGAAACCCGTTGCGACCAGATCCTCGCCGCGTTTTCTCACCGTGTTCCATCACTGCCGGCTAGTGTCTCCCGTCGCCTGTGCTCGTGATCGATTGTGCCACCCCGTGGGCATGTGTCCTCGACCAGAGCATCGCTGTGGTAGTGCTTCGACCAGTGGATTTTCACCAGTGCCCCAGCAGCAAGTTTTGCGCACGCCCGTGAAGATGTGATCTGCATGCATGTACATGTCACCGCCGGAGCTGTTTCACGCCTCCGTATCTACACCGGACCAGAGTGAGTTCCAACATCCCGACCGTTGCTGGCAAAGCTAGGAGGCCACCTGCGTGCTGTCGCTTCGCCGTTCACCGCTGTCCCACCTGCGCCCGACCGGTCTTTTCCCCGGTGCAAGTTTCGTTGCCGTTCCCCTTGTTGGCTCCGCCCCCTAGCCTATTTAAACCCCTCCTGTGCTGTGTAACCTCCACAACCCAGAAATTGGCTAAGTCCTAGCTCACAACTGCTTTCTTCTTCTTCCCCGGCGAGCCACCTTTGAGGCCACAGTCACCAGAGCCAACCACTCATCTAAACTCCAATCTAACTTCACTAGTAAGCTCCCTGTACTTGACTCCCTGTGTTATAGCAACCAATTGCACTCAGGTGATCTCCACCGCCGGTGATCACCGTGAAAGGCCATATGCCCAGTTCCCGAAATTGAACCCACCTCAGTCTCTTTCGTAACCCCTTTTTGTAGGATGAATCGATCCATAGCCGATTCTTAGCAAGCCTGCTTAACCAATTTTCAAATTGAAGCCGAGTTGAGTGCTTCCCGATTTTTCGCGCGCCGCCGTGACCACCTCACGTCGCCGGCATGCCTCACCGTTTCTTCACCCAAATTAACCCCACCTACACCTTCCTTGTATCCCCTAGATGGTGTAGCCCTAAGCAATTGACCAGCATTGCTTTGCATCGCCTGTTCGCGTCTCACCGTCATCTCCAAGTCCGGCGCCAACGCTGGCGAGCTCAAATACTCAACCCCATCTCAATTCCTCACTCCAGCACATTCAGCACCACTCCAAGATCAAAACCCCTCAATCAATTTCAGATTTAATCTTCTCCAGAGCCATGTCATCGTAGCTCGTCTTTGTTTCAGGCGACCGACAACTTCAACCTCGCCGTTTGTTGCTGTTAAGCCACCTCAGCCAATTAACTCTACCAGAAACCCTGCCTTAATCTCGCCTACCTCCCTGATGTAAGATCGAAGATGCCGACTAGAGGGGGGTGATTAGAAGGCTTTTAAATTTTCTTCCCTACTAAGCTATTTCAACAAGATAATTGTTTGAGTTAGATTATACAATAAGGCTTAAAACAATTCAATCAACTAGTTGCATTCAACCATATAAACAATTCAACAAATCATGTAACAAAAGTAAATTTAGCAATTGTATCAAGATGAATATAAAGCAAGAATGAAATACGCAATTGACACAATATTTTTACCGAGGTCTCGGAGACTCGCCCGGTCTCCCCTACTCCTCGTTGAAGCGCTCTCTCGGAGCCTCGCTTCTATATCCACGAAGGATATCTCACTAGGGTTGCTCCTTCTCCACACCGGATAGGCGAGTACCACACCTTTCACAATCCTTTGCCGGCCTCTCCGACAAACTTCAATCGGAGAGATCGCGACTCTTCTCCGGCACCATCTAGGTGAAGGCGATCGCCAAGAGTAACAAGCCGGACCCCACTTGAACAAATCGAGTGCTAGAAGCTCAAATATGCAAATGATATGCTCAACACTCTAGCACTAGCAAGCCAATGGTGATTCAAATGCACTAAGCACTTTTAACTTCCCCCACTTTGCTTTCTCTCACAAATCACTCTAGATTTGGGCTCAATTCTAGCTTCTAAATGCAATAACACATATGCAACTCAATTGGCTAGGTTTTCAGCTGAAGAATGAATTCTTTGAGCACCCAAAAATGAAGCCAAACACGAAATATATATAGCCTCAACGAAAAACTAGCCGTTTGCAAAAAACCGGGCCAAAAGTTGTACAGGCCGGACATTGTCCGGCCACTTCAGACAGTGTTTGCCCAGTTCAACAAAAACAGCCGTTGCAATGTGTCAGTTACCGTTGGGCGATTTTTCTGTAAAGGCCGGACATTGTCCGGCCATTTTGGACAGAGTCCGCCCATGACGGACAAATGCCCCAGACGGATGCATTTGTCTCTATTTCATTTTTGGGCTTAAAAAATTTGTATAGGCCAGACATTGTCCGGCCATATCGGACAATGTCCAGCCACTTCGGACAGATAGCCCCGGACGGATGGATATGTCTCTGTTTATACTCAGCAAAAGGCTAAAAAAATTTGTACAAGCCGGACAATGTCTGGCCATGCCCGGACAAAGTTCGGCTACTGCACATTGACAGTAAAACAAGCATAACTTTTGATCCAAAGATCTGATCGAGGTGATTTTTGGCTTGTTGGAAAGATAACTCAGAGCTCTATAATTTTGTCAATAGGAGTAAGACATAATGTCTAGAAACTTCTAGAAAACTCAGAAACTTTCCTGTTGTCAAAATGTCCAATCCAAAAATCATCTCAAATGCAATTTAGAGTATTTGCCCATACGGATTTGCCGTTTTCTCGCGGATTTGATTGTTGTCACTCAGCAACGACCACGACTACACAGGTCTGACATCCGATCGAAAATAGGTGGTCGATAGGGTTTGGTAGAGCGTACACAAGCGAGCCGAAGACTAGTACGACCAGTCCGAACTCCTACGACCACACCCAAACCCTAAACAGAAAGCCGCCAAACAAGCGACACGACCACGACCACGTATCAACACTGATACGATCAGAATATGCAAATACAACCACGACCAGCTCTAGATAAATAAACCAATTTAAATAGCTAGCGATTAAGACTAAGTGAAGTTTCAAAACATTTACTCTAATGCACATGAACTACACTTAGACTCACTAGCAATGCAAGACACTAGTGCAAGATGATATGAATGCATCTGAGCTTCCACACTAGATAGATTCAAGCTACTAGTTTCTGACCCCTCTTAATAGTACGGTCAAACTAGTAAAAAGAAACCTATCAACCCGGTCTGTCTCCAAACACCGAGACCGGTAAAACCCTAAGAAAACAATCCTTAATCTTGGATTTTACCTTGTTGGATCTAGTTAGATCTTAGTATCTAGGTTTTGATGATTAATGACGTTTTGGATAAATCCATGATGATTAAAGTTAATCTGAGGATATCAGATTTGATGATTAAATGACAATTTAGATAAATCCTGATTTAGCACAAGTAAATTGAATTGATTATCAGTAAACCCTGAATTGGATGTTTTTCTCGATTGCGGGTTTGATATTGATGCATATGTAGAGGATGAGCTCGGTGGTTGCATCAAGCTTGTGCTAATTGATTGATCAAGATGTTATATGTTAAATCTTGAGGTTGATGACTTCAGTTGTGGATTTGATATCGATGCACATGTTGAGGGAGAGCTCAGGATGATTAGTTATCCATGTTTGTGCAAAAGGTTGATAACTCCGTGTTTTGGATTTGATATCTCTATGTATGATTGAGAGAGAGCTCATGATATTAGTCATCCATATTGATTGATATCATAACTTGAGTAGTATGGATCGTGTGCGCATTTCTTGTATCATATATGGATCTATATGATTGTGAGATTCATCCATTACTCATTTGTTGTTCATTGAAAGTGGTTTTGTCATTTCACCGAAGAAAGAAATTGTTGAGTGAACTCCTGTGTGGAGTGATTTATCTGGTGGTGATTAATGACGAACTACAAATGAGACTAACGTTTGCACATTGAGTGTATATGTTCTAGTCTCAGAATGTTTGCAGGATGAAAACAAGCAAGGGCGTGAAGAGGATGAAAATGATATGAGACATCCCGAGCAAGGTCAAGATTAGCGAGGATGAGCTTTGCGAAGACAGGCGTCAAGCGGTCAAGCTTCGCGTGGTCAAGCTTAGCGGGATCGAGCTTTGCGATGACGAGCGTCGAGCGATCGAGCTTCGCGAGGTCAAACTCCACCTAAGATAAAATCCAAGATTAAGGATTGTTTTCTTAGGATTTTACCGGTCTTGGTGTTTGGAGACAAACCGAGTTGATAGGTTTCTTTTTACTAGTTTGACCATACTATTAAGAGGGGTCGGAAACTAGTAGCTTGAATCTATCTAGTGCGGAAGCTCAGATGCATTCATATCATCTTGCACTAGTGTCTTGCATTGCTAATGAGTCTAAGTGTAGTTCATGTGCATTAGATTAAATGTTTTGAAAACTGCACTTAGTCGTGATCGCTAGCTGTTTAAATTGGTTTATTTATCTAGAGCTGATCGTGGTCGTATTTGCATATTCTGATCGTATCAGTGTTGTTACGTGGTCATGGTCGTGTCGCTTGTTTGCCGGCTTTCTGTTTAGGGTTTGGGTGTGGTCGTAGGAGTTCGGATTGGTCGTACCAGTCTTCGACTCGCTTGCGTAAGCTCAACCAAACCCTATCGACCACCTGTTTTCGATCGGATGTCAAGACCTGTGTGGTCGTGGTCGTTGCTAAGTGACACAAATCACATCCGCGAGAAAACGGCAAATCCGTATGTGCAAATACTCTAAAATTGTATTTGAGATGATTTTTGGATTGAATATTTTGATAGTAGGAAAGTTTCTGAGTTTTCTAGAAGTTTTTAGACCTTTCTAGGTCTTGATCCTGTTGACAAAATTGTAGATCTCTGAGTTATCTTTCTAACAAGCCAAAAATCACCTCAATCGGATCTCTGGATCAAAAGTTATGCTTATTTTACTATTAGTGTGCAGTGGCCGGACAAATGCATCCGTCCGGAGCTATTTGTCCGAAGTGGCCGGACTTTGTCCAAAATGACCAGACATTGTCCGGCCTGTACAAGTTTTTTTGAGCCGAGAGTAACAGAGACATATCCATTTGTCCGGACGTATTGTCCGGACAAATGGTATCCGTCCGGCCTTCACAAATTTCGCCGAACGGTCACTGACACGTTTGCAACGGCTGAAATTTTTGTACTGGCCGGACAGTGTCTGAAGTGACCGGACAATATCCGGCCTGTACAACTTTTGGCCCGGTTTCTTGCAAACGGCTAGTTTTTCGTTGAGGCTGTAAATACTTTGTGTTTTGCTTCATTTTTGGGTGCTCAAAGAGTTCATTCTTCAGCTGAAAACCTAGCCAATTGATTTGCATTTGAGTTATTGCATTTAGAGTCTAGAATTGAGCCCAAATCTTGAGTAGATTTGAGAGAGAGTTTGAGGGAGATTGTGTGAGTGTTTAGTGCACTTCATCTCCATTAGATTGCTAGTGCTAGAGTGTTGAGCATCTCATTTGCATCATTGGGCTTCTAGCACGTGGTTGATTCAAGTGAAAGTGCATTCGGCTTGTTACTCTTGGCGATCGCCTTCGCCTAGACGGTGCCGGGGGAGAGCCGAGATCTCTCCAATTGAAGTTTGTCGGAGAGGCCGGCAAAGGATTGTGAAAGGTGTGGTGCTCGCCTATCCGGTGTGGAGAAGGAGCAACCCTAGTGAGATATCCTTCATGGATATAGAAGCGAGACTCCGAGAGAGCGCTTCAACGAGGAGTAGGGGAGACCGGGTGAGTCTCCGAGACCTCGGTAAAAATATTGTGTCAATTGCGTATTTCATACTTGCTTTATATTCATCTTGACACAATTGCTAAATTCATCATTCTTGCTTGTCATATTGAATAGTTCATTTAGTTGAATGCAACAATTGTTTAAATTGCCTTTAAGCCTCATTGTATAATTTAGCTCAAAAAATTATCGTGATTAAAATTGCTTAGCGGGGAAGAAAATTTAAAAGCCTCCTAATCAACCCCCCTTTAGTCGGCATCCTCGATCTTACATACCTTAGGTGGAGTTTGACCTCGTGAAGCTCGATCGCTCGACGCTCGTCATCGCAAAGCGCGATCCCGCTATGCTTGACCACGCGAAGCTCGACCGCTTGATGCCTGTCTTCGCAAAGCTTGTCCTTGCTAAGCTTGACCTTGCTCGGGATGTCTCATATCGTCTTCATCCTCCTTACGTCCTTGCTCACTTTTATCTTGCAATCAAACTGAGACTACATGATCCGTTTGAGACCTAGCCTTGGTTTTCGCACTAGGCTCGCCCAGATTCTAATATGCGGAATAACGGGATCTTACTCGGAAATACCGAAACCCAAAGTAATTGCACAACTCTTTATTTCAAAGAGGGTTTTACACGTCGAACGTTAGACACACTTGTCTACGTCGAATGAACTATAAGTGTCTAAAACTCAAATAAGTTCTATGACTCTTCGATTGAATTCGATGATCTAAACTAGACCTATTACAAGGTATTTATAGTCCAATCGTATGAGTACGTATCAGACTTAGAGACCTAAATGTATTAGACTCATATAACTAATCCTAAGCAGATAAGCTTAGTTATACACATTTGGATCTGATTACAATTCCGAACAGGGAACAAATTCCTTTTCCTGGTCACTAACCAATCCATGGTCGCGAATCCTTTCCGAACACGGTTAAGGTCGCGAAGCCGTATGCGATCAGGATTTGGTCGCAAAGCCGCATGCGATCAGGACTTGGTTGCGAAGCCACATGCGATCAGGACTTGGAGATCCTCCCGGATCATGACTCCCTTGTTGAGAAGGAGCCAACCCCTGTTGCGACCTCACGATCAAACTGGAGATGTGGAAATTGGGCTTGTCCATCTTCTTTGGTGTACCACTTTGCCGCACGTGCTCGTTGATCTTTCCGACCGATTCGAAAAGTCTCCTTGGTGCCACTGCGGGTGGTAGTCACCTTCTTTTCCAGAATCACATCTTCACGTAGAGGTTTGTCTCGTTGATAGACTAAGTCTTCAACAGATGGTACTATAGTATCTGGCTCATCATCCAGCATTGAAGGCTCAAAGACTTTGAATCCTTCCCAAGGTCGCAAACCTTTCCAATGTCGCAAACCTTTTCGTGGTCGCAAATCCGTTGCGAACGCGACCTGAGATCCTCCCGGATCATGACTCCCCTGTTGAGAAGGAGCCAACACCTGTTGGTGACCAACCGTGATGACGTAGAGAACGACTGGGAGTTTTGGAACGAACACACGATGAGCAATGCTACAATCGTCGGATCGAATGTATGGATAGGCGCTCATGGAGCTTAGCACCTCCGTCATGGATTGTGGCCTTGGCCACTCGCGGATAACCTTCCCCTTGTCGAGGTTAATACTATCACCGATCCCAAAGCTAGGATTGCGAATTTTGAATAGTGGCACTGTAGAGACAAGTTGCATGTCGTTTTCAACTAGTCGTTGTGGTGATCGACGATATACCTCTGCGAACAGCACGTTGTTTTCTGCAGGCAAGCTCACCAAACAACCATCATTTTCCATACTCGATGTATCACAATCCCCTTGGCTAACTGGACGCATCACGCTCAGCACACACTTTGAGCATGCATTGACAATCCGTGTTGCCTGATTTGCTGTCAACAAGTCCTTGGTGTCGACGTGGTCGTTTTTGCTGATGATAAATTTCGTCCCATCCTTTGTGAGGTCATAGTCTTGAGCTCTTCGGTGGTAATGGGCGTCACGATCGTACAAGAACGGACTTCCAAAAATCACTTGGCAAATATTGATGGGGATGACATCGCATTGAACCTCGTCGATGTAACGAGCAGATATTGCAAACTTTAGAGTACATTGACTCTTGATCTGCTGATTCACGTCAGAAGTGAACCATCCCAGAGGATACGGTCGAGAATGTTGAGTCGTCTGCAAACCAAGTCGTCGAACCAGCCCGGAGGAGACCAAATTCTTTTGGCTTCCGGGGTCGAAGATGGCTGCGACCACCTCGTGCTTCACCTGTATGTTAACAGTGAACAATTCCTCTGTCGGGTTGTGGTCAATTGATGAACCCGAACCTTTCTCCTTCGGCATTGCCATTAGAGACAAGGTCGTGTCCGCCTTTTCAACCGAATCCAACTGGATAATTTCCTCTGCGAGCGGAATAGAAGTAACCATAGCTGTTCGTGTGCTTGGTTCATCCCTCCTTTTTCTTTCTGGTCGCAGTTCAGGATGAAGTTTATAACACTTCTCTTTTGTGTGCCCAGCAACATGACAATGCTCACAAGTGTTACCCGTATCGTGGGTACCCTCTCCGGAGTTTGTCGTGGTTGAAATCTCCCTCAAGTTCTTATCATTGCGGGTCTTATTCTTCTTCTCAATCGCCAAAGCAATCGTACTCGCGGTCGAGATGTCTTGAACTCTGAACAGACTTAGCTCAGTACTGATCGATTTCTGAAGTCCAGATGTGTACTTCCGAAATACCTGAGGATCGGACAGTGAGATGCCGATGACCATTGCTTATCGCCGAAACTCCGTCGTATAGTCTTGGACAGTCTGGTCGTGCCGTGACGAGGATTGACACCCGGGTCATTTCTAATAAACTTTTGGTTCAAGAAAAGTTCGAACCAGACATGTATCTGGTGATGCGAACTCAAGCTATTCTGAGGGGCATTACCATGAGGTCGCAAGCTTTACGCGATCAGGTCGCAAGCTTTACGCGATCAGGTCGCAGCTTTACGCGGTCAGACCGTAAGCCTTGCGCGGTCAGAAGTTCGTAAGCTATACGCGAACTACACATTCGGGATATTGCGCGGTCAGCCAATATCCCGCGGTCAGAACATCTGCCGATCAGGATACTTGGGATTTATCTATTTCGGTTGCCCGTACAACAGGATATTCTAAGTATCCCGAAGATTCTTACACGTGGAGAATCAACCGTCAGAGGGTTAAGACATACAGTTATCCGTGAATAACACGTGTTTAACCTGCGTGGAGGTTAAGAGCAGTTCCAAAAAACCGCATCCAACCGTCCGTGCAACCGTTTGATGCAGTTTCCTCTATATGGCACCCTTTCAAACAGTACAAAAGGATGCCATGGAGCATCAATGAGGGGGGGATCATCCAAAACATCAACCGAGAGATCGGAAGATCAAGAAACCCAAAATCATCCAAGTTAGCCAAGTCTACGGCACATCTCATATAGCATTTTAGTAAGCCTTCTTTGGCTTATCCTTGTACACTCTTACAGGGAAAATCCTCGCCTCTAAGAACTTTTCCCTCCATTTGTAAACCTTTTACCACACTTAGTGAAATCTCAACAGGACGTAGGGCTTTTACTCCCACCATCGAGGGCCCGAACCTGTCTAAACTCTCTGTGCTCCTGTTCACTATTGTTCAGCATACCTTCCCGAAGGGTCATCTTGAAAGGTCTCACAATTACAAATTCTGCATAAGTTCGGCTGAGGACTCCGAGTCCGAATCGTCGACAGCTGGCGCCCACCGTGGGGCCTTTCTCAAGGCGTCCTAATTGAAATTCGGAGGTTCGCCGAAACATGGCTGGAGCATATGATTCCGAGAACGATTTCGATCTCGAGGATTATGCCCATATACCCATGCCTTCTCCAAGCGATCCTGTTCCGATGGAAGAGGTCGAAGGCCAGAATCTTCCACAGGTTGAATCATCTCCCCAAGTCATGTTAATCGACCAGGAGGTAACTGGCACAAGGTCAGAACCAGCAGAGGTTCTTAATGTGCTAGGAGATGAATCCGGCCCGTCATACGATCCCGCTGAGGGAAAATATGATGGTGACCCTGAAGTTAGCCCAGGAAGGTTCGACCCTGATAACCTCCACCGTCTCTTTGATTTCGAGTCTGACTCGGAACAAACCGAGATGTTCTCCCCATCGGCGACCTCTCTCCCTAGGCAGTTTGCTGCGTTGTCGGAGGAAACTCCCGATCAACAGGCTGCCAGGGAAGAACAAGATCGCAAACAGAAGGAGGAGCAAGATCTCGAGCAACAGAACAACGAACTACGCAGAACTGCCCTAGAGGCTCTTCAAGATGCGCAGGCTCGTTACGATGCTGCCCCGAGTTCTTCTCGACGGTCGCGTGGTCGTAGACGTGACCAGACTCCTTCCTTACCACCGGAGCATTTCCCAGTGGACGAAGAAACAGTAACACCTGGTGCCCCTAGGAGAAGTACCCATGGTCGACTGCGATCTATCGCGGAGGTCATGCGTAATTTTCCTCCTACGGTCACGGATGCGCAGAGACCGGCCTTTTTCAGGATCCTGGCGGAAAGACTGGACGAAGTCGCATCCGAGGCGACCCCAACAGCTTCTTCCCGCTCAGTGACACATCCCCATGAACGAGATGGTCCTCATTTTGGCTCTGGCCGACGGAGTTACCCGCCACCTCTACTGTCCCGACAGGACAAATATCGGCGAATGCAGGACTCTCGTAGTAGGGATCGAGTTCCCGTTCACTCTCGTTTGGGACCCCGAGTAACCTCGCCATTAAGTGAGTTTGCTCGAAACCCGACCGAAAGTCGCAGGACGGTTCACGGTCCTTACGTTGGTTGCAAAGCTTTCTCGCCTGGCCTACGAGCAGTCGTTTGGCCCGATAAGTTTCGACCAGGGGCCATTGAGAGGTTTGATGGAACTCAAAACCCATCTGAGTTCCTTCAGATCTATATTACTGCCATCCAAGCAGCGGGAGGCGATGACAAGGTCATGGCCAACTACCTGCCAACAGTCCTCGCAGGACCGGCTAGAACCTGGTTGTTCAATCAGCCTGAGGGTTCTATCTATAATTGGGAAATGCTATGCGATGCCATCCTCAGCAATTTCCAAAACTGTTACCAAAAGCCGGGTAAGGAGGACGACTTGCATAGACTGCGGCAAACTTCGACCGAAACGCTTCGGCAGTTTGTCAAGAGGTTTGTCGGGGTAAGAAATACCAGCCCGAACATATCTGATGGCTCCGTAATCAGGGCATTTAAGCATGCCGTTCGATACCGGAGATTCACTGAAGACTTGCTTATCCACCCTCCTCGATCAGTGGCCGATCTGTTCGATATGGCTGATCGATACTCCGATGCAGCCGAGGCAGTCGAATGGAACCGAATGGTTGATAAGGGGGACCTACCGCCCCAACCAGGCTTCAAGGACGCCAAGAAAGAAGATTCAAGCAAAAAGCCGGAGTCTTCACCGGGTGGGAAGTCAAAAAAGTCGAAGAGGAACCGCTCTGGACAGTACCGTGAGGTCGCAGTCGCGGAGAAACCACCTTCGACCAAAGGTAATAAGTCTTCTTTTAAAAGTAAAACTGCTTCTGGCGGTCGGGATTCCGACCAGCCAGAAAAATCAACTAATCCGCAGGAGGGCAAGAGGTGGTGTCCACTCCACAACTCCGCAGGCCACGACCTCAAAAACTGCAGGAGTTGGTTGAAACAGCTGGATGATTTCTACCAAGGAGCTGGGCCAATGCCAACCTTACCGCCTAAAGAGCAGGCGTGCGGGGTTAGAGACGTCGATGGAGACGAAGAAATGGCTTACCAGGTACCTCAAAATCATGTTAATGTCATTTTCGGAGGTTCCTCCTCTTTCGTTTCCAAAAGGCAGTTTAAAACCTTTTGCCGAGAGGTTAACCAAACAGAGACATCCCTTGGCGAACCTCAATATCCCCGTTGGTCGGATATGCCTTTGACGTTCGATCGCGCTGACTATCCTGTGGGGCTAACTCGACCATTGAGGCTACCTCTGGTTATTACCCCAATCATCAGTAACGCGAGAGTCGAAAGGGTCCTGATTGATGGGGGAAGTTCCCTTGATCTTTTATTGGTCAAGACACTCGACGAGATGCAAATTCCTCGTTCGAAGATCAAGCCCATAATCCATCCGTTTTATGGGATAATCCCAGGCCCCTCCATGATGCCATTGGGACAAGTGGTCCTCCCGGTCACTCTGGGAGAACCAGATAACTTCCGAACAGAATTGGTTACTTTCGATGTAATCAATTGTGATTTAGCTTATAATGCAATCTTTGGCAGGCCGACTCTTGCTAAGTTCATGATGGCAACGCACTATGCTTATCCGTGCGGGAAATTGCCTGGCCCCAAAGGTGTCATTTCGGTCCGAGGAAGTCGCAACGTGGCGCTCACGTGCGACCGGCTATCTTTGGAGATGGTCGATCAACTTCCCCTCCGGGACGCTCAGGTCGCCACCGTCGCCACCGATGCGATCAGGGCTGCTCCTCGACCGGATGAGAAACTCAAACAAGTTCCCTTGTACCCAGATGACCCATCCAAGACAATTCGGGTTGGGTCAGCCCTGGATGACAAATAGGAACTCGACCTCGTTGCTTTCCTCCGGGCTAACGCAGACGTGTTTGCGTGGAAACCGTCCGACATGCCCGGTGTCCCAAGGGAAGTAATTGAGCACAGGTTAGCAATTCGACCTGGACAACGACCAATAAAGCAAAAGCTCAGGCGTTTTGCCACCGACCGACAGGAAGCCATCCGAGAAGAGTTGACAAACTCTTACAAGCCGGGTTTATCCGCGAAGTGAATCACCCGGACTGGCTCGCCAATCCGGTCATGGTCCGCAAGTCAAATGGCAAGTGGCGCATGTGCGTCGACTATACTAGCCTCAACAGTGCCTGTCCGAAGGATGACTTTCCCCTTCCCCGCATCGACCAGCTGGTTGACTCCACTGCGGGTTGCGAACTGATGAGTTTTTTGGATGCCTACTCAGGATATCATCAAATTAGCATGGCAGAAGACGATGAAGAGAAAACTGCCTTCATCACCCCGTTCGGCACATACTGCTACGTCAGAATGCCGTTCGGTCTCAAGAACGCTGGTTCCACGTACCAGCGCTTGATGCAAAAGACCTTTCTTTCCCAGATAGGGCGTAATCTCGAAGCATATGTAGACGACTTGGTTGTAAAGAGCACCAAAAGATTATCTCATTTGGACGATCTTGCTGAAACCTTCTGTAACTTGAATCGCTTTGGAATAAAATTGAACCCGGAGAAATGTTCTTTCGGGGTTTCTTCAGGGAAGCTTCTTGGTTTCCTTGTGTGTTCCAGGGGCATTGAGGTTAATCCTGAGAAAATCAGAGCTATTGAACAAATGAGGTCGCCCTCGACCATGAAGGATGTTCAACGCCTGGCTGGTCGCATGGCAGCTTTAAGTCGCTTTATATCTCGATTAGGCGAAAGGGGACTACCTTTCTTTAAAGCCTTGCGGAAACATCATAACTTCACGTGGTCCGATGAGGCCGAAAAAGCGTTTCAGGAGGTAAAAACATATCTTTCCAGTCCGCCAGTATTGGTGTCTCCTAAAAAGGAAGAACCATTACTTTTGTATTTGGCGGCCACCCCACACGCGGTCAGCGCAGTTCTGATCGCGGAAAGGGAAGGAGTACACAGACCTGTCTACTATGTGAGCGAAGTACTTCATGGTCCTAAGGAGCGCTACCCTGAGGTCCAGAAGATACTTTATGCGCTACTGATGGCTTCCCGTAAGCTACGACATTACTTTCAAGCACACAAGATCACAGTACCCTCCTCTTTTCCTTTAGGGGATATTGTCCGAAATCCAGAAAAATCTGGTCGAATCGCCAAATGGGCGATCGAATTCGGTGCCTTCGAGATCCATTTCACCCCTCGCACGGCTGTTAAGTCTCAGGTTTTGGCCGACTTTGTGGTCGAATGGACCAACCCTGAGCCACCCGTGCAGTTGGCAAAGGAACTGGAGTACCCCGATTATTGGACAATGTACTTTGACGGCTCCCGTAGTTTTCAACACTCGGGGGCTGGAGTGGTCTTAGTTACGCCTCAGGGCGAACAGCTTAAGTATGTTATTCAACTACACTTTGTTGCCACCAACAATGCAGCAGAGTATGAAGGTCTTCTTGCAGGGCTCCGGGCAGCAAAATTCCTCGGAGTCCGTCGATTAGTAGTGAGGGGGGACTCACAGCTAGTCGTAAACCAGGTAAACAAGGAGTACAGCACCTCCGATGAGACAATGGCTCATTACCTGGGGGAAGTGAGGAGATTGGAAAAACACTTCAGTCACTTCGAAGTCCAATACGTCCCGCGAAAGGACAATATTCTCGCAGACCAATTATCCAAAATTGGATCCTCACGCTCATCCGCTCCGGCAGGAGTGTTCATTGAACACTTGGACCATCCTTCGATCATGACTTCGGTCGAGGATGATCCGGCAATAGCCTTCGTTGCCAACCTCGGTCAGGAACAAGATTGGACTCATCCATTGAGGGTCTATCTTGAACATGGGACCCTACCCGAGGACGAAACCAAAAGCGATCGATTAATTCGAAAGGCGCGTCTGTACAAACTCATAGATGGGGTTATGTACAGAAAGGGTACTCAAGGAGTATTCATGCGCTGCATATCTCAGGAGGAAGGAAAATCCCTCTTGAAAGAAATACATGACGGTGTATGCGGTGCACACGCGTCATACCGAACACTGGTCGGAAAAATTTTTCGACAGGGATTCTACTGGCCTTCGGCACTCGATGATGCCAAGTTTATGGTCAAGATGTGTCCACAGTGTCAGTTTCATGCAAGACAGGTTCATCAACCTGCTTATGCATTGCAAACTATTCCTCTCGCATGGCCCTTCGCGATCTGGGGAATGGACATCGTCGGTCCTATGCCACAAGCGGTCAATGGGTACAAATTTCTGTTCGTAGCCATTGACACGTTCACAAAGTGGATTGAGGCCGAACCAGTACGAAATATTACTGCATCAGCTGCACAAAAGTTCTTTCACAAGAACATTGTGGCACGATTTGGTGTTCCAAACCGTCTCATCACAGACAACGGTTCTCAGTTCGCTAGCGGTCTCTTCCTAGACTACTGCGATCAGATTGGGACCAAGGTGTGCTTTGCTTCCGTGGCACATCCACAAAGCAATGGTGCCGTAGAACGGGCCAATGGGCAAGTATTGCAAGGCATCAAAAAACGTGTTTTTGATCGCCTCAAGACCCGCTCGGGGGCTTGGGCAGACGAGCTCTATACTGTTCTATGGGCACTACGGACTACCTCTAGTCGAGCCACCGGTGAGACACCCTTCCATTTGGTCTATGGGGCCGAAGCTGTGTTGCCTATGGAAGTTAGTATTGGATCTGTTCGCACGAATCAATTCGAACAGGTCAATCAATCCGAACAGCGATCGCAAGATCTCATCCTCCTGGAAGAACGGCGTGATCGCGCCCTGATCAAGTCCGCGGTATACTTGCAGGCTCTACGCAAGTATCACAGTAAAAAGGTGCGACCACGTGATCTCATCGTTGGCGACTTGGTTTTACGAAAAATTCAAGACCAGTCTAACCGCAATAAATTCTCCCCAAAGTGGGAAGGGCCATACACTGTCATTTCAATGCCGCGGCCAGGATCTGCGCGGTTAGCCATGGAGGATGGTCGGATTTTGTCCAATACTTGGAACATCGATCAACTTCGCAAGTTTTACGTGTAAGTATTCCAATCACTTTTTCCCTGTTCAATTAGCATCTTTTCATAAAAAGCATGTCTTGTTTTCATACAATGAGTGTTTTCTTTAAGCCCAAATTATACAAATTCGACCTGGGGCTGATCACTGGCGGTTAGGTTACTACAGCATTTTTTGACCGGATTCGCTGGTCGATCTCATGATCACTTCCAGATAAGTCGCTCCTAAATAAGCCGTTTCTCAACGCACACGGGACTATCTGGCTAGTCTTCGGTCATCTGGGTGGCTACCAGTTTGCAATAAGGTTAAAATGTTACTTTAATCTTGACCATCGGCTTGAAGCGCATATCCCTGGTCATCATACTTATGTTTTCCCCTCTGCTTAAAATACTAAGGCTCCAGTATTCACAAAACAGAGGCGGGGGCTAGAGGAATATACTTATAGTATGAAACTTATGATGTGAATATGCACTTTCTTTTGAAAAAAAAAAAATATAGTTTTACATACATTGCATTGTAATTACAATTGTTTGGTTACAAAAATAAGGATCATTCGATCCCCAGCTCAGTCAGGAGTTTATCTACTAGGGGCTGGACTTCCTCTATGACTGCATCGAGCAGCTCTTCACTCTCGACCTCAACCGGACCCACCAATGCGTTCAGATCTGCATCTGGGCCATGGTGAAGTCGAACCCGGCTGAGTACGGCTGCTGCGGCTGATCGAACCCTGATTCTGATCGCCTCTTCGTGTCGCCGTGTATCTCCAGGGAGATACTCAAGCAGTGAATCCGCCTGGGCAGTAAGCAGCGATGTCCAGTCATTTATACTGAGGTTGTCTTGCCTCAGTTCTACCACATCGGTCTTCAAAAGATCAGCCACGGCCTTTAGTTTTTCAAAGATCCGGAGGCTCAGTTCTTTGATTGCCCGATCGGTGTGGCGAATCGAGGATTCAAGAATCTCCTTGTCTCGACTGAGCTGCGTAATTCGACCTGCTTGCGCTGTACAGAGAGAGAAGATTATTCGCATATTATGGATTCAAGTCTTCCTAGTCAGGAATCGGCTTACCAGCATTCTCTGATCGAAGTCTGTTGAGTTCAGTTTCTTGTTTCTTAAGCATTTAGACTGAACCGGCCACCTCCTTCTTCAAGAATGCAACCTCTCTGCAACAAAATCAAGGCAGTCACAACCAAGATATACCCATGTTAACCAGAGGGTAATGGTACTCACCTGCGCAAGCTATCGCGTTCTTTTTGAATGGCTTCTGTACTAGCCATCACAACACGCGAATGGCTTGTTAGCCAGGAAAATCCCTGTGGTGCCAAAGAAGAAGGTCAAAGGTGTCCTAAGTATAATTCAGGCACGGAAGCAAAGTCTTATTATACCTTCATAAACTTTTGTAAAACGGCATCATTCAATTCAGCGGGAATCCTCGCTAGAGCCTCCGACGTGCTCACTACAGGGATAGTTGGCGGGAGTGCCGGCCGGACGCCACCCCCAGAGGCTACTGGTTGTGACCCGATCCCTATACTTGTTTCACCTCCCGCGGTCCGGACGACTTCCTGAACCACGGGAGTAGAGCGCTCTTCATTAGAGGCTCCCTCATCAGCCCTAGTTTCAACCTCCCCAGTGGCGGTTGAAGGGTTAGGCGCTGTCTTCTTTGCCTAACAGGAAGAATGGGTCAGGCAACTTTTATTTAAGATTACTGTCAAGTAAGAGCTCTTACCTTATTTGAAATCCCATTCGTTCCTGGGACTTCTGGGAAAATTCCCCTTGCGAAGGAGAGCCGTCTCCGGTTCTCGCCTTCCTTATGGTAAACAAGGCAGCACCCCCCTGGAAATGTCATGTTATAGGCATATTCTTAGGGAACAGGTAAAAACACATAAAAAGATCTTTACCTGGGCCACCGGGCTAACTGGTGGGGCTGCATCTGAAGGCCTTGGCGATTCCAGAGTTGCTAGAACCATCATAGCTGGCCTTTGTTCATCCACCTCCTCCTCTGTCCGCAGAGGAGGAGGATTTTCCTCCCTGGAACCCCCAGTGGTCCCAGGGGGAAGCTCTCCTCCCTGTATATACATTAACTTGACAAATGTGCAGAAAGAGTCATAGAAGGAACGGCCGAAAAAGATTCCTTACCTTGGTCGTCCCTTCGACCTGGGAAGCAGAGATAATTGACCCTGAAACCTCGGGGGCTTCAGGAATTGGAGGGTTACCCGCGACCACAAGATTTTCGGTGGTCGCAGGATCTTCCACGACCACCTCCTCGGTAGTAGTGGTCTCTGCGGGGCAGCTTGGGGCATCGCTGGATGGAAGATCCGCGATCTTCCTCCTTCGAAGGATCAGAGGAACGTCATCCTCTTCCTCCTCGCTCCCCTCTCCCTGTACGACGAAGAAGTGATTCCATGTCGCGCCTGAAAAAGTAGCAGGAATGCGATATCTTACCGCAGTTTCCATGTCGGTGGAGAGCTTAGCCACTTTTTCGGCTAGGTTAGCTTGAACGGAGGTATCGTCAGACATTGTCGGAGACGCGGCTGTAGGACTTGGTCGCGAAGCCACATGCGATCAGGACTTGGTCGCGAAGCCACATGCGATCAGGACTTGGAGATCCTCCCGGATCACTACAATACGTATACTCAATACACAATATTAGTCTCAAATATAGGTCGTCATTAATCACCACTAGCGAAACTACTCCACACAGGAATTAGCTCGACAGTTTCGCTTTCCAGTGAAATAACGCAATCATATTCAACGAGTAGCAAATGTGTATGAGATAGAATACAATCATATAGATCGTAGATGATAAACACATATGCACACGATCTATACTACTCATGACATGAGATCAATCAAATCAAATGGCCAAAGTGATGAGCTCTCCCTCAACATATGTATCGATATCAAATTCATAACTGGAGTCATCAACGTCAGGATTTAACATATCACATCTCGATTAACCAATTTTCACAAGCTTGATGCAACCACCGAGCTCATCCTCTACATATGCATCAATATAAAACCCGCAACCGAGGAAAACATCCAATTCAGGGTTTACCGATAATCAATTCAATATACTTGTGCTAAATCAGGATTTATCTAAGTTGTCATTTGATCAACAAAACTGACATTCTCTAGATTAAATTTGATCATCATGGATTTATCCAAATCGTCATTAATCATCAAAATCTAGATACTTAGATCTACCTAGATCCAACACCTAACATAGTTGGCGAAGCAACGCATGCGTGTGTCGTCCAGACGCGTGTGCCCTAGCTCGCTGCAGTACAGTGCCATCCAATTTCCCTGTGTCCAAGACTTTGCTGTGATTTTCTGTTAACCCTAGGACTTTTCTGTAAATTCCACTTTGTCAAGTAGGTTCCTCACTGTGTTTGGTACCCAATGCAACCTTTTGCACTCGTTTTGATCTTCTAGAAGCCCCAGATCAATCTAATGTCCTTCTCAGACATTGTGTGTTCACGAACCGAATGTCGACCTTTGGACATTCGTCGCATCCAAGCCAAGCCCTGTGAACCAAACCCTAATATCTTCTCCCCCGTTGTTCTACTTTCGACCAAATCACCTCGTTTTCATACATGTTTATACTTTATTTATAATTTCCCTACAGTAAGTATTTTCTGTATGCTTATGTAGTGCGTGTGTCGTGTGTTCTTTTGTTTGTGAGTGCAGAGCAAGGAGCGAAAGATTTGGAAGGAGCATTCGAAGACCCAGCAGATCTTTTGGACCCCACGTTGCAAGGCAAGTTTTCACCCTTGATCATATCTCACCCCAATAGTTTGAAAATGAATTAATTGATCATTTTCCAAAGTATGTGCATGCTGTATATTCAAATAAGAACTATGTTGGAAAAATGTGAATAGATATAACCCAACCTCTTGTGAAACCCCTTATGATTGAACTTTCGTGCAACCTTCTCACTCTAGGATACTATGCTTAGATTTTGGTCATATTTAAATACACATGTCGCGTGTGAAATGGCTAATATGTGACAAATGAATTTGAAACCCCTTTTTATGAAAGAACAAGTGAAATAGGAATTGATAGTGAGGATGGTTTGAATGGTTAGTTGTTGTGTGCGTATCGGGTATGTGAATGTCTCCTCACTATTGATTCATAAGGACAAGAACCTTGTGTTGTGCCTCTATGCGGCATGAAAATCGTACCAACCACTTGCCTGGTATGGGACAGGTACAACTTAGTAGCTTTCTTGGTATTATCAGTTCCCTGCATGCTATGTCAGTCCGGTTTCTCTCGTGGAAACTGGTGGCCCGCAGTTCGACCGTGAGTGATGTGAGATCAAAAAAAATATTGAGAGGATATAGTGGATAGAAGGAAGTCTCCCTCCGCCTGGATTAAGTCGTGCGCGGCTGTAATCATAGGTCATATGTCTTGCGAGGACATAGACCAAGGTTATGAAGTAAGGCAGTGGGGAGGACCCACAACGGTATTTTAGACTTAATTGTCTATCTACCGGGCAGGGATACTGTTAATACTAGACTGCAAAAGCATTGTGTGAGCTCGGGTTGTCACATGCGTTTAAGTGCATGGAGTTGGCCCGACTTGAAAGTCGAGTGAAGAAGTGGATTTAAAAAGAGGTACACCTTTGCAAAGTGTAAGAAAAATATCAGATACTCTGTACTTCCAGGTCATGGAGTATGCTCGCGGTGGATTTATCCATGTGGTTCAGCACAAGTAATATTTGGAAAGTTTTTCGTAATATGGTTAATAAAAGTGGTGACTCATGGGAGACCGCCACACACAATGTTTTCTTAAAATCTATCTTAAGATTTTCAAAACCCTGCTGTTGAAAATAAAATCTTCTTCTAGGAATTTTGAAGTGAAAATCTACACTACTCTTATCTATGGAACTTAAACCTCTTTCCTTGAACATCCCTCATCTATATACTTGCATTACTATAACAAGACTTGCTGAGCATTGTGTAAAAGCATGCTCACCCTTGCCTTTGCAAACAATTCAGAAGAGGGATTCTTCGATCCCGATTCGTTTGGTCATGAGTATGAAGCAGAAGATGGGAACGCGCCCGATGATCCAGACCTCTAGAAGGGTCCTGCGCCACGTCGAGTCAGATGTGGTGAAAGCCCTTCCAGAACCATTGCCGTCTGAAGTGAAGATCCTCGTCGTCACTTTTGTATTGTTTTGTGTGTTCGGTATCTTGATACCGACTCCTGTATTGACAAACTCATTATTTTTATAGCAACTCTATTCAGCGTCATTCTTGGCGCTATGTTATTGTTGTTGGATCTAGGTAGATCTTAGTATCTAGGTTTTGATGATTAATGACGTTTTGGATAAATCCATGATGATTAAAGTTAATCTGAAAATATCAGATTTGATGATTAAATGACAATTTAGATAAATCCTGATTTAGCACAAGTAAATTGAATTGATTATCGGTAAACCCTGAATTGGATGTTTTTCTCGATTGCGGGTTCGATATTGATGCATATGTAGAGGATGAGCTCGGCGGTTGCATCAAGCTTGTGCTAATTGATTGATCAATATGTTATATGTTAAATCTTGAGGTTGATGACTTCAGTTGTGGATTTGATATTGATGCACATGTTGAGGGAGAGCTCAGGATGATTAGTTATCCATGTTTGTGCAAAAGGTTGATGACTCCGTGTTCTGGATTTGATATCTCTATGTATGATTGAGAGAGAGCTCATGATATTAGTCATCCATATTGATTGATATCATAACTTGAGTAGTATGGATCGTGTGCGTATTTCTTGTATCATATATGGATCTATATGATTGTGAGATTCATCCATTACTCATTTGTTGTTCATTGAAATTAGTTTTGTCATTTCACCGAAGAAAGAAATTGTTGAGTGAACTCCTGTGTGGAGTGATTTATCTGGTGGTGATTAATGATGAACTGCAAATGAGACTAACGTTTGCGCATTGAGTGTATATGTTCTAGTCTCAGAATGGTTGCAGGATGAAAACAAGCAAGGGCGTGAAGAGGATGAAGACGATATGAGACATCCTGAGCAAGGTCAAGCTTAGTGAGGACGAGCTTTGCGAAGACAGGCGTCGAGATGTCGAGCTTCGCGTGGTCAAGCTTAACAAGATCGAGCTTTGCGATGACGAGTGTCAAGCGATCGAGCTTCGCGAGGTCAAACTCCACCTAAGGTAAAATCCAAGATTAAGGATTGTTTTCTTAGGGTTTTACTGGCCTCGGTGTTTGGAGATAGACCGGGTTGATAGGTTTCTTTTTACTAGTTTGACCGTACTATTAAGAGGGGTCGGAAACTAGTAGCTTGAATCTATCTAGTGCGGAAGCTCAGATGCATACATATCATCTTGCACTAGTGTCTTGCATTGCTAGTGAGTCTAAGTGTAGTTCATATGCATTAGATTAAATATTTTGAAAACTGCACTTAGTCGTGATCGCCAGCTGTTTAAATTGGTTTATTTATCGAGAGCTGGTCGTGGTCGTATTTGCATATTCTGATCGTATCAGTGTTGATACGTGGTCGTGGTCGTGTCGCTTGTTTGCCGGCTTTCTGTTTAGGGTTTGGGCGTGGTCGTAGGAGTTCGGATTGGTCGTACCAGTCTTCAACTCGCTTGCATACGCTCGACCAAATCCTATCGACCACCTGTTTTTGATCGGATGTCAAGACCTGTGTGGTCGTGGTCGTTGCTAAGTGACACAAATCATATCCACGAGAAAATGGCAAATCCGTATGTGCAAATACTCTAAAATTGCATTTGAGATGGTTTTTGGATTGGACATTTTGACAGCAGGAAAGTTTGTGAGTTTTCTAGAAGTTTCTAGATTTTTCTAGGTTTTCTCCAGTTGACAAAATTGTATAGCTCTAAGTTATCTTTCTAACAAGTCAAAAATCACCTCAATCGGATCTCTGGATCAAAAGTTATGCTTATTTTACTGTTAGTGTGCAGTGGCCGGACAAATGCATCCGTCCGAGGCTATCTGTCCAAAGTGGCCGGACATTATCCGGCCTGTACAAATTTTTTGAGCCGAAAATGAAACAGAGACAAATGCATCCGTCCGAGGCATTTGTCCGTTATGGGCGGACTTTGTCCGATATGGCCGGACATTGTCCGGCCTGTACAAGTTTTTTGAGCCGAGAGTTAACAGAGACATATCCATTTGTCCGGACTTTTTGTCCGGACAAATAGTATTTGTCCGGCCTTCACAAATTTTGCCCAACGGTAACTGACACGTTGCAACGGCTGTTTTTTGTTGAACTGATCAGACACTGTCTGAAGTGGCCGGACAATGTCCGGCCTGTACAAATATGGCTCAGTTTGTTGCAAACGGCTAGTTTTTTCTTTGAGGCTATAAATACTTCGTGTTTGGCTTCATTTTTGGGTGCTCAAAGACTTCATCTTCAGCTGAAAACCTAGCCAATTGAGTTGCATATGTGTTATTGCATTTAGAGGCTAGAATTGAGCCCAAATTCTTTAGTGGATTTGAGAAAAAGCTTGAGGGAGAGTTAGTGAGTGTTTAGTGCACTTCATCTCCATTAGATTGCGAGTGCTAGAGTGTTGAGCATATCATTTGCATCATTGAGCTTCTAGCACGTGGTTGATTCAAGTGAAAGTGCATCCGACTTGTTACTCTTGGCGATCGCCTTCGCCTAGACGGTGCCGGAGGAGAGCCGAGATCTCTCCAATTGAAGTTTGTCGGAGAGGTCGGCAAAAGATTGTAAAAGGTGTGATGCTCGTCTATCCGGTGTGGAGAAGGAGCAACCCTAGTGAGATATCCTTCGTGGATATAGAAGCGAGGCTCCGAGAGAGCGCTTCAACGAGGAGTAGGGGAGACCGGGCGAGTCTCCGAGACCTCGGTAAAAATATTGTGTCAATTGCGTATTTCATTCTTGCTTTATATTCATCTTGACAAAATTGCTAAATTTACTTTTGTTACATGATTTGTTGAATTGTTTATATGGTTGAATGCAACTAGTTGATTGAATTGTTTTAAGCCTTATTGTATAATCTAACTCAAACAATTATCTTGTTGAAATAGCTTAGTGGGGAAGAAAATTTAAAAACCTCCTAATCACCCCCCCTCTAGTCGGCATCTTCGATCTTACAATTGTAATATTGGTCCTTGCGACCTTGTACTTGTTTATCTTTCCTTATTGTAGTTATTGCTATCTGTTTGTTGTTGTAAGATCGAGGATGCCGACTAGAGGGGGGGTGATTAGGAGGCTTTTAAATTTTCTTCCCCACTAAGCTATTTCAACAAGATAATTGTTTGAGTTAGATTATACAATAAGGCTTAAAACAATTCAATCAACTAGTTGCATTCAAACATATAAACAATTCAACAAATCATGTAACAAAAGTAAATTTAGCAATTTTGTCAAGATGAATATAAAGCAAGAATGAAATACGCAATTAACATAATATTTTTACTGAGGTCTCGGAGACTCGCCCGGTCTCCCCTACTCCTCGTTGAAGCGCTCTCTCGGAGCCTCGCTTCTATATCCACGAAGGATATCTCACTAGGGTTGCTCCTTCTCCACACCGGATAGGCGAGCACCACACCTTTCACAATTCTTTGCCGTCCTCTCCGACAAACTTCAATTGGAGAGATCGCGACTCTCCTCCGGCACTGTCTAGGCGAAGGCGATCGCCAAGAGTAACAAGCCGGACACGCTCACTTGAACAAATCGAGTGCTAGAAGCTCAAATATGCAAATGATATGCTCAAAACTCTAGCACTAACAAGCCAATGGTGATTCAAATGCACTAAGCACTCTTAACTTCACACACTTTGCTTTCTCTCACAAATCACTCTAGATTTGGGCTCAATTCTAGCCTCTAAATGCAATAACACATATGCAACTCAATTGGCTAGGTTTTCAGCTGAAGAATGAAGTCTTTGAGCACCCAAAAATGAAGTCAAACACGAAGTATTTATAGCCTCAACGAAAAACTAGCCGTTTGCAAGAAACCGGGCCAAAAGTTGTACAGGCCGGACATTGTCCGGCCATTTCGGACAATGTCCGGTCAGTACAAAAGAATTGACCGTTACTCACGTGTTTATGGATTGTCAGTAGCCGTTTCAACGAAATTTGTGAAGGCCGAACGGATACTATTTGTCCGGACAAAAAGTCCGGACAAATGGATATGTCTCTGTTTACTCTCGGCTCAAACAACCTGTACAGGCTGGACAATGTCCAACCATTTCGGACAAAGTCCGGCCTTCCCGGACAAAAGCCCCGGACGAATGCATTTGTCTCTGTTTCATTTCTCAGCTCAAAAGATTTGTACAGGCCGGACAATGTCCGGCCAAATCGGACAATGTCCGGCCACTTCAGACAGATAGCCCCGGACGGATGTATTTGTCCGGCCACTGCAAACTGACAGTAAAATAAGCGTAACTTTTGATCCAGAGATCCGATTGAGGTGAGTTTTGGTTTGTTGGAAAGATAACTTAGATCTCTACAATTTTGTCAACAGGATTAAGACCTAGAAAGGTCTAGAAACTTCTATAAAACTCAGAAACTTTCCTATTGTCAAAATGTTCAATCCAAAAATCATCTCAAATGCAATTTTAAAGTATTTGCACATACGGATTTGCTGTTTTCTCACGGATGTGATTTGTGTCACTAAGCAACGACCACGACCACACAGGTCTTGACATCCGATCGAAAACAGGTGGTCGATAGGGTTTGGTCGAGCTTACGCAAGCGAGTCGAAGACTGGTACGACCAATCCGAACTCCTACGACCACGCCCAAACCCTAAACAGAAAGCCGGCAAACAAGCGACACGACCATGACCACGTAACAACACTGATACGATCAGAATATGCAAATACGACCACGATCAGCTCTAGATAAATAAATCAATTTAAACAGCTAGCGATCACGACTAAGTGCAGTTTTCAAAACATTTAATCTAATGCACATGAACTACACTTAGACTCACTAGCAATGCAAGACACTAGTGCAAGATGATATGAATGCATCTGAGCTTCCGCACTAGATAGATTCAAGCTACTAGTTTCCGACCCCTCTTAATAGTACGGTCAAACTAGTAAAAAGAAACATATCAACTCGGTTTGTCTCCAAACACCGAGACCGGTAAAATCCTAAGAAAACAATCCTTAATCTTGGATTTTATCTTAGGTGGAGTTTGACCTCGCAAAGCTCGATCGCTCGACGCTCGTCATCGCAAAGCTCGATCCCGCTAAGCTTGACCACGCGAAGCTTGACCGCTTGACGCCTGTCTTCGCAAAGCTCATCCTCGCTAAGCTTGACCTTGCTCGGGATGTCTCATATGAATGCATCTGAGCTTCCGCACTATATAGATTCAAGCTACTAGTTTCCGACCCTTCTTAATAGTATGGTCAAACTAGTAAAAAGAAACCTATCCACCCGGTCTGTCTCCAAACACCGAGACCGGTAAAACCCTAAGAAAACAATCCTTAATTTTGGATTTTACCTTAGGTGAAGTTCGACCTCGTGAAGTTTGACCGCTCGACGCTTGTCCCCGCAAGGCTCGACCTCGCTAAGCTTGATCTCGTGAAGCTCGACCGCTTGACACTTGTCCTCGCAAAGCTCGACCTTGCTAAGCTTGACCTCGCTAAGCTTGACCTCGCTCGAGATGTCTCATATCGACTTCATCCTCTTCACACCCTTGCTCTCTTTTATCCTGCAATCAAACTAAGACTACAATACGTACACTCAATGCACAACATTAGTCTCATATATAAGTCGCCATTAATCACCTCCAGATAAACTACTCCACACAGGAGTTAGCTCAACGGTTTCTCTTTCAAATGACATGACAAACTATATTCAACGAGTAGCAAATGAGTATGAGATAGAATACAATCATATAGATCGTAGATGATAAACACATACGCACACGATCTATACGACTCATATCATGATATCAATCAACCTAGATGACCAAAGTGATGAGCTCAACATGTGCATCGATATAAAATCCACAACTGGAGTCATTAGTCTCAAGATTTAACATATTATATTTTGATCAATCAATCAGCACAAGCTTGATGTAACCACCGAGCTCCTTCTCTACATATGCATCAATATCAAACCCGCAACTAAGGAAACATCCAATTCAGGGTTTACCGATAATCAATTCAATTCACTTGTGTTAAATAAGGATTTATCTAATTTGTCATTTGATCATCAAAACTGACATCTTCAGATTAACTTTAATCACAATGGATTTATCCAAATCGTCATTAATCATCAAAAGCTAGATACTAAGATCTACCTAGATCCAACAGTTGTGAGCTTGTGATGTACCTATCTGAGTACAATCCACCTGAGCGATTGCCACCGGATTCCTCAAATGAGAGTCCCACAGATACCGCCCCATGGAGCCCTTGCCCTCCACTCTTTCTTGCTTCTCTTGTGTAACCTTAGCATGAGCTGTGACACTACCATCGGTGTACAAACCGAATCGATAGAACACTGCCCCATTTATACTTCTCTTATTGTGCTATGGGCAACGACGTCGTTGTCGATGCACTGCCGGATTGGCGAGATGCCACCCCTATTCTAAAACTTGCAATGACTCCTGCATATTCGGTGTTACGACCAGTGTGCGGTCGGATTAGAGAGACGTCACTCCCACGTGACATTTGGAAGCCTACGGCTGCGATGACAACGACAAAAGTAGACGGAAAACACTGTAAGTTTATTTACTTTTTAATGTTTACGTTTGTGTGTAGCTGGATCAAATTGAATTGAATTTTCTCTGTGTTAGAGGTTTCTCTATGTGTATGAGGAGGATGACTGCAGTGGAGACCTCACACAAGGTAGTGTTAGAGAACTGGCCAGTTCGTGTTGCTAATGAGAGAATCAAGGAGGGGCAAAGTTTAGTTGTTTCAAATCTTCTATTGTTTGTTAGATATATATACACACACAACTAACACATGTGTTTTTTCTCTCGCAGAAAATTGACTTTGTTTGTTGTAGAGATTTCAGAACTTTTTTTTGTTGTTGTCATTTGTTTTGTTGCTACAATTGATTTTGTGTAAAAATTTGTTGTTGGAAGAATTCTTTTTTCCTTTTTGCGGCAAATCGTATCATTTTATTGGGAGATATCAGTTTGTTGCAAATAGATGACTGATGACTGAGTTGTAAATAGTCATTACCATCGAGGACACCCATTGTGAGGACAACCATTGTATATACAAAAGATGGATACACTCGGTGTCTATTAAATTATAATATAATAAATTGGATAGTTAGTTTGTAAATATTTTTATTAATTTTTAAATTATAAAATAGTTTGTTATGTAATATTAGAGACAATCAAATGAGAGTATTTAAAAACAATAAAAAAAATTATCTAATATAATTCATTTTTTATTAAGGAGAATGTTTCTATTATCAAAGATTCACACCATCTTTATGCAGGGAGCGAAATAAAACCACCCGAAAAGAGCAAAAAGTTCGGATCCGATTCCTCGACCGCTTTCGGCTTCCACAAGTCATTCCACTCCGCGCCACCTCCCCGCCCCACTACACCTCGCGAGCTCTCGCCCACTCCTGCGAACCCTAGTGTCTTCCCTCCCCCGCAAATCCAGGACCCTCCAGGCCTTTCCCGAGACCTTGCGATGGCTGACGCCTACTGGAGGTACGCCGACGCCCGCGCGGCTCAGCCTCCCTCCGCCGCCTCCGCGGCTGCCGTGGTCCCCGCGCCGGCGGCTCTCCCGCCCCTCAAGCGCCCCCGCCCAGCCGATTTCTCCGGTTCGTCTCCCTCTCCGCATATCCCGTTTGGTTCGCTCGTCGCTTGCCCTTGTTTCGTTCGTTGGATCCATAGGTGGGTTTGGGGGCTTTTAGCGCGCGCTCTTGCAATGCGAGCTCGATTTGAGTGAGTTTGGTTTGTGTTGAAGCTGAGATCGTGCGAGACTAGGTGTGATGGTTCAGTTCCTCTAGGAGTTGAAACTTTCGTTAGTTTGATGTATGGAAGTGTTATTCATTGCTCGTTGATTTGGATCAAGTTGCTCCACCTGTAAGATTTCTGTTGGTTGATGCAATCGAGTGGTGCAATGTGATGCGACTTCCATGTAGACATGGGGAATTATAGGTCCTTTGGTAAGATGTTGCTGGTATGGAAGTGGAGTTGCGTGATAAATTGTGTGATCTCTCTGCTTAGTGTTGTGAAGGGCTAGTGTGAGATTTTGCATGCTTGTTGTAGACAGAGCATAGCTTTTATTGATAGTTCTATTTTCTCCTTATATATATTATATTACTTGTTATTTAATGGTCAGATGATCTAGAATGCAATATTTCAATTTTAGATCTGATTATTTGTTGCGAATTCTGAGAGTGAGCTGCACTCATGTTGAAATTTTTTATTGATTAAAATTTTTGTAGTAGATACAATCAAAGTGCAAGAAGAAGGCATCTAGAATTGTGATGATTTGCTTTTAGCAGAATGTTAATATATCTATCTCGCTGAATTTAGAATATCTGTTACTAATATCTGGAGCACAAACTGTGACACGAATTCTCTTATTGGAGAGCTGGACACATGGTTTTCTATAATATAGCTGCATAATTATTCTAATCTATTATCAATGTATGTTGAGGATTCTCCATGATGTATCTTGGTTCCTATTGACTGCTATCTTTTTCATTCCTTGCAAAGATGTGCCTGGTGCCCCTGAGATGGCTGGTTATTATCCTCGTGATGAAGAAAGGGCAGGGAATCGTGCTGTCAGAGATACTGATGTTCTTAATGCTTCATACGACCGTTATCTACGAACTGGGGTATCAGTTATTGGTTTATTACATGGTCAGTTTCTTAAAACATTCTTACCTAACACATGCCAAACTTCAGCAAATGCCTTCCTATGGTGCTGGTGAATCTATGAGGCCTGTGGTTGGAGGCAATGCTGGCTACCCAGTTGATGATCGACAAATGATGGCTGCTGGGGGTATGGACAACAGAAATATTGGTTATGGTGGTGGAATGCCAGAGCCTCCTCTACCTCCTGATGCCTCGAACACCTTATTCATTGAAGGCATCCCTCCTAATTGCACACGCCGAGAAGTTTCTCGTATCCTTATATCTCTATGTTTTCTACATCCTCTTTTGTCGCTTGCTTTTGTTCTTGACCTGTATTTGAATATATTGGTGTAAGATGATCTATAATTTACTTCCAACTTTTAGTTGCTGGTCCTTCACTTCCATTGGCAGATATCTTCCGACCATTTGTTGGTTTTTGTGAGGTGAGGCTTGTCAACAAAGAATCAAGACATGTGAGTGAACTATTTGATTTGGTCAAACCTCGTCTCTTGTTTGATCTCCATTTTCCAGTCATCCTTCTAACTTCTTTGTTCTTGATAGCCTGGTGGTGACCCACTTGTTCTGTGTTTTGTTGATTTCTCCACTTCTTCTCAAGCCGCTGTTGCTCTTGATGCTTTGCAAGGTGAAATCAATGAACTTGACAACTGTAGATATTTCCTGAATTATGCTTGGTTGACATCAAGTAACATATCAGTTTTACTGTTGTCCATGTTGACTGTTGTGACTGTATTGCAATGCTTGTCTTGGTCTTATGGTCTTATCAGCAGCATGATCTCTCACCTTTTATTGGTCAGGCATAGATATTTATTGCATTAACACCACCGCCCGCCCACCCCCCCACCCACCCACGCACACACACACAAAAGCCACTAATTCTCTGATAATTTTACATAAATTTTGATACTCTGCAGTTCAAGATCCTCATAGGCTTTATGTGGGGTTGTATAATTTGTATGTCCCTCACTATTTTGGATCCTTTATCCAAAAATTGTGTTATTAGAACAGAGATATACCATCTTTACTTTACTTGATGCAGCCATCAGACTTGGTTCTTCACCTACAATTTTGTAGGGATGAGTAGTGATGTTTTGGCTGTATATTAGCACAAACAGTTAGAAATCAGAATAAATGGCCGTGATATGCTATTATGCAGTACTAGTAGCAATGTCATTATGCAGAGCCAGTAGCAATAATATTAAGTGCTTATGTGCTATGGTCATCCATAATACGTGTTTATTCTGAAACTAAATTTGCTAGACCAACAGCCTAATGCCTAAATCTGCACAGTCAACACAATTGTATATGACTGATATGGTTATTGGCAAGTGGTATGGCATGTAGTTAGCTAGCTTTAATGCAATTATTGATGAAAATCACCTATGTTGGTAGAATACAACTCTTTTAACCACAGTAGCTGTCTTAGCATATTGGCTGACCTGCTGAGACATTTTGGTCAATTACATTTATGTCCATTTTCACCCCATGTAAGAAACTCTGGACTATTGTAAATAGATGTGGAGTTAATGTGGGGGTTTAGTAGATATACAAGGTCTGTCACTAGATGCCTATTCATTGGTAACAACTTACCTGTGTCATATGGGAGGAGAGTTTATTCTTAATCCATATTTTCAGGGAGCCTGTCATGTTCTTACATAGATTACTTCTATTTGGCTTTTGTTTGTGCCTGTGAGTTCTCTTGAATCTTTTGTTCTACATGTATGTTAGAGGTTGGATAACTATATGTTCTTATTATCCCCTTTTGCCACGATGACACAATTTGTTTCAGAGATGTATAACCATGGACCTTCCAGATTGATTTAGCCTCATGCCAGTGAGTTATGGCAGTCTTGTCTGTACTGTACAAAATTTGTTGATTATCTGAACATTTTGCTTAACAATATAGCTCAAGTGGTTATTTGGTGATGATGCCACTTGGTGGCAGATAATGGCTCCCCTAGGTTACATTTTGACAAGGAACTAGGCCTGTGGCTGAACACACTGGCAGAAAATAATGCGCACATTTAATGTCTATCTTTGCAACAAATTTGTAATGAATTGGTGCTCTTAGGTAGTATTTTTGTACTTCATTTTAATAAGCTAATTCAAAACCAATTCAATGTGCAATTTTTTTTTCTTTGGAGGTGTTTTGTTCATCAATTTCGTCCATATTCGGTGTAATAGGAATATGTTATATGTTGTTTGGTTAGATCACTCTGTAATTATAATATCTGTTTTTAGAATACATTTCAATATATCCTTCATATATATCCTATTTGGATATATTCCTAAACCATCTCGCATTCCATTCCTTGTTTGAACCAAACATATTTTTTATTTACTTATTACACTCCCAACTCCAATGTTTTCTAAAACCTATTACAATTACGGTTCCAAAACCATACTCCACCTTCATGTAATATATTCTTGATGTGTCTGTGGATGATAGTATTTCCTGTTTCTCCATATCCTCGTGGAGATCTCTCTTAATGTTGGGATGGGGATTTTGACGAAAGTGACCTGATATTTATATGAGGATGGGGATGCTTGCCATTCCTATTCTGATTGGCAGCCACTTAGTAGTCAGTTAGTCTAGTAAAAAAGTTTCTGCTTCCAGGATCTGCCCTGGCATTTGCGGCTAGGAAGGTAAAAGTTATCTCATGAGGTGGTTTGCAGCAAGGGCGAATGCTTTCTTTGGAAATTACTTCATCCAATCATTCTACACATCAAACACATCAAGACTATATAAAACACATGTGCAAGTAGTTCACGACATTGTCTTGCAAAGACAAATTGCATGGCACTTGTGAGGCACTGACTGTAGGTGTTTCAAAGAGGATGACAAGCCAAGCTCTTTTTGGGCATGCTATTCTGCAATACATGGTGGAAATTTTTAGAAAAGGTGTTGCTATCTTTCTGTCTCACCTGTTTGGAGTTGCCTAGACACATGATCAAAAGAACATAGTTCCTATGTCTGTCGAGCTGTTCATTAATTTGTTTTTTTGTCTATACGCTAAATCACTAATGCCCGCATGCAGTGTTGTCACATTGAGTCATAAAAGAGCCGCGATTGATTTTGCAGGTTATAAGTTTGACGAACATGATCGCAATTCGCCCAATTTGCGGCTACAATTTGCTCGTTTCACTGGCCCCAGGGGGAATCATGGACCTGGTGGTGGTGGTGGTCGTGTTAGGCGTTAAGTTATTGGTGTTCCTTTTGCCAGGTGATTTATGAACTCGTTCTATATGACAGGTGAATTTGCTTGAAAAATGGTTGTCGGGTGATGATAATGTTAATTAATTATGCTCTATCGCTTTCTTGTAGGCCTGATCATGTCAAATACCCAAGTGAAATGATATTAGTTCGATTTCTCATCCAGATATATTTTCCCCATAGTACTAGAATCAATAGTCTGCCCTCTGTTGTTGCAACTTTGGTGCCTTGGTCTTGCAGTATGTTTTCTGTCTGCCTTAGCTGCTTAAATATGAGAGGTGAAACAATTCTGAAGGCATGACGTCAATACCAGCCCTATGTTTGAACTTACTGAATTTTATCTCAATAAAATTGTTGATTGATGTGCCTTGTTCTTACCAGCAGCATACATTTGAAAATCTGCTTGTTTACCCACCGAATCATAGTTTCTGATTGCTGTCGTTTCTAAGTCAGTAGATGATGTCTGCTTAGCATGCAAAAGTAGCATTGCATGTACTTCAGCAGTGGATTTACATGCTTGCTGGTTTTTATTTTGCATGAATCACTACGCTCCAATTATTCAACTATGCCCACCCACTTCGAAGAATGGTGAGATAGTTTTCTAATTTGGAGCAACCCGGAGTTGCTTTAATTTATCATTTGCTCCGCCAATCCATTTTCATTTGTGCATTGGTGCATGTTTCTGCGTGTTCGTTCTGGTGGCCCTATGCCTGAATTCAACTCGATACAAATATTATGCCCAGTATTTTCATGCTAGATGTGGCGTTATTCTGCACATCGTAATATGTGTTACACTGATTCTGCGAACATGTTTTCTCCACTCGTCTGGAGTTTGCCGGTGCAATGGAAATGTTCTTTTTTTTTTCCAGCAATATAGTGTATTCCGCTGGCAATTTTACATGCCTAGGCAGGCAAGGTCGGGGACACCGTATGTCGGTGTCTGCCTGCGCATCCTTACGTGAGGTTTGTGGAGGCATAAGAATAAAACAGGCAAGAGTGAAATCTTTTTGATCCCATTGTGATAAGAATGTCACAATGGGGAAAGCAATCGTGGGTATGTTGCGACCATGTGCTATTCCTACACCCTGTAACCTTTTCTGACCTAGCACAAAAGAATCAACTACGCAGGCTTGTACATCGCGCATCAACATACGCTCCAACATTGCTATTGATTTCCTATCCGCTACATTTCTCATGCTTCTTGCGCTATTTTCTCGATGCATCGAAGGTCAATTCAATGCGAACAAGTTCACAGCAAGCAGACTGTATTCTCCAGCAACATGACTCTTTTTACTCAGGGCCTGTTTGGAAGCCCAGGATTTGATCCATTCTGAAGAAAATTTTGTGGGTTGGAATTATGATTCTAACTAGATTTTATAAGCAGTTTGGGTGGGTTAGGATTAAGAAATCTAATCAGGTCAGGAAGCCTGATCCGGTGGGGTTTGGAAAATTTGGTTGAGAGGTCTGGAAAGTAACTCTGGCTTTTTTGTGTTCGTCCTCCTCGCATGCGTCGTCGCCCTCCACATCGTGTCGCCCTTGAAAACATAGCGCCCCGCTCATGAAATTTGGATAGAGTAGAGCGGAGTGGTGTGTGGCGGAGGGTGGAGGTGAAGCGGAGAGGTGTGCAGCGGTAGAAGGGTGAGTCGGCTAAATCTCGCTGTCGGTCTCGTGTGACGCCTCCCTCTTCGCCCCTTTCCTCTCTCTTTCATCTCTCTGTCTCGTGTAGCCTCACCCACATCCCGCGCCCTCGTCGTACTCGACTACCACACACTCCATTCTGGTCTCTAGATCTTGGTAGCATCCTCCTCAGCCACGTCATCAACGATCTCCATGATCCTTCTTCACCAGCTGAGTTCCAACTCTCCAACATCAATGACAAGGTATCTATATCTTTGTATATGTCTCAGATCTCCTCTCTATGTAGTTTCTTGGCTGAATGGTTAGATCTATGTGTATGTGTTTGTGTTTGATTGGATTGTATGTGTGGGGGGCTGTAGAGGTTGTTGCAGCACCAGTCGACGCAGTACCTGACGTCGGAGGAGTTGAGCAATGGCAAGATCAAGTTCGATGCCTTCGATCTCGGCGGCCAACAGATCGCCCGCCGCGTCTGGAAGGACTACTGATTTGTGTGAGATTAGAAACTGATTTCTGGTTTGTTTGCTATCTAATGCTATTGAGATTTAAAACTTCTAATTTGGAGTCCAGTAGTCTCTTATTTTAAATGATGAATTGTTTGAGATATTGAAGACCTGATTGTATTGTTTGTTGTCTTGACTGTATTGAGATGGTGAAGACCTGGAAGAACTTCTAATTTGTTGTTTTGATTGTATTGAGATTTTGAAGACCTGATTTTTGGTTATACCTCTTGTATTGTTTGCTATCTTTGTTTAGAGTTGAAATATAGATTGTTGTTTGAGCTGTTGTTCAGTTAATGATTTAAAATCTAGTGATTATTTGTTGATGAAGTCAATTGATATCTAAATTCAGTGGTCTTTTGTTCTATCTGTGTGTGCAAATTCATTTCAGAGAATTCAAAGATAAGTGTTTACAAGTGTTTTATTCTCCAACCTATCTTTGAAGATTTTGATAATCAAAGTGGCAAACATATATTAAAGTGTGATGAGGAGATTATTAGGTCTCTGTATACTGCCCTCCTCCAGCCATTTCAGAAGCACTATTGTCATGTGGCTGATTTGCGTACAGTGCCTTAGCTCAGTGGTGAGGAGATTATTAGGTTGGTGCTGAAATTTGTGGATGAAGTGGTAGTAAGGTCTCTGTAGAAGAATTCTGGGATTTTCTTATCTGCAAGTAATCCATCCCTAGATAGAAAAGCTTGATGAGATTTTGAATTCTACCAATCTCATGTCTCCCCCTGTTACCAAACTAAAGATTGGAAAATGTTGAGTCCCAGTGAAATACATTACTATAGTTACAAATTATAGCTTGTTCTACCATGAATTAGAATCTCACATTATCAATCAATTAGTAGTGCTGAGGTCTGTAGATCAGTTCAGTTGAGCACATCAGGAAAATCATGTGGATAGGACATTAAGTTTGCTGTTTTGTTGAGATGAGTTTAAGCTGAAAAAGCAACAAAATGTAAGCTGTTTGTATAGTTTCCATTAAGTTTGCTGTGTCATGTTTAATAATTTTGATATTTTAAATTTTGGATCATATATATTGTTGTAACTCATAAGTTTCAGAGTTGATTTGCATGTTATAGTTTGTAAATTTGATTAATTTTCATCTAATTCTAAATTTGTGAACTTCATATTTTTTTCGAATATTCAAAATTTTACTTATTTTTGAGATTTTTTTGGATGGCTGAGATTTTTATCCTGTTCCTTCCCAAATATAGATTGGGATTATTTCACTGGTGTTATTTTTTTCAAAAGAATTTTTACATTACAAAAAATCCAATCATTCGCATCGTAATTTTTATCCTTAATACGCAAACAATCCATCAGTGTCTTCCTATCTCTGGGTTCCTTACACACTACAACAGGCTTTGAGCAAAGCTCACTTCTCTCAGGTCAGAAACAAGTAAAAGAAGAGAAGTCAAAGTTCGTTAACGTACCGAAGGAAAGAGGTAACCAAATTTCATCCTTAGAAATTGCAAGCAGATATAATCAAAGAATCGAACGGACTGACTGGTTGATTAACCTTAGTACTTCTTCCCAATTTTCGATTTTTTTAAAAATAACCCAATAACTTTTTTTTAAAAATAAATTGTTACAGAATTAACTTTCAGTTACTCACTCAGTACAAACTTGAATTTCAAACTCCCTAACGATTATAATGTGGCATAGAAAAATTAATGATTAGTTGTGCAAAACTGCTGATCGGGCGTGAAAGAAACTAATTGAGTGCTGATGTAACTTTTGATTGTGGGTTGAGTTAATATTTAAAATGTCATTATTGTGACATTGGTCTCAGTGATTTTTTGAATTTTTTTTAGTTTTGTGATTTTTTTAGAAAAATCTGTCACTCATATAAAAAAAAAGGTTATAACATGATATTTATTTATATTTTAAATTTTATCTTGTGAAATTTTTGGAGAATTTTGTATAATACTTTGTATTTTATCTATTAAACTGAGAAAAATATTATCAAAACATCTAAAAAAATTTCGCAAGATAGAACATAAATTATGAATAGTTTTTTCATGTTGTAATTTATTGATACAAGTTACATATTTTTCTTAAAAAATCACAAAATTGCAAAAAATTTAGAAATTACTAGGCCGACATGAAATCAGTGAAATTTCAAGTCTTTATCTGGTTTGTGACAAAAAATCGTGTTAGCACCCAGTCAACAGATTCTCACACACAACCAACAATTTTACACATTCAACAACTTTTATGTACCACAGTTTGGTCGCTACTCCAATCCAACTTGAAATTCAAGTCTACACCAGGTCACCATATGAGCAACTAAAGGACATTTTTGTAATTTTTGTATTTTTGAAATTTCTTTTTTATTTATTGGCTTCTTTCAAAAAAAAAAAAAAAAACCTTCCAATTTTCTGAGCATCCAATACTCTCCATGGTCACAGTAACACTATCAAGTGTTTGGTAGACCCGTGTCTTGGATGCGAGTTATCCTCAACCAGGAACTGGTGCATCCTGCCATCTATCTCAGTGGAACTGAACCCAGCTGATTTCTTGGAATTTTTTTTTCCAAATAACCCAAAAAAAAATAAATTCCAAAACTAGCCTGAAACTTTTAAATTTTACAAAAATAACCCTCTGTCGCGAATGGGCCGCGCGACTGATCTTCAGTTGCTAGCTCAGCTAGCGACTAAAAATTGAATAAATATTTGCGGGGTGAAATTCGAACCGTGGTCTCTCCGGAGAGAGAGAGTCTCTTAACCAACTAAACTACAACCAGTTTTTGTAATTTATTGGTATGGTATAGTTTTATATTTTTTCAGTCGCTAGCCCGGCTAGCGACTGAAAGCATACGTGGCACGCGAACTGGGCCAATGGAGCGTTGGGCCGTGCCACGTCTTCAGTTGCTAGCTGGGCTAACGACTGAAAATCAGTCTTACGGCCCGATTTGCGACGGAGGGCCATTTTTGTAAAATTTAAAAGTTTCGGGCTAGTTTTGGAAATTTTTTTTTTTTTGGGTTATTTGCAAAATAAATTCGATTTCTTGTGGGCTCGCCTTCAGCAGCTTCCAACCCGAGCAACACGGTCCCATTTGCCGGATGACGCGTATATGTTCGAGAGGATTACTAGGTTTCAAGTGTTCTGCGGCTCAAGCCTGATGGGTTTGTTCGCAGCTATTTCCGCCAATTCTACATCGCCATGGAAGCTGCAAGCACCGAGCAAGGCTCCCAGATGACCGCATTTGGCTCCATCGGCATGTTCAGTATCAGACTATAAGCTTCTTTCAAGAGACCGGCACGCCCAAGCAGATCGACCATGCAACATAATGCTCAAGTCAGCCAAGAGGACTCTAGCCAATGTAATACCATCCAGCTTGATCCTGTCGTCTAACATGGTGTCATCAGCTCCAAGTTTCATTATAACAACTAAAGGGTATAGAAAGAGACTTTTCACGTTTTCCATACAAGCTGACATGTTCACAGGGAGTTTTAGAGACACCACAAACAACTGAAGCACGAAATGCTCACCGTTAACTTATGGAACAGACCAAGAGCCTCCCTCCACCGGCCATGCACGGCAAACGCCATGATCATTGAGTTCCAAGAACAGAGATCTCGCCAACGACCCATCCCCTCAAACACCTGCCAAGCCCGCTCGACGTTCCCGCACTCGCCATACATCTCCACCAAAGCGTTTGACACATACACATTCTCCAAGTAGCCTTGCTGCCTTGTACACTCCTCGACCCTCTCCCCAGCCTCATTGCCCCCACGGCTGCACACGCAGGCAAGACGCTGCTCACTGTCATCTCATTCGGCCGCACCCCTGCCCGCTCCCACATGTCCAAGAACGTTCACACCGCCTCCTCACGCCCACGGGCACCATCGCAGTCCACGAAACCACGTTCCCCTCCAGCATTTCCTCCAACAGCTTCCCCGCAGCAACAATGAGGCCGTTCTTGGCGTACGCTGAGGTACACTGCCGTGTCCCTGCGCGGCATTTCGTCGAACATCCTGCGGGCGTCGTCGAGGAGGCGGTTCTTGGCGTAGAAGGAGACGAGCGTGGAGGCAAGGAAGGGGTCGGTGGTGAAGTGCCCGCACTTGAGGAGGAGCGCGTGGGAGCAGAGGGGGAAGGGGACGGACGAAGAGGGGGAGGAGAAGAGGAATGTGAAGGAGAAGGCGTGACGAGGCGGAGACGGTGGAGGCGGGAGAAGAAAGGGAGCAGCAGGGGGTGGGAGTAGGAGGAGAGCGCGTCGAGGAGGCGGTTGGGGGGGGGGCGGAGGGTGGGGAGGAGAGTAGGAGGGCGGCGTAGTGGAAGTCGCCGGCGGCGAGGACGCAGAGGAGGGGCGGCTGGAGGCGTTGCACGACGTGACGGAGTGCGCGCGCCTGCAGCTGCTTCGCATCCTCCATTAGCGATTTGCGAATGTGACGTGTTGTTGATGTGGCACAGGAATCCTGCATTACTTTCCATCGAAGCCGTCCATTAAATAACGAACGCTCCGTATCGTGTCTGAAGGTAGAAGAGTGAGTAAATGATATTTCATCTTTTTTAAAGAAATTATCGATTTATGGTCTTGTCATGAACTCGAGCGTTCTTAATTTTTTTTTTTATCAAACAGGCCCAAGAGGAGTAATACACGTGCACAATAGCATATTCGTGTATATGTGAGATGAATCTATTCTCCCCAATCTAAAAAGAGTGTTTTTTTTACTTGATCTCTAAGATATTTTTATTATAATATGTTGATAAAATTTTATATAAATATAATATTATAAAAATATTTTTTTAAAAATATGTTTGTATAATTTTCTTATAGTATTATAATATTTATAAATATATTAGTAGTCAAGATTACAAAAATTTGATCAGCACACTTACAAAAATAATATTCTTTTCAAACTGAAGGAATAGCTGTTAGCGTATTTTGTTGTTTGTCAAAACTTGTCAAAATAGAATTATATGTGCTCCACGTGATAAAAAGAGGCTATTGTTTGGTTCAGGCACAAGCCAAGATGTGATAAAAGAATTGGGTAGTTGATCTAATTGTCAGCTTCATATACACACGAAAAATATGGTCATTATGATATCTATTTTTTATCACTATAAAAAATTGTAATATTCCACACTATTATGTTATGCCACGCATTATATAGATAAGTTGCGACAATCAATTAAACATGTCTTTCAACTTTAGATGTGAGATATGAGATATTTTGAAGTATTTTGAAAGATGTTGATTAGTATGTATTTGGTTTTCTTGATTAAATATCCCTTGTTTGTGATTGGATATACAACTTGAGATTCTCTTTCGCCCTGCTGGCATCGTAGACCCGTCCAAAAAAGTCATATTCATGTGATTCTCACCCTTTATTTGGGAGTATTATTTCTGTTTTTTAATTTTCTTTTTCCATCCAAAAAATGGAGTATGATGTAACTCTATTGGCTAAGCCTGATTAATCTGGTTGTTAACTGTAAACCTTTTTCACCTACAAGAGAGGAGATAAAAGACGAATTCAGGTTGGTTGCATTGCATGCATGGTGGTAAACCATAAGACAGTGAATGGTCTGTTTGAGAGCGAAAAGGAAAATAAAAGAACCAATTTCTGAAAGACATGGTGTCCCGTAAGAAGCACAAGATCCATTTTTTATTAGTTGGATCCGTATCTATAGATCCGATTGATAGCCACTATTCACAACAACTTTGTAAGAAGGTGTTTGTTCGTACACATAGCAGAATACATCCATATATACTTTGATGTTTTGCTATGAGAAAAACAACAAATACTGCACCTGTAATTGTATATCAGGTTGGTTGGTTCACTGAACCAGACCGAGAACGTACGTGGTAGGTTAAAACAAAAAATTGAACCAGTTCCATGGTTCCGTCTACATTCATCAGACCTCTTCCATCATTCCTATGCATGTATCCCACACGTTTCTCTTTTTTCTACAGATGCATTGCAGTCTCCCAAATCAGCAGAACTCAATCCATGTTTTAATCGCCAAGCACACACTATAATCATGCAGAA
The DNA here is from genome assembly GCA_019359835.1 of Pharus latifolius. Classification (NCBI taxonomy): domain Eukaryota; kingdom Viridiplantae; phylum Streptophyta; class Magnoliopsida; order Poales; family Poaceae; genus Pharus; species Pharus latifolius. The sequence continues at coordinate 82,592,653 of CM033324.1, forward strand.
AGAATTATTCTTTGTTGAAGTATTATAAATTTACCGGATCATGCGATTAATTACTTCTTTCGCTTCATGATATAGCTCCTGTTTATTTGTTTGGAACTGTCATCTCACAATGTAATGTAAATCCTCTATTAAGTTCAAGAGTATTTTTGTGGTAGCTTTACTCATAGTAAAATCTTCTAACCAATACAATGGTTTTGGTTTTCTCATGAACACTTTTGCCGTCTCAGCATATTGAAGTGGATATCTAGAGAGAATAAGTAACTGTCATGAAATTTTAATTAACAGCAGCATACCATTGTCTATTTTTAGTTTCTTTTCTTTTGCATTTACAATTTCTTAATCTGCGTGCACTTAGCGGTTAGACCTGATACTAATAATTGACCAGTTAGTTTCCTGCCTCCAGATTCTATAACTCAAATCAGCACAAGCCCGCAGGGTGGTAGTTGCCTCGTTGATGCTACCAAGTACCAGCACCAACCTCCCAAGATTCAATTCCAATCTCTCCTCCCCCAACCGACAAGCTATCAATAAAAAACACACACATCACTTTCCTACAAAATGCAGAGATTACCTCACCAAAGAGGCCAAAAAAAAACATGTAGGAGAAACAAACAAAATAGATTCCCAAAAACAGCACACCTCTCTCACACACACATCCAGCCATGGCGTCCTCTCGTGACCAAGAACACCAAGACCACGGCCAAGAATATAACCAAATCACATCCCCTCTTTGTAAGCAAGCTCATATCTCCTTATCTCAAATGTTCTTGGATTTTGGATATATTGTGACCATTGTATTGTGATATGCAGTGCTGCAACCGTCGACGTCGCGAAGAGCGGGGGAAGAGAAGGAGGAGGAGGAGAACTCGCCGATCGAGCAGGTGGCGCTGACGGTTCCGGTGGGGGACGAGCCGGAGACGCCGGTGCTGACGTTCCGGCTGTGGGTGCTGGGGATGGTGTCGTGCGCGGTGCTGTCGTTCCTGAACCAGTTCTTCTGGTACCGGAAGGAGCCGCTGACGATCACGGCCATCTCGGCGCAGATCGCGGTAGTGCCGGTTGGCCGGCTGATGGCGGCGGCGCTGCCGGAGCGGGTGTTCTTCCGGGGAAGGCCGTGGGAGTTCACTCTCAATCCGGTACCCTTCAACGTCAAGGAGCATGTCCTCATCACCATCTTCGCCAACTCCGGGGCGGGCACCGTCTACGCCATCCACGTCATCACCGCCGTCCGCGTCTTCTACGGCAAGCACATCTCCTTCTTCGTCTCCCTCCTCGTCGTCCTCACCACCCAGGTACGTAACTGACATTTCCACGTACCCAAGCTACTAGTTGTTAGTAACGTACACGTGACTGGCCAAAAAAAAAAAAAAAAAAGAAAAAAAGTTGCTTCCTTGGTTTTACTTTTGTTCTATTTGGGTTCTCTTGGGTTGCCATGGTTGTAGGAAATATTTGTCATCTATAGTATTTCAAAAATATTGTGCTGTATTGTGTGATGTAGGTATTGGGGTTCGGGTGGGCGGGGATATTCCGGCGATATCTGGTGGAGCCGGCAGCGATGTGGTGGCCTTCCAACCTGGTCCAGGTGTCCTTGTTCAGGTACCACTTTTTTTTCCTCTAGCTGATGGGTACAAGTTACAACTATTAATTAAAGTTGGAATACCTTAATTTTCTGTCATGGGTTAAGTCCCCATAAGCAATGCCTTATATGTCACAAATAATAAGAATTCGAAATGATCATGTGACAAGTCATAGAAAATTGAGTAAGTCAAAAAAATAAACACGAGAGATTTATAAGTCAGTCTCATGAGAGATCTTAGTTTTTGTTGATATGTCCTTTACATTAATCAATTGGAAGACTTTTCTAATGAGAGAAGATTTTAAGACAAACTTATTGAAATATTTGTTTGTACTAAGTAAAAGCAATTGGTTACAAATGAGGTGATACGAGGAGGATATATAAACATATGGGAGGGCCAAATGACATATGTATCCATCCTTGAGACACGTGATAAAAAATGAAGCGGTCTTTTTAGCATTTGCGATATGGTAGATTATTGATAAAAGCCCTCGTGAGTTCCATATGGCTCAAGGTTAAACTTTTGCATGGTGAGCCCCCATGGTTCTCAAAAACTATTCTCCCAAGAGACTTTGGCTTTGTGGAGACGTAGCCCCTTTTCGGGGACCTTGAGGCTCTGGGATTTAGGTTCCAGTAACTTAAGAGACCCAAGGTCCAGTGACTATCCTCCCAGGAGACTTCATTTTGGGTCATGGAGGACCTTAAGACCTGGAGAACATTCTCTTAAAAAATCTTGATGTCGTGGAGATGTAGTTCCATCCTGAAGACCTTAGTTGCTAGAAGCCTGAATCCTAAATTCAAGTAGTTTCTCGGGGACCTAAGTCCCTAAGACCACTCTCCCAAGATATCTCATGTTGGGTCTCAGGGGCCTTAAGGTATGGGTCCTAGGGACTCGAGGCCCAAAGACCACTCCTCCAGAAAACCTTGCTTACGTAGGTCACCTTCTTTCCGGGGATGTTTGTCTCAGGAAAAACAGTCTTTTTGGTTTACCCGACAAATATCATCAGTGGGATATAATTTATCGAGTGATCCACCCCGATGTGCACCTCACTCAATAAATTTCCTTGGCGCCTATTTTGTGAGAGGTTTACTCCCAACATTTCCAATATTAGATGATATTGTAAACACATGGATGTTTATGTATCTTTTTTTTATTGGGAGATTTAGGTTAATAACAATACAAAAGTTAGAGTTTAATAAAACACTATTGAGTGTGTCAATGAAATGCGAGATTAGCCCGTACATCTAAGTCTCATAATTAATAATATATTACTAATTCAGTTGCACATAATTAATTTTTTTTCTTTTTTATAAGTAAGACTAGCATCATGATAAGCGATAGATAATCTGTATAGCTCGTGACACGTCAGATGGGCCATTGTTGCACACAAGGCATGATAGAGACCACAGTTTGATTGATAGCTTCTGAGGGGCCCACGAGAAATGATGAAATGAGATAGCACCTGCGATTTGGCAAAAACCAGCTACTAAAAGCAACCAGCAAACTGCATGCTGAGCTATGATGTGTTTTTACTGAGTTTTTCGTAGTTAATACATGATAAAATAAATAAATCCCGGCGAAGAAAATCGAAGACTTGATAAGCTTTCCATTGACGTACGTATGATTTGAGACTAGAATTGGACTTGAACTTGATTGTGGCCGCCGTCCCGGTTCATACTAAAGTAAAACAGTCTTTTGATGGAGACGGTATAGGACTTCCATTGGAAGTCCTAGCTTTCTGGAATCTACTTGTGAACCTTGTTTTGTAGTAAACCTGCAGCTAGCGATGCATAATAGTTGTATAATACACCGGTCGGTAGGTTGCGAGAATACCGGGACGTGATTGGCATGTTATGCTAAGATATTCTATTTGGCCTGGCTGCATGCATCTTCGAGCTTGTAGTTGTTCACCTGGAAGGCTGGAAATTGCAAGATTAGGCTCTTCTCTATTCTATCATACTAGTATAAGCATACGGGTCAATTGGCTACTTTATTGCCTTATCTTCGAAGTTTATTTTAGCTACTCTTTTTATGAAATATTCAGCATATCTTACAGACTAGTTTTGAACGTTCGTGGCATGTTTATATGGCCAATGGTTCGGTCTTTATAGTTGTTTTGAATCATTCATGAAACTTGATCTGATGAGACATGTAAGTTGGTGTTAAAAATATTGATTGTTTGGTACCACTGGAGATTGATCAGTACAAACTAAAAGAATATCCATATAATTTAACACCACACAAAAAATGATTTGATCTATCACCATGAATATTTTTCTACTATTGCACATTTTAGGCAATCAAAAAATGGTTAGATACTTAGATTTGTTGGAAACGCTGATACCTCCTGTACCTCTTGATGGACTGAACCACAGCTCTGTCTACATATGTCTCAAACAAAACCTCAACATCGAACTATAACAGCGACAAAGAGTAAAGCTAACTTTTCACAAGACAGTGAAAGAAGTAGTTACACATTTTGCAAGTTGCATCTGTTCATCTGCAGGGCGCTTCATGAGAAGGAAAGACGGGGTAAAGGTGGCATGACACGCAACCAGTTCTTCATGGTGGCATTCATCTGCAGCTTCGCCTACTACATCTTCCCAGGTTACCTCTTCCAGATGCTCACATCCCTCTCCTGGATCTGTTGGATCTTCCCCCACTCTGTGCTTGCGCAGCAGCTCGGTTCAGGACTTCATGGACTTGGCATTGGTGCAATTGGTCTCGACTGGTAATCGGTCTCCTCGTACCTCGGTAGCCCTCTTGCTAGTCCATGGTTCGCCACAGCGAACATTGCCGCTGGCTTCTTCATCATCATGTACATCATCACACCCATTGCCTACTGGTTTAATCTCTACAAGGCGCGAAACTTCCCCATCTTTTCGGATGGCCTCTTCACTTTGAGTGGGCAGAAGTACAACATCTCCAGCATTGTGGATTCCCATTTCCATTTTGATAGCAATGCCTATGAGAAGAATGGTCCATTATACCTCAGCACCTTCTTTGCTGTCACCTATGGTGTTGGTTTCGCATCGCTTACAGCAACAGTTGTCCATGTGCTGCTGTTCCATGGAAGGTAATATCTCCCAAGGTTTTGTTTCTGCATTGTGCAAAGTTGAGTAATGCAGCTAAGAATTATGACGCTGTGTCCAGAGAGATTTGGCAGTTAAGTAAATCAGCTTTCCAAGAGAAAAGAACGGACATACATACAAAGCTTATGAGGAGATACAAGCAGGTCCCTGAGTGGTGGTTCATCTGCATCCTTATCGTGAACATCGTGATCACTGTATTTGCTTGCGAATACTACATTGAGGAACTCCAGTTGCCCTGGTGGGGTGTATTGCTCGCATGCGCCCTTGCCATTTTCTTCACCCTACCAGTTGGAATTATTACAGCAACAACGAACCAGGTATGACCTTACACAGTTACACCTGGTGCCTTTGTCGTATGGTTGCAGGACCCACAGTTGAGCTTCTTATGTTACATGTAACAGACTCCAGGCTTGAACATCATCACGGAGTACATCATGGGGTACTTGTACCCTGGTCGACCAGTTGCAAACATGTGCTTCAAGGTTTATGGCTACATTAGCATGACTCAAGCTCTGACATTTCTGCAAGATTTTAAGCTGGGTCACTACATGAAGATTCCCCCAAAAACCATGTTTATGGCTCAGGTCAGCTCCACTATAACATAATTTAAGTGCATTTCTATTACAAAATGAGATTATGCACATGCTTCCCAATGTATTATGATGCTAACAGCAAGTTCTTGGAACATGATAGGTATTAGGGACTTCGATTGCAGCATTTGTATACCTTGGAACATCATGGTGGCTCATGGATACAATCCCCAACATCTGCAACACCGAGCTCCTACCAGCAGGCAGCCCCTGGACCTGCCCAGGTGATCATGTTTTCTACGATGCATCGGTCATATGGGGCCTTATTAGCCCACGCAGAATATTCGGGGACCTGGGCACTTACTCAGCAGTCAACTGGTTCTTCTTGGGGGGAGCCATTGCCCCTCTCCTTGTTTGGCTTGCACACAAGGCATTCCCAGGCCAGAACTGGATCCTACTCATATCCTACTCATCAACATGCCCGTGCTGATTGGTGCCACAGGCAATATGCCGCCTGCCACTGCAGTCAACTACACCACATGGATACTCGTTGGGTTTTTGTCAGGTTACGTGGTATATAAGTTCCGACGTGACTGGTGGGAGCGACACAATTACCTGCTTTCAGGTGCCCTGGATGCTGGTCTGGCATTCATGGCTGTCTTGATTTATTTATGCCTGGGCCTGGAGAACATCAGTTTGAACTGGTGGGGCAATGATTTAGATGGATGTCCTCTGGCTTCTTGCCCCACTGCAAAGGGTATAGTTGTAGAGGGATGCCCAGTGTATACTTGAGGATTGGCTCATACATGGCTAGTCCTTGGGGAAAAAATTGAATTATGTTAAGGTGCGCACTAGGATCAATGCAAATACTCAAGATTTGTTTCCAAACCATGCAAAGATGAGAGACTGGTGTTATTGTACTTTATTGTCCAAAGATTTCTGGGCAGAAGGACAATTTCACCAATAGCTTTCTGTTACCAAACTAATTGTATTCCATTATGGCTTAAAACCATTCAAGATATAGACAGACAAATCCAAATGTGCTCTGAATGGAGTTATTGCACGGTGCCTCGACTTACTGTAAAAGCAGGTATTGGTGGCATAGTTGCTTCTTAATGACCGCAAGTTCTTTAGCTGTTGGGCTGAAATAAAGAGAGATGTATTAAAGAGAAAAACTTGGCTGAAAATTAGCAACAAGCTGAAAGAATAAATCAGAACAACTGTATATAGCACGAACAAAAAACTGCTAGATGTTCCAGGCTTCTGGCATTGGTCTTTTCCGAGCATTGAGTACAGAATTCGTGATCACAAATCAAACAGTGCATCCAGATGTTTATTCCAAGTAACACTTGTATTGACCACTTTCCTAACAAAGGATCTCTCAACAGTCACCATCCATGAAAACTTGACTGCTTGAAGCAGCAGTTTAAAGAATAATGCCAAGAGTCCCCTCACGTCCAGGCCCAGAGAGAGCGTCAACCAAAACATCCGGGGCAAGTCCCCAGCCGGACATTTCATCGAGTACATTGAGGGCCGCATCCCCTTGAGCAGGATTGTTGCAGGAGACGAGGTTGGGTTGGGCTGGGAGAGCCCACAATGCCTTGCTTCGGCCGCCAAAAAGAAGGCCTATGCTTGGCTTGGTGGTGGGTGTCTAACGTCTGTATCATGATTTTAACGTATGTATGAACCCAAATCCGCACAGAAATTGTTCCCATCACGATTCACGTATCAAATGGAGCACCTCGGTAGTTGTTGCGTCTGTTGTTAAATTTAACATCGCAAGTTATACTTGCTCCAAATCAAGCTTGCCAAAATTGAAATTCTAAAAAGGATGAGTTTTGTCTCGTTCCAAGTCTTAGAATTTTAGATTCTATCATATTTTAAAAAATATATTTATATTTTATACACAAACAATAATTTAATATTGTATTTTAATTTACACTTTCACATATTTTAGTTATATGAATTTACTAAAATTTATAAAGTATGTCTACTTCAACCTTTATATAAGTACTGTAAACCTACTATCATATATCAAATTACACCATTATAAGTCTTACATCACTAAAATTATGTTAGGACATCTTCTAATAATACTTATTTAGCTGATTGGTTTTTCAACAATTTATTCTTATAACAAGATGATGATATTAGATTCCTAAAAGGTTAACAAAATTTTTTGACAATCCCTATTGAAGATGAAAATAATTTCATTAACAATTAATTCTCACATAGACAACAGACCAGTAGTATCAATTACGATCATTCATAAGATTCAAATCATGATCCCATGAAAATTTTTAATAGACACACACATATTAAGATTCTATCTAAGAATTGGATTGTTTCACCCTAAATATAGCCATTGAATCATAAGATTCTAAGACTTGGATTGCAATTTTGACAACCATGCTCCAAACTGCTGTTAATCTCGTAGTTATAACAAAAATAATCAAGCTTATTTGGAATGTAAGAATTTGATAGAAATTTTAGAGGAAAAGAAACATCCACTCTTATTATTGGATGTTTACTTTTCTATAAAATTCCTGCTGAATTCCTGTGTTCTAAATAGGTCCTCAAACCTTACTCAGGATATCAAAACAAACAGCATCATGTGATATTCTCAGTCATTTATACAGGATGCAGAACAAACAGAAACCAGCTCAGGCATGTGAGCATCACAGTTCGTTGGTTCGGAAAACCATCAAGATGGTCAATTTCTTGTAGAAACATTCTGCCAGAATAAAGAGACATACCACGTTTCTGCCAGAAAAACTAGGCTTTTCTCTAGTTTTTGCCCATCGCGGCTCTGTCCTGCTGCCTGAGTCTCTCGCCTTCACGGCGAAGATAGTCTTGGAATTTCTCCTGCCAATATGCAAGTAAAGATGGTTATAATACCCATCAATACATTGAAATCAGCAGTTCTGGATTACCGTTAGCATCCAAACTATAAGGTTGCGTTTGATTCGTATCATCTTATATTTCCAATAATCTTAATATTTCTGGTAAAGAGATTACCAGTAATATGATTTTAAAATGTTTTAGTTTGTTAGAAATACAAGATCACAAGATCAAGATAGTTACAAAGTCTTGACTTCATAACTAGAATAACAAATTCAAAATCTAAAACCCAAATCTTAGAAATTTTATAACCTGAGATTCAAATATGTAGATTGCAAAATCTGAAATTCAAATTTTAGAATTTGAAAATCCGAAATTCAAATTTCAGAATTTGAAAACTCAGAAATACAAACAGAAGTTTTGAAAACTAATGTTCAAAATTCCAAGTCTGAAATCAAAATTTCAATTTAAATACTGAAATAAAAATTCTAAATTTGAAAAATCATACTACAACTTTTAATTTCTCAAATTTTGAAATTTAAAATTATGAATTTAAATGCCAACTGAATTTAATTTTCGAGAACTGAAACCTGAATTCAATTTAAAATTTGAATTTAAATTGGATTGTTGAATTTGGTAATCTCATTTTTGAAGTTTCGAATTAATTTGTAATTTGTAATTTGAAATTCAGAAATTAAGTTTTTTATTTTCAAATTTTGTTGTTAAATTTTTGCACACATGGTAATGAAAGATTACCTCAACTTGGTAGTCTCCGATACTCACTTTTCAACTTGATAATCAGATTAACATGATTCATGAGAATCTTGCAATCTTGGGAATTTTGAATTACCAATTTATATTATTGATTATTTTAGCCAAATACAGTAATAGTTACCAAATGATTCCTAAGAATCCTTAGAAGATAGTGGGAGCCAATCGCAACCTAATGAAATAAAAGGCTCAAAGACATTCAAGCAAGTAATCTTAGTGATCTTAGTGATTATCAGAAAGACATACTTTATACAATAATTTTGCAATTTTCATCCATTCAGTGCAATGGTATACCATCAATGGAATTATTTCATCAGTTCAAACATGATAAACAAGATGAACAATGATAATATTGGTCATGGGGTTACGAACACCATGGCAAATTTGATGACGTGGAACACGTGTAAGGCGACACGAGCTGACCTTGTGACGATGGGTCATCCCGCGTTGTGCAATCATAGAGAGTGGCATGAAAGATTTATAAAAATTCAGGTCCCAGCGTAGATTCTAGTCTTGTCAAAGCGCCTCCGACATAAGTCGGCTGGGGAGGCTCTCTCACGGGGAGAGAGCTTCTAGACGTGCCTATCGCTTTGAGTGTATTAAATGTAAATGAGAGTCTCCCCCTACAAGAGAAGGGTACAAAGGTATATATAGACCCCAAAAAATATAAATTACTAAACTATCCTAATTGCGACCGTCAGATCGAGGGCTTAGTAGTCCTTTCATAGGACGTGAAACCCCGATCTTCAACACGTGGCCGCTTCAATTTTTGAGTCACCCAGGGAAGAGTTTCTCAGGAGTAGCTCTGTCCCCGTCCCAAGAGACGAGGTCCAGAGAGGGCACCTCTTACCCGGAAAGCCATCCGATGAGGAGAGGGCCTCCTGCCCGGAGAATTGTCTGGGGAGGAGAGGACCTCTTACTCGGAGAACCATTTGGGGAAGAGAGGGCCCCTTACCCGGAGAACCATCAGGGGAAGGCATGACCTCTCACTCGGAGGACAGCTCGGTGAGGGCGGTGCCTTTATTCGGAGAGTCATCCGGGAAAGAGGAGGCCTCTTACCTAGAGAACCACCTGGGGAGGAGAGGGCCTCTCACCCGGAGGACCATCCGGGGAGGTGAGGGCTTCTTACCCAGAGGACCATTCGGGGATGAGAGGGCCTCTTACTCGGTGAGCCATCTGGGGAAGAGAGGGCCTCTCACCCGAAGGACCACCCGGGGAGGAAAGGGCCTCTTTACTCAGAGAACCGTCCGAGGAGAGGGCCTCTTACCCGGAGAACTGTCTAGGGAAGGCACGACCTCTCACCCAGGGGACCACTTGGTGAGGATGGTGCCTCCATTCGAAGATTCATCCGGGGAAGAGAGGGCCTCTTATCCGGAGAACCATCTGGGGAAGAGGGGACTCTTACCCGGAGAATCGTCCGGGGAAGAGTGGGTCCCTTACCCAAAGAACCATCTGGGGAAGGCACGACCTCTCACCCAGAGGACCGCTCGGTGAGGGCGACGCCTTTATTCGGAGAGTCATCTGGGGAAGAGGCCTCTTACCCAGAGAGCCACCTAGTGAGGAGAGGGCCTCTCACCTGGAGCACCATTTGAGGAATAGAGGGTCTCTCACCTAGAGGACCATTCGAGGATGAGAGGGCCTCTCACTCGGAGGACCATCCGGGGAGGTGAGGGCTTCTTACCCGGAGGACCATTCGGGGAAGAGAGGACCTCTTACTCGAAGAACCATCTGGGGAGGAGAGGTCCTCTTACCAGGAGAACCGTCTGGGGAAGGCACGACCTCTCACCCGGGGGACCACTTGGTGAGAGTGGTGCCTCTATTCGAAGAATCATCCGGAGAGGAGGGGGCCTCTTACCCGGAGAACCGTCCGGAGAAGAGTCTCTTACCCGGAGAACCATTCAGGGAAGGCATGACCCCCTACTCGGGAAACTCTATCGAGGACTACCATTTTCCCAACAATATTAATCTGTATAATATTATAATAAGGGATCAAATAACCTATCAACTAATTGTAAGTGGCCTCAAAATTAAATTTTGGTTCCTAAAGAAGAAACCACACCACTACACCAAGTTCAGTTCTACAAGGCATCAAGAACAAGCAGCCACTTGAATCAAGGTTCCAGAAACTGGCATTAATGGATTGGTTGCCATTGTAAACTGCCAACTCAACAAGGACTGCACCCTGGTAAGCTGATCAGTTTCTAAATGTAAACGAAGTGACCTACACCAATTACCAATTTAAGTAAGAGCTTGTTTGGAAGTAAGCACATCATATGGCAACTTGCCAGTAGAAATTATTGCAACTTAAGGTATTCCTGTTGATTTTGACAATGAACATGTCAAAACGAGAATGAGTCCACTTTCAGAATGTTTGGCTCAAAATCCAAAACTTTACCATAATACTACTAACTTAATAATGGAGCCATCAAGCATCCGACCATGACCAACAAATCTTCAGAATTTCACAAGTTCCACCCAGATATTCTTCCACACCCTTTGAGATTTGAGAGTAGACATGGATACAGGATATAACTCAAACTATCTACGATCTAGTATTGCACAAACCAATGCATTAACATAAACTTCATATTCTGCCAGATATTCTGCCATATAGACATGAGTACATGCTATAACTCAAACTATTAAATCCAGTCTGGCACAAACCAATGAATTAACATACCTACTATTCAGGGACTACTCAGTTCCAGATAACCGGTAACATACTGATCAGTTAAATTCACATCGTTGAAAAACTAACAACAACAGAGATAGATGGGTGACCAAAATATAACATATTGAATGGACAAATAATATAGCAAGACCATGCCTCCAAATAAGAAGAATACTATCAAAGTTTACAGTAAGGAACAAGTGGAGTTAGTCTATCGGCTTATCAAATCTTGGATGGTATAATACTCAACAGGTCTGCTATTTGGTTTTCAAAAGCTTCAAGAATTGTAAATGGGAAATTTGGCTATCTACCACTGTGTTCGGGTGGTATTTGCTATTTACCATCATGAAAGCATGGTGTTCAACGAAATTTTGTAATAAAATTTGTAATGTGCTTATGACGTATGGACCTCATTTAATCAAAGAGCTAAAAAGACAAAAATATTTGTGCATAGGTCTAGGGAGCAAATAAATATAGAGTTGTGTTCTATTCATAGGTCGCCGGAGAGGAGATTGCCGCTTGTGAGTGAGGGGAGGAGACAATTAGAAGACGAGGCCGCCCACTGAAGCTACGTCACGCTAGGGAGAGGTGAGGAAAACACCACCACCCTCTCTTTTTTTTCTTTGTGCATGTATGCAGCTAGGGCAACAGACAGGCTACCTTTTAGATGTGTATCTCTCGCCGGATCCCGGATCCAATTGTTTTCTATTTTTTACTTGAAATTCCCAGATATGTATCCGACACATATTGGTGCCCTATCTATATCGGATACATATCTAGATACGAGTACAATAAGCTGGTGGCGTATCGGTGCAACATAGAATCCCTATATGTTTTCAACCAGCCCTACATCATCTATAAATAGAGGGGTTCTCCACCTTGAAGAGGATGAACAATCTCTTCCTCCCCCACGAAGAGCTCTAGTGAAAGGCGCCTCGCAAAACTCCTCTTCTATACCTCTTTCCATGGGCAAACATCTGAAGCCATGGGAGCTATCATCGACGATGTCTTCCGACAGCATAGCATGCATCATGTATTTCATGGAGGGTCTGTGCATGAGCGTCGACTCAACACAAGCACCATCCAAACAAGATATCAAGAGATTTTCGCTCAATAGCGTATGTGCTAGCAAGTCTACCAACTTGAAGAAGCAATGCTCGGAGCACGAGGTAGATCTATGGCATGTGTCGTTATGAGATCTCCATCCAGCCAAGTGAGGGGAGTCCAATTCATTGTGCCGAGGAATTCGATAATGAGGCATAAGATGCATCTCTCCAAATCCATTCTCGTCATGCCAAAAGATTGGATCTAGAGAAGGTCGAAGACGCATCGCTCTAGACCCATCCTAAGATTTTTATGGCGAGCCATCTGTCCCAAGTCTTCTAGAACTGAAACATCCACACCCCATCCTAGGAGTGTTGTCCGACACTATCAGGACAATCTGATGTGCCTCCGTTCCATGTCAAATCACATGCATCTCTAAACGCCTATGCGGCTAAGGAGTTATCACAAACCTACGATCCACATTATGTTGCTGGGAATTGACAAAGCAAAGACGACCATCCTGTCCATGACCGACGTGACTGAACACTACCATTGATGCCAGGTACCGACAAGGTGAAGGCATCTATCCACTCTATCTGTGATTGATGAAGTCGGACACCACCATTGATGTTGGGCATCGACGAGACGAAAGCATCCATCCATTTGTTCACAACTGATAAGACCGAACAACACCTAGGCCGAGCACCAATGAGGCAAAGGCCCCACCGCGTGATAATGCCATAGACCGACAAGACTATGAATTTGCATACTTGAATCCCATCGGCATATGCATCGCACATATGGAGGGCAAATCTAAGACTCAAAGCGACGACCATTGATGGATTAATCGAAGGCGTTCAATAGATCCAACAGCTGCAGATGTAATTAACTAGGAGGTTTGCGAAGCCCTAGGAACTAGGAGTTCATAATCCCTAATATTAGATGTATTCCATAGGCGCAATGAGATAATGAGATAATGTAAACATCCCGAGACTTCTAACTTGTAATTCAAGATGAATTAATAAAGTTCATGGCTCTCATGTTTATATCTTTTTCATATTTATGAGCATACTTATGTATATTGACACTGAACGCCCGTATACTTAGAAGTTTACCCGGAGAGTGAATTTCTTGGTGAAACGCATGTCTTTTGTTGAATACCATTGATTTTGGATGTCAATTTGCTATATATTACTTTCTCCATTAAAATAATCATTTTTTAATATTTGGAGTGAGATTTCATGTTAATTGACAATTTTGTTGTTCTATCCTATTGAGGTGGACATGAATCAATTTGGGTTTGGTCCATTATAGTCATTTTGAACCCTAATCCCTCTTTTTCTTGTAGCCAACTCTCTATTTTGACTCATCACACGGTTCCCACGGCTCGAGTCGCTAATGCTCAAACTAGATAGATTTAGACTAGCTAGGTTCAAAATGGATAGATTTAACTAATCCAAACTTATTCATATCCACAATAGGTTCAGGCAGTAAAATAGTCATTTAAGATAAAATCTCTCTTCAAATCCTAAAAAATTATTTTAATTGAAAAAGTGGTATATAGAAAATTAACATCAACAAAGTCATGCTTTTATAATAGTAAATAGCAAATATCACCCTAATGGCAGTGGTAGATAGCCAGTTTTCGCATTGTAAATAAATTAATTGATTTTTTTGGCCAGCTATCAATTAAATCCTCGCAATAACAAAACTGAAAATATCAAGGGGAGTTGGGCACTAACATAATTTGTAATTTTATATGGACAACAAGAAAAGAATCATGCAAGAGAACAACTCAAAGACATACTAATTGGTACAAGTTCGTGTATGTGCCATCTGGTCAAATAAACTCCATAATATTACACACTAGTAAGATGCACATTCTAAACTGCAATTTACTATCTCTAAATACTTGGTACAAGTTCGTGTATGTGCCATATGATCAAATAAACTCCATAATATTACACACTAGTAAGATGCACATTCTGAACTGCAATTTATTATCTCTAAATATCTCAGTGCGAATAGGTGATTACTCAACTCCACACTTATTATTTGCCTATGTTGGAATTATTAGACAGACAGAAATTAACAACAGGAATGCATGAATATCCAGAAACAAAAGTGGATTATTCAATTTCATTTAAGCCCATTCAAGATCTCCACCAAATTAACAACAGGAATGCATGGATTGTACAACATAACCCAACCTCAACATTACAGTGCCTTAAAAAAAATAAGCCTCAAACTCATAATTCTTCACCTCTCCAGACATGCTAATGAATTGATCCACATAGTTCTTCAGGCTAGAATAAGTAACAAAAATTGCTTCCAAGCCACAACCCTTTGATCTCCCCTGAAACCACAATCTGAATTGATCCACATAGTTCTTCAGGCTAGAATAAGTAACAAAAATTGCTTCAAACCCACAACCCTTTGATCTCCCCTGACACCACAATCTCCAACAGCACAACCTATAACAATACGTCTACATCAAATCCGTAATTCTTGGTCCCTAGGGTACTCTAAACTGAACATATAAAATAAACAATCTCACCTTGCAAAACATAAAGCCTTAATAATCAAGAATATTCCTCAAATCAAAAGTTTCTAATGGGTTTCTAAACCTCCAATCAACGCATCAACCGATTTGGGGCCACGCACACACACATACCTTGCCGCCGAAGAGGAAGATGCCCGCGAGGCCGGCGGTGGCGACGCCACCCCAGATGACCACCGTCGAGGTTAGCAGAGACCAGTTGCAGTAGATCATCTTCTCCACTCCCCCGGGATTCTTCTCTCTTCTTCCTTCGATTTGTTCGTTGTTTCTTCTGTTCCTACTGTTTCGATTTCGATGGGTAAAAGGGAATTTATTGATCGAAGCTATTTACAACAAAGGACGTGATTTATAGTAAATTTGCAGAATACCTCCCGTCTTTCTAAGACCTCTAAGGCACTAGCTTCGGTAAAAAAAAAAACAAACAAAGAAAGACCAGAAGGAGAAGAAGAAGTTGTAAAAATCAATACAAAAACTTTTCAAACTGTTGGGGGAAATCTCCACGTAACTAAGCCCAGGTAAGTTCACATTTGCTCGGGGACTGTGGCCTCCGGCGCCTGCTCCGGGCACCGCCTTTTGGCTCCCGGGACCGTGCCTCCGGCGCATGTCCCGGGCGCCGCCCTTTGGCTCCCGGGACCGTGCCTCCGGGGCATATCCCGGGCGCCGCCATTTGGCTCCCGGGACCTTACCCCCGGCGGGTCCTGGGCGCCGCCATTGGCCCGGGGATTGTGGCCTCCGGTGCCTGCCCCGGGCGCCGCCTTTTGGCCCCCGGGACCGTGCCTCCGGGGCCTGTCCCGGGCGCCGCCGTTTGGCTCCAGGGACCTTGCCCCCCGGCGGGTCCCGGGCGTCGCCGTTTGGGACCCGGGACCTTGCCCCCCGGCGGGTCCTGGGCGCCGCCGTTCGCCCGGGGACTGTGGCCTCTGGTGCCTGCCCCAGGCGCTGCCTTTTGGCTCCCGGGACCGTGCCTCCGGGGCATGTCCCGGGCGCCGCCATTTTGCCCGGGGACTGTGGCCTCTGGTGCCTGCCCCAGGCGCCGCCTTTTGGCTCCCGGGACCGTGCCTCCGGGGCATGTCCCGGGCGCCGCCATTTGGCTCCCGGGACCTTGCCCCCCGGCGGGTCCCGGGCGCCGCCATTTGCCCGGGGACTGTGGCCTCCGGTGCCTGCCCCGGGCGCCGCCTTCTGGCTCCCGGGATTGTGCCTCAGGGGCATGTCCCGGGAGCCGCCGTTCGGCTCCCGGGACCTTACTCTCCGGAAGAGGTCCCGGACGTCACCGCCCTCCTAAAAGGTAAAGCTCCTGTTTGTTCAACACGTGCAGGTCACGCGAGGGACGCCTCGGGAATCAGCGACCACCTGTCAAGCATCCAAGGCGTTTGACCGGGAGAAAGACGTTGCTGCCCCTCAATCCGACGGTAGCATTCGGGGTAGTTTAGGTTTTTCGCTTCTTTTTGGGCTATAAATAGCCCTTGTACCCCTTTGTTGTAAGGGATCGAATCACTGTTATTGGAATAGCTAAACTCACAGGCGTGCTCCGAAAGCCTCTCCCCCGGAGAGAGCCTCCCCAGCCGACTCCGGTCGGGAGTGCGTCGACAGGACTAGGGCCCCCACCGGGACCCGAACCTGTATAAATCCTCGTGCCTTTTTGTGTGTTTGTCCGGCGGGGGAGGACCGGTCACCCGGTCAACCTGCATCGCGTATTCTTCGCTAGAATCGTCTTCAAAACCTGCCGGGGTATTCGTAATACCACGATAGTTGGCGCCGTCCGTGGGGACCCGTGGCAAGACGCCATGGCTCCTCCGAGAACAAGGGCCCGCACCCTTCCCGGTGACGCCGGTCACGGTGACCTGGCGCTGCCCGTCCGGGACACTGCTGTTCCGGCGCTTCCGTCCGGAGGCGGCCATTCCCAGGTACCGCCTCCCACCTTTCCTCTTATTTTAGGTGCCTCCACCTCCGGGTTACTCCCGGCGGCCGCGGGGACCTCGGCCGGGACGAGTCTCCCCCCGATGGCTCCCCCGGCTCCCCGGGATGCCCTGCTCAAGGCTCTTGTGGAGGGCCAGCTCCGCGCCCAGCGCTCTATGGACGAGCTCCTCAGTGTGTTGGCGCGGCCCCCGGCTCCCACATTTTCGTCGCACCCGTATCCGGGGGGCATGCCCCCATTTATGGGTTACCCGGCGGCTCCTCCGGCCTCCGGGGGTCTCTTTACCCCGTATGATCCTGCCGGGGGATTCCCTCCCCCCGCGGGGTATACGTCCGGACCCTTCCTGGCACCCGGGCCCGTCCCGGTGCCAAGAGGCTACTTCATGCCCGGGCCCTTCGTGGCACCAGGGGGGTACCCCTTCCCTGGCCCGTTCCCGGGGCTGGGGGGTCATTTTATGCCGGGGGTTATTCCTACGCCGGGAGCCAGTCCCGCCCCTCGCGTCGCGTTTACCGCACCAGGGACGGTCGACAGAGCAGCTCCCGTGCCTCAGCGAATTTCCCCCCGCATTGGCTCCCCTGTCCCGGACGTTGCCGGGGGGCTCCCCCCCCCGCCGGTTCCGGATGTTACAGGGGCTTCCCCCTTTCCGGTTCCGGTCGTTGCCATGGGGGCTCCCTCCACTTCGCATCCAAACGTCGCCGCGGGCGCCCCCTCCCCAGTTCCGGATGATAAAGGGGCTTCCCCCTTTCCGGTCCCGGGGGTCTTCGCAGGGGGCTCCCCCCAACCGGCCCCGGTAGCCTCCGGGCCGTCAGCTACAGTGCACGAGCTCCCTCCTCCGGCGAAACAGGTCCGTTTCTCCCGGGGGGAGGTCGAGCGAATGCATTCGCCCAACCGCGGGGAAGAGCTTCCCCCGGGCCGTTGTCGCAGGGAGCCTCGCTCTCGCACCGGTCGGGGGAAGAGACCCGCCGAAGAACCAGCCTCCCCGGAGGAAAGTCTGGACGTCCGGGAAGTCAGCCCCAGCCCGGAAGAGAAGCGTCGTCACCGCCACTCTGGC
Source organism: Pharus latifolius (assembly GCA_019359835.1). Classification (NCBI taxonomy): domain Eukaryota; kingdom Viridiplantae; phylum Streptophyta; class Magnoliopsida; order Poales; family Poaceae; genus Pharus; species Pharus latifolius. The sequence goes on from CM033324.1 coordinate 82,610,699, forward strand.
GGACCTCTTGGGCCGCTCCCAGACTCCGATAACGAGGGAGCGTCCCCCGTTAAAGAAGACAGTGACCGGGGCTCCCCCCAGGAAGTGCAGGGGGCTAACCAGCCCCTATGTCGAAGACTCCGCAGCATCCGATGGCCGCGGCCCTACCGTCCCCCGCACATCGAGCACTATAACGGCGAGGCGGATCCTTATGAGTTCGTGCAGGTTTACTCCACAGCCATCTCCGCGGCGGGGGGGGGGGGGGGACAAGACCGTCCAATGCAACGTCTTCCCCCTCTACCTCACCGGCATTGCCCTCTCCTGGTTCTACAACCTGAAGGCGGCCTCTATCAAGTCTTTCTCGCAGCTGAAGCGGGAGTTCTGCGCCAACTTCCAGGGGAACTACGTGCGTCCCCTGGACTCCTCGCAGCTATACACTGTTCGCCAAAGGACTGGGGAGACCATTAGAAGTTTCTTCAAGCGCTTTGCCCAAGTGAAAAGCAAAGTGGCCCATGTCCCGGACTCTACGGTCATCGAAGCCTGCAAAAGCGGGATCCTCCCGGGGGAACTCCACCGAAGACTCTCCCGAAGCTGCCCTTCTTCCGCCGACGAGCTCTTCAACGTACTCGAAAAGTACGCTCACGCGGAGGAAGATGATATTTGGAAGAAGACCCAGGGGGCTCCCGCCCCCGTCGACCGGGGGGCCCAGGATCCCCTCAAGCGCCCCAGGCAGGAGGGGCGCAGCGAACCACGGCCTCGGGACATCTTTGTCCTCTATGGCGGAGGCGGCTCGCGCGACCCCCCGAAGGGCAACCGCCCCTTTCCCAAGCCGAGAGGCCATGGGGGAGGACAGTCTTCGCGCGGCCGGGAAGGCCCCGTGGGGAGAAGCCGGGAAGGACCGTGGTGCAGCTTCCACGGGTCCAAACCCACGCTACCCGAGATTGCCACCAGCTGCTGCAACACTTCGCGGCGTTCCTCGACCAGCTCGGGCAGGGGGGGACTCCGGCCTCCTTGCCCCCTCGGCCAGCTGTTCCGGCCCTTCCCGCTCCCACCGGGAGGCAGCAGACGCAGGAGGGGGAGCCTTCAGAAGCTCTTCCCTTTCAGACTTCTCAGCGCCGCATCAACATCATCGTGGGGGGGTCCGCTTCCGGGCGGGACTCTAAGCGCCAGCGCAAGGAGTACGTGCCACCCAAGTGGTCGGACGTCCCCCTCACCTTTACGGCGGAAGACGCGCGAGGGGTTTGCTTCCCCCACGACGACGCGCTCATTGTCTCCGTGACAATCTACAACTGCCACCTGGCCCGCATTCTCGTGGACGGCGGGAGCTCCGCTGACGTCCTATTCCTCAAGGCCTTCAAAGAAATGCAGGTGGATGAGAAGCTCCTGCAGCCGGCGGCAGGCCCCCTGCAAGGGTTTGTCCCAGGGAAGGCGATCCACCCTGTGGGCAAGGTAGACCTTCCAATGACCTTCGGCACCCCGGAGAACTACCGGACCGAGCTAGTCCGCTTCGACGTAGTGGACCTCCCCTCCTCCTACAATGCGATTATGGGGAGGACTACCATCAACCGGCTGGGGGCTGTCACCCATCAAAACTACCTGTGCATGAAGATCTCCGGGCCGCATGGCGTGATCAACGTCTGGGGAGACCAAGACATGGCCCGCGCTCTATACGAGCGCGCTGCTGCCACGATAGGAAGCGTCAATTTGATCAAGGCGCCCGGGGGGGAAGCCTCCCTCCCGGATCCAGACGTCGCTGCACCACCCCCCGGGAGGCCCCTCCTTAAGCTGCGTCCGGAAGGGGGCCTCAGGAAGGTCCCGCTGTCCCCGAGCAACGGAGACAAAACTGTCCAAATCGGGGCAGAGCTCCCCCAGGACCATGCAGCGCAACTTGCAGCTTTTCTGCGCGAAAACTCCGATGTTTTTGCGTGGAAGCCTTCGGACATGCGAGGTGTCGCCTGGGAGGTTATTGAGCACAAGCTCGCAGTGACCCCCGGTCATCCCCCGGTGAAGCAGAAGCTGAGGAAGCTTTCCCTCGAACGACAAGAAGCCATCAAGACGGAGATAGCTCGGCTCCGAGAGGCGGGGTTCATCCGGGAGGTCCTGCACCCCGAGTGGCTCGCAAACCCCGTCCTCGTCAAGAAATCAAGTGGCAAGTGGCGGATGTGCGTGGACTTCACCGACCTTAACCGCGCCTGCCCCAAAGACAACTTCTCGCTCCTGCGGATTGACCAGCTCGTTGACTCCACTGCAGGGTGCGAGCTGATGAGCTTCCTAGACGCCTACTCGGGATACCATCAAGTCCGGATGGCGGAGGGGGACGAGGAAAAGACGAGTTTCATAACTCCCCTCGGAACCTTCTGCTACCTCCACATGCCCTTCGGGCTCAAGAACGCGGGAGCCACCTTCCAGCGCCTAATGACGCTGGTCTTCAAAGATCAAGTCGATCGCAACGTCGAAGTCTACGTAGACGACGCGGTCGTCAAAAGTCCCCGCGCAGCCTCCCACATCGACGACCTCGCAGAGACCTTCCGCAACCTCCGTGCGTTCGGGCTCAAACTCAACCCGGAGAAGTGCGCCTTCGGGGTGCGCGGGGGGAAGCTCCTAGGTTTCCTCGTGTCCCAACGGGGCATTGAGGCAAACCCTGAAAAGATCCGGGCCTTCCTAGACATGCCCCCGCCTCGCTCCGTCAAGGACGTCCAGCGGCTCTCCAGCCACCTAGCCGCGCTCAGTCGCTTCGTCTCCCGGTCGGGGGAGCGGGGCCTCCAGTTCTTCAAGATCCTCCGAGGGCTCGAGGGGTTCCGCTGGACCCCCGAGGCCCAGGAAGCCTTCAACGACCTCAAGAAGTACCTCTCGAGCCCTCCAATGCTCGTGAGTCCGTCTCCGGAAGAGCCCTTGCTCCTCTACCTCGCCGCGACCCCCGTTGCCGTCAGTGTGGTCTTGGTAAAGGAGCAAGGGGGGCAGCAGCGTCCCGTGTACTACGTGAGTGAGGCCCTCCAAGGGGCCAAAACTCGGTACATTGAGATGGAGAAGATTTACTACGCCCTCCTCATGGCGTCCCGGAATCTCCGCCACTACTTCCTGGGGCACCCCATCACCGTCCCGTTGTCCCTCCCCCTGGGGGAGGTACTGCGGAACAAAGAAGCCACCGGCCGGATTGGGAAGTGGGGGGCCGAGCTCGCCCCCTTCTCCCTGTCCCTTACCGGCCGCTCCGCAATCAAGTCGCAGGTCCTCGCCGACTTCGTCGCTGAATGGACTCCCGCCTCTGGGTCCGGGGACGAAGATCTCCCTGTGCCGCCCCGACGCAGTGACCATTGGGCCCTGCTGTTCGACGGGTCGCTGTGTCTCGCTGGGGCTGGCGTGGGGGTAGTCCTCCGGAGCCCCGAGGGGAAGGAGCTCGAGTACGCCGCGCGGCTCGAGTTCCCCGCAACCAACAACGTCGCCGAATACGAGGCTTTGCTCCTCGGGATGCGCCTTGCGCGCTCCCTGGGGATCCGGCGCCTCCTAGTGAAGGGAGACTCTCAGCTCGTTGTCTGCCAAATGGACAAGTCTTACCTGTGCCATGACGCAAATCTAAGTCTTTACTTGCAGGAAGTACGGAAGATGGAGAGGCACTTCGACGGCCTCGAGGCTCGGCATATCCCGCGAAGGGAGAATGACCGGGCCGATGCCTTGGCCCGGGCAGCTAGCGCCCGGGAATTGCTCCCAAAGGGGGCCTTCTTGGAAATCATCACGAAGCCCTCGGTGGCCTCCCCGGACGCGGGTGACGAGCCTCTGATCCCGGAGGTCGCCGAGATCATCCGGCCTTCGTCGTGGATGGACCCCCTCATCTCCTTCATCAAGGGGGAGGGGAACCCTCACAGCGAGACCGAGGCTAAGCGCCTCCGGGCCAAAGCCCGGGCATATCTCCTGCTGGAGGGGAGGCTCTACAAGGGGGGGGCCTCTGCCCTTCTGCGCTGCCTCCCCCGGCCGGAGGGACTTCAACTCCTCGACGACATTTACGCGGGGAGCTGTGGTTCTCACCTAGCTCCGCGCGCCATCGCCGCCAAGGCCCTTCGGCAGGGCTTCTACTGGCCTACGGTCATGCGCGACGCGCAAGACCTTGTCTCCGCGTGCGAGGCATGCCAGAAGATGGCCAAAGGCTCGAACCTCCCCCCCGTAGTGCTGCAGACTATCCCCATTACTTGGCCCTTCGTGCGCTGGGGGATGGACCTCTTAGGGCCCTTCCCCTCAGCGCCCGGAGGATACAAGTATGCGGTGGTCGCAGTCGACTACTTTACGAAGTGGGTTGAGGCGGAGCCCTTGGCTAGCATCATCTCCTGGGCCGTTCAGCGGTTTTTTTGGAAAAACGTCTTTTGTCGTTTTGGTGTCCCCCGGGAAATCACCGTGGACAACGGGACCCAATTCGACTCGGCCTATTTCCGGGAATTCTGCGAAGGCCTGGGAATCGTCATCCACTTCGCCTCAGTGGCCCATCCCCAGAGCAACGGGGCCGTCGAGGGGGTCAACGGCGTGATCCTACAAGGGTTACGCCGGAGACTCGAACAAACCGCTTCTAAGCGGGGCGGGTGGGCAAAGGAGCTTCCTAGCATCCTCTGCTCCATGCGTACGACCCTGTCCCGGCCAACAGGGCGTGCTCCCTTCTCCTTGGTCTACGGGGCGGAGGCAGTCCTCCCCCCGGAGATCGGCTTCCGGTCGCTGCGGGTCGAGCTCTTAAACGGAGCCACGGCCGCAGCCTACCGGACCAATGAAGACAACCGGCGGCTGGAAATCGACCTCGTGGAGGAGGAACGCGATCGAGCGCTCCTCCGCCACGCCATCTACGAGCAGGAAATGTCGCGCGCATACAACCAGCGCGTGCGCGAAAGAGCCTTTCGCCTTGGGGACCTTGTCCTCAAGCGCATCACGGACCCCCAAGCCCAGGGTAAACTCTCCCCCAAGTGGGAGGGCCCCTACAGGATCTCCGCGGTCCTAGGCTCGGGGGCCTACAAGCTCTCCAACCTTCAAGAGCAAGAGCTGAAGCACACGTGGAACTTGCGTTTACTTCGCAAGTTCTATGTTTAGCCTTACGGGCCAGTCCCCTCCCCCGGAGCGATCACACCGGAGGGGGAGGAGGGACACTGTAGTTACTTTTTCCTCCCCCTTCGCGGCTTCGCAGGGGGGGGCACTGTATATTTTTTATTATTATCAATACATAGCTTTTGCTCTTCAACTGTGTCACTGCAGGTTCTTTTCTTTGCCGCCCCAAACAGCGATGCCCTCCACGCGAGGATGCCTTCCCCGTGAAGATGCCCTCCCCGTGAGGAAGCCCTCCCCGCGAGGATGCCCTCTCCGTGAGGAAGTGGGCCCTGACCCAGCAAGTCCCTCCTGTAGGGCGGCTTACGATCAGCCCTCGTGGACTAAGGGTGTAAGCGGCAACCCGGTCCCCAGCGGCCGCGGTAACGAGTCATTTTGGGAGACTAGTCCCCTACCCAAACACTCAAGACCCGTCTTCGGGCACTTCCTCCTCCGGGAGTAGACGCTCTCCCCAGCGGGACGTCTAATGGCTTTCTGGAACCTCTTCCTCCTCCGGGAGTAGACGCTCTCCCCAGCGGGACGTCTAATGGATTTCTCGGAGACCTTATTCCCGGCTCCCTGTTCTCACGGCGACCGGATGATTATCTCCCGGAGATCTTATTCCCGGCTCCCCGTTCTCACGGCGACCGGATGATTATATCCCGGAGACCCTATTCCCGGCTCCCCGTTCTCACGGTGACCGGACGAAGTCTCCCGGGAAGCTCCCCTCCGGAAATTTTATTGGGTCTTTCGTGGGCTCCTTCCACGCCTTATTCCCGGCTCCCCGTTCTCACGGCGACCGGATGATTCTCTCCCGGAAGGTTCTTCCCTCGGAAGCGCAGCTTTTAGAATTTTCTAACTTAGAAAATTTCTGACGCTACAGGTTATGTTTATCCCGGGGGGCCCTGCTACCCCCACAACGCGCGGAGCTACCCTCCGGCCCGCTGTGGGCGGGGGGGGGGGGGACAGGGGACCCCCGGGTCGCCCACGAACAAACATAGCTTATCCTTATTAAGATAAGTCCACCAGACCATCCAAGAAGAAAAAAATAAGAAGACAACAGAAGAAAAGCAACTTTATTCATCGGGAAACCCGGAGGACATCTTCCCCCTCCGGTGGGCCTCAGAAACGATACAACCCGGGGGATTTTCTACATCCTAAGGCTCCTACGCCTAAAGCTCCCGGAGGCGCTCCCTCAGCTCCCGGGCCAAGTCTCGGTACAAGGCGCACACGCGACGCTAAGAGTCCCGGAGCACATCTTCAGGCCAAAACTCGTATCCCGCCGGTGGAAGTATCCGGAGAGGGGGTATCATCTGGACCCCCGGACGCGGGGGGGGGGGGGGGGGGGGGGGGTTAATTCGGCGCGATTGTTGTCAAAGTTGTCCAAGTGCCACTCCGGGCGCCACCTCAACCGGACGGGCTCCCGGACAGTGTCCCCGTCGCGCTCCCCGGAGACGAGGCTCAACAATATTAAAGCCGCTTGGGCATCCCCCAGAGAGCCTCTCCCGGACCGTCGCCCGGGAGTAACCTCCCGGGAACCCTGGTAACATTTCATTCAACACAAAGACTTAGAAAAATTTCAAATATATTGCATTTCAAAATGTCTGTTTACAAGTGTCCTGGGCTTCTCCTAAGAAGCTACCGGAATCAAAAGTCCTAACAAAATAAAAGGGTCCTATCTAAAGACCCGGGGGGAGGCTCATACTTTTGCATTAGCGTCCTCCCCCCGGGGGGCTTCCTCCGAGGCCGGAGCAGGGGCGTTTGCTGCCGAAGGCGCCGGTGCCGGGAATCTCGCCCGGATGATCCGGTCGTAGAATCCCCCAGCCAGCTGCTCCACCTCCCGGCATGTGGGCTCGAAGGACTCCGGGAAGCTTCGAGGGATGCAGCCCCCAATCGCCCGGGCGCCGACCCCCCGGAACTCGACGAGCCCCGCGGCGGCCGCAATTATAGGGATCGCCCGGCCCCGCGCCCGGGCGTCTGCAGCCTTCGGGATGGCGGAGACTTGTGCGTTGAGAAAACGCACAGCCTCCGTGAGGGTTGCCGGGGGCACCTCCGGGCCGCTCCCAGAGCCTAGGCTTACGCCAAGGCTCTCGAGGGCCGAGCGGACGGAGCGGCCCGCGTCCGCCATCGCCCGGACGCTCGAGCTCTCGAGCTCCCGGAGCGCCCCCTCCTTTGCCTTGGCCTCCTCTCGGAGGCGGCTGTTGACATCCTCGGAGACGCGCACCTGGGCCCGGACCCGGGACAGCTCCTCAAGGGCTGCATCGCGCTCCCGGAGGGCCTCCTCTTGCTGCCCTACGGAGGCCGCGGCCCGGCCCTCCGCTTCCTTGAGCAGCCGGGCGACCCGCTGTTCAAGGCCCCAGGTAACAGTCGCCACCTACAAAAATGTACATAGAGTTAGAAAAATCTCAAGTGCAGGAAGCAAGTGGAAACGTTAAAGAACTTGGGTTACCTGGGCTCCGAGGGACTCAAGCCCCTGGAAGCGCTCGTGGAGCGTTCCCCCCGCGACGAAGGCCTGCACCTTCCGGGTGTGCAGGCCCTCCGCGTAACGGGCTACTTCCACCGCGGGAAGTAGGGGGGTATCTCGCCCGGCGCCGCCGTCGTGGCCGGGGGAGTGCCCCCGGACCTCGGAGTCCGGAAGCGCAGCCGGCGTCGCCGGCGTCTTCGTTGCCGAGGAGGTTCCCTCCGAAGACGACGACGAAGAAGTTTCAGCGGGGGCCCCCGCCCGGGGGGGGATCATCAGACCTTTCCCCGCCCTGGGCCGGAGGGTCCTTGGGACCTCCTCCTCCGGGGGGACCTCGTAGACTGAGGGGCTCCCCCCCTCGTCCACCGGCCAAACACACGGAGGCGAGGCCTCCGCGAACCTTACCTCCAGCCTCTCCAGCGCCAATGCTGCCGGGAGAGGCGAGAGGACCGCCACCGGGAGTGGCGACGGGGCGTAGTCCGTCGAATCGGACGCCGCCCCGGCAGTAGCTTGCTCCTTCCCCCGGGCCTCGACGGGGGCCTTCGGGGGAGGAGGCGTCGCTTCTGCCCGGGGCGCCGCCTGGGCACGCTCGGCCCCGGGAGTCGCGTCTCGGGCCCTCACCGGCGTCGCTGCCGGTGTCGTCGCCGGGCCGGGGGTCTTTTGGACCCGGGCCCTCTTGGGCTCCGAGCCCCCGGCCGTGTCCTTCCCCCACTTGTGCGACCCGGGGGTGGGAAGGGGCTTCCTCTCGGGAAGCTTAAGCCCGTAGGCCGCCGCCACCAGGTTCCGGGGAGGACCCTCCCCCACGAGGCATACGACGCGCTCGTGTTCATCGGCGAAGTACCTCCCCAGGAGGTTCTCCGCCTTTTCCCTCGCCGCCGGGTACGGCCGCACTACAAGAGGTAAAGAGTTAGTCAAATTTCATAAAAAACTGTAAGATGAAATGAGGCAGGTGAAGCGCTTACGCCGGGTCACCGGCTTAACCGGAGGCCGCTGCTCCGGACCCATGCCGATCCCCCTTCTCCCGCGTGAGAAGGCGGAGATCCGCAGGAGCATCAGCTCCTCGGCGGCGTCCTGCATCGAGCGGGTCTTCTTGGAGAGCACCACCTTCCCGAGGAGTTCGAACTCCTCGTCCGTCCACACCGGCGGCTTCGGCGCGGACGAGCGGCTGTAGGTGGGGGGCTCCGGGGTGTACACTACTGCCTCGTCCCGGACCCGGAGGTAAAACCACCTCCGGAGCCAGTCACCCCAATGGTCCCGGGAGGCCGCCGCAGGGTAGTCCGCCACCCGGGAGGGCAACATCTGGACCATCACCGAACCGTAGGGGGACTTCGGTCCTCCCTTCACCAGGTGGGAGCTCCGCGCCGCCGGTTCATAGAAGTACCGGAAGGCGCGGAGGGTGGGCTCCCGCCCGGTCGCTGTCTCGTAGAGCCATATGAAAAGGCCCATACGGACGAGCGCGTTCGGGGTGAGGTGGTTGAGAGCCACCCCGTACTCCTTGAGAAACTCCCAGAGTATGGGATGCACCGGGAGCCGGAGCCCCGCCTCGATGAAGGCCTCGAAGGCCACCACCTCTCCGGGCCGGGGGCGCGGGGCTCCGTCCTTCTTTACGGGGACCCGAATGTCCCCATCTTCAACGACGCCTCGCTCGACCAGGGACTCCGCGTCCGAGGCCGAGAACTCCGAAGCCTAGAGGAAATCCACGGGGATTTCCTCCGGGGGCACCTCCGTGGTCTTCGCTCGACCCTTGGGTGCCATAAGGTTTGTCTTTTTTCGTTTAGTGGCTAACTTTTCAGGGGGCTTCAACTAAAGTTCCCGGACGCTCGCTACCGGAAGTGGCTACCAGAAACTGCTACCGAAAAAGCTACCGGGAGAGCGCTACCGGGAGAGCTGAATGCTGGAGTTGGAAATTTGGAATGAGCCTCCGGGGCCCCCTAAGGCCCTATTTATAGAGGCCGGCCGTGATCTAGATGCGCGCCACGTGGTACCCCGCGGAGCAATCTGGGCCATTGAAGTTCAAACCGTGTGCGGGAAACGAAGGGACGGGCGCGTAAATCGAGACGCCGGTTCGAATCACGCGGGCATTTATGACGAAAACGGCGCGGTCATAAAACGCCCGGCACGGAAACCGAAGCGTCGCAGCAGCTCCGGTGATTTCGTCCGGAGATTGTCCCGGTAACATAACCATTCCCACTGGGGACTCGAGCTTCGTCCCCGGGGGGCATGGGGGGCTGCTGTTGGGGGAAATCTCCACGTAACTAAGCCCAGGTAAGTTCACATTTGCCCGGGGACTGTGGCCTCCGGCGCCTGCCCCGGGCGCCGCCTTTTGGCTCCCGGGACCGCGCCTCCGGGGCATGTCCCGGGCGCCGCCTTTTGGCTCCCGGGACCGTGCCTCCGGGGCATATCCCTGGCGCCGCCATTTGGCTCCCGGGACCTTGCCCCCCGGTGGGTCCCGGACGCCGCCTTTTGGCTCCCGGGACCGTGCCTCCGGGGCATGTCCTGGGCGCAGCCATTTGGCTCCCGGGACCTTGCCCCCTGGCGGGTCCCGGGCGCCGCCATTGGCCCGGGGACTGTGGCCTCCGGTGCCTGCCCTGGGCGCCGCCTTTTGGCCCCCGGGACCGTGCCTCCGGGGCATGTCCCGGGCGCCGCCATTTTGGCTCCTGGGACCGTGCCTCCGGGGCATGTCCCGGGCGCCGCCGTTTGGCTCCCGGGACCTTGCCCCCCGGTGGGTCCCGGGCGCCGCCATTCGCCCGGGGACTGTGGCCTCTTGTGCCTGCCCCGGGCGCCGCCTTTTGGCTCCCGGGACTGTGCCTCCGGGTCATGTCCCGGGTGCCGCCATTTGGCTCCCGGGACCGTGCCTCCGGTGCCTGGCTCCCGGGACCGTGCCTCCGGTGCCTGCCCCGGGCGCCGCCTTTTGGCTCCCGGGACCGTGCCTACGGGACATGTCCCGAGTGCCGCCATTTGGCTCCTGGGACCTTGCCCCCCGGCGGGTCCCGGGCGCCGCCATTCGCCTGGGGACTGTGGCCTCTGGTGCCTGCCCCGGGGGCCGCCTTTTGGCTCCCGGGACCGTGCCTCCGGGGCATGTCCCAGGCGCCGCCATTTGGCTCCCGGGACCTTGCCCCCCGGCGGGTCCTGGGCGCCGCCATTTGCCCGGGGACTGTGGCCTCCGGTGCCTGCCCCGAGCGCCGCCTTCTGGCTCCCGGGATCGTGCCTCCCGAGCATGTCCCGGGCGCCGCCGTTCGGCTCCCGGGACCTTACCCTCCGGAAGAGGTCCCGGACGTCACCGCCCTCCTAAAAGGTAAAGCTCCTGTTTGTTCATCACGTGCAGGTCACGCGAGGGACGCCTCGGGAATCAGCGACCACCTGTCAAGCATCCAAGGCGTTTGACGGGGAGAAAGACGTTGCTGCCCCTCAATCCGACGATAGCATCTGGGGTAGTTTAGGTTTTTCGCTTCTTTTTGGGGCTATAAATAGGCCTTGTACCCCTCTGTTGTAAGGGATCGAATCACTGTTATTGGAATAGCTAAACTCACAGGTGTGCTCCGGAAGCCTCTCCCCAGAGTGAGCCTCCCCAGCCGACTCCGGTCGGGAGCGCGTCGACAGGACTAGGGCCCCCACCGGGACCCGAACCTGTATAAATCCTCGTGCCTTTTTGTGTGTTTGTCCGGCAGGGGAGGACCGGTCACCCGATCAACCCGCGTCGCGTATTCTTCGCTAGGATCGTCTTCAAAACCTGCCGGGGTATTCGTAATACCACGACACAAACATAAAGGGAGAAAAAATTCTCTCATTATCTATTATTTCATTTGAAGTAATGAGAAGTTGGAGACATTAATTAAATTGTTTGGTAGATATGATAATAGTGAATGAGTGATTAATGGGGTATTTTATAGAGTAATTTTGGGGTTGATCATAAAATGATAAGTTTTTTTTATATTTTTTTCCTTGTGAAAGTGATATATTTTAAGGCCGGGAATGGTAATAGTTTTGTGACACTTTCTCCCTTTTTTGCTATTGATTATGCTAGGATGTTGCCATAATATAGCTATAATTTTCTTACCATATATTTTTTTTTAATAAAAATTTTTCACTGTATAAGGTAGTATTATTTTGTTATTATTTGCTACTTTATCGACTATGGTGCCGTGCAGCATAAATTTAAATTTTACAATGTCAGATTTCATATTAGCAGACTTAAATTTCACATGTTATTCTTTTGGTTAATATTTTATAGGGGTGGTGGACGGATGGGTACTTTAGGTGGGTTTAGTGGTGGTTAAATTTTTCTTGGTTTCTGATGCCTGCATGTGGCTTGGATTAATTCAATGTCTCATGGAATGTTGTACAAATAAAACTTTGCCTTGATCGGCGAAAAGTAGATTGTAAGGGAATTAAGCTCCTGCATGCGAGCTCTATTCATTTTATTCATGCGGGATGATCATGTGAATCACATGATCTCTATTAGATTTTAGTGTAATTTGATAACAATATCTGTGGGATAAATTGTTGATAATATGCAAAAATGAGTATTTTTATAGTGGTTTCAGAGTATCTTGAATTGTGATAATAACTGGTCAAGTAGTTAGTATAGAATGTATCATCTCTCAAGTATGGTTGACGATACGAATTTACATACTTGTCTCTATTAGATGTTTATGTAGCTATGACCATAGGAAAGTTGTTTAGAATACATATGGATCAATTTTTATAGTGGTATATGATTAGTTTGAATTGTGACGATAGTGTTGTTTGTTCCAATAGTCAGTATAAGATGTATGAATTTATCTTTCATGAGGAAGTAGGGAGTTGATCCCTTTGTGTGAAAAAAAAAAAAGATGTATTGTATCTGAAAGATATCTCACGGTTATCTCCACTAACTAGTTAATTATTTGCTTGGTAACTCAGAATTATGTTAAAACTGATCTCTTACTTGGCACTTGATAAGAGTCTCCGCACCACAATAAAATCCCTGTTTCTTTGTCTGTTTTGACATGGTACAATAAGAAGGCTGCTTCCATTTTCCCCCTCTTTTGACGAGGTTTTTTTATTAAATGTCCCTTGCACTTGAGATGGAATAAGCACATGTATATATGTAATCCAACATGGCAAAGGAGGACAATTTTTTTTTTAAAGAGATATTCAATAAGCTTATGTTCATTTATTAAAACCCCATGGAGAAAAAGCAAGAGACGTCAATGAGAGTACAAATACATTAGGTTCATATTTCTCTTTGAACTATAATACCATTACACCACCTCTAGAGAAGTGCATGCATGCACGTACACTACTCCGATGGCTTCTCCTCGCCGGCGTTTTTCACCTCGGTGGTCTTCTCCTCCTCGACGGCGGAAGGCTTTTCTGCTTGCTCCTCGACGGTAACGGCGGAGGGCTTCTCTTTCTCCTCCTCGACGGCAACCGCTGAGTGCTCCTCTTCCTCCTCCGCCACGACGGACTTCTTGTCATCACCTTCTTCAGTGTTGACCGCCGCCGCCGCCGGAGTCTCCTCAGCCTTCTGCTCGGCGGACAGCTCTGTCGCTGCCGCCGTTGTCACCTCCTCCTTGACCTCCTCCACCACCTTGTCATTTGCCTCATCAGCCGCAACCTGTATATTTCCGATCAATAAAATTAAAGAAGCTATACATGGGCACAAGTTAAGGCAGCGCCATGGATATGCATGTAAGCTACCTCAGTGGCAATGGTGGTCTCGACTGCAACCTTGGGTGTCTCGACGGGGACCTCCTCGGGGGTCTCGCCGTCGAGCGTCTTGGGCTTTGTGGCGCAAGCACCCATGGCTGTCCCGGCTGCGATGACGGTTGCGGCGGCTGCGGCGGCGGCCGGGCCGGGTTATTGGTTCGTGGAGGAGGGTGTCGGAGGAGGAGAGGAGGTTTTATGATTTGGAGGTGGTTTGGCAATGGAGGAAGGCCACCATATTTATATGTGGTTTCTGTGTAAGAACTTGGGTTAGGTTGGCTAAATTTAGAGGGAGGATCGTTGTGCATGCATTGTTGGGAGGGAGTTTAGGAGACATTCATGGATCGCCAAAGCATGCGTGAATGGAAAGGTCTTCCGTCCGCACGGATCTCAGGCAATACTATTGGGCCGAGGCAAGCCAGCTTCTGGGCCTCTAATGGGCCGACCTCACGACGTTAATAAGCTGCTAATGGGCCAGAGCCGCATGCTTTTGAGCCGATAATGGGCTTCCGCTAGCATGGGCTGTTAATAGGCCGCCAATGGCCCGAATCAGCATGCAAAGTTATAATAACCGTCTATCACACACAAGGCGTGACCAGTAGGGTTGGAACGAGTCGAGCTTGAGCGAGTCCAGACAGGCTCGGCTCAAGCTTGATGGTATATTGGGTTCGGCTCGGGTTCGACTCGAAACATTAATGAGTTTCGAACCAGACTCGGACTCGGCTCGATAAAGCTCAGTAAAACTCGATAAAACTCAGTAAGACTGTATACAAAAAATATTAAAGGTATGTTCAAAGTTATCAAGTTGTGAAATGAGTATCAATAGGAGTTTTGCAGTGGCAAGTGGCAACATTTTCACAGAATCACATCACAGTGATGTCATTTTAAAGGCAATAATTCACATCACAGAATCCATGACCCTGTATTCCAGTGTGTATGTAACTATGTGTCGTGGTATTAAAGTTACCTCGGCAGGTTTATGATGTGCGTAACACGTGTTCCGCAACGCGGGATGACCGTGCGACGGGTCGCCCCGTGTTGGACAATCTCAGAGATTGACACAAGGGTTTATACAGGTTCGGGCCTCAGTGGAGACCCTAGTCCTGTCGACGTGCTCCCGACGTGGGTCGGCTGGGGGAGCTCTCTTACGGGGAGAGCGCTCCTAAGCACGCCTTTTGGTTTTTTGTATTGGATGTAAATGAATTCAACCCAGGTTACAAGAGGGGTTACAAGGGTATATATAGACCCCAAAAGACGCAAATTACAAGACTGCCCTAGCTAGAACTGTCGGATCGAGGGCGTTGCGGTCTTTTTGTACGGTACGATGCTTGGATCCTTGACACGTGGCCGCTCCAATTCCCGATGGAGCTCCTGGGTAAATGGGGCCCCTTACCCTGGACCAAGCCCGGGGAAGAGAGGGCCTCTTACCCGGGGCCACGTCCAGGGAGAACCTCTTACCCGGGACCAAATCCCTTATCGGGGACCAAGTTCGGGGAAGGGAGGGCCCCTTACCCGGAGCCACGTCCGGGGAGCCCCTTACCGGGGGCCACGTCCGAGGAGCCCACGTCCGGGGAGCCCCTTACCGGGGATCTCGTCCGGGTAGCCCCTTACCGGGGGCTACGTCCGGGGAGCCCCTTACCGGGGACCACGTCCGGGGAGCCCCTTACCGGGGGCCACGTCCGGGGAGGACCCCTTACCCGGGACCAAGTCCCTTACCCGGGACCAAGTCCCTTACTCGGGACCAAGTCCGGGGAAGGGGAGGCCCCCTTACCCGGAGCCATGACCGGGGAGAGCTCCTTACCCGGGACCAAGTCCCTTACCGGGGACCAAGTCCGGGGAGCCCCTTACTGGGGGCCACGCCCGGGGAGGACCCCTTACCCGGGACCAAGTCCGGGAAGGATCCCTTACCGGGGGCCACGACCGGGGAGAGCCCCTTACCCGGGACCAAGTCCCTTACCGGGGACCAAGTCCGGGGAGCCCCTTACCGGGGGCCACGACCGGGGAGAGCCCCTTACCCGGGACCAAGTCCGGGGAGTCCCTTACCGGGGGCCACGTCCGGGGAGCCCCTTACCGGGGGCCACGTCCGGGGAGCCCCTTATCGGGGGCCACGTCCGGGGAGGATCCCTTACCGGGGACCTCATTTTTCCCCCAACATCAGCCCCCCGTGCGCTCGAGGGCACTACGTGGCGTCGAAGCGTGCGTCTCCACACCTTGCCAAGGGGTGTCCCGGTGGTTACTCCCGGTAAGGGGACACAACGACACTTTTTATATGCTTCTGCAAAACTCTTCGTTATCCGCGCGCCGTCCTGCATTTAGTATCTAGATTCGGCGCGGGAAACGAGGCGATCTTCTTCCCCTATAAATATGGGGGCCGCGCGTCACTTAGCCATCTCCACCTCCAAACTTCCACTTCTCTCCCGGTAGCGTTAGAGCTCTCCCGGTAACAGGCCCGTTCCCGGTAGCAGCGAGGCTCCCGGTAACAAACCCATTCCCGGTAGCAGCATCCTCCCAGTAAAGAGTCCGGTCCCGGTAACAAACTTGTTCCCGGTAGCAACAAGGCTCCCGGTAACAAGTTCGTTCCCGGTAGCAGCAAGGCTCCCGGTAACAGATTTGTTCCCGGTAGCAGCAAGGCTCCCGGTAACAGGTCCATTCCCGGTAGCAACAAGGCTCCCGGTAACAGACCACTCCCGGTAGCGTCAAGCTCCCGGTAACAGATCCTGACCTGGTAGCGCCGAGTCCCGGGGACGCGAGATGGCTTCGAGAGGGCGAGGAAAGGCCGTGGAGCTGTCTCCGGAGAAGCTGACGTCCGATTTCTTGGGGGTCTCCAAGTTCACCTCCCAGGACTCGGCGGCCCTCGTAGCTCGGAGGGTTTTCGCCGAAGGGGACGTCCGAGTCCCGGGGGAGGAGACCGTTCCCCGCCCCCGGGAAGGGGAGGTCGTCGCCTTCGATGCATTTGTCGACGCAGGTCTCCGGCTCCCGTTGCACCCCATGCTCTGGGAGTTTCTGCTGCAATACAATGTGGCGCTCAACCACCTCACGCTGAACGCCCTGGTTCGCATGGGGCTCTTCATATGGTTGTGCGAGACTGCAACCGAGACGGAGGGGACGCTGCGCCTCTTCCAGCACTTCTACAAGGCCACCGCGCGGAGTTCCCCGGTGGTGCGCCACGGGCCGAAGTCCACCTTCGGTTCAGTGGTGGTGAGGCTCCTCCTGTCCCGGGTCGACCAGTACCCGGTCACGGCTTCCCGGGACCATTGGGAGGATTGGTCCCAGAGATGGTTTTATCTCCGAGTAGGAGACCCGGAGATCATCTATTCTCCAGAGCCCCCGACCCTTACCCGGTCCTCAGCACCTCCGGCCCCCAAGCTGAGCACCGGTGAGGCGGCCCTCATCGAGAGGATGGTGGAGGCCCGGTCTCGTCGGAGCATGAGGGACTTGGCGGAGGAGCTGCTGCTTCTTCGGTTCAGCCCCTTCGGACGCGACCGGAGGGGGCTGGGCCTTTCGGCGGAGAACCGCCCCCCTCGTTACCCGGTGTCCCGACGTAAGTTTTTCGAACTTTGCTCGAAGGAGCTTTCGCCCCGAGGGGCCTTATGTTCTAATTTTTCCTTTTTTGCAGTGCGCTCGTACGAATTGTCCCGGGAGAAAGCGGAACATCTCCTCGGGCGGTTTTTCGCGGACGAGCACGCCCGGTGCCGCGCGGTCATCGGCGACGGCCCCCCCGCAACCTGGTGGCTAAGGTCTTCGGGCTATCCTTGCCCGCTCGGACGCCGCTTCCGACGCCGAACTCCCACAAGAGGAGGGAGGCGCCCGGCAGCCACGGGGCGGGGCGCGCCAAGAACCCGAGGGCCACCGAGGATAGCCCGGGGACGGCTCGGACAAAGTCTTCTGCTTCGGCGCCGGGCGTGACCGGGACCCCCCAGGCCCCCGTGAAGGCGAAGGTGCCTTCTCCGTTAGTGGGGCTCACCGACAGCCCGACTAACACGGCCTCGCTGGTTGCCCAGCTCGACGCGTTGGTCACCTCGGGGGCGCTGGACAGCATCCGGGTGGAGTCGGACTCGGAGGATTACGCCCCGTCTCCTCCGACGAGGAGGGGCCTCCAGGTGACATCCTCGAGCACGCGCCCGATTCCGGACATGCGTTACCGGATGTCGGGCGCCTTTCGGTTCGGTGCTCTCCTGGCCCCCGGGGCCGGGACGTCGACGGCACCGCCCCCGGCTGCACCACCTTCCCCGAGGCCTGGGGGCCACGCAGCTTCTTCCCCGGTGGAGGCCGCTCTACCCGCGGGGCAAGGCGTCGGGGCCACCAGGACTTGGGGGAGCGACGTCGACGCCCTCGGGGGAGGGGCGCTCTTCTCCGCCGACGAGACGAGGCGACTTTCCCTGGGCCTCCTCACTCCCCGAGTGCGGGCCCGCATGGCTGACGGGGGTATCGACGACCGCTACGAGGACGTCATCTCCCTCTCACTCCAGGTAAGGAGCTCTTACGTTGTTGGTTGATGCCCGGTTGGGGGCTTTCCTAACCGTGTTGCCTACGTGACAGACTGCCGCCACGGTACGCGCCTTCCGCGGTCGGCTCGCGCGGGAGACCGAGGCTGCAGACAAGGAGATAGCCTCCCTCGAGGCCTCCCGGGATGCGGCGGTCCGGGAGCGGGACGCGGCCATTGAGTAGCTAGGGAGAGTACGGTCGCAGCAGCTGGCTCTGGCCGAGTCCGCGAGGGACGCCGCGGCCCGGGAGCTGGAGCTCGTCCGGGTGCAGCTGTCGGCGTCAGAGGGAGCCAACTCCCGCCTCCGGGAGGAGTTGAGCACGGCACTGGGCGCCGCTGATTCTTCCGCGGCTCGATCCTTGGTTTCGGCCGGGAACCGCGCCTGAGCCGCGCTTATCACACTGGGGCTCGAGTTCCTCCCGGAGGCCAACCCTCGGAACCCGCTGGCCTCGGTCGAGGAAGCGACGAACTTCCTCGTTCGGTAGGTATCCGCCATCTCCGCCGCGGCGGACCTTCGAGCCAGGGGTCTTGCCGTCCCCATGATCGCCGCTGCCGCAGCTCTCACGGAGTACCAAGGCGCTGGAGCTCGGGCTCTTGGGGACTTCGCCGCCCCGGGCTTCCCCGACTTTTACGAGCCTTGGCAGAGGGAACTGGAGGACCGCGCCGAGCTCTTCTTCGACCGAGTCGTGGGGACGTTGCCCGCAGCCGCTCCGGACGAAGCCTCCTCCGGGGGGGGGGGGTCATCATGGGCAAGTATGAGCCTTTCCCCCCCCGGACCTTTAGTTTTTTGCTAGGATTTCCTTTTTTGTTGCTTATGGCGCTCCTTCTGCAGGAGACCAAACATTTGTAGAAAATTTCGACGATTGAATGGAACACATTTTTTGCTGAATCTTGCTTTATTGGACTTGAATAGAACGTATCTTTTGCTAAACTTGCTCGGTTGGACGATAGGTTGGTGTGAATGTTCCGGACTGGGATTCCGAGGAACTCCCCGTTGCGGGGGTTCCCGGGAAGGTCGTCACCTTGCTAAGGTGGCTTCCCGAGTGGCACATGGCCAATTTTGATGATTGCCGCGCCGAGTTGCCTTCACCAGAGGCTGGGGCCCAGAGGGTTTTTCCACTCCGGATCCTACCACCGGATGGTTATGAGAGGTGGCCCGGGGACGCGCTGAAAGCAGCGTTCCGAAGGGTCCAAGGCTTGTACAAGGACATCTCCCGGGAGTTTGCCAGGGGACGTGGAGAGTAGTTTCCCCATCCCCGCCGTAGGGGGTCGTCTCCTGGGTTGTCCCCACGGGGATTTAGGTCCCCGACTTGTATGTTTCTCGCCCACCGGGGAGGGTTGTTCTCCGGCCCGCTTCATCAATAAAACATTTTAATCCACCCTCGAGGGAAGTAGTCGTCCGGGGAAGACGGGGACCCCTTTTTCAGAGGAGGGGACCCCTTACCCGGGGCCATGCCCGGGGAGGAGAGAGCCCCCTTACCCGGGACCGGGTTCAGGGAAGGGAGGACCCCTTACCCGGAGCTGCGTCCGGGAAGAGAGAAGGACCTTGGTCCGTTACATCCACGGTCAAGCGAACTCGATTGTGGGCAAATGACATATAGGGGGCTGGTTTGTCCTCTCCCCCCTCAGCGGGGGGCGACTCTAGCCAGACCCGCGCTGACGTTCTAAGAGAAATCCAGGCCGCCATTGTCATGCAGGCATAGAAACTCAATTAGATTCGTCGGTCGAAAGCGACCTTGATTGCTCCCGGAGAAGAGCGTAATGGAGTGTATGGGGGGGGACTAGTCCCCCAAAGTGACTCATTACCGCGGTTTCATTTGAGAACCGGGTTGCCGCTTACGCCCTCAGTCCACGAGGGGATATTGTAAGCCGCTCTAGGGGGACCGAGGTTCCCGCCATCGGGACTTTTAAAGGCTAAGCTGGAGCCTGTAATCTCCTCATAACGAGGGCATCCTCGAAAGGGCATCCTCTCGGGGAGGGACTCCCCGTGACGGGGGCATCGCCTCAAGGGCGGTTAGGAAACACCTGCAAGAGATTGACATGGTGGGGATAAAAGCCATTTTCATTGATCTGAGAAAAGTTGATACAACGCCTCCCCCTCGCGCAACCGCGAAAAGGAGAGGGAATGGCCTTGGGCCAGTGTTACAACTCGCCGTGCCTTCCCCTTGCGAAGTCGCAAAGAGGGGAAGGGGGAGGTTCGGAGACTTAAGTGTAGAACTTGCGGAGCAAGTCCGCATTCCACGTATGCTTCAACTCTTGATCTTCGAGGGTGGAGAGTTTGTAAGCCCCCGAGCCAAGGATCGTGGAGATCCTGTATGGCCCTTCCCATCTAGGGCTGAGTTTTCCTTGTGCTTGAGGGTCGGTGACGCGCTTGAGGACGAGATCCCCCAGGCGGAATGCCCTCCCCCGAACACGCTTGTTGTAAGCGCGCGCCATTTCACGCTCGTAAATGGCGTTGCGGAGGAGGGCTCTATCCCTCTCTTCTTCGACAAGGTCCACCTCCAGCCTCTGCTTGTCTTCGTTAGCTTGGAACGCGGCGGTCGAGACTCTCTCGAGGAGTTCGACTCGCAGCGATCGGAAATTGATCTCAGAGGGAAGTACTGCCTCGGCCCCGTACACGAGCGAGAAGGGGGTACGTCCCGTTGCTCGACTCCGCATGGAGCAGAGGATGCTCGGAAGCTCGTCGGCCCATGCCCCGCACCTGGAGGCGCTTTGCTCCAGGCGGCAACGGGGTCCTTGGAGGATAACTCCATTGACGCGCTCGACCGCCCCATTGCTCTTGGGATGAGCCACCGAGGCAAAGTGGGGGGTCGTGCCCAAGTTCTGACAAAACTCGCGAAAGGTCGCGGAGTCGAACTGGGTTCCGTTGTCAACAGTGATCTCCTGGGGGACCCCGAAGCGATATACAATGTTCTTCCAGAAGAACCTCTGCACCGCGCGGGATGTGATGGTTGCCAAGGGCTCGGCCTCCACCGCCACAACCGCGTACTTGTATCCCCCCGACGCTGGGGGGAACGGGCCTAGGAGGTCCATTCCCCAACGCGCGAAGGGCCATGTGATGGGGATGGCCTGTAGAGCTGCGGAGGGTAGGTTGGAGCCCTTTGCCATTTTTTGGCAAGCCCCGCAGGCAGAGACGAGGTCTCTTGCGTCGCGAGCAACCGTTGGCCAATAGAACCCCTGGCGAATGGCTTTTGCCGCGACGGCCCGGGGGCCGAGGTGAGAGCCACAACACCCGAGGTGGATGTCTTCAAGGAGTTGAGCTCCTTCCTCCCGCGGGAGGTAGCGAAGTAACGTGGAGGCCCCTCGCTTGTACAGCGTCCCTTCCACCAACACATACGCCCGCGCTTTGGAGCGGAGGCGTTTGGCTTCGACGTCGTCGGAGGGCTCCCCCTCTCCCTTGATGCAAGAGATAAGGGGGGCCATCCAGGATGTGGCCCGGACGATTTCCGTGACGTCGGGGTCACCGGACTCGGAGTCCAAGTCGGGGGCCGCCGCGGAGGGTTTCAAGATAACTTCCAGGAAAGCCCCCTCAGGGAGGGGCCCTCGGGCACTTGCCGCTCACGCGAGGGCATCGGCGTGGTCGTTGTCCCTACACTGGATACGACGCGCCTCGAGGCCTTCGAAATGACTTTCCATCTTTCTGACCTCGTCAAGGTAGAGGCTCAGATTCGGGTCATGGCACAAGTAGGACTTGTCCATCTGACAAACCACGAGCTGAGAGTCCCCTTTGATGAGGAGGCGTCGAATGCCCAAAGAGCGGGCGAGGCGCATCCCTAAGAGGAGGGCCTCGTACTCCGCGACATTGTTCGTCGCCGGAAACTCGAGCCTAGCGGCATATTCGAGGGTTCTCCCCTCAGGGCTTCGGAGGACTACTCCCGCGCTAGCTCCTGCCAAGCACAGGGAACCATCGAAGAAGAGGGTCCAATGGTCATCACGTGGTGGCGGCGTGGCATGCATTTCTTCCTCGAGTCCGGGGACCGGAGCCCACTCAGCCACGAAGTCAGCCAGGGCCTGTGACTTGATTGTGGACCGTCCGGTCAAGGAGAGGGAGAAGGGGGCTAGCTCGGCCCCCCACTTCCCAATCCGGCCAGTGGCTTCCTTGTTCCGAAGCACTTCCCCCAAGAGGAGAGAGGAGGGCACTGTGATAGGGTGGCCCAA
The DNA here is from genome assembly GCA_019359835.1 of Pharus latifolius. NCBI lineage: Eukaryota > Viridiplantae > Streptophyta > Magnoliopsida > Poales > Poaceae > Pharus > Pharus latifolius. Next base: position 82,632,520 of record CM033324.1, read on the forward strand.
GAAGTAGTGGCGAAGCTTTCTGGATGCCATCAGGAGGGCATAACAAATCTTCTCCATCTTCGTGTATCTTGTTTTGGCACCCTAGAGAGCCTCACTTACGTAGTAGACGGGGCGTTGATGCCCATTTTCTTCCTTGACAAGAACCGCGCTAACGGCAACCGGAGTGGCCGCGAGGTAGAGGAGCAGGGGCTCCCCCTGACGCGGGCTCATGAGCATCGGAGGGCTCGTGAGATATTTCTTCAGGTCCTCGAACGCAGCCTGTGCCTCGGGGGTCCAACGGAACCCCTCAAGGCCGCGGAGGACCTTGAAGAAGTGGAGACCGCGCTCCCCCGAGCGCGAGACGAAGCGGCTTAATGCGGCCAAGCGGCCGGTAAGTCGTTGTACATCCTTGACAGAACGAGGTGGAGGCATGTCGAGGAGGGCCCGAATTTTTTCAGGATTGGCTTCGATACCCCTTTGAGACACAAGGAAGCCAGGGAGTTTTCCTCCGCGAACGCCGAACGCGCATTTTTCAGGGTTAAGCCTTAACCCATACTTACGGAGATTGCGGAAGGTTTCTCCCAAGTCTTCGAGATGGGTGGCCGAGCATGAACTCTTGACGACTTCATCGTCAACGTACACTTCCACGTTGCGGCCGATTTGATCCCTCAGGACTAAGCTCATAAGGCGCTGGAAAGTCGCCCCCGCGTTTTTCAACCCGAAGGGCATGTGGACATAACAGAAGGTGCCGAGGGGAGTTATAAAACTCGTCTTTTCCTCGTCCTCTTCCGCCATTCGGACTTGGTGATAGCCCGAATAGGCGTCCAAGAAACTTATCAGCTCGCATCCCGCGGTGGAATCCACCAGTTGGTCGATCCGCGGGAGCGGGAAATCGTCTTTTGGGCAAGCTTTATTGAGGTCGGAGAAGTCGACGCACATTCTCCATTTGCCGCTTGCCTTCTTTACGAGGACGGGGTTCGCTAGCCACTCGGGGTGTAGGACCTCCCGAACGAACCCCGCCTCCCGGAGTTTAGCGATCTCCACCTTGATGGCCTCCTGCCGCTCGAGGGAGAGCTTTCTCATCTTCTGTTTTACTGGGGGGCGATCGGGCATTACTGCGAGCTTGTGCTCGATAACATCCCTGGGCACACCCCCCATGTCCACGGGCTTCCATGCGAAGACGTCTGCGTTTTCGCGAAGGAAGTTGGTGAGTCGCGTCGCGTGTTCCTCGGGGAGATCAGCCCCGATCTTGATTGTTTTCCCCTCGTCCTGGAAGAGAGAGACTTCCCGGAGGTCCCCCTCAGGGCGAGGCTTGGGAAGGAACTTCCCGGGGAGCGTAACTGGCACGTCTAGGGCCGGGGAGGAGCTCCCTCCCCCCGGGGCCTTAACCAGGTTAACGTCCCCGATCACTGCGGAGGCGCGCTCGTAGAGGGAGCGAGCCACACCCTGGTCACCATGCACGGAGATCACCCCGCTCGGCCCGGGGATCTTCATGCAAAGATAGTTGTGGTGGACCGCTGCTCCTAAGCGGTTGATGATGGTTCTCCCCATTATGGCGTTGTAGGAGGAGGGGAGATCCACCACGTCAAACCGAACCATTTCGGTCCGGTAATTATCTGGGGCGCCGAATGTCGTCGGGAGGTCGACCTTCCCCACGGGGTGTATAGTTTTCCCAGGGATGAATCCTTGTAGAGGCCCCGCCGCGGGTTGTAGGAGCTTCTCGTCCACCTGCATTTCTTTGAACGCCTTCAAATAGAGGACGTCTGCGGCGCTCCCGCCGTCGACCAAGATTCGGGCGAGACGGCAATTGAACACGGTGGCTGAGACAATTAGTGCGTCGTTGTGGGGGAAGTGCACCCCACGTGCGTCTTCCGCGGTGAACGTCAGCGGGACGTCCGACCATTTTGGTGGCCAGGACGTGTTGATGACCCCTATTGCCTTTACTTCTCACGCATATTCTTTATGCTGGCGTTTGGAGTCTCGCCCGGAGGCAGATCCTCCCAAGATGACATTAACGTGTCTTTGGGAAGTTTGGAAGGGGAGCTCGCCGTTGGAGCCCCTTTCCTGGTTTTGCTTCTGACTTCCCCCCGGCGGAGCTGGGAGTGCCGCCAAAGCTGGCGACGGAAGGGGTAAGGAGGTAGGGCCTCCTCCCCCCGGCCCATGTTGCTCGAGAAATGCCGCGAAATGTTGGAGGAGCGCGTGACATTCTCGGGTTGCATGGGAGTTGGACTTGTGGAAAGCGCACCATAGGATGGCTCCAGCCTCCTTGTCCCCTGGCCTGGGAGCCCCTCGCGCACGGGAGGATTGGCTTCCCCCACCGCTTTTGGGCTTGGAGAAGGGTCGTTGTCCCCGGTTAGGGTCCCGGGAGCCGCCTCCGCCTTCGAGGACGAAAGCGTCCCGAGGCCTTGGCTCACTGCGGGGTCCTTTCCGGGGACGCTTGTTGGAGAGGTCCCTTGAGTCCCTCTCACCAGGGCCGGAGGTCCCCTGATTTTTCTTCCAAAGGTCGTCTTCTTCAGCTCTCGCATACTTCTCAAGTACGTTAAATAGCTCGTCGGCGGAGGATGGGCAACTCCGGGAGAGCCTTCGGTGGAGTTCTCCCGGGAGGATGCCGCTCTTGCATGCTTCAATCACCGTCGAGTCGGGGACGTGAGCCATCTTGCTCTTGATTTGGGCGAAGCGTTTGAAGAAGCTTCGTATCGTCTCCCCCGGCTTCTGGCGGACGGTGTATAATTGCGACGAGTCCAGGGGACGAATGTAGTTCCCCTGGAAGTTCGCGCAAAACTCGCGCTTCAGTTGCGCGAAAGACTTGATGAACCCGGTTTTAAGGTTGTAAAACCACGACCGGGCTATTCCGGAGAGGTACAGGGGGAAGACGTTGCATTGGATGCTTTCGTCCCCCCCAACCGCCGAGATGGCCGTGGAGTACACCTGCACGAACTTGTAAGGGTCGGCCTCCCCGTTGTAGTGCTCGATATGGGGCGGCCGATACGGCTTCGGCCACCGCACACACCGAAGGCGGCGGCAAAGGGGTTGATTGGCCCCTTCCACTTCCTTTGGGGAGGCCACGTCGCTATCCCCCTTCACGGGGGAGGCGCGTTCGTTGTCCGAGTCAGGAAGGGGTCCCAACGGGCCGCCTACCTTTCGGTATCGTCTTCGTTCCTCGGGGTCGGTGGAGCTCACCTCCTGCACTTCGTGGGGGTCCGCGGAGGTGACGGAGGCCTCTTGCATGGGTCTCTTACCCTTGTCCGCTAGGACGCGAGAACCACGCCTGCGCGCGAGAAGCGATTCCTGGCCGCGTCGGGGTGGGGCGCCTTCAGACCTTGCCGCGCGCATGCGCTCTACCTCCTCCCGGGTGAACCGTGTTTGGTTCATCGGGGGAGCCCGAGGAGGGGGCCCCGGAGGAGGGAGCTGATGCGCACCCGCTACTGGCGCGGGAGAGGAGTCGCGAGTTGGAAGGGTTCCGGCGACGGAGACAGCCCGCGGAGTGGGAAAACTTCCCAGAAGGGGGACGGCTTGCATCGCGGGGACTGCGCCGGAAACACCCCCTGGGATAGGCGCGGTCCCTGGGAGGGGAATCCCTTCCGGGGCGAGGGGCAACCCGGAGACGGGAGGACGTTCGGGGAACGAGAGCCCCCCGGGGAGAGGAGCACCCCCCAGGGGAGGAGGTACACTGGGCGCGATAACGCCCCCCGCACTCGGGGGAGGAGGTCCGCCAGAGACAGACGCTCTTCCTGGGAAAGGATGATTCCCGGGGGCGAACGTACTCCCCGGGAGTGAAGGTCCTCCGGGGGCGGGAACACCTCCCGGGAAGGGATAGTCCCCGGAGACGAGAAGACCCCCCTGGAGCGAAGGTCCTCCGGAGGTGGGAGCACCTCCCGAAACACCTCCCGGGAAGGGGTAGCCCCCGGAGACGGGCAGACCCCCTGGGAACGAAGGTCCTCCGGAGATGGGAGCACCTCCCGGGAAGGGATAGCCCCCGGAGACGGGCAGACCCCCCGGGAGCGAAGGTCCTCCGGAGGTGGGAGCACCTCCCGGGAAGGGATAGCCCCCGGAGACGGGCAGACCCCCCGGGAGCGAAGGTCCTCCGGAGGTGGGAGCACCTCCTGGAGCACCTCTCGGGAAGGGGAAAGCCCCCGGAGCGAAAAAGGCTCCCGGGTGTCCCATCATGAACGGAGGTGCCATTCCTCCGAATTGGAATGGGTGTGGGTACGCGGGGGCCGGAGGCCGCACTATGGCGCGTAACAACTCCTCAAGAGTATGTTGTGATCGAAGCTGGCCCTCCACCAGCGCCCCGAGTAGTGGGTCACCTGAAGTTGAAGGCATTGCCTGGGAGACACTTGGTCCCCCCTAACCGGGACCTTCAGGCAGGCTCGCAGGAGTCATTCCCCCGCCAAGGGTGACGGGAGAATTGAGTGTTGCCTCCCCCCGAGTGTCCCCGGGAGGAGGTGTCGCGACGACGGCCTCTTGCGCCGGTGGTGCAGGGTTGCTAGGGCCGGCGTCGTTGGAGATGGAGGTTAAGTGCCGCATCCTTCTTGGAGCCATGACTATTTGTCACGAGTCCCCACGGACGGCGTCAACTGTCGTGGTATTAAAGTTACCTCGGCAGTTTTATGACGTGCGTAACACGTGTTCCGCAACGCGGGATGGCCGTGCGACGGGTCGCCCCGTGTTGGACAATCTCAGAGATTGACACAAGGGTTTATACAGGTTCGGGCCTCAGTGGAGACCCTAGTCCTGTCGACGTGCTCCCGACGTGGGTCGGCTGGGGGAGCTCTCTTACGGGGAGAGCGCTCCTAAGCACGCCTTTTGATTTTTTGTATTGGATGTAAATGAATTCAACCCAGGTTACAAGAGGGGTTACAAGGGTATATATAGACCCCAAAAGACGCAAATTACAAGACTGCCCTAGCTAGAACCGTCGGATCGAGGGTGTAGCGGTCTTTTTGCACGGTACGATGCTTGGATCCTTGACACGTGGCCGCTCCAATTCCCGAGGGAGCTCCTGGGTAAATGGGGCCCCTTACCCTGGACCAAGCCCGGGGAAGAGAGGGCCTCTTACCCGGGGCCACGTCCAGGGAGAACCTCTTACTTGGGACCAAGTCCCTTACCGGGGACCAAGTCCGGGGAAGGGAGGGCCCCTTACCCGGAGCCACGTCCGGGGAGCCCCTTACCGGGGGCCACGTCCAGGGAGCCTACGTCCGGGGAGCCCCTTACCGGGGGCTACGTCCGGGGAGCCCACGTCCGGGGAGCCCCTTACCGGGGGCCACGTCCGGGGAGGACCCCTTACCCGGGACCAAGTCCCTTACTCGGGACCAAGTCCGGGGAAGGGGAGGCCCCCTTACCCGGAGCCATGACCGGGGAGAGCTTCTTACCCGGGACCAAGTCCCTTACTGGGGACCAAGTCCAGGGAGCCCCTTACCGGGGGCCACGCCCGGGGAGGACCCCTTACCTAGGACCAAGTCCGGGGAGGATCCCTTACCGGGGGACACGACCGGGGAGAGCCCCTTACCCGGGACCAAGTCCGGGGAGTCCCTTACCGGGGGCCACGTCCAGGAGCCCCTTACCGGGGGCCACATCCGGGGAGCTCACGTCCGGGGAGTCCCTTACCGGGGGCCACGACCGGGGAGAGCCCCTTACCCGGGACCAAGTCCCTTACCGGGGACCAAGTCCGGGGAGCCCCTTACCGGGGGCCACGACCGGGGAGAGCCCCTTACCCGGGACCAAGTCCCTTACCGAGGACCAAGTCCGGGGAGCCCCTTACCGGGGGCCACGACCGGGGAGAGCCCCTTACCCGGGACCAAGTCCGGGGAGTCCCTTACCGGGGGCCACGTCCGGGGAGCCCCTTACCGGGGGCCACGTCCGGGGAGGATCCCTTACCGGGGACCTCATTTTTCCCCCAACACTATGTATGTGTCCAATGCACCCAATTAGTAGTATGTATAATTGTACTAAATATAAACTGTTCTCATGGTTTCCTCACTAATCCCGAAGGAGGCTGCGCTACCGCCCCCCGCACCGCCGCTTGCCCGCGCTGCCGAGAACTCCCCCATGTCGCCTGTGCGCCGCTTGCTGGCGCCGCCGCTCCCCCGCACCGCCGAGAACGCCGCTCCCCCACGCCGCCCGTGTGCCGCTTTGCTCGCGCCGCAGCTCCCCCGCACCGCCGCAACGCAGTTCGCCCACTTCCCCGCACGGCCGAGAACCCACTCCGCCGCTCCGCCAGTTCGCCGTGATAGATCTGATGCCTGGTGGGTGGAGCGGCACTCAACTGCTCAAGTCAAGTGGTGGTCTCGTCTCGTGGCGGAGGATTTGATTTTGAGTGAGGGCTAGGGTTTGAGAATTTGGGGGGAATGGGCAAAATCGAATGGGAATATGGGATAGCCGGTTGAACTGCCGAAGTGATCACGTCATGTGGCTTGGACTCATGGCCTCGTGGGTCCCGTGGGCTCGTGGCTGCAGTCGAGGCCCATTAAGATTTAAGAGTGTAAGGTAAGGCAAGGCCCATTAAAAATGTTGATAATTATAATTCGAGTTTTAACAAGCCGGGTTTGACTCGAATGCTCACTCGAGTTTCACCTCAGGCTCAAGTTCGGCTCGTTAAGAATTCGAGTCGAACTCGAATCAAACCGAGTTTCGATCCGATCCCGAATAGCTCGCGAGTCTCGATATTTTTGTCCAGCACCAGTGACCAGACCACCCACTAGGCCACCACACATCCTTGTTTGTTTAAGTTGGATATAGATTAATGTAATACAAAAACATTAACCCATACGTGCAGAACATGTAAGCATAACCCTGTTGTGTCAAAAGCACTCTTAATTAACATATTTGTAGTATCGTGCTAAAAAAACCATATTGCAGTACACACACAGTGTACGCATCAGTCAATATTTAGTGGTGATACATACCCCCTCTGGTTGTCCAAACTGGACATACGATTACAAAACAACAAACACCACCAAATTAAACACCTGATGAGTAAAATTAACAAAACGGAAGCAAGCCAAATTAAGCACACATGCAATCCGAGCTCTATATGTATACGTACTCAGACGGCGTGTGTTCCCCTCTTACCAGGCTCCCGGGCTATGCCGGTGTGCGTGGTCAGCGCCCAAAGATGGGTGAGGAACTCACCGCCCTGCACCAGCGTCTTGGCGTGCCCCATCACGCACTCCTCCTCGTTCGACGGCGCCACGTAGACGATGAGCTCCACCCATACGTCGGCCAAAACCTTCCACACCTGCCCCGCATTATGCTCGGCTTCGTCTATCAGCTTCTTCCCCAGTTCGACGCCCTTCTGTAGCACCGATTTGTGTGGCGCGGTCGTCTCCTTGTACCGGGTGCCCCACGGCGACAAGTGGTAGGCCAAGAACCCCACCTTGTCTTTCAGCTCCTTCTGGACGGACCTGTACACGCGGTCCGCCCCTTCCCGATCGACAGGCAGCAGCTCCGTGTGGAAGGCCACCAAGTAAGCGCAGTACTTGGACAGCGCCGTCGCTACCTTTCGTTGCCAGCACAGTTCTGCTCCCTTCTGATGTGGGTACTTCTCCTCCAGGAGGCTGGTGGCAATGTGCCAGATGAGGATGACCTCGGCGATGGTATCCCTCGAGTGCTGGTCAAACTGGAGGTGTGTCCTCTCCAGCGCGTCCATGACGTTGCTTATTGTGATGAAGGGCTTGTGGCTGTTGACGTGTACCACTAAGTATTTCATGATGGAGGACTTGGCTTCTGCCGGCACGGGCGCCTTGGACAGCATCGCCGGCGTCAGGGAGAACCAGAGCTGTGTCTGCCTCAGCACGGAGAGCTGCTTGAAGAAACACACGGGTTCGCGTATGCACTTCCGGAGCCACAGGATGCCGCGGAGGGCGAGATGGATACACTTCTTGCTCCAGTTGCTCGAAGGCCTAATTAATCCAAGCTTATAAATGAGATGTTTCTAGCTGCAGAGTAAATTGCACCCCATACCTACATCTCTAAGCTTGATGTATTGTACTATTTAAGTCTTTAAATTTGAAATTTAATTTAATAGATCTCTAACTGTTTCATTTAGATCGATCGATTAGTTAAACTAATTAAAAAATGATGTGGCACATTTTGATATGAAACTTCTAAGTTGATTGGCATGTGTACCGTATCAGTTTTTGAAATATATTATTGGCATATGTGATATGTGACATAGGCATGTCGATATAGATTGAAGACGTGATATTATTTTAATTAAATATTTAAAAATTAGTACAAAGATGAAATAAAATCAAATACTAAACATAAATGGGTCTAACATGAAAAATGTAAGTTAGGTTTCGTTACAAAACTTAACCGTTGTAATGAACAAAATGGCTAACGTAGATAATTTTAGAGACCAAATTGCATAATGAAAACATGTTCAGGGACCAAATTATCTAAGGAGACAAATTTAGAGATCTGTCAAGTTTAATTTTGAAATTAAGAATCTACGAGATATAACCAAACAAATTTAAAAATATGGGTTATAATTTACTTAACTATATAAAGAGACAAACACATATAATAGACATCATAAAAGATTTGTTGAATGTAAATATGCTGCTATTGCACAAGACAAACTTATGCAATCGTCGCAGTTACTTTCTTTCTTTTCTTTTCTTTTTTTTAATCAGCTGTTGCTTCTATGGATGGAAAGGAACAACTAGCTGTCGATGCTTTAATAATTTGGTACTTAGGAATCTTTAAAGTTCACTCTTCTGTGGTTGTGTGACTGACTAAAGCAAATTAATTAAGGATTTGTTGGCCGTACCGTTGATCCGACAGTGCACGGCCGTCGCACCTTGCGATGTAGCCGCAGAGCAGTGACACCGTGAACCAGTTGGAAAGCACGAAGACGATGAACTCCCACATTTCCTCGTAGAAGAAGATTAGGAAGAGGAAGACGGTGATGGTGAGATCAATGGTGGAGAAGAAGGCGGAGGGCTGGGAGAGTCTTCTCAGGAGGCATTTGGCCATCTTGATCACGCCGATCGATATGACGATGTTGTCTTCCTTGATGCTGCGGAAGGCGTAGTTGAGGTCGCCGTTGCCGCAAAGGATGACGCTCATAAGGCACAAGCAAAATACTACTATAGGGAAGAAAATGTAGTTGATGAGGAAGAAGAGCGGGCTCGCGAGGACAACCGGGAGAACCGAGTTGTAGTACTCGTTCAGGAAGTTGAGCTCGTCGTTGGTCACTTGGAACAGTTCGGTCGACGCCTCCACCTCCTTCTCCTGGCTGTCATCGATTTCTTTGCAAAGGCCTTTAAAGATGAGGTCCCGGCAGTTGCTGGTTTCCTCCTCGGTCATCGCCGGCAGGTGCTCAAACCTCCGGCGCAGCAGCTTGAAGAGTGCAAAGGAGAGACAGAGCCTCTTGAGCCTTGGATCAGCGAGTGGTTGGTCGTTGCGTTCCCAGATTTTTCCGACGTCGACGACGTCGACGTTGGTGATCTCTTTCAGACTGAGATGGTAGTCTAATTTTTCCTTATTCACCAGCTTCTCTTCTCCCTTCACAGCGTACTTGCACATCTTCAATAGCTTCTGTCCATCCGCCGTGATGTCCTTTGGTTGTTGTAGGATTCGTTCCATGTAGTCGGTGATAAGCCGGCCGTTCTTGCCGAAGGCGTATGATCGTTTCCCCACCTCGGTGAAGGCCACCTTTTGCACCAGCTTGGCGGCGCAGAGGATCCATATGATGCTGAACACCGCCTGCCGGCCGGCTCCTTTGACAGTGAAGAAGACCAGGTTCCCCAGCCAAACAACGCGCAAGGCGCGGTTGATGTTGCCGGAACAGTACCATGGGCCCTCCATGCGGATCACCTCCACCTTCTTGCGGAGGAGCTCCACGATGAGCATCCACGTCAGGATCAGTCTAGCTCGCAGCGAGAGCGCATTCGAGCCGGCTCCCATGGCGGCGGCTCCGGCTGATCCCGATGTCCCCTTATCCGCGTTCTTGGCCTCGGAGAAGAGGTAGGTCATGACGGTGACGAAGAGGTCGAGCGCCGCGGTGAGCGCAAGGCCCACTTTGGGGTTGAGGATGGCGCTGACGTCGGAGAGGCGGCTGAAGAGGTTGAAGTTGAAGAAGACGACGGTGACGACGAACATGATGACGGTGCTGGCGACGATGGTGGCCTCATTGCTCTGGTTGGTGTAGGCCGAGGTGAGGTTGCTAGTATAGCCGAAAACATCGGTACACACGTCTTCCATCAAGCTAGTCAGTTAAGTACCAATGTACGTGCAGTTAATTGTGACTTAATTTGCACGCATGTATGCTAGGTATGTAGCCATGCATGCAGTCATATAAGCATCGCAAGCTCACAAGCAAGCAAGACCAGGAAGACTAGAACACAGCATCGCGTGAGATGTAAATTAATCAAGATTAATTAAAGAGGTCGTACGTAGATGCCGTCCGCATGGCATGATAAGTTGATCAGTGATCACGGGAGGTATCAACTTCTTTCTTTACGTCTTTACCACAGGAGAGGACTCCGAATCTACTTTTTGCACGCAACGAGCAAAGTTGCTTTAGTTCTGCACTAAAGAAAAAGCTATATATAAGGATATAAAGAATGTATTTTTTTTATATATGTCGTGGTATTACGAATCTTTCCGCCAGATTTGAGACCTAGCCTTGGTTTTCGCACTAGGCTCGCTCAGATTCTAATATGCGGAATAACGGGATCTTACTCGGAAATACCGAAACCCAAAGGTTGATCGAAAACACAGTTCAAAGTAATTGCACAACTCTTTATTTCAAAGAGGACTTTACACGTCGAACGTTAGGCACACTTGCCTACATCGAAGGAACTATAAGTGTCTAAAACTCAAATAAGTTCTATAACTCTTCGATGATCTAAACTAGACTTATTACAAGGTATTTATAGTCCAATCGTATAAGTACGTATCAGACTCAATAACCTAAACATATTAGACTCATATAACTAATCCTAAACAGATAAGTTTAGTTATACACATTCGGATCGGATTACAATTCCGAACAGGGAATGAATTCCTTTTCCTGGTCGCGGACCAATCCAAAGTCGCGGACCCATATGCGATCAGGACTTGGTCGCGAAGCCGTATGCGATCAGGACTTGGTCGCGAAGCCGTATGCGATCAGGACTTGGAGATCCTCCCGGATCATGACTCCCTTGTTGAGAAGGAGCCAACCCCTGTTGCGACCTCTTGATTAAACTGGAGATGTGGAAATTGGACTTGTCCATCTTCTTTGGTGTACCACTTTGCCGCACGTGCTCGTTGATCTTTCCGACCGATTCGAAAAGTCTCCTTGGTGCCACTGCGGGTGGTAGTCACCTTCTTCTCCAGAATCACATCTTCATGTAGAGGTTCATCTCGTTGATAGACTAAATCTTCAACAGATGGTACTATGGTATCTGGCTCATCATCCAGCATTGAAGGCTCAAAGAGTTTGAGGTGCTCAACATTAACAACCGAGTAAATATCCATGTATGGAGGTAACTCGAGCTGACAAGCGTTATTACCCACTTTCCGCAAAATCCGAAAAGGACCATAACGAATGGGTTTGAGCTTCTTACCTTCACCTTTAAGTCTCTCCTTACTCAGATGTAACCATACCATATCACTTTCTTGAAATTGCGCTTCAACTCGGTGCCGATCATGTCGCGCCTTGTACTTGAGTTGAGCTTTCAGCAAGTTCTGTTCAACCTCACAATGGAGTCGTTGAATACCTTCCAGGAACTTTTGTGCTCGATCCTGATCGGATGCTTCCTTGCTGTTCTATGCTGAGGTAGGGATCACAAACTCCATGTCGAATGGACTCTGTGGTAGAAATCCCAAACATACCTCAAACGGCGACTTTCCAGTCGAACCATGCACGGCTCGATTAAAAGCAAACTGCAGGTACGGTATGCTTTCATCCCAGGTCTTCGGGTGCTTCGAGTTATATCCTCTCAAGAGATGAACGACTGTGTGATTAACCACCTCGGTTTGACCATCAGTTTGCGGATGAAAAGTAGTACTCCTCTTCAGCTTGGTGTCCATCATTGTCCAGAGCGATCGCCAGAAGTGACTTAGGAACTGGGTATCGCGATCAGACACAATAGAAGTCGGCAGTCCAAAGTATGTCCAAACGTGTTGAAAGAATACCCGAGCTGCCTCTTCTCCCGTGATAGTCTTCCGACAAGGTATAAGAATAATCATTTTGGAGAATCGATCAACGACCACGAATAGATAGTCGTTGCCACGTCGGGTCTTAGGCAATCCTCCCAAGAAATCCATGGATATGCTTTCCCATGGTCGTGATGGAACTGGCAAAGGAGTGTACAAACCTATTTTTCGGTTTGCCGGTTTCGAGATGCTGCAGAGACCACAGCCTCGAACAAAACTAGCCACATCTTGCTGCATATGCGGCCAGAACACATGTCGGTGAAGATTTTGCAACGTCTTTGTAACCCCAAAGTGACCAGCTACCTTCGATGTGTGCGCTTCTCGCATCCATTGAATTCGAGGTACTCCACGAGGTATGCAAAGTAAATTGCCCTTGTACAAGAGTCCTTCTCGACGAACGAACTCCGTAGGTTTCCCTGTTTCAAGTTCAGTCAGTACTGTTTGAAAATCAGGGTCTTCACTGTACATAGTGGCATAGTCATCATGACATGAGGGCTCGATCTGCATGAACGCTGATAAACAGAGGGCCGTAACTGGTGGTCGCGACAACATGTCCGCCAATTTGTTGTGTACGCCCTTCTTGTACTTAATCACCAGATTGAACTGCTGCAGATACGACATCCACTTCATGTGCCGAGCTTGCTGTAGCTTGGACTGAATTTGCAAATATTGCAATGGTTGATGGTCGGTGTGGACAACCGTCTCTTTACCCAAGAGGTAGCACCGCCAATGTTTCACGGCCTGATGCAGTGCGCATAACTCCTTATCATACGTCGAGTAGTTCTTCTGAGCTCCCTGAAATAACTCGGAGTGTTATGCCACTGGTCGACCTTCTTGCATGAGCACTGCGCCCATCGCGTAACCTGAGGCATCGGTTTCTAGCTCGAATGGTTTCTGGAGATTCGGCAAAGCTAACACAGGCGCCTCGCTGATCTTCCTTTTCAGCAAGAGAAACGTGTCCTCATGTTTCCCTATCTACTCGAACTTCTGATCGATCCTGGTTAATGCATGCAATGGAGAAGCACAATCGAGAAGTGTCGGATGAACTTCCGAAGATATTGGCATGCTCCCACAAAACTACGCACATCCGTAACTGTTCGTGGACGCGGCCACTCACGAATCACTTTTACCTTATCTGGGTCGATTTGCAACATGCCGTTGCCGACCAGGAATCCAAGGTAAAGTAGAGTTTGCTGGCCGAACTCGCACTTCTTACGGTTGAGGCGAAGTCGATGTTGCCGAAGCTGATCGAACACCTTTTCGACATGAATGAGGTGCTCATCCCACGAATGACTATAAACCAATATGTCGTCGAGGTAAACGATCACAAAGTCGTCGATGAACTGTCTCAATACATCATTCATAAGACGCATGGAAGTTTCCGGGGCGTTGCAGAGACCAAACGGCATGACCAGCCATTCGAACAGACCTTGTCGTGTTTTGAATGCGGTCTTCCACGTATCCTCCTCTCGGATGCTGACTTGATGATATCCTGACTTAAGATCCAATTTGGAGAAGACAACAGCATGCTTCAATTGGTCTAACAGGTCATCAATACGGGGAAGGGGATACCGGTTCTTGATGGTGATCTTGTTTAGTGCTCGGTAGTCGATGCACATACGCCAAGTCCCATCTTTCTTTGGTACTAACACCACAGGAGATCCACAAGGTGAACTACTTGGTTGAATGACACCATCGTTTAGCAACTCACCAAGTTGTCTTTTGATCTCTTCATTCTCCAATACTGAGTTGCGATACATACTCAGATTGGGCAGTGTCGCATCGGACACAAGCTGAATTTCGTGCTCGACTGGACGTTTCGGTGGACGACCCTGGGTAGTCTCGAACATATCACTGTATTTCTCCAGTAGTCCCGACAAACGACCAGAATCTTCTCGGCACGCCAACGACAATGCAGGTCGAGTACCCTCACTTTGTCCAATGGATCGAATCATGACAAGCACATACTTGTGACATGCATTAACAATCCGTTTGGCTTGATTTGCGGTAATCAAGTTCGAAGTGTTGACGTGGATGTCTCTACTGATCACGAACTTAACTCCGTCTTTGGTGAGGTCGTACTCTTGCGCTCGCCGATGGAAATGAGCGTCTCGATCATACAGATATGGACTCCCAAATATCACCTGACAGATATCGATAGGGACAACATCGCATTGCACCTCATTGATGTACCGTGCAAAGATTGCAAACTTAAACACACACTGACTCGTAATCTGTTGGTTCACGTCGGATGTAAACCAATCCAGCGGATATGGTCACGGGTGTGTGGTTGTCTTCAAACCAAGTCGTCGAACCAGTCCAGCGGAGACCAGATTCTTCTGACTTCCGGGATCGAATATCGCTGCGACCACTTCGTGCTTCACCTGGATGTTGATGGTGAACAAGTCCTCCGTTGGGTGATGGCCATTCGGTGGATCCGAACCCTCCTCCTTCGGCATTGCCATCAGAGATAAGGTCGTCTCCGCCTCATTAACCGAATTCACTCGGACAACTTCTTCGTCGGGTGAAGTCGCAGTAGCCGTGGTTGTTCTTTTCCCTGATCCATTTTTCTTTGGACGAAGTTCAGGATGAAGTTTGTAGCATTGGTCCTTCGTATGTCCCGCGACTTGACAATATTCGCAGAAAGCACCCGTGCCCGATTTTGAAGCGTTCTTCTTCGGACTCGGCTTTTTTTTTTGTCGAGGTCGCACTTTCCTTCGTGCTTTTGTCGCTGCGGGATTTGTTCTTCTTCTCGATCGCCATAGCAGTTGTGCTCGCGGTCGCGATATCTTGGACGCCGAACAGACTTAGCTCAGTACTGATCGATTTCTGAAGTCCAGATGTGTATTTTCGAAATACCTGAGGGTCGGATAGTGAGATGCCAATGACCATTTCTTGTCATCGAAACTCTGTCGTATAGTCTTGGACGGTCTGGTCGCGCCGTTGGTACAGTCTGTGCCAACGCTCCCATCTCTCCTCAAGGTAGCCCATTAGATAGAATTCTTGTCGTAGGAGTCGTTTGAATTGACCCCACGCAAGGTCGTCAGCTTCACCACTGGCGACAAGGGCCTTCCACCATGTCTTGGCGTGGTCCTTCATCTTCAAAGGTGCAAATTTGACCTTTTGAGTGCTACTGAACCCTTTCAGGTCAAAGTAGGTCTCAAGTTGATCGATCCAAGAATCCAGCTTTTCGGCATCGATCACCCCATCATATATGGGTATATCAATCTTAGCGTCGACCTTAAAAGATCCGACAGCTAAGGAGGTGTTGGCGAGGTCGTCGGTTTTGTGGTCGCCTTCATCTTCATCTTCGTCTGCCCTGCGCAAGTCTTCACCAGTCTTCTCACCCGTAACCTTCCCTACTTCAGGAGGTACAATCATGGCATGCTGCTTAATCCAAGCAAGCACGGTTTCCATGTCGGTGGAGCGCTTAGCCACTTGTTCGGCTAGGTTAGCTTGAACGGAGGTATCGTCAGACATTGTCGGAGACGCGGCTGTAGGAACCGTCAATTGATCGCCTGGAGTTTCGCCGGAGGTTTTGTAACCCTGGCGAGTCTTCACCATCCACAGGATAGGAAAGTTGCTCTGATACCAACTTGATCCGTTTGAGACCTAGCCTTGGTTTTCGCACTAGGCTCGCCCAGATTCTAATATGCGGAATAACGGGATCTTACTCGAAAATACCGAAACCCAAAGGTTGATCGAAAACACAGTTCAAAGTAATTGCACAACTCTTTATTTCAAAGAGGGCTTTACACGTCGAACGTTAGGCACACTTGCCTACGTCGAAGGAACTATAAGTGTCTAAAACTCAAATAAGTTCTATGACTCTTCGATGATCTAAACTAGACCTATTACAAGGTATTTATAGTCCAATCGTATGAGTACGTATCAGACTCAATAACCTAAACATATTAGACTCATATAACTAATCCTAAACAGATAAGCTTAATTATACACATTCGGATCGGATTACAATTCCGAACAGGGAATGAATTCCTGTTCCTGGTCGCGGACCAATCCAAAGTCGCGGACCCATATGCGATCAGGACTTGGTCGCGAAGCCGTAGGCGATCAGGACTTGGTCGCGAAGCCGTATGCGATCAGGACTTGGAGATCCTCCCGGATCATAAAGTTCCATGTGGGTACTCCGCGAACTTGAAAAAACTTGTGTCTATGAAGGACCTAAGACTGGTTGGCATGAAGTCCCACGACTGTCATGTCTTGATGTCACAGATGCTTCCCATTGCTATCAGAGGCATTCTCCCAGTTAAAGTCAGAGAGACAATCACAAACCTATGTTATTTCTTCAACGCAATATCTTGCAAGGTAATTACGTGCACTCCTACTATAAGTTCATTACCTCCATTTTTGGAGCTTAATTAGAAGATTTTCCTGATATGAATATTTTGCGCAACTGTGTCCTCGTAGGTAATTGATTCGGATGGACTGGATGCTTTGCAACGCGATGTGGTTACAACTCTTTGTCAGCTTGAGATGTATTTCCCTCCATCCTTTTTTGATGTTATGGTCCATCTGATTGTTCACCTTATCAGAGAAATTAAGTTTTGTGGACCTGTGTGCTTGCGCTACATGTATCCATTTGAGAGATTTATGGGTGTATTGAAGGGATACGTAAAGACTCGTCGTCGACCAGAGGGGAGTATCATGGAAGGTTATGCCGCCGAGGAGGTGATTGAATTTTGCACAGATTACATGGCCCGGGTTGACCCAATTGGCGTTCCTAGGTCCCGACATGAGGGTAGGCTTCAGGGCATCGGAACGATTGGATTCAAAGTTATCGTCCCCGCTCGTGATGTGTACGCAAAATCACATTTTTGGGTCTTACAACACATGACGGAGGTCGAGCCATACATACAGGAGCACAAGGTAATGTTACGGTCACAGAATCCTTCGAAGTCAGACGTTTGGGTCACCAGAGAACATAACAGGAAATTTGCTGAGTGGATCCAAGAAAGAGTCACGCGAGCTGCAGAGGGCTCCGTAAGTGAAACTGTGACATGGTTGGCTAGAGGCCCAAGATTCACTGTAGGGACTTGGCAGGGGTACGACATCAATGGGTATTCATTTTACACAAGAGCTCAAGACGCAAAGAGTAGCACGCAATGTAGCGGAGTGACACTGCTTGCTATTTCCGAGGATGCTAGGTCAGTAAGGGCGCTAAACTCATATTACGGTGCTATTGACGAAATATGGGAGTTCGATTACGGATTACTTAAGATTCCCCTGTTTCGATGCCAATGGGTCGAAATCCCTCGAGGTGTTCAAGTTGACAGTTACGGGTTTACTCTCGTCGATCTTGGTAGAGTCGGACACCAAGATGATCCATTCATACTTGCAAAGCAAGCCACACAGGTATTCTACATCGTTGACGCGGACAATCCGAACTTGCATGTTGTCCTCCACAGCAAGAGACGTATTGTTGGGGTCGAAGACGTTGTCGACGAAGAGGAGTATAACTAATTCGATGAAATACCTCCATTTTTAGTGGACATTCAATCTATCCCTACTAAAGATATCGACGAAACAACATATCTGCGAGATGATCACGAAGAAGGATTATGGGTTGAGAACCATTAATGATTATTTTCTATTTCAGGGATAAATGCCAAGCAAATAGCCCACAAGTTCTGCAGCAAGGTGAGCAACTTATCATTAATACATCAGGCTAGTACATTTTTCCTTAGAACTTAATGATAAGCTAGTTCACATCATTAATATATCTCAATTAATTAGTTAATTTTACTCCACAACATGAGTTCTAACATGTACAGTACCTTTATCCTGTAAGTACTTAATTCTTCCCTTCGAATAGCACTTGCAAAAATCTCATTGCAGCCTCTTGCTTCTTCAAATTAAGCTGTCCAAAAATCAATTTTTCTGTCGGTATTTTGTTATTTATACCGATAGAAAAGTACATTCACTACTTTAAATGTGTCTCAGGCACTTCAAAAGTTTCGCTGCGAAAAGTTTTCTTATTCTATCGGTATTATTACATTGTACCGTTAGAATAAATTCGTTAGTTCATGGTATTTCGTTGTCTGACCGTTTTTTGTTGTTCGTACCGATAGAAAAATACTCTGGCGCTTCGAATTCTCAACCGTGTCGCCACGCGTCGCTTTGGAAATTCTATAAGTACCTCGCCATGCATCGCGGTATTTTGTTGTTTTTCTAATTCTCGAACGCTTCGACTCCTCATCTTCTCTTTCACAATGGCAACCTCCATGGGATCGTCAGCCGCGCCCTCCCCGGTAAGAACTCTAAATCTCCTGGGTTTACCCCTGTATTGTTAATCCATGTTCAGTACATTCTTGACCTGTTGATTTGCACAGGGAAGGGGAGCCGTCGAAGACACTGGCAAAGTCAAGGCCGAGCTGAGGGCCCTCCAGGAGGAGCACAAGCTCCTCACGGAGAAGCACACTCGGCTACGGCTTGACTTTGACGATCTCTTCTAGCTCATTCAGCGCATGAAGACGGATGATGACAATGCTAGGGCGAGGACGAAGCGTCTTCGCGAGGAGAAGAAAGCCGCGGATATGACCATCGCTGGCTGCGGTTTGACAATGAAGGATACCATCACAAAGCTGAGGGAGGTCGCAGGCCTTCTCGACGCTGTAATAGTTGATCCTAGGGACAACTTGTCGCTAGAGGAGTCCTGCGACCTGGCTGCAAGTCAATCTGACTCTATTCTACATGCAGCCAGGGCTAAGACCACCCCTTGACCTAGCATTTTGGGTTTTATTTTTTTTTATAAGTGATAAAAGAACAATGAATGAACAATTTCTTTTTATGTCAATTTTCCAATTTTCCGGCTATCTTCCCTCTTTCTTTATCATGCTGCAGCTTTCAAGCATGGTCTATTTGATGTTACATTGTGTGTACCTTTTCATTACTCTGACGGTATTTTGTTTTTTTTACCGATAGAAAATGGCACACAATACTATAATCTCAGGCACTTAATTATAAAATTTTTTTGGGGAAAATTAGTCTCACAGGATTTTATTGTTTATACCGATAGAAAAATGCATCCACTACTTCAAATATTTTTCCGGGAACTTTACTTCTTCTATCGATATTATTTTGTTGTACCGATAGAAAAGGTCATCCACTACTTTATTACTCGTACACGGCCCTTGAGTTTCCCTCCAGTCGAACAGTTCCAACTTAGAGCACTGCGTCTCTTCGAGAGCGAAGAAAACCACAACCTCCGCCGTGACCACTCAGTTCCCCTCTCCCACACGACGATCACCGGCTGGATACTGGTTCGTCACTGCCACCAATTCTTATTTTCGTCCTTCGCCGGCGGCCGCTGCGTTATACACCGCCTCTCCATCACCACAACTGATCGCCGTAAATACCCTAATTCGTCGTTCTATTTCCAGCATCTTCCTTATTTGATCTTAATGTTTTGTACGTACTAATTCTTCGAGTTTTGCAATTACACTAGGGTTCCCTATTGTGTTGGATTATGTACATTCCGCAGGCAATGTTGATTTAAATTAGGGTTTACATAATATGTTCCAGTGCTGTAATGAACCTGTTTTGAGATTTGAACTTATCTATACTGCTGTATGTATGATCAATTGTATCCAACTGCCATGTAATGCACATTATGTGTTGGAGGTGTTCGTACACATATTCTATCAGCAGTTGATGTGTTTACCGATAGAAAATATTTCTGCATAAGTAGTAAAACTTAATTTGGATCTGGCCATGCAATGTACTAGTTTGGTTGGGAATTTTTACTCACTTGGTATGAATATATGGCAATGTGGATGGGTCTTCGATGTATATGTTTCAAATTCCTATACATGACTTTTCCCAACCTAATAGATGTGAAGTCCTGATGACTTGCATACAGGCTAAAGACTATGCACAGTGGCACTTAGATATCTTTATATTCCATTAGCATTAGGTTTGTCAGATTATGCATAGTGGCACTTAGATGCTTGTGTGCATATTTACGTGTGAAATAATAATGCTGGCCCATGAATATTAGTATAGCAAATCATCGAGAATGATATGTGATGACAGTGAATGGTGGCTTGTCAACAAAATTCCATATATATAGAGAACATTGTTATGTTCTATCGGTAACTCACGGGTTTGCCGATAGAAAAATTGTCTCCAGTGGAGGTAATTGATTTGGTCTATCGGCAACTCATGTGTTTACCGATAGAAAATATTTCTGAACACTTCAGGAAGTAATTTATGCATGTCTTTCTTTTTGTATTATTTTCCCCTTTGCCACTCTAATTAGTCTCCAGTCCTCGGCTGAGTTATGGAACTCCAAGGCGATCGAATTAATTGCCATATGGTTTGTTGATGGTTTTGTAGGGGAAGACATGTCGTCGTCTTCATCGGATGGTACTAGTGGTTCGACTGGGGCCAACCCCAATGTAACTGAAGATGCAGTTGTTACATCCCAGCGCAAGAGGGTGGGGCGAGGTGCGACGACGTTGGGCCGTTTGGCCAAACGCACGGATCTTTCTTGTGAGTTCAACCAATTTGGGAGGCCGATTGGAAAGAATGCTGGGAAGTACGCGGCCTACGTTGGGCTGTTGGCGAAAGAAAGAGTGAAGATCACCGTCCAGAGCTGGAAGGACGTGACTGCGGACGAGAGGGATAGGTTGTGGGCGGAAGTGAAGGTTAAATTAACTGAAATCACTGAACTCTTTCGTAATCACATTCTCTTGGCTTATACTAAAGTTTAAATAACTTGTGATTAATTTGTTGTATGAATTTTTTGAAAATAGGCTAAGTGGAACATCCCCGATGATACACCTAGGATGGCCTGCTTGAAGGACATGAACGGAACATGGAAAACCTTTAAGAGCTGGCTCATCAGTAACTTCCTCACTGCGGGGAAATATCCTTGCGAGAAGTACCCCTTCATATCGGAGGAGGTATGGGAGGAATTCACCAAGCAGAAGGGGACTGAGGAGTTCAAGGCCCTTAGCGAGAAGAATAGGGCGATCCAGAAGAGGAACGACCACCCGCATCGGCTCGGATCCCAGGGCTATGCGGGGAAGGAGGAGCAGTGGAAGAAGGAAGACGAGCAAAACCCTGTCATCGACACCCCTGAGTTGCCGCTCTCCGAGATCCGGGATGAGAGGTGCAAGCGATGGTGGAGGGGGAGGGGGTCCATGTCTTCCACGGGGTTTGTGCAGTTCGCAACCCCTGGGGACGCCGACGTTGTGAGGCGAATGGTAAGTTGGCTAACCTCGTAACTATGTGCGCACAAGTGTATATAAGGCAATTTGTCTCACAAGGTACCTTTAAATGTAACAGATTTCTTTTGAGAAGGAGGCAGTGGAGGGATTGTGATCCGGGAGGATCTCCAAGTCCTGATCGCATACGGCTTCGCGACCAAGTCCTGATCGCATACGGCTTCGAGACCAAGTCCTGATCGCATATGGGTCCGCGACCAGAAAAAGGAATTCGTTCCCTGTTCGGAATTGTAATCCGATTCGAATGTGTATAACTAAGCTTATCTGTTTAGGATTAGTTATATGAGTCTAATACGTTTAGGTCTCTAAGTCTGATACGTACTCATACGATTGGACTATAAATACCTTGTAATAGGTCTAGTTTAGATCATCGAAGAGTCATAGAACTTATTTGAGTTTTAGACACTTATAGTTCCTTCGACGTAGGCAAGTGTGCCTAACGTTCGACGTGTTAAGCCCTCTTTGAAATAAAGAGTTGTGCAATTACCTTGAGCTATGTTTTCGATCAACCTTTGGGTTTCGGTATTTCCGAGTAAGATCTCGTTATTCCGGATATTAGAATCTGGGCGAGCCTAGTGCGAAAACCAAGACTAGTTCTCAAACGGATCAAGTTGGTATCAGAGCAACTTTCCTATCCTGTGGATGGTGAAGACTCTCCAGGGTTACAAAACCTCCGGCGAAACTCCAGGCGATAAATTGACGGTTCCTACAGCCGCGTCTCCGACAATGTCTGACGATACCTCCGTTCAAGCTAACCTAGCCGAACAAGTGGCTAAGCTCTCCATCGACATGGAAACCGTGCTTGCTTGGATTAAGCAGCAGGCCATGATTGTACCTCCTGAAGTAGGGAAGGTTACGGGTGAGAAGACTGGTGAAGACTTGCGTAGGGCAGACGAAAATGAAGACGAAGGCGACCACAAAACCGACGACCTCGCCAACACCTCCTTAGCTGTCGGATCTTTTAAGGTCGACGCTAAGATTGATATTGTCGTGGTATTACGGATACCCCGGCAGGTTCGGACGTGCGCAGCACGAGTACAGTGGCGCGAGCAGACCGAGTTACTGGTCTCCTCCCGCCGGGCAACACAAAAAGTGACACAGAGGTTTATACAGGTTCGGGTCCCAGTGGGGACCCTAGTCCTGTTGGCTCTCTCCGGACGCGAGTCCGCTGGGGAGGTGAGCTCTCGGGGAGAGGTCTCCAAGAGAACCGGGAATTGCGTTTATATGAAAATGAATTGGAATTCCTAAAAAAGGGTACAAGAGGGGTATATATAGCCCCTAAGAAATACAAAAGACAAAAATGCCCTCGCTGCAACCGTTGGATGGAAGGGCGAAGACGTCCTTTGGCCTGATGGACGGCCTGGATGCTCGACACGTGGCGCCACAAGCTTCCTGGGGGCCCCACGGTCAGCAACAGCTCTTCATGGACCCGGAGGCCCTCTGGATCTCACCGGGTGCCACCGGGGTTCCGGAGACCCTCCGTATCTCACCGGGTACCACCGGGGTCCCAGAGACCCTCCGGAGCTCACCGGGTGCCACCGGGCTCCCAGAGACCCTCCGGAGCTCACCGGGTGACACCGGGCTCCCGGAGACCCTCCGGAGCTCACCGGGTGCCACCGGGCTCCCGGAGACCCTCCGTATCTCACCAGGTGTCACCGGTCCCGGGGACCCTCCGGAGCTCACCGGGTGTCACCGGTCCCGGGGACCCTCCGGATCTCACCGGGTTCCCGGAGACCCTCCGGATCTCACCGGGTGTCACCGGGCTCCCGGAGACCCTCCGGAGCTCACCGGGTGTCACCGGTCCCGGGGACCCTCCGGATCTCACCGGGTTCCCGGAGACCCTCCGGATCTCACCGGGTGTCGCCGAGGTCCCGGAGACCCTCCGGATCTCACCGGATTCCCGGAGACCCTCCGGGTCTCACCGGGTGTCACCGGTCCCGGAGACCCTCCGGATCTCACCGGATTCCCGGAGATCCTCCGGATCTCACCGGGTGTCACCGGGGTCCCGGAGACCCTCCGGGTCTCACCGGGTGTCACCGGTCCCGGGGACCCTCCGGATCTCACCGGGTTCCCGGAGACCCTCCGGATCTCACCGGGTGCTTCTTAGGACTTCGTGGGACCGCTGGGGATTCCCCCAACAGCAGCCCCCCAGGCCCTCGGGGGCTCTTGGTGCCTCCGACGGGTATGTGGATCTCCAAATTGTGACGCTTCGTATTCCATGAAGTCCTTTACGCTCCCGGCGGCGCTTTGGCTTCCTAACCGCTCCTCCGCGGGACGCGTCTACCCGCGAACCGACGCATCGTTTCGATGCGCCCGCGCCCGCGTCGGTTCGTTTTGTGCGCGACGGTTCTGCTCCGCGGCTCTGATGGCTTTGTGGACACGTGTCGGGCATCCGGGCCCTCCCCATTGCCTATAAATAGGGGGGAGGGGCCCTCAAGTTGACCATGCCCACACGCCCTCGAAATCCCACAAACTCGTCATCTCCCAGTGATTTCCGGTGGTTTCCGGTGACCTTTGTCCGGAGGCGTCCGGTAGTTTCCGGTAGTTTCCGGAGACTTCGTCCGGGAACACCCGGTAGTTTCCGGTAGTTTCCGGAGGCTTCGTCCGGGAACACCCGGTAGTTTCCGGAGGCTTCGTCCGGAAGCGCCCGGTAGTTTCCGGTAGTTTCCGGAGACTTCGTCCGGAAACGCCCGGTAGTTTCCGGTGACTTTTGTCCGGAGGCGTCCGGTGGTTCCCGGTAATTTCCGGTAGTTTTCGTCCGTGATGGCGCCAAAGAGTCGCGCCAAGGTCTCCGAGTTGCCTGCGGAGGAGGTGACCTCTGATTTCCTCGGGGCCACCGAGTTCTCCTCGGGGGCCCTTGAGGCCTTCTTGGACCGCGGCTACTTCCAGGCGGGAGATATCAGGATCCCCGACCTGGCGGAGCAGGTGCCGAGCCGCCGGGACGGGGAGGTGGTGGCTTTCGAGGCATTCGTGGAGGCCGGCCTTTGGCTCCCCGTGCACCCGCTGCTTCGCGACTTCCTCCAGGTGTACGGCCTCGTGCTCAACCACCTCACCCCGAACACCCTTGTTCGGATGGGGGTGTTCATATGGTTGTGCGAGACGACCGCCGTGACGCCCACCATGCGGCTCCTTCGGTACTTCTACGAGCCGGCGGTGAGGGGCCCGGTGGTGAGGAGGGGCGGCCCCAGGTCGGCCTTCGGCTCCATCATGATCCAGCTGACTCCAGGCCGCACCGACGAGTACCTGGTGCTAGCCTCCCGGGATCACTGGGGGGACTGGCTCCGGCACTGGTTCTACCTCCGGGTAGGAGACCCGGGGGTGACCTACTCTCGGGAGCCATCGACGTACTCGCGGTCCAGTGCCCCGGTGGCCCCCGAGTGGACTGTGGCGGAGATGAACCTCCTTACCGCGATGGGGGAGGTTCGATTCCGGCGGTCCGTACGGGATCTTGCGGAGGAGATGGCTCTCCTCCGAGTGGCGCCGTTCCACACTCGCCGAGGGAGGGGGATGTCGCCGGCACACAGACTTCCCCGGATGACGGTGGCGAACCATAAGTATTCGGACTCTTTCTTCCCGCTAGGGGGTTCTTCCTAACACGCTTCATTTTTTTGTTCTTGCAGTTAGGTCCTATGGTCGGGCCAAGGAGGTCGCAGCGACCCTTGTCGGCCGGTACCACGAGGACGAGCACGAGAGGGTGCTGCGCGTCATCGGGGAGGGTCCTCCTTGAAACGTTGTCGCGGAGGCGTTCGGGTTGAGGCTCCCAGCCCGGACTCCTCTGCCTACCCCTGCTTCACGCAAGCGGGGGAAGGAGGTCACCGGCGGACCCTCGAAGCGGTCTCGTCCGTCTGGCAGCCCCTCGGGGTCCCGACCCCGGAGGAGCCTGACGAGGCCCCGGTCTTCTCCACCACCTTCTCCCGCGAAGGAGACTGCGGCGGCGGCCGGGCCGTCTGGTGCTGCTCCCGACACCGCAGGTGGGCTGGATCCGATGGGCGGTGTCCCGGCCGGAGAGGGTCAGGGCTCGGACTCGGAGATGTACGCCTCGAGTCCTTCACCGCCTCCGGCCCCCGCGGGGCCCCGGCCGTAGCCCTCATCCAGCGAGGTCTCCGTCCGGTTCTGGATGCCGGGGGGCCTGCCGATGGCCTCGATTCTGGCCCCGGAGACAGGTTCGTCGGTGGTTCGGCCCGCGACGGCGGCGCTCCCCGTACCCGGGAGGGGTAAGGGCCTGTTCGTCCGCCCCGGGGTTCCGGCGCCGCCGGATCAGGCCTCTGGCTCCTCCGACGGTGGGACTTCGGAGGGTGCTCTGCCCGGTGGGGAGGCCTCCCGAGGGAGCGACCCGGGGGGCGACGAGGGCGACGTCGACGCGGTCATCGCCTCCGGGCTTCGGGTAAGTTGCTTGAGTCTTACGCTCCTTCGTTAGTTGTGTTCTGATGACGGTTTCTGTGCAGACGGTCGCCTTAGCCCGGGGCCTTCAGGGCCCGGCTCGCCACGCGCCTCCGGGCCGCCGAGGACGTAGCGGCCTTCGAGCGCGCCGGGAAGGAGAAAGCGCTCAGGGACGCGGCCTCGGAGCGCTCTGAGAAGGAGCGGGCACTCGGGGAGTTGGCCGTGGTGCGGGCTCGGCTCGCCACCGCCGAGGATACGGCTTCTCGGCTACGGAGGGAGCTGCAGGTGGAGCGAGAGGCCGCAGCCTCGGGCGTCCAGGCCATGGTCGCGGGGGGCAGGGCGATCCGCACTACCCTCAAGGAGCTCGGGATCGAGCTCGGTCGGGGGGCAAGCCCTGACCCGGCTCCGACGTCGGTCGGCGAGGCCGCGCACTTTCATCGTGCGCAGGTCGCCCTGATCCCAGTTGCTGCGGAGGCACGGGCGCGCGGGCTCGCCGTCCCGATGATTGCCTTGGCGGCGGCCCTCGTCGAGCACCGCTGGGAGGGCGCCCGAGTTATCGGGGATTTGGTCCCCCGGAGCTTCCCCGCCTTCTTCGACCCTCGGCGGCCTGAGCTGGAGCGGTCCGCCGAGGTTCTCTTCGACCGGATCACCGGCGCCATGGAGACGGCGGTCGGCGCCCGGGTCAGGGCGCGTCAGCCAGCACGGACGTCCCCCCGGGGGGGAACAAGGACGGGCAAGTATGAGCTCCTCCCCCCCGGCTAGATTAGGCTTCTCTTTTTTTAGGTCTTTTGCTCCGGACGGCTTCCTTAGAGAGAGCCCCGGGAACTTGTAAATACCTTTTGACTGAAATAAAGTAGTTCTTGCGTTAAATGTGTTCAATTTGTCGGCAGGTATCTTTAGACGTCGCTTTTCCAGGGCTTTCTTGCTCTGAAGACCATCTTTTGGGGAGTGTTCGAGGGTCGCCCGGGGGGTCTAGCCCAGGTGGTGCCCGGGCGGCCTCGATCTTACTAAGTCTGGCAGCCGGGGGAGCATCCTTCGGGCTAGACTCCGAGTTTGTACATGACGACTTTGCGAAGGAAAGTGCCTTCGGGGAGCCAGCCCTTCTGCGTTGGCTCCCGGAGTGGCACTTAGGAAACTTCGACGATTGTCGCGCTGAGTTGTCTCCTCCGAGGTTGGGGGCTTTGAAAGTCCCCCCGCTCAGGATACTCCCCCCGGCCGGCTACGAATGTTGGCCAGAGGATCTCCTTCGGCGGGCTCTTCGGCGTATGAGGAGTTTGTACAAGGATCTCTCCCGGGAGATCTCAGAGGGTCTCCGGACTTATTAGGTGTAGCTGCTTCCCGAGACTCGTTCTTCGATGCATTTTCCTACGGGAGCCTATCTCCCCGGACAATACTCGCGCGCCCGGGTTTCTCCCGGGGGGCGCTTTCGTCCTACTGGGGGGGTTGTCCCCCAGTGTGGCGTTGTATCAATTTAAGACGCAGGTTTGTTTATTTGTCGTGCCTTTGCTTCAGAAACTTCGGAGCCTTTCGCATAAAGCCGTTATTTTTCTGTTCAGGTCCGGGGTTTTGCTCCTCCCCCCCCCCACAGCGGGGTGCAGCTCGGCTCCGCACGCTGTGGGTAGGGAGTGAAGGGGCCCGGACTACACCGGGTGTTTAGTTTGCGCAGCCCCCGATGGATGGTGTGCGACCGAGGAGCTGGTCAGTCTATGTTTTAGGAGAGCAAGCTCCGTCTGCCTCAGGGGGCAACGGATATTCCCTTAGGAGGGTTTCGTAACCCGGTAGCGGGTGTAGAGTGTTCGAGGGGGGACTAGTCTCTCGAAGTGACTCGTTACCGCAGTTTGTGAAAACTGGGTTGCCGCTTACCCCCTCAGTCCACGAGGGGTTACTGTAAGCCGCCCAATGGGAGCTGTGCTCCCGTCGTAGGGACTTTAGGCTGCGGTAGCCCACTTCCTCACGGAGAGGGCATCCTCACGGAGAGGGGATTTTTATAGAGAAGAAAAACTCCTGTAAAAGAATTCCAGCGGTGAAGTAGAAAAAAGCCATTCAATTTAATGAAGACGTAAAAATTCCAGAGTTGAGCACAAAATCCACTTGTATTAACATGCGATGAGATACAACGCCTCCCCCCGCGAAGGCGCGGCCGGGGAGGGAATTTACATAAGCCTCCCCCCGCGGAAGCGCGGCGGAGGAGGTGGCGAGCCCGGAGGCTAAACATAAAACTTGCGGAGCAAGGTTATGTTCCAGGTGTGCGTCAGCTCTTGGTCTTCAAGTGTGGAGAGCTTGTAGGCTCCCGAGCCCAGGACCGCGGAGATCCTGTACGGGCCCTCCCACTTGGGGGATAGTTTGCCCTGGGCTTGGGGGTCTGTCACGCGCTTGAGGACCAGATCCCCAAGGCGGAAGGCCCTTTCGCGCACGCGCTGGTTGTACGCGCATGCCATCTCGCGCTCGTAGATGGTGTGGTGGAGAAGCGCTCGGTCGCGTTCTTCTTCGACGAGGTCGACCTCCAACCGCTGGTTATCCTCGTTGGTTTGATGCGCCGCAGTCGGAGCTCCGTCGAGGAGCTCGACCCGCAGTGATCGAAAACCAATCTCCGAGGGGAGAACTGCTTCGGCCCCGTAGACGAGCGAAAAAGGCGTGCGCCCTGTCGCTCGGCTAGGGGTCGTGCGCATGGAGCAGAGGATGCTTGGAAGCTCTTCTGCCCACGCGCCTCGCCTGGAGGCGGTCTGTTCGAGCCGTCGACGCAGGCCTTGCAGGATCACGCCGTTGACTCTTTCGACGGCCCCGTTGCTTTGGGGATGGGCCACGGAGGCAAAATGGAGGGTAGTGCCTAAGCCTTGGCAGAATTCCCGGAAATATGCCGAGTCGAACTGGGTCCCATTTTCGACGGTGATTTCTTGGGGGACCCCGAAGCGACATACGACATTTTTCCAAAAAAACCGTTGCACCGCGCGGGAAGTGATGCTGGCCAAGGGCTCAGCTTCCACCCACTTGGAGAAGTAATCCACGGCGACCACCGCGTACTTGTAGCCCCCAGGCGCCGGGGGGAAGGGACCAAGGAGATCCATCCCCCAGCGCGCGAAGGGCCAAGTAACAGGGATGGTTTGCAATATCGCGGAGGGGAGCCTGGTGCCTTTTGCCATCTTTTGGCAGGCCTCGCACGCGGAGATCAGATCCCGCGCGTCACGGACCAACGTGGGCCAATAAAATCCTTGGCGAAGGGCCTTCGCCGCGACCGCCCGCGGAGCCACGTGGGATCCGCAGCTCCCTGAGTGTATGTCCTCAAGGAGCTGGAGTCCGTCAGCCCGCGGGAGGCAGCGAAGAAGGGCGGAAGCCCCCTGCTTGTAGAGCTTCCCGTCCAGTAGGACGTACGCCCTGGCTTTAGCGCGGAGACGCTTCGCCTCAACGTCACCGGAAGGTTCCCCCTCGTCCCTTATGCAGGAGATGAGGGGATCCATCCACGAGGCAACCCGAGTGACCTCGGAAACCTCCGGGACGCGAACCTCAGGATTCGCGTCCGGGAGGGTTATCGAGGGTCTTGTGATGATTTCCAGATAGGCGCCCTTGGGAAGAGGTTCCCGGGCGCTGGCCGCCCGGGCCAACGCGTCGGCCCAGTTGTTATCCCGTCGGGGGATGTACCGGGCCTCCAAGCCTTCGAAGTGTCTCTCCATCTTCCGCACTTCGCCCAAGTATAGACTCAGGTTCGTATCGTGGCACAAGTAGGACTTGTCCATTTGGTTGACCACTAGCTGGGAGTCTCCTTTCACTAGAAGGTGGTGGATTCCCAGGGAGCGCGCGAGGCGCAATCCCAGGAGGAGGGCCTCGTACTCGTTGACATTGTTTGTAGCTGGGAACTAGAGTCTGGCGGCGTATTCCAGCATCTCCCCTCCGGGACTCCGGAGAACCACCCCCGCGCCGGCCCCGGCGAGGCACAAGGAGCCATCGAACATGAGCGTCCAATGGTCCTGGCACCGGGGAGGGGCGAGGGGAGTCCCTTCGTCCGCTTCGGCGGTCGGGGTCCATTCCGCCACGAAGTCAGCGAGGACTTGCGACTTGATGGCAGAGCGGCCCGTGAAGGTGAGGGAGAAAGGAGCGAGCTCGGCTCCCCACTTGCCAATCCGGCCGGTGGCCTCCTTGTTTCTCACTACTTCTCCTAGCGGGAGAGATGACGGGACCGTGATTGGGTGCCCGAGGAAGTAGTGGCGGAGCTTCCGCGACGCCATGAGGAGGGCGTAGCACAGCTTCTCCACCTTAGTGTACCGCATCTTAGCCCCTTGAAGGGCCTCGCTGACGTAGTACACAGGACGTTGTTGTGCATCCTGTTCTTTCACGAGCACCGTGCTCACTGCGACGGGGGTCACGGCGAGGTACAGTAGCAGGGGTTCCCCCGGGGACGGGCTCACGAGCATCGGAGGGCTCGCGAGGTACTTTTTCAGCCCGTCGAACGCCGTCTGGGCCTGGGAGTCCACCTGAATCCCTCAAGATCCCGAAGGATTTTGAAGAACTGGAGCCCGCGTTCTCCTGACCGCGAGACGAAACGACCCAACGCGGCCAGGCGGCCTGCAAGCCTCTGCACGTCTTTGACGGAACGCGGGGGAGGCATGTCCAGCAGGGCCCGAATTTTTTCGGGATTCGCCTCAATGCCCCGCTGGGACACCAAGAAGCCAAGCAGCCTCCCGCCGCGTACGCCGAAAGCGCATTTTTCCGGGTTGAGCTTCAACCCGTACTTGCGGAGGCTGCAGAAGGTCTCCGCCAAGTCGTCGATGTGTGCGGCCGTGCGGAGGCTTTTGACGACCGCATCGTCAACGTAGACCTCGACATTGCGGCCGATTTGATCCTTCAGGACCAGCGTCATGAGACGCTGGAAGGTTGCCCCGGCGTTTTTCAACCCGAAGGGCATGTGGAGATAGCAGAAGGTGCCGAGGGGAGTTATAAAACTCGTCTTTTCCTCATCCTCTGCAGCCATCCGAACCTGATGGTATCCCGAATACGCATCGAGGAAGCTCATCAGTTCGCACCCCGCGGTCGAATCGACCAGTTGGTCTATCCGCGGGAGTGGATAGTTATCTTTTGGGCAAGCGTGGTTGAGATCAGTGAAATCCACGCACATCCTCCACTTGCCACTTGACTTCTTTACGAGGACGGGGTTTGCCAACCATTCGGGGTGGAGGACTTCCCGCACGAACCCCGCCTCTAGAAGCTTGGAGACCTCTACCTTGATGGCGTCTTGGCGCTCGTGGGATAACTTCTTCAATTTCTGCTTGACCGGGGAGCGGCTGGGGATCACAGCGAGCTTATGCTCAATCATGTCCCGGGCGACGCCTTGCATGTCCGAGGGTTCCCATGCTAAAACGTCTGAGTTTTCACGAAGGAAAACCGCGAGCTGCTCGGCGTGCTCCTCGGTGAGGTCTGCTCCGATCCTGACGGTTCTCTCTTCATCTCCCGCGGATAGCCGGACTTTCCGAAGGTCTCCCTCGGGGCGTGGCCTCGGAAATGGCCTCCCGAGGGGAATGGCCGGGGCTGCATGAGATTCAGGGGGAGGCCCCCCCCCGGGGTCTTGATCACGTTGATGTTCCCGACGGCGGCGGTGGCGCATTCGTAAAGAGCGCGGGCCACGTTCTGATCGCCTCGAACGGTGATTGCACCGTGAGGCCCAGGGATTTTCACGCAAAGATAGTTCTGGTGAATCGCCGCCCCCAGGTGGTTGATCGTAGTCCTCCCCATAATAGTGTTGTATGAAGAGGGGAGGTCCACCACATCGAATCGGACCATCTCTGTCCGGTAGTTCTCCGGGGTGCCAAAAGTCATTGGTAGATCGACCTTCCCCACCGGGTGGATGGTCTTCCCGGGAACGAAGCCTTGTAACGGCCCGAGTGCGGGCTGCAGTAGCTTCTCATCGACTTGCATTTCCCTGAACGCCTTCAGGTATAATACGTCGGCGGAGCTCCCACCGTCGACGAGGATACGTGCCAGTTGGCAGTTGTAGATTGTAGCTGAGACGATGAGCGCGTCGTCGTGCGGGAAGCGAACCCCGCGCGCATCTTCCACCGTAAAGGTGAGGGGGACGTCCGACCACTTTGGTGGTGGAGACGCATGCAGCACCCCCACCACCTTCACCTCTCGCGCGTACTCCTTGCGCTGGTGCTTGGAGTCCCGTCTCGCGGCAGATCCCCCCGTAATGACGTTTATGCGTCTTTGGGAGGTTTGGAAGGGGAGCTCCTGAGCTGGGCTCCCTTCTTGCGTTTGTCTTTGCTGCTCACCCGCGGGAGCGGGGAGCGCGGGCAAAGCTGTCGGGGGAGGCAAGGAGGCAGGGCCCCCTCCCCCCTGGCTGCGCTGGTCGAGGAAGGCCGCGAAGTGTTGTAGAAGCTGATGGCATTCTCGAGTAGCGTGGGTACTCGACTTGTGGAAGGTGCACCACACATTGGCTGTGCCCTCCTTGCTCTCCTTGGCGTGGCTTTCGCGCCCGCGGGAGGATTGTCCTCCAGCGTAACCCTTTGACTTAGGAGGGGCGCGACTGCCTTTGGTGCTGTCGCGCGAGCCGCCTCCGCCCTCGAGGATGAAAGCGTCCCTAGGCCGTGGCTCGCGACGACCACTTCTTCGGGGACGTTTGCTGGAGGGGTCCCTGGGCTCCTGGTCGGCGGGGGCAGGAGCCCCCTGGTTCTTTTTCCAAAGATCGTCCTCCTCCGCGCGGGCGTACTTCTCAAGTACGGTGAAGAGTTCATCGGCGGAGGTGGGGCAGCTCCGAGAGAGCCTCCGGTGGAGCTCCCCGGGGAGTATCCCGCTCTTGCATGCTTCGATGACCGTGGAGTCACGGACATGCGCCACTTTGCTTTTCACCTGAGCGAAGCGCTTAAAGAAGCTGCGGATAGTCTCCCCCGTCCTCTACCGGACGGTGTAGAGCTGGGACGAGTCCAAGGGCCGCACATAGTTGCCTTGGAAGTTCGCACAAAATTCGCGCTTCAGCTGCACGAAGGACTTGATGGATCCAGCTTTCAGGTTGTAGAACCATGAGCGTGCGATGCTCGTGAGGTAGAGGGGGAAGACATTGCATTGCACTGTCTCGTCCCCTCCGGCCGCCGAGATGGCCGTCGAGTACACCTGCACAAACTCGTAAGGATCGGCCTCACCATTGTAATGCTCGATGTGCGCCGGGCGGAAAGGCCGCGGCCAGTGTATGCAGCGGAGACGACTGCACAGCGGTTGGTTGGTCCCCTCAACTTCTTTGGGGGATCCATGGTCGCCGTCATCGCTTGCCGGGGACGCGTGCTCATTGTCGGAGTCCGGAAGGGGTGGCAGCGGTCCGCCGGTTTGGCGGTGTTGTCTCTTTTCTTCCGGGTTGGTTGAGCTGACCTCTTGGGCGTCAAGGTATCCCTCAGGAGTGGTGGCAGCTTCTTTGAACGGTCTTTTCCCCCGGACGATTTGGGAGCGCGTCTCCGCGCGCCCGCGGGTTCGGGGGAGACCTGACCGATGACGGGAGGTGGTTCCTCCGGACCTGGCGGTACGCATTTGCTCGACCTCCTCCCTTGTGAAGCGGGTCTGATCCGCTGGGGGCGCCCGCGGGGGCGGCCCCGGAGGGGGAGGGGGCTGATGCGCGTCTACCACAGCCCCAGTGGACGCTGC
Source organism: Pharus latifolius (assembly GCA_019359835.1). Classification (NCBI taxonomy): domain Eukaryota; kingdom Viridiplantae; phylum Streptophyta; class Magnoliopsida; order Poales; family Poaceae; genus Pharus; species Pharus latifolius. The sequence goes on from CM033324.1 coordinate 82,665,897, forward strand.
CGACGCGCGGACCGGGCCATGCGCCGGGTCTGCGCTCGGTTCGGCGGCGGGAGTGGTCGCAGTTCGAGTCCCCGGGGAGTCCGCGGGGGCGGGCGTTGCACCGATCCCGGGCGTCGGCCCATGGAGGGTGCCGGGATCGGGCGCCGGGGTTGGCCCCGGCACGGCGGTAACCGCTCGCGGGGGTTCCGGACCTGGGGCCGGACGACTCCCAGAGGCAGGGGAGGGCTCGGAGACGAGTTGACTCCCCGGCGCAGGAAGTGTCGTCGGGATCGGATACGGCCCGGGTGCGCCTCCGGGAACGGGGAACATCCCCGGCCTGGGAAAGGCGGGGTTCCCCATGAAGAATTGGGGCGGTGCCCCCATGAACGGATATGGAGGCGGGTAGACGGGAGCCGGGGGCTGCACCAGGACGCGCAGCAGCTCTTCCAGGGTGTGCTGGGTACGAAGCTGGCCCTGGATCAAAGCCCCCAGCATGGAATCTCCAGAGGCCGGAACGGAGAGTTGGGGCGCACTAGGCCCTGGAAGCTCGGTTGCGGCCGCTGGGTCGGAAACGAGGACCCTTTGGCCGGAGGCCGCGAGTAGAGGAAGCGAGTCCTCCGCCCGTACGCCCCCGGGCGGCAGGGCCGCAGAAGCCTCATCTCGCGGATGCGGAGCCGGGTTGCTAGGACCGGCGCCCTCGGGAGATGAGAGGGCTTGAGCTCTGGTGGTTGCGGGAGCCATGGCGATTCGTCGCAAAGTCCCCACGGACGGCGCCAACTGTCGTGGTATTACGGATACCCCGGCAGGTTCGGACGTGCGCAGCACAAGTACAGCGGCGCGAGCAGACCGAGTTACTGGTCTCCTCCCGCCGGGCAACACAGAAAGTGACACAGAGGTTTATACAGGTTCGGGTCCCAGTGGGGGCCCTAGTCCTGTTGGCTCTCTCCGGACGTGAGTCCGCTGGGGAGGTGAGCTCTCGGGGAGAGGTCTCCAAGAGAACCGGGAATTGCGTTTATATGAAAATGAATTGGAATTCCTGAAAAAGGGTACAAGAGGGGTATATATAGCCCCTAAGAAATACAAAAGACAAAAATGCCCTCGCTGCAACCGTTGGATGGAAGGGCAAAGACGTCCTTTGGCCTGATGGACGGCCTGGATGCTCGACACGTGGTGCCACAAGCTTCCTGGGGGCCCCACAGTCAGCAACAGCTCTTCATGGACCCGGAGGCCCTCTGGATCTCACCGGGCGCCACCGGGGTTCCGGAGACCCTCCGTATCTCACCGGGTGCCACCGGGGTCCCCGAGACCCTCCGGAGCTCACCGGGTGTCACCGGGGTCCCGGAGACCCTCCGTACTCACCGGGTGACACCAGGGTCCCGGAGACCCTCCGTAGCTCGCCGGGTGCCACCGGGCTCCCGGAGACCCTCCGTATCTCACCGGGTGCCACCGGGCTCCCGGAGACCCTCCGGAGCTCTCCGGGTGTCACCGGGCTCCCGGAGACCCTCCGGAGCTCACCGGGTGTCACCGGTCTCGGGGACCCTCCGGATCTCACCGGGTGTCACCGGGCTCCCGGAGACCCTCCGGAGCTCACCGGGTGTCACCGGTCCCGGGGACCCTCCGGATCTCACCGGGTGTCACCGAGGTCCCGGAGACCGTCTGGATCTCACCGGATTCCCGGAGACCCTCCGGATCTCACCGGGTGTCACCGGGGTCCCGGAGACCCTCCGGGTCTCACCGGGTGTCACCGGTCCCGGGGACCCCCCGGATCTCACCGGGTTCCCGGAGACCCTCCGGATCTCACCGGGTGCTTCTTAGGATTTCGTGGGACCGCTGGGGATTCCCCCAACAGATATACCCATATATGATGGGGTGATCGACGCCGAGAAGTTGGATTCTTGGATCGATCAACTTGAGACCTACTTTGACCTGAAAGGGTTCAGTAGCGCTCAAAAGGTGAAGTTTGCACCTTTGAAGATGAAGGACCACGCCAAGACATGGTGGAAGGCCCTTGTCGCCAGTGGTGAAGCTGACGACCTTGCGTGGGGTCAATTGAAACGACTTCTGCGACAAGAATTCTATCCGATGGGCTACCTTGAGGGGAGATGGGAGCGTTGGCACAGATTGTACCAACGGCGCGACTAGACCGTCCAAGACTATACGACAGAGTTTCGGCGACAAGCAATGGTCATCGGCATCTCGCTATCCGACCCTCAGGTATTTTGGAAATACACATCTAGACTTCAGAAATCGATCAGTACTGAGCTAAGTCTGTTCGGCGTCCAAGATATCGCGACCGCGAGCACAACTGCTATGGCGATCGAGAAGAAGAACAAATCCCGCAGCGACAATAGCACGAAGGAAAGTGCGACCTCGACAAAGAAAAAGCCGAGTCCGAAGAAGAACGAACGCTTCAAAATCGGGCACGGGTGCTTTTTGTGAGCATTGTCAAGTCGCGGGACATACGAAGGACAAATGCTACAAGCTTCATCCTGAACTTCGACCAAAGAAAAACGGACCAGGGAAAAGAACAACCACGGCTACTGTGACTTCACCCGACGAAGAAGTTGTCCGAGTGAATTCGGTTAATGAGGCGGATACGACCTTGTCTCTGATGGCAATGCCGAAGGAGAAGGGTTCGGATCCACCGAACGACCATCATCCGATGGAGGACTTGTTCACCATCAACATCCAGGTGAAGCACGAAGTGGTCGCAGCGATATTCGATCCAGGAAGTCAAAAGAATTTGGTCTCCGCTGGACTGGTTCGGCGACTTGGTTTGAAGACAACCACACACCCACGACCATATCCGCTGGGTTGGTTTACATCCGACGTGAACCAACAGATTACGAGTCAGTGTGTGTTGAAGTTTGCGATCTCTGCACGGTATATCGATGAGGTGCAATGCGATGTTGTCCCTATCGATATCTGTCAGGTGATTTTTGGGAGTCCGTATCTGTATGATCGAGACGCTCATTTCCATCTGCGAGCGCAAGAGTACGACCTCACCAAAGACGGAGTTAAGTTCGTGATCAGTAGAGACGTCCACATCAACACTTCTAACTTGATTACCGCAAATCAAGCCAAACGGATTGTTAATGCATGTCACAAGTATTTGCTTGTCATGATTCGACCCATTGGACAAAATGAGGGTACTCGACCAGCGTTGTCGTTGGCGTGCCGAGAAGATTCTGGTCGTTTGTCGAGACTACTGGAAGAATACAGTGATCTGTTCGAGACTACCCAGGGTTGTCCACCGAAACGTCCAGTCGAGCACGAAATTCAGCTTGTGTCCGATGCGACACTGCCCAATCTGAGTATGTATCGCAACTCAGTATTGGAGAATGAAGAGATCAAAAGACAACTTGGTGAGTTGCTGAACGATGGTGTCATTCAACCAAGTAGTTCACCTTGTGGATCTCCTGTGGTGTTAGTACCAAAGAAAGATGGAACTTGGCGTATGTGCATCGACTATCGAGCACTGAACAAGATCACCATCAAGAACCGGTACCCCCTTCCCCGTATTGACGACCTGTTAGACCAATTGAAGCATGCTGTTGTCTTCTCCAAATTGGATCTTAAGTCAGGATATCATCAAGTCAGCATCCGAGAGGAGGATACGTGGAAGACCGCGTTCAAAACACGACAAGGTCTGTTCGAATGGCTGGTCATGCCGTTTGGTCTCTGCAACGCCCCGGCAACTTTCATGCGTCTTATGAATGACGTATTGAGACAGTTCATCGACGACTTTGTGATCGTGTACCTCGACGACATATTGGTTTATAGTCGTTCGTGGGATGAGCACCTCATTCATGTCGAAAAGGTGTTCGATCAGCTTCAGCAACATCGACTTCGCCTCAACCGTAAGAAGTGCGAGTTCGGCCAGCAAACTCTACTTTACCTTGGATTCCTGGTCGGCAACGGTACGTTGCAAATCGACCCAGATAAGGTAAAAGTGATTCGCGAGTGGCCGCGACCGCGAACAGTTACGGACGTGCGTAGTTTTGTGGGAGCATGCCAATATCTTCAGAAGTTCATCCGACACTTCTCGATTGTGGCTTCTCCATTGCATGCGTTAACCAGGATCGATCAGAAGTTTGAGTGGACAGGGAAACATGAGGACACGTTTCTCTTGCTGAAAAGGAAGATCAGCGAGGCGCCTGTGTTAGCTTTGCTGAATCTCCAGAAACCATTCGAGCTAGAAACCGATGCCTCAGGTTACGCGATGGGCGCAGTGCTCATGCAAGAAGGTCGACCAGTGGCATATCACTCCGAGTTATTCTAGGGAGCTCAGAAGAACTATCCGACGTATGATAAGGAGTTATGCGCACTGCATCAGGCCGTGAAACATTGGCGGTGCTACCTCTTGGGTAAAGAGACGGTTGTCCACACCGACCATCAACCATTGCAATATTTGCAAACTCAGTCCAAGCTACAGCAAGCTCGGCACATGAAGTGGATGTCGTATCTGCAGCAGTTCAATCTGGTGATTAAGTACAAGAAGGGCGTACACAACAAATTGGCAGATATGTTGTCGCGACCACCAGTTACGACCCTCTGCTTATCAGCGTTCATGCAGATCGAGCCCTCATGTCATGATGACTATGCCACTATGTACAGTGAAGACCCTGATTTTCAAACAGTACTGACTGAGCTCGAAACAGGGAAACCTACGGAGTTCGTTCGTCGAGAAGCACTCTTGTACAAGGGCAATTTACTTTGCATACCTCGTGGAGCACCTCGAATTCAATGGATGCGAGAAGCGCACACATCGAAGGTAGCTGGTCACTTTGGGGTTACAAAGACGTTGCAAAATCTTCACCGACATGTGTTCTGGCCGCATATGCAGCAAGATGTGGCTAGTTTTGTTCAAGGCTTTGGTCTCTGTAGCATCTCGAAACCGGCAAACCGAAAAATGGGTTTGTACACTCCTTTGCCAGTTCCATCGCGACCATGGGAAAGCATATCCATGGATTTCTTGGGAGGATTGCCTAAAACCCGACGTGGCAACGACTATCTATTCGTGGTCGTTGATCGGTTCTCCAAAATGATTATTCTTATACCTTGTCGGAAGACTATCACGGGAGAAGAGGCAGCTCGGGTATTCTTTCAACACGTTTGGACACACTTCGGACTGCCGACTTCTATTGTGTCTGATCGCGATACCCGGTTCCTTAGTCACTTTTGGCGATCGCTCTGGACAATGATGGACACCAAGCTGAAGAGGAGTACTGCTTTTCATCCGCAAACTGATGGTCAAACCGAGGTGGTTAATCGCACAGTCGTTCATCTCTTGAGAGGTTATAACTCGAAGCACCCGAAGACCTGGGATGAAAGCATACCGTACCTGCAGTTTGCTTTTAATCGAGCCGTGCATGGTTCGACTGGAAAGTCGCCGTTTGAGGTATGTTTGGGATTTCTACCACAAAGTCCATTCGACATGGAGTTTGTGATCCCTACCTCAGCACAGAACAGCAAGGAAGCATCTGATCAGGATCGAGCACAAAAGTTCCTGGAAGGTATTCAACGACTCTATCGTGAGGTTGAACAGAACTTGCTGAAAGCTCAACTCAAGTACAAGGCGCGACATGATCGGCACCGAGTCGAAGCGCAATTTCAAGAAGGTGATATGGTATGGTTACATCTGAGTAAGGAGAGACTTAAAGGTGAAGGTAAGAAGCTCAAACCCATTCGTTATGGTCCTTTTCGGATTTTGCGGAAAGTGGGTAATAACGCTTGCCAGCTCGAGTTACCTCCATACATGAATATTTACTCGGTTGTTAATGTTGAGCACCTCAAACTCTTTGAGCCTTCAATGCTGGATGATGAGCCAGATACCATAGTACCATCTGTTGAAGATTTGGTCTATCAACGAGACGAACCTCTACGTGAAGATGTGATTCTGGAGAAGAAGGTGACTACCACCCGCAGTGGCACCAAGGAGACTTTTCGAATCGGTCGAAAAGATCAACGAGCACGTGCTGCAAAGTGGTACACCAAAGAAGATGGACAAGCCCAAGTTCCACATCTCCAGTTCGAGCGAGAGGTCGCAACAGGGGTTGGCTCCTTCTCAACAAGGGAGTCATGATCCGGGAGGATCTCCAAGTCCTGATCGCATACGGCTTCGCGACCAAGTCCTGATCGCATATGGGTCCGCGACCATGGATTGGTCCGCGACCAGGAAAAGGAATTCGTTCCCTGTTCGGAATTGTAATCCGATCCGAATGTGTATAACTAAGCTTATCTGTTTAGGATTAGTTATATGAGTCTAATACGTTTAGGTCTCTAAGTCTGATACGTACTCATACGATTGGACTATAAATACCTTGTAATAGGTATAGTTTAGATCATCGAAGAGTCATAGAACTTATTTGAGTTTTAGACACTTATAGTTCCTTCGATGTTGGCAAGTGTGCCTAACGTTCGATGTGTAAAGCCCTCTTTGAAATAAAGAGTTTTGCAATTACCTTGAGTTGTGTTTTCGATCAACCTTTGGGTTTCAGTATTTTCGAGTAAGATCTCGTTATTCCGCATATTAGAATCTGGGCGAGTCTAGTGCGAAAATCAAGACTTGGTCTCAAACGGATCAGATTGTTTACCCCGCAGAGGGAGAACGACATCCTCACCCGGGCTCTAGGAAATAAGGAGCATCCCGGGTGGACACGGGCCGTGGGAGCCATTGTGTCGTGGATGGCCGGTTTCGTAGATCCGGCTCCACCGAGGAAGAAGGCCCGCTCCTGGAAGGAAGAGGAAGCTGAGCTCTCCGATAAGATACGGGCTGAGATACGGGCTGAGGTACGGGTGGAGATACGGGCTGAGGTACAGTCTGAGGTGCAGTCTGAGGTCGCACAAATTAGGGAAGACCTCGCACGGTTGAGAGAAGCATTGCTGGCCAAGAGTGCAGATGCGGATCCCCAGGACGACGGTATCCTGCGGGGTCGGATAAGCAGTTGCGCTTCGAAGGTCCTCGCGGATCCAGTGGATCTACTTGAGGTACTGCAAGCCTTCATCTGTGCATTTAAGTTGATGCCACTCCCATTCTGTTAGAGTTGTTTCGCTAACCTGTTTTAATTGTTACAAATTTGTAGAAGCCGGAGGGCTGCATCCTACGGAATCACGTAGGCGCCGGGCAGGAAGTGGTTGGACACGGCTTCGTATATCCGTCAGGGCCAGATGTCCGGGTCCACTGTGTACCTCTGCGGTTGGGGTTCGCAAAGGTACAGGTGGACATGGCCATGCCGGGCTACAACGATTCTCCGTTGCCAGTCCCAACAGAGGAACTGCAGACACTTGCTGAGGCAGTGGGCTCCTACGTATAGTGGCCCAAGAAGTGTCTTCTAATACAACTGGTAAATCCTACACATTTTAGATTGCATCCTACACATTTTAGATTACATCCTACACATTTTAGATTACATCCTACTCAGTACACTCAACTTGCAAAATCTAACATACGTGCTCATTAATTGAAGTCGCCTCCCGTCGGGCTACCAGGGGACTGCGCCCCCAGCTCGGGGCATGAGGCCCGATTTTGTGTGAACCTGGACACATCAAAGACGGCCTCGACCCCACCCAGCGCATCCACGCCTTCACCTCGGAAGAAAGCCGCCATCAGCTCGCCCTTGCCTTCGAAGGTACGCGCTCAGTCCCCGGCAAAAGGCAAGGGCGGCAAAGGCAAGGGCAAAGGGCGACAGGGACTACCAGAGAGGTTCAAGAACGAGTTCCCACTCATGTCGGAGGCATCTTTGCGCAAATTGGATCGATCAACCAGAGCCCTCTACGATTGGTACCTACATCGAGCTCGGCACAACCTAAACTTCTTAGTTCCCTACAGGCCTGGGCAGTTCCACCGTGAGCCCGGGACTATATCCGTGGCACACGAGGATCTGTTCGACCTCTACAAATGGCGGGAGCTCGATATGTCCATCATACGGACTGGAGTCCTGTGAGTTTGCTGATGCTATGTATTGCTGTTTTCTAACTCTATTTGCTAACTCTGCATTAATGTTGCAGTTCATTTGAAATGTAGTAACTTTCTGTGAAATATTAATGTCGTCCTTTGCATGCAGGTGCATGTACAGGCTAGCATCGGAGGCTGCGTGTGACAAGGTGGGTTTCCTCGACCCAGAGAAAATAAGCCTCACGATGCTAGAGCAGGACGCCGCGCACGCTGAGCAGTACATATCCAGCGCGCTGATGGCGCAGCAGGACAGGGAGTTCATTCTGGTGCCGTACCACCAAAAGTTAGTGCATTTCGTACTAATTTAACTCAATCTTGTATGTTACACCTGAGATGTACTTTCAGCTAGCAGTCCTCTTTTACGTACAGTGCAGGGGCCACTGGATCCTCATCGTGATCTGTCCGCCGAGGAACGAGGTGTACTACCTCGATTCGATGCGTGACAGATTATCGATGGAATATGTGCTCAAGGGGAATATGGAGGCGTAAGTAACTTATATGTTTGATTTAAATTTTGACCTCACTAGCTAATGATAATACATTAACCGGCAATACTAACTGAAATGCAGGGCTTTTGATAAATATGTGTCCGCTGGAGGGAGGCATGCCGCACCGCAGGGCTCCCTACTAGCTTGGAAAGAATATGAGGTACTCACGAGACTTTTTGTTTATGCTTAATTAGTTTATGGAAACAATAGCTAACATGTCTTCGCATATGCAATTATCTCAGTGCCATCAGCAGCCGCAATCGTGGGAATGCGGGTTTTATGTGCTGTGCTACATGTACGACCTAGTGCGGACAAACTTTGCCTGATTCCCCCAGGTAAGCATCGATAGCTAACTCAAATTTCAAAAATGGGTGTCACGTTCTAAATTAGGAACTTAATTAGTTACTCAGTATTCACACATGCTTGCAGATCGCCATGTCGAAAGACCAATACGAAAATGCAAAGATTATAGATCTTCGACAAATCTGGGCACAATATGTCATGGAGGAAGTAGCGCCCAACCATACAGCATGACAGTTTATATACATGTGAATAAATATATATGTGAATAAATGTCCACATTGGATTGCAATTTGTATTTGTCCATACATATGTGAATAAATGTGAATAACTGTCTAATGTGTCAATCTGTTCTGTGAATTTACCTTGCATCTGTACTGTATTGTGTATCCAATCTATACTGTATTGCATGTGTACTGTATATGTGAATGTACTGTATTGTGAATGCAAATAAAGTACTGTATATGTGAATGCTCTATTGGTAAATTCATCCACAACCGAGAGACTACTGTAGTTTTTTCTATCGGTACAATCAAAATTAACCGTTAGAAGAGTGTGACCTTTCCTGCCGGTGAACTCATACATATCCGAGAGAGTACTAAGCTTTTGTCTGTCGGTAATCTTGTAAATAACTGTTAGAATAGTGGTACTTTTCCAACTGCTAGTGACGAGTTTTCTATCGGTACACTCCTAATATGCTGATAGAATAGTGTTCTTTTTTTCTGTCGGTAAACTTTTAATTAACCGTTAGAATAGTGGTACTTTTCCAACCGATAAACGTCAGACTACGACGGGTTTTCTATCGGTAGATTCATAAGATGCCGATAGAATAGTGAAGTTCTTCTATCGGTTATTTACCGATAGAAAATGTTCTGTCCTGTTCTATCGTGTCTATCTCTGTCGGTACAAAAATCGATAGTAGAAGGGTGTTTTTTACCGATAGAAGAAAGCTTTTCTGTACTAGTGTTCGGCCCTAGTCCTGTTGACGTGCTCCCGACACGAATCAGTTAGGGGGTGCTCTCTCTCAGGGAGAGGCTCCTAAGCACGTCTTTTGCTTTGAGTGAATTGGATGCAAATGAATCATCTTGAGTTACAAGAAGGGGGAACAAGGGTATATATAGACCTCGAAAGATGCAAATTACTAAACTACCCTATTTGTGACCGTCGGATTGAGGGCATCATGGTTTTTTGGTGGGGAACAGGGCACCGATCTTGGACACGTGACTGTCCTCGACTTCAGTCTCCCCAACCCTGGGCCCGGAGGACCGGAGGTCCCTACTCCGGGCTCCTACTCCGGAGGACGGGGTCCCAGAGGATGGAGGACCGGAGGAGTGAGGCTCCTACTCCGGAGGACGGGGGACTGGAGGAGAGAGGCTCCTACTCTGGAGGACAGAGCCTCGGAGGACGGGCGACTGGAGGAGGGAGGTTCCTACTCTGGAGGAGAGAGCCTAGGAGGACGGGTGACCGGAGGAGCGAGGCTCCTACTTTGGAGGACGGCGGGCCAGAGGAGCGAGGCTCCGACTCCTAATATTTTCCCCTAACAGCAGCCCCCGCACCCCGGGAGAAGATTTTGATGTCGTTGGGGGTGCAACTAAGTCAACACTTCCTGGGGGAGCATGCCCTTCTCAGAGAGCTCTCTGGGGGACGAAACGTTCCTTCCCCGGGAGAGGGAAGCACTATTTAAGCAGGGTGCGCGTTGCTTCGATTCTCGCACACCTTTTCGTATTCATGGTTAGATCTCTTGAGCCAACACGTGGTAGCCATTGGGACCGCCTTGGGCGTCAATATGGGGGGGGTGCCACTGGAGAGGGCAGGCCTTCTCGCTCACCTTTATATCCCAGCTAACACTTTGAGTGATTTCTCCCCTGGCTAGGAAACCTCTCTAGGGAAGGCACGAGAGGTGGCTTCGAAGGCACGCGGGAAGGCAGCGGACGTCCCTCCGGAGGAGGTGACCTCTGATTACCTTGGAGTCATGGAGTTTACTGTGGAGGACCGGGATACTCTCGTCTCTTGGAGGGTTTTTGTAGAGGGGGACATCCGTGTCCCGGGAGCGGAGGAGACCACTCCGAGCCCTCGGGACAGGGAGGTGGTGGATTTCATGGCCTTTGTGGAGGCTGGCCTCCGAGTTCCAGTCCACCCCATGCTCCGGGACTTCCTCTACGAGCACAGGATAGCGCTAAACCATTTGACACCCAAAGTCTTTGTCTGGATGGGACTGTTCTTGTGGCTATGCGAGACCGCCGTTGGGGTGGAGGGGACTCTCTGCCTCTTCCACTACTACTACCGGGTGATGGCGAAGAGCTCCCCGGTGGTGAAGCATGGACTGAAGTCGACTTGCGTCTCGATAATGCTGAAGAACGTCCAGACCCAGGCGGAGGAGTACCCGGTCGCGGCCTCCTAGGACCACTGGGAGGGCTGGACCTGAAGGTGGTTTTACCTCCGGGCGTGAGATCCGGAGGTGACCTATATGGATGATTTTAGTGTTTATGGTTCCTCTTTCGATGCTTTTCTACAAAATCTTTTATGAGTCTTAAGCAGGTGCGAAGAAGTCAACCTTGTGCTAAATTAAGAAAAGTGCCAATTCATGGTTCAAGAAGGCGTGGTACTTGGTCATGTGATTTCTGAACGAGAGATTGAAGTCGACAAGGCAAAAATCGAGGTCATAGCAAGTCTTCCACCACCAACAAACATGAAGGGCATACGCAGTTTCTTGGGACATGCAGGTTTTTACCATCGTTGCATTAAGGATTTTTCCAAAATTGCTAAACCTCTCACTCATTTTCTTGGTAATGATGTGCCTTTTGATTTTGACGATAAATGTCTTGATGCCTTTAATCTATTGAAACTTGCATTAACTAGTGCTCCCATCATACAACCTCCAAATTAGAATGAACCCTTTGAATTGATGTGTGATACTAGTGATTATGCAATTGGCGTTGTTCTAGGGAAAAAGAACAAATAAGGTTTTACATGCTGTATACTATGTATGCAAAATTTTGGATGATGCTCAAAGTAATTACACTATGATTGAAAAAGAATTGCTTGCTGTAGTATATGCCTTAGACAGATTTTGCCCATATCTAAATTGCTTCAAAAGTTATTGTGCATACTGATCATGCTGCTCTTAAGTATATTTTGACCAAGACAGAAACCAAGCCACGGCTTGCACGATGGATTCTATTTCTGCAGGAATTTGATTTGGAGATCAAAGATAAAAAAGGTGTTGAGAATGTCATCGCCGATTATATCTCGCGACTCTTAATCGACACCATCGATGTTCACATCAATGACGCTTTACCCAACGAGTACCTTTACTTGATTCAACAAGAACCATGGTATGCTGATATTGCAAATTATTTATTTAACTATGAACTTCCTCTAGGGTTGACAAGTCGACAAAGAAAGCGCTTCCTCCATGACATCCGACGCTATTACTGGGACGATCCGAACCTTTTTAAAAAGGGAGTTGACAATATCTTTCGATGATGCGTGCTCGACCACGAGATTCAAAGTGTTCTTGAACACTGTCATTCATCTCCATGTGGTGGACACGTCGGAGCTTCAAAAACAGCAGCTAAGGTATTGCAATCAGGTTTGTTTTGGCCTTCCTTATTTAAAGATGCTTATGACTTTGTGCAAAAATGTGATCCTTGCGAGTAGTAATTAGTGATGACGGTGCGCATTTTACTAATTACCAATTTTAGAAATTGCTCATGAAATATGGGGTACTTCATAAAGTTGCTCTTGCATATCACCCTCAAACAAGTGGACAGGTTGAAGTCTCAAACAGAGAAATCAAGTCCATCTTGCAGAAGGTGGTGGCACTGTCCTGTACGGATTGGGCACTCAAACTTCCAAATGTCCTTTGGGTGTATCACACTACATTCAAGACTCCGCTAGGTATGACACCTTACAAACTTGTATTTGGTAAAAACTGCCACTTGCCTGTTGAACTGTCACACAGGGCGTTATGGGTGTTAAAAAACTCAACTGGGACTTTGACAAAGCGGAGCAAAGGCGCAACCTCGAATTGCATGAATTAGAAGAGCTTCGGAACAAATCCTATGAAAGTGCCTTGATCTGTAAAGACAACACGAAGAAGTGGCACGACAAACGGATCCTCAACCGTGAGTTCAAACCAGGTGATTTGATTCTATATATTATTCAATTCTTGGTTGAAACTGTTCCTAGGAAAATTGAAATCGCGATAGACTAGGCCATACGCGATAGAAAAGGTCTTTCCGTATGGTGCCGTAGAACTTCGAGCGCAAAACGGCACCACTTTCAAGGTAAACATGCACTGTATCGAGCTTTACAATGCGGGAGACCAGGTAAGTCCACTAAACTCGGTCGATTCCTTTGATTCCATATATTTTTGAACGACTGAGGATGTTCTGTCGAGCGGGACATTAAACCAGCGCTAGCTGGGAGGCAACCCGGTATACTAACATGTAGTTCTCTCTTTTTTGAACGCAGCGGCGCAAAAATCACTCAATTCCGACGCCGTTTGACCTCCCAAACCTTGTTTTCAGTAGACTAGGGTTGATACTTTTTGAAAAAACCAAAAAAATAAAAATTTTCACACTGGCCGAGACCACTTGCACGACCAGTTTTGGGCTTTGTTTGGTTGAAATTTTCAAAAAAAAATCAATTTTTACCTCAGCCGAGATGACCATGACCAGGTTTACGACCAGTGGTGGCTTTGGTTTGAAGATTTTTCAAAAAATTCAAAGTTTTCTTTTGCCCGACCTCGAGCACGACCCGTGTTTCGACTAGTGTCGCGCTCGGGCGCAATTTTTCAAAGAAAAATAAATTTTCCAAAACCAACCGAGAAGAGCACGGGTATGAGCACGACCAGTGCTGCTTTTGGGTGCGAATTTTGTAAAGTAAAATTAAATTTTTCAAAAGTCCTGACATGAGCACGGGTACGAGCATGACCAATGTTACTTTTGGGTAGATTTTTCAAATAAAATAAAGTTTTTCTTTTTTTAAACTGTGCCGAGCATGACCTCGACCACGACCAGTGCTGGTTTCGGGTGGTTTTCAAAGGAAATTTAAAAAAGTTTCAAAAACCAACCAATGGGACCACGATCTCGATCACGTCACGTGGCACGCCTAGGTTGAATTTTCAAAATATTAAAAATATTTTTATTTTTGACCAGAAAATCCACGGCTAGTGGCATGTGCCGTGTGTGTGTTTTTCACAATACGTGTTCGAGGTCATACCATAGTTTGTGCGATCAGATGGTTGAAAACACAAAACCAAATTTACAATCGAACCAAACACAACCCGTGCTCATGATCGTGGCCCCGAAGGTGTGACCAGCGGGTCGATTGTCGATGAAACCGAATTGGGCACGCCCCGTGCCCGTGGAAGTATCCCCGTCAGTGCGACCACCTGGTCGTAGTGGGTGCAACCCGAGCCGAACATGACCCGGAGCACATCCCTTGCCCGTGGTTGTGGCAGGCTCAGTTTCCTCTCCTTTTTTGGCCGAAACTAACCTTTTTGCTTTCTTTTTGTCCTTTTGCTTTCCAAAACCTTTTATAACTCAACCTACCACCTATTTAACCATAGCCATCCTCTCCAAATAGCAGCATCCATTATTTTAGCCAAACTTTTTCTCAAAAAAACCTCTCCAAACTTAGCCACACAAATCCAAATCCGACCGTTGAAACTTCAATCCGATCGCGGATTCTGGCTCCTCGCGCCTTGACACCTTCGGATTTGAAGTTTTCTCAGCAATGACGACTCCTCGACGCAATGTTAAGAAGGTAATGAAGTGCAAATGTGGTATGTTTCCTCAAACTTTCTCAGATCCAGATTTTTCGCAAATTTACTTCACAAACCCTAATCATCTTGCTAGATTTATGCATTTAAAGAAGAGACCTTTGTGGCCTACTAGATTTTTGGATGTTCATGCCACTAGATCTCTAGGAATTGAAGATGATGTTAACACTTGCTTAGTAAGGTGGGTTGGGATGCCCTTATAGGAGTTTGGGTTCTGACTTTTCGCAAAGTTGTATGGGAGATTCTAGTCTCCTTTGAACAAAACACTATACGTGTTCCCCCCGATGAAACTGGAGGTGTTCGATTTAGGTTTGCAAATGTGGATTATAAATTTTCAATAGATGAATTTGCAAATCTGTTGGAGTTTAAACACGGGGGAACTTTTCATGCTTCAATTATCTGCACCCTCGGTAAAATTTGGAGTGATATTGCAGAGTAAGGGCAACATCTTTTTCAACCTGGTAAATCCAAGGCCGCCAAAATTTGTAATCCGGCCTTTCCCTATTTACAGCGTCTCATGGTCGGAACAATTTTGGGCTGTGACAGTAACCAAGATAAATTTTTAGAAACCGAGGTTGAATTTTTGTGGGCTATGTTAGGCAAAATTCATATATCATCTGCAGCCTATTTTACCCGTCGCCTTGAAAGTACTGAGAAAGATTTACGCAAAACCTCACCCATAGTCTTAGGTGGTTTACTCACTCACTTAGTAAAAACCTTAGGGTTTGATGCTAAAGATTATCATGAATCTGTGCCTGCAGCCACCTTAGATTTGAATGCATTGTTTTCAATGGGGTTTTGAAGGAGAGAAGAAAATTCTTTTCATTGGATTATTAATGGAATACCCTCTATCCTTTTGCCCGATATTTCTCAGACTTGCTTATCTAATGAGCAAAATTAGAGAATGCTCCCATCTAACTCATCTGATCATAATTCATCATGTGTTGCTGAGTCTAACCAACCAGCAACGACTAATATTGCCGCTTTGCATGCTTCCATAGAGTCCTTGTGCACTAGTTTCTTTGACTTTAGGTCGGAATTTGCATAATACAGGGCTTCAATGGATTCCAGGATGGACAACCTCATCAGTTGCGTAGATCGCCTCTACGAATATCATGTACACGCAGGCCACATCCTCAAGGACGGCACATTTTCAGGCGCACGTACCCACTATGGGGACAACCTCTCCACCCATCGACTTTCCCTACAACTCTTTCCACCCCCTACTTATCCATCCTATATATTTCCACAGTTCTACCATTCTCCTCCACCGGTTTCCGATGAGTGATCTCCAAGGTACGCAAGTATTTTATTTTATTTTTCTTTATTTTTGTTTTTCTTTTCAGGTTTTAACTTGCGACACCTTGGACTGCACCATCGGAGCTATGTGGATCACAACATCCTCTTTCACTCCACCATCTTCCACAACATCTACCAACGTGAACCACAACCGCAAACAGTAATATGTATCTCTCTCCATACATTGAGAACAATGTATGATTTAGCTTGGGGGGGTGTTCACTTAACCGTTTGCTTAGTCTGATTTAGTTTGGGGGATGTTCTCTTCACCATATATTTAGTCTTCATTGAATCATCATTCCACCACATTCCATCATAAACTAAAAATAAAAAGAAATTTAACACTCGGAATGCCTGGTTTTGAAGATGATCTGTAATCAATTAGATAACTATTCCATCACATCTTTGCATATGATCCATTGAACTTAGCTCTCTTAAAAATTTTCTTTCCTTATGTTTAGTTTTATCTTAAATTGACCATTAAAATTTGAACTTATCTATTAAATTGTACTTGACTTTTTCTAAATTGAAGATTTCTAATAAAACTATTTTTTAGAAATAACTCTCTTATGTTACTTTTTATACTTAGATTGCTAATTGTCCTTCTCTTTATAAATAAAAAAAATGTGTAAGAGTAAAATATAATCGACTCACCTGAGGGGAGGCGGTGATGAATCATCGACCAGCTGGGGAAGCGAAGATTTACTTATGCACACAAAAATATTTTCAATAAAATGGTTGCTTAAGCTGCGGCTTTGTCTAGTCTCATGTAACGTATATGAGACCCACTGGGGGGAGGCAGTGGTGAATCGTCGACCAGCTGGTGAAGGGAAGGTATACGGAGCATTGAGGTTGCTTACAGGGGCTCGGGAAACTGACAAAACTGCCTTTCTGTAAGTGCACTTAAGTAAGCGTCTTCAGCTGTGTCTCCTCTAGTCGCGACGGAATGATCCAGTAAAAATATTCTGGCTAAGAGCACGAAAAAAGTTGAAGAAGAAAAAAAACAACAACAAAAAGAGAATAAGTGTTTTAATTTTTCTTTAGAAAAGGGTAATCTAGCAACTTTGTATAAATCATAACATAACGAGTGTTTTCTTTGCATGGTTTATTCTAAAACCTATATGAAAGAAGATTATTAAGACAGTTTAATTGATTAAGCTCTCTCTTTTCTAAGGTTGAAATTTGATAATCTTAATATATGCACTTGAAAAGTTTAAATTGCTAAGATCAATTGCCTCATATGCATAGATGTATTGTGAATCTTCGGAAGATTGTTTATTGAAAATCAGATAAACCAAGGCATCTCAATTTTTGGAAAATCATTCACATTCTTTGCTTGAGGATAAGAAAAATGCTAGCTTGGGGAATTTGATAAGTGCTAACTTGGTAGCACTTTTACCCTAGGTTTAGTATAAAAAACATGCAAAATCATGTTTAACACTCCTTTGATGCGATATTTTATGTGCAAAATTTAACTAGTTTTACAAATTGCTTTCATGGTTGTGTTCATCATGTTTCAGGGATCAAACCTGCCAAATTTGAAGCAATTTCAACCACATTTGAACATCAAATGACCAAAAAAACCAACTGGAGAAGCAAAAGAGTCCTGGTCGAAGTCGAATTGGTGGGTAAAGCATCTTATCCGTACGAAACAACACGAAAAAAGGATTTTTACTCGAAAAGGACCTTGCTCGAAAAGAAGACCTGGTCGCGGTTGAAGAAGATTCCCACTCGGTTACGGTCGCGCCACGCATCTGGCTGTCATTGAGCCACATGTCCCGGTCGTGATCGATTCGGTTTCGGCTACGAAGCGTGTGTGGCCGTGATTGCGCCACATGTCCCAGTCGTGTTCGAATTGGATTCCTCGGCCTGGTTTTGGTCGGTTTTGATCCAAACCGGTTTTTTCGGATAGGGTTTGATCAGGACTGGTCGTGGATGAGCCGTTTTGAAGCAGGTTGATCCAAACTGGTCGTTTGTGGGATGTTTTGATCCGGTTTTGACTTAAACTGGTCGAATTTGGTTGGTTTTGACTCAATTTTATCCGTTCTCGCACCGTTCGAAAGCAGACTTCATCGCCTACATGTCATGGAGTTATTTTTGGACATGTTTTCGTATGTACAATAAATAGAGAAGCTTTTTGCTCAATTAGTCATCTCTTTTTCTTAGTTTTAGAAGCCATTAGGGCTTAGTTTTCTTAGAAGAGCCCCTTCTCTATTTTTATTGCTTTTGTAAGCCGGCAAGAATGGCAACTTCAATTCTCAAGCAATCAAGTGAGTTTTTATTTATTTCTTATTATTATTTCTGCATTCTTATGGCTTTTAGTGAGTAAATCACCTCTTGGGTTAGGGATGACCTAATCTTGAAGGCGTGATTCTTCCTCGGTCTTTATTTCAAGTTTTGGAGTAATTTCATGATGTTTTCTTTCTCCAAACCCTAAATTCTTGTTTCGGCAATAGACGTAATAGTTGAGTCCTAGCAAAAATTTAGGGGAGTTCTTGAGTTCTTAGCACCTCGACGAGGAACCTTGAACAAGTGAGAGGCTCTTGCCAAACATGACAGTAGAAGCGATCCTCTGACTGTTGACCCAACACCCCAAACTGGAAACTTAATTTTTTTTGGAAAACAATTGAAATTATCTTACAATCCTTGAACCTTGGATAAAATTACGCTAGATGGTTAAGGAACTCCTGAAACCCTAGATTGTCATTCCAGCTTGCAAACCCTAGATTGATAGACTTAGTTGTAGAAAAATAAACCCCAAAATTCGTTTAGATTGAATCAGTGATCCATTAAACTAGAAAGACGAATACGTTTGTTCCTCGTGGAATTCGACCCTCAAGTGCTCAACGTTCAACCGTTCACTTGCAGTTATTACTACACATTGCACTCGATCCTCTTGGGCGCGATCATTGGCCGCCTCCGGAGATGCCTACTCCCAGGCGCTCCGGGAGTCGGAGTTGGCAGGTGCCCGGGCTCTCGTCTTGGCTGGGAACTGGCTCCGGGCCACGTTGATTGGGCTCGGGATCGAGTTCAGTCTGGAGGAGAACCCCCACAACCCATTGCTGTCTTTGGCGGAGGCCCACCGCTTCCTCACCCGACACATCGCCGCGATCCCAGAGGCGGCAGATGTCCGGGCCTGGGCCCTGGCGACCACCACCATCGCGATCGCGGCCTCTTTGGTCGAGTGCCAAGGGGTCGGGGCTCGAGTGATCAGGAGTCTCGTCCCGCCGAGCTTCCGCGATTTCTATGAGCCCCGCCGGAGGTTGCTCGAGGAGCTAGCTGAGGCGTTTTATGACCGGGTGATTGGACCTCCCAGGGCAAGACGCCCCCACAGGGCGGACTAGGGGACTCCGGATGACGCCTCCTCTGGGGGGGACGACGACGGGCAAGTATGAGCCTCCTGTCCCCCTTGGATAGTCTTAGCAGTACTGGATGCACAATGACCAACCATACTGATATGTACCGGTCAAAGGGTTTGCCGAATGCCTTTTTTTGTTCATAGGACATTTTTGCTCCCAGTAGTTCTGTAGGGGGAACCCCAGTGACTTGTAAATCATTGAATCAAATGAAATGAAATATTTTTTGATGAACCCTTGTGTCATTATGAATAGGTGTCTGGGCCAGGGGTCCTGGAGGAGGGCACGAGGGGCCTTTCCATCTCCGGAACTCCCGCTCCCGGTCCCCCCCCCCGGGGGGGGGAGCTTTACTTAGATGGTTGTCAAATTGGCACTTAGCAAACTTCAACAATTGCCGCGCGGAGTTGCCCGAGCCTCCTCCGGGAGTTTGGGAGGTTTTCTCGGTGCAAATCTAGCCACCAGCTGGGTATGAGTATTGGCCGGAGGACGCGTTGAGCGTGGCGAATCAGAGAGTCTGCAGTTTGTACAAGGACTTGTGGCAGGAGCTTGCTGAGGAACTTGGAGGGCGTTAGTTTCCTCCTCCTGGTCTTAGCCAGAGGAGGTTTTCCAAATTGGTCACTCGGGAGAGCTTAACTCTCCCGGTCATGTACGCCCTTTGCCTACCGGGAGAGGCTATCCCCTGGCTTGTTTTCATTAATAAAGTGGCACTTAGTGCCTTTTCTTCGAATTTAGCCAACGCCCTCTCCCGGGAAACAACCTTCTGGGAGGGAAAAAAGGTCGTGCGCCGGTGGCGGGAAGCCCCCCGGACCGGAGAAGCCCTCTCCCAGGAAAGGATCATCCGGGAGAGAAAAATGACCGCGTCTGGGTGGTGCGGAGCCCCCGGACCAGAGAAGCCCTCTCCCAAGAGAGGATCACCCGGGAGAGAAAAATGACCGCGTCCGGGTGGTGCGGAGCCCTCGGACTGGAGAAGCCCTCTCCCAGGAAAGGACCATCCGGGAGAGAAAAACAACCGCGTTCGGGTGGCGTGGAGGCCCCCGGACCGGAGGAGCCCTCTCCCAGGAAAGGAGCATCCGGGGGATAAAAACAACCGTGTCTGGGTGGCGTGGAGTCCCTAGACCGGAGGAGCCCTCTCTTGGGAAAGGACCATCCAGGAGAGAAAAACAACCGTGTCCAGGTGGCGTGGAGCCCCCAGACTGGAGGAACCCTCTCTCGGGTATGGATCATTCGGGAGAGAAAAACAACCGCGTTTGGGTGGAGCAGAGCCCCTGGACTGGAGAAGCCCTCTCTCGGGAAAGGATCATCCGGGAGAGAAAAACAACCGCGTCCAGGTGGCGCGGAGCCCCTGGACTGGAGAAGCCCTCTCCCGAGAAAGGATCATTCGGGAGAGAAAAGATACTCCTGTCAGGTCAAAAAATCCCATTACGCCTCCAGTCGAATTTTTATCGGTTGTGGTCGATTGGGGCCTGGTCAAGAAATCCCAAACCCGTTCGGATCTAGTCAAGACTTGGTCGAAAATAATCTCAGATGTCTCTTCTCCCCCCGCAGCGAGGGGTGGCTTAACTTAGGTGACCCATGTTGGTGTTACGAAAGAAATTCAGGCCACTTCCTTCGAAGGAGAGGGCACCCGCGGGGGGTCAAAAACAGGCCGGAGAAGATATTCTCGTATGGACGAACCAGGGGATTTGATTTGAAGTCCACCGGCCAATTGTGACCTAAATCGCTCCTGGAAGAGGAAGAGCACAAGAATGAGCTCTGGAGTGTATGGGGGGGGGGACTAGTCCTCCAAAGTGACTCGTTACCTCGGTTCTTTGAGAACCGGGTTACCGCTTACACCCTCAGTCCACGAGGGGATATTGTAAGCCGCCCTAGGAGGAGCGGGACTCCCACCATCGGGACTTTTAAGGGCTATGCCGTAGCTAGTAACATCCTCGTAACGAGGGCATCCTCAGGAGGGCATCCTCGAAGGGGCATCCTCAAGATGAAGGCGTCACCTCAGGGGCGATTAGAAAAAATATTCTGCAAAAGAAGACACAATAGGGAGAAAAACCATTTTCATTGATTTGAATAAGCTGGTACAATGCCTCCCCCCCTGTGAAGTCGCGAAGGGGAGGGTGAGAGGCCTGAGACCATTATTGAGCTTGCCGCGCCTTCCCCCTACGAAGTCGCAAGAGGGGAGGGGGGAGGCTTGGAGACTAAGTATAGAACTTGCGGAGCAATTTCACGTTCCATGTGTGCTTCAGCTCTTGGTCTTCGAGAGTGGAGAGCTTGTAAGCTCCCGAGCCAAGGATTGTGGTGATCTTGTATGGCTGTTCCCACTTTGGGCTGAGTTTCCTTGAGCTTGAGGGTCGGTGACGGACTTGAGGACTAGGTCCCCCAAGCAAAAGGCTCTTCCTTGGACACGCTTATTGTAAGCGCGCGCCATTTCACGCTCGTAAATGGCATTGCGAAGGAGGGCTTTGTCCTATTCTTCTTCGACGAGATCCACTTCCAGCCTTCGGTTTTCTTCATTGGTGTGGAACATGGTAGCCGAAACTCCCTCGAGGAGTTCGACTCGCAGCGATCAGAAACTGATTTCCGGGGGGAGCACTGCCTCAGCCCTGTAGAGAGCAAGAAAGGAGTGCGTCCCGTCACACGGCTCGGGGTCGTGTGCATGGAGCAGAGAATGCTCGTCTACCCATGCTCCGTGCCTGGAAGCGCTCTGCACCGGGTGATGATGAAGCCCCTGGAGGATAACCCCGTTGACACACTCGACCGCCCCATTGCTTTTGGGGTGAGCCACTGAAGCAAAATGGGGGGTCATGACCAAATTTTGGCAAAACTCACTGAAGACTGCGGAGTAACTGGGTTCCGTTGTGAACAGTGATCTCTTGGGGGACCACGAAGCGACACACTATGTTCTTCCAAAAGAACCTTTGCACCGCCCGGGATGTAATGCTGGCTAGGGGTTCCGCCTCTACCCATTTGGAGAAGTAGTCCACAGCCATGACTGCATATTTGTATCCCCCCGGCGCCGGGGGGAATGGGCCTAGGAGGTCCATCCCCCATCGTGCGAAGGGCCAGGTGATTGGAATGGACCGCAGTGTGGCAAAGGGTAGGTTTGAACCCTTTGCCATCTTTTGGCAGGCCTTACAAGTTTAGATAAGGTCTCTTGCGTCGCAGGCCACTGTGGGCCAATAGAAGCCTTTCCGAATAGCTTTTGTGGCGACGGCCCGCGGGCCAAGGTGGGAATCGCAACACCCGAGGTGAATGTCCTCGAGGAGTTTGATCTCCTTCTCCCTCGAGAGGTAGCGAAGTAGTGCAGAGGCCCCTTGCTTGTACAATGCCCCTTCTATCAGAATGTACGCTCGTGCTTTGGCGCGAAGGCGCTTAGCTTCAGCGTCGTTGGAAGGCTCCCCCTCCCCTTTAATGCAAGAGATGAGGCGGGTCCATCGAGGATATAGCTTAGACGATCTCCGTGACGTGAGGGTTATTGGGCCCGGAGTCCGGGTCGGGGGCTACTGCAGAAGGCTTTGGGATGATTTCCAGGAAGGCGCCCTCGGGGAGGGGTCCTCGGGCACCTGCCGCCTGTGCAAGGGCGTTGGTGCAGTCGTTGTCCCTACGTGGGATATGTCATGCCTCGAGGCCTTCAAAGTGATTCTCCATCTTTTGGACCTCCTCGAGGTAGAGGCTCAGATTCACGTCATGGCACAAGTACGACTTATCCATTTGGTAGACCATGAGCTGAGAATCCCCCTCAACAAGGAGGTGTCGGATTCCCAAGGAGAGGGCGAGACGCAACCCTAGGAGGAGGGCCTCATACTCCGCGACATTATTCGTCGTGGGGAACTCGAGCTTTGTGGCTTATTCGAGGGTTCTCCCCTCGGGGCTTCGATGGACCAACCCCGCGCTGGCCCCTGCCAGGCACAGGGAGCCGTCAAAGAAGAGGGTCCAGTGGTCATTGCACGACAGTGGCGTGGCGTGCACTTCCTCCTCCGGTTCGGGGACCAGAGCCTACTCAACCCCAAAGTCTACAAGGACTTGCGAGTTGATTGCGGACCGTCCGGTTAGGGAGAGGGAGAAAGGGGCTAGTTCAACCCCTCACTTCCCTATCTGGCCAGTGGTTTCATTGTTCCGGAGCACTTCTCCCAAGGGGAGAGAGCATGGCACTGTGAGGGGGTGGCCCAAGAAGTAATGGCAGAGTTTTCTTGACGCTATCAGGAGGGTGTTACAAATCTTCTCCATCTTGGTGTATCTCGTTTTGGTGCCTTGGAGAGCCTCACTCACGTAGTAGATTGCGCGCTACTGCCCGTCTTCCTCCTTGACGAGGATCGCGCTAACGGCGATTGGGGTGGCCGCGAGGTAGAGGAGCAGAGGCTCCCCTTGACACGGGCTCACGAGCATTGGAGGGCTCGTGAGATACTTTTTCAGGTCTTCGAACGTGGCCTGTGCCTCGGGGGTCCAATGGAACCCCTCCAGGCTGCGGAGGTGTTCAACCGCTCACCGGCCGCTTGGCTGCACTAAGTTGTTTCGTTGGACCCCCGAGGCAGTAGCGCCCAATCGTGGTGGAGGCATGTCGAGGAGGGCCCGAATTTTTTTGGGGTTGACTCAATGCCCTGCTGGGACACAAGGAAACTGAGAAGTTTCCCTTCACAAACACCAAAAGCGCATTTTTCTGGGTTAAGCTTTAACCCATACTTGCAGAGATTGCAGAAAGTTTCAACTAAGTCTTCGAGGTGAGCAGTAGAGAGCGTGCTCTTGACGACCGTGTCGTCGACATAGACTTCCACGTTGCGGCCAATTTGATCCTTCAGGACTAAACACATGAGGCGTTGGAAGGTTGCCCCAGTGTTTTTTTTAGCCTGAAGGGCATATGGACATAGCAGAAGGTTCCAAGGGGATTGATGAAAATCGTCTTTTCCTTGTCCTCCGTGGCCATTCGGACTTGGTGATAGCTCAAATAGGCGTCTAAGAAGCTCATCAGCTCTCATCCTATGGTGGAATCTACCAGTTGGTCGATCCGCGGGAGCGGGAAGTTATCTTTTGGACAAGCTTTGTCGAGGTCGGTGAAGTCGACACACATCCTCCACTTGCCGATTTCCACTCGGGGTGCAGGACCTCCCGAATGAACCCCGCCTCTCAAAGTTTTGCAATTTCCACCTTGATGGCTTCTTGGCACTCAAGGGAGAGCTTCCTCAGCTTCTGCTTCACCGGGGGCCGACCAGGCATTACCGCGAGCTTATGCTCAATAACGTCTCTGGGAACACCCTCCATGTCCATGGGCTTCCATGCGAAAACGTCAACATTTTCAAGGAGGAAGTTGATGAGCCGTGCCACTTGCTCCTCGGGGAGATTGGCCTTGATCTTGGTAGTCTTCTCCTCACTCTTCTGGAAGAGGCGGACCTCCCGGAGGTCCCCCTCAGGGCACGGCTTGGGGAGGAACTTCCCGGGGAGCACGACCGGCACATTCGGGGTTGGGGAGGAGCTCCCTCCCCCTGGGGCCTTGATCAAATTGACGTCCCTGATCACCGCGGTGGCATGCTCGTAGAGGGAGCAGGCCATGCCCTGGTCCCCCCAAGCGATGATCACTCCGCTTGACCCATGGATCTTTATCGTAGGTAGCTTTGGTGGACCGCAGCCCCTAGGCGGTTGATGGTGGTTCTCCCCATTATTGCGTTGTAGGAGGAGGAGAGATCCACTATGTTGAACTAGACCATCTCCGTCCAATAGTTATTTGGTGCGCTGAAGGTCATCGGGAGGTCGACCTTCCCCAGGGATATATGGTTTTTCCCAGGACAAAACCTTGCTAAGGCCTGTCAACGGGTTGGAGGAGCTTTTTTCCCACCTGCATTTCATGAACGCCTTTAGATAAAGGATGTCCGCAGCGCTTCCACCGTCCACTAGAATTCGGGCGAGGCGGCAGTTGAATACGGTTGTGAAGACAATCAGCGAGTCGTCGTGCGGGAAATGAACCCTGCATGTGTCTTTCGTGGTGAAGGTGAGGGGGACGTCCGACCATTTTGGTGGTCGAGACGTGTTGAGGACCCCTATCTCCCTCACTTCCTGTGCATACTCCTTGCGCTGGCATTTAGAGTCTTGCCTGGAGGCAGATCCTCCCAAGATGACATTAATATGTCTCTGGGAGGTTTGTAAAGGGAGCTCATCGCTCGAGCCCCTTTCTTGGCCTTGCCTTTGGTGTCCCCGGGGGGCGGGGAGTGCAGCCAGGGCCAACGACAAGGGGGTAAGGAGGCAGGGCCCCCTCCCCCCGGCCCATACTGCTCGAGATATGCTGCGAAGTGTTGAAGAAGCGCATGGCATTCTCGAGTTGCATGGGAGTTGGACTTATAGAAAGCGCACCATAAGATGGCTCCAGCCTCCTTGCCCCCCCGGCTTGGGAGCTTCTCACGTGCGGGAGGATTGGCCTCCTCTGTAGCTTTTTGGCTTGGAGAAGGATCGTTGTCCTCGGTTAGGATCCCGAGATCCGCCTCCGCCTTCGAGGACGAAAACGTCCTGAGGCCTTGGCTCGTTACGGGGTCCTCTTTTGGGATGTTTGTGGGAGAGATCTTTGTAGTCCCTCTCCCCAGGGCCGGAGGTCCCCTGGTTCTTCTTCCAGAGGTTGTGCTCCTCGGCTCTTGCATACTCCTCTAGCATGTTAAAGAGCTCATCTGCGGAGGATGGGCAGCTCCAAGAGAGCCTCTGGTGGAGCTCTCCTGATAGGATTCTGCTTTTGCATGCTTCAATCACCGTCGAGTCGGGGACGTGAGCCATGTTGCTCTTGATTTGGGCAAAGTGTTTGAAGAAGCTTCGGATCGTCTCCCCCGACCACTGTTGAACGGTGTACAACTGTGACAAATCCAGGGGGCGAACGTAGTTCCCCTGGAAATTGGCACAAATCTCACTCTTGAGTTGTGCAAAGGACTTGATGGAGCCCGCCTTAAGGTTGTAAAACCACGATCGAGCTATCCCAGAAAGGTAGAGGGGGAAGACATTGCACTGAATGCTCTCGTCCCCCCCGACCACTGAGATGGCCGTGGAGTAAACCTACACAAACTCATACGGGTCGGCCTCCCCGTTGTAGTGCTCAATGTGGGGTGGCCGATAAGGCTTCGGCCATCGGACGCACTGGAGGCGGTAGCAAAGGGGTTGATTGGCCCCCTCTACCTCATTTGAGGAGTCCGCGTCACTGTCCCCCTTCGCGGGGGAAGCACGTTCGTTGTTTGAGTCAGGGAGGGGTCCTAACAGACCACCTACCTTTCGGTAATGCCTCCCTTCTTCGGGATTGGTGGAGCTAATCTCTTGCATCTTGGGGAAGCCCCCAGAGGTGATGGTGGCTTCTTGCATGGGCCTCTTTCCTTTGTCCGCCAGGACGTGGGAACGGCACCCGCGCTCTGGGAATGGTTCTAGGAGACGGCGGAAGGGGACTCCCTCTTACCTTGTTGTGCGCATTCGCTCTAGCTCCTCCTGGGTGAATCAGGTTTGATCCACTAGGGGAGCCCGGGGAGGGGGCCCTGGGGGAGGGAGCTGATGCACGTCGATGATAGGCGCGGGAGAAAAATCACGCACCGGGGAAGTTCCGGTGATGGAGACGACCCTCAGCGTGGGAAAGGTTCCCAGCAGAGGGACAGCTTGCATTGCGGGGACCATGCCAGCAACGCTTCCCGGAACGGGCAAGGCTTTGGAGGGGAGATCACCTCCCAGGGCAAGGGACACCCCGGAGACATGGTCGACGTCCGGAATAGGGTGTCCCCTGGAGACGAGAGCACCTCTCGGGAGGGAGTGTCCACCTGAGACGGGAACATCTCCCGGGAAAAGGCTGACCTTGGAGGTGAGAGCACCTCCGGGTTGGGAGTGTCCTCCGGAGGCGGGAGCATCTCCCGGGAAGGGGTAGCCTCCAGAGGTCGAAGCGCCCCCGGGAGGGGGTGTCCACTAGAGACGGGAGCATCTCCCGGAAAGGGGTAGCCTCCGGAGGTGGGAGCGCCCCCCGGGAGGGGGTGTCCTCCGGAGACGAGAGCACCTCCAGGGAAGGGGTAGCCCCCAGAGGTGGGAGTGTCCCCCAGGAGGGGGTGTCCTCCGGAGACGGGAGCACCTCCTGGGAAGGAGTAAGCCCCTGGCGCGAAGAAGGCTCCTAAGTTCCCATCATGAATGGCGGCGGCGGTCCCATGAATGAGAACAGAGGCGGGTACACGGGGGCCGGAGGCTGTGCTATGGCGCGCAACAACTGCTTAAGAGTACGTTGCGCGCGAAGCTGGCCCTCAACAAGTGCCCCAAGTAATAGGTCTCCAGAGGCGGAAGGTGTCGATTGGGGGGCACTTGTGTAGGATCAAGGATGCCGACTAGAGGGGGGGTGAATAGGAGGCTTTTAAAATTTCTTTCCCACTAAGCAATTTTAACAAGATAATTGTGAGACCTAGGTTATACAATGAGGCTTATAACAATTTAATCAGCTAGTTGCATTAAACCGTATAGAATATTCAACAATACATGCAACAATAGTAAATTTAGCAATTTGTGTCAAGATGAATATAAATTATACAAAAGAGAGACAACTGACACAATGATTTTTACCGAGGTCTCGGAGACTCGCCCGGTCTCCCCTACTCCTCGTTGAAGCGCTCACTCGTGAGCCTCGCTTCTATATCCATGAAGGATATCTCACTAGGGTTGCTCCTTCTCCACACCGGATAGGCGAGCACCACACCTTTCACAAGTTCTTGCCGGCCTCTCCGACAAACTTCAATAGAGAGATCACGACTCTCCTCCGATACCGTCTAGGTAAAGGCGATCACCAAGAGTAACAAGTCGGATGCGCTTTTGCTTGAACGAATATCGTGCTAGAAGCTCAAAGATGCAAATGAGATACTCAACACTCTAGCACTAGCATGCAAATGGTGATTGAAGTGCACTAAGCACTATTAACCTCACACAAATGCTCTCTCTCAAATCTACTCAAGATTTGGGCTCAAATCTAGCCTCTAGATGCAAAATAGCAAATGCAAAGGACTTGGCTAGGTTTTCAGCTGAATTATGAACTCTTTGAGCAACCACAAATGATGCCAAACACGAAGTATATATAGCCCCGGAGAAAAACTAGCCATTTGCAAACAACCGTGCCAAAATTGTACAGGCCAGACATTGTCCGGCCATGCTGGACACTGTCTGGCCATACACCAAAATGCGACTGTTGCAAAACGTCAGTTACCGTTGGGCGATTTTTTTGTAAAGGCCGGACAAAAACTCCGGACGGATGCATTTGTCTCTGTTTCATTTCTCGGCTCAAAAAATTTATACAGGCCTGACAATGTTCGGCCATATCGGACAAAGTCCGGCCTTCCAGGACAAATGCCCCAGACGGATGCAAACGTCTCTGGTTTCATTTTGCAAAAGGCTGAAAAAATTTGTACAGGCCGGACAATGTTCGGCAATTGTACATTGACAGTAAAACAAGCATAGATTTTGATCTAGATGTCTGATTGAGGTGATTTTTGGCTTGTTGGAAAGATAACTCAGAGCACTACAATTTTGTCAACAGGAGAGAGACCTATAAATGCCTACATATTTATATAAAATGCAAAACCCTTCCTGCTGCCAAAATCTTCAACACAAAAATCATCTCAAATGCAATTTAGGGTATTTGCACATACGGATTTGTTGTTTTCTCGTGGATATCTCAATTGACACTCTGCGATAACCACGACCAATGTGATTTACAAACTAAAACCACAGGTCAAATATCCGATAGAAAACAGGTGGTCGAGTGGGTTTGGTCGAGCGTACGCAAGCGAGACGAAGACTGGTACGACCAGCTCGAACTCATACGACCACGACCAAATCCTAAACAGAAAACCGCCAAACCGGTGACACGACCATGACCACATATCAAACGAGGATACGATTAGAATGTGCAAGTACAACCACGACCAGCTCTAGAAAATAAACCAGTTTAAATAGCTGGCGATCAAGACTAAGTGCAGTTTTCAAAGTATTTTCTCTAATGCACCACAAACTACACTTAGACTCTCTAGCAATGCAAGAGGCAATAAAACACTAGTGTAAGATGATATGAATGCATTTGAGCTTCCGCACTAGATAGATTCAAGCTACTAGTTTCTAACGCCTCTTAATAGTACGGTCAAACTAGTAAAAAGAATCCTATCAACCCGGTCTGTCTCCAAACACCGAGAACGGTAAAATCCTAAGAAAACAATCCTTAATCTTGGATTTTACCTTTAGTGAAGTTCGACCTCGTGAAGCTCACCCACTCGACGCTTGTCCTCGCAACGCTCGACCTCGCTAAGCTTGACCCATGTTGGCATCATCCTCTTCACGCCCTTGCTTGCTTTCATCTCGCGACCAATCTGAGACTACAACACATACACTCAATGCACAACATTAGTCTCATAATCAGTTTGTCATTCATTATTAGAGAAATTACTCCACACAGGAGTTAGCTCAACAATTTCTCTTTCCGGTGAAATGACAGAACCATATTCAACAAATAGAAAATGAGTATGAGATGAAATACAATCATATAGATCCGTATATGATAAAGACATACGCACACGATCTGTACTGCTCATGTCATGACAAAGATAAGCATAGATGACTAATATGATGAGCTCCCCCTCAACATATGTATCCATATCAAACCACAACAGGGAACATCCATATCAGGGTTTATCAATAATCAATTCAATTTACTTGTGCTAAATCAGGATTTAGACAAGTTGTCATTTAATCCTCAAAGCTGTCATTATCCAGATCAATATTAATCATTATGGATTTATCCAAATTGTCATTAATCATCAAAACTTAGATATCTTAGATCGACCTAGATCCAACAACTTGGTCCCACCAACGCGGTGGCATCAAGTTGGCTTAAAGGGGCCATGCTCCCGCCGGTGGTGGTGGGAGAAGGGAGCGCCGCCTCCCCCCGAGAGTCCCCGGGAGGGGGCACTATGATGACGGCCCCTTGCGTCAATGGCGCGGGGTTGCTAGGACCGGCGTTGTTGGACAGGGAGGCTAGGTGCTCGTTCTTCTTGGAGGAGCCACGACAATTCGTCATGAGTTCCCATGGACGACGCCAACTGTCGTGGTATTAAAAATATCTTGGCAGGTTTGATGACATGCGCAACACGTGTACAACAACACGGGATGACCGTGTGACGGGTCGCCCGTGTTGGGCAATCACAGAGATTGACACAAGGGTTTATACAGTTTCGGGCCTCAGTAGAGGCCCTAGTCCTGTCGACGTGCTCCCAATACGAGTCGGTTAGGGGGTGCTCTCTCCTGGGGAGAGGCTCTTAAGCACGCCTTTTGCTTTGAGTGAATTGGATGCAAATGAATCGTCTTAGGTTACAAGGAGGGGGGGAACAAGGGTATATATAGACCTCATAAGATGCAAATTACTAAACTACTCTAACTGCGATCGTCAGATCGAGGGCATCATGGTCTTTCGGCAGGGCACGGGGCACCTATCTTGGACATGTGGCCGCCCTCGACTTCAATGCCCCCAACCCTAGGCCTGGAGGACCAGAGGAGAGGGGCTCCTCCCTCGGGCCCGGAGGACCGGAGGCTCCTACTCCGGAGGATGGAGTCCTGGAGGACGGAGGACCGGAGGAATGAGGCTCCTACTCTGGAGGATGGGGTCCCGGAGGACGGACGACCGGAGGAGTGAGGCTCCTACTTCAGAGGACGGGGGACCGGAGGAGAGAGGCTCCTACTCCGAAGGACGAGCGACTGGAGGAGGGAGGTTTCCTACTCCAGAGGAGAGGATCCCAGAGGACGGAGTCCCAGAGGAGTGAGGCTCCTACTCCAGAGAACGGGCAACCGGAGGAGAGAGGCTCTGTCGTGGTATAAAAAATACCTCGGCAGGTTTGATGACGTGCGCAACACGTGTTCCTCAACACGAGCTGACCATGTGACGGGTCACCCGGTGTTGGACAATCTCAGAGATTGACACAAGGGTTTATACAGGTTCAGGCCTCAGTGGAGGCCCTAGTCCTGTCGACGTGCTCTCGACGAGCGTCGACTAGGGGGCTCTCTCCCGGAGAGAGGGCTCCAAAGCACGCCTATTCGTTTTTTTTGGATTGACTACAAATGAGTGTCTTAGGTCATAAGAGAGGGTTACAAGGGTATATATAGACCCCAAAATACGCAAATTACTAAACTACCCTTGCTATAACCGTCGGATCGAGGGCAAGATAGTCTTTTGGCGAGGTCTAGGGCACCGATCTCGGACACGTGGTGGCCTTCAAAATCAGTGCCTCCCGGAGAAGGTGCTCCGGGGGAGGTCTCCCCCGGCCCGGAGAAGGTGCACCGGGGGAAGTCTCCCCCGAGCCGGGAGAAGGTGTCCCGGAAAAGAGGGGGGATGCTTCTGGCACTGCTAGTATTTTCCCCCAACAGAAGCCCCCCGCACCCTTGAGGACATTTGATGTCGTCGGGGGGTGCAATTTGCTCAGGAGAAAACGGCCCTCTCCCAGAGAGATTCGCCGGGCACAACTTGTCCTTCTCCGAGAGAGGAGTGCTATTTAAATTAACCATGTATCACCTCGATATTCGTGTGGCCCTTCGCATTCACGACGGGGATCCCTCGAGCTGACACGTGGCAGCCATCGAGGGCATCTCGGCCCCCTATATAAAGAGGGGCCCGCTCCTACTAGGGCACACTTCTTCTCCTTAGCCTTCATATTCCACCATATTCCCCGGGAGTAATTTCTTCCCCAGCTAAAAAAAAAACCTCTCCGGGAGAGACGAAGAGATGGCGTCGAAGGGGCACGGGAAGGCATCAAGTGTTCCGGAGGACGCAACTTCCTATTACCTCGGAACAACGAAGTTCTCCACGGAGGACCGGGATACTCTCGTCTCCCGGTGGATCTTCGCGGAGGGAGACATCCGTGTCCCGACTGCGGGGGAGGTGACCCCAAGCCCTCGGGACAGGGAGGTGGTGGCCTTCATGACCTTCGTCCAGGCGGGCCTGCGGCTCCCAATCCATCCCCTTCTCCGGGACTTCCTCCGGGGGCACGGGATCACCTTAAACCACTTAACACCCAATGTTCTTGTGAGAATGGGGTTGTTTTTGTGGTTATATGAGACCACCGCTGGAGTGGAGGGGACCCTCCGCCTCTTCCAGTACTTCTATTGGGTGGCAGCGAAGAGCTCCCCGGTGGTGAAGCACGGGCCCAAGTCTACTTGCGGCTCGGTGATGCTGAAATACGCTTCTTCCCGGGCCGAAGAGTACCTGGTGACAGCCTCCCAAGAGCACTGGGAGGGATGGAGCCGGAGATGGTTCTATCTCCGGGCGGGCGACCCATAGATGATTTATTCTCCGAGGCCGGCGACCCTCGGTCGCCCCTCCGGTCCCCCATCTTTGATGATGGAGGAGCTAACCTCTGTCGCGAAGATGACGGAGGCCCGCTCCAGGAGGAGTATGCGGGACTTAGTGGAGGAGTTGCTTCTCCTCCGGCTTAGCCCCTTCAGCCGAAGTAGGAGGGGTCCGGGACTCGGCCCGGAGCTTCGACCTCCGAGGTTCCCTGTGTCGCGACGTAAGTTTCCAATTCCAGGAATTTTGCACGTTTCGTAGGAATTGGCTTTGCTGATTGTTTGCCTTTTGCAGTTAGGTCCTACAAGTCCACCCGGGAGAAAGCGGAGCACCTCCTCGGGAGATACTATGAGGACGAGCACTCCCGGTGCCTTGCTGTCATCGGGGAGGGTCCTCCCCGGAACATTGTCGCCGACGCCTTCGAGATGACCCTCCCAGAGAGGGTTCCTCTTCTGACTCCGAGCTCCCACAGGCGGCGGGAGGCAGGGGCGCTCCCGGCGGCGAAACGCGCCAAGACCATGCAAACTCCGGGCGAGAGCTCCAATCAAGCCCACGCCCAATCGCCTGCACTGGTGCGGAGGCCAGTGGGAACACCCGGAGCCCTGGAGAGGATGAGGCCTACTCCGGGGCAAGTGAGGTCCCCCCCGGTCAAGGCGACTTTGGAGACGCCCCGGACGCCGGGGGAGGTGAGGCCATTGCCGGCCCAAACTCCCACGGTGACACCCCGGGGGCCGGGGGAGGCTGTACCTCCGGCACGAGTGACTCCCCCGGGGGGATCGCAGCCCCCGGAGCCGGGGTACGAGGAGAGCCCCACAGACACGGCCACGTTGGTCGCCCAAGTTGATGCCTTGGGGGCATCGGGCGTATACGACCACGTGGTCGTGGAGGAGGATGAGCCCACCTCCGGGGACTATGACGCCACTCCTTCCCCGGAGCAAGCCCTCCGGGAGGATCCCTCAGGGGTGTACTTCTGGGGTAATGGAGCCTTTGCGCACTTGGACACGCTCTTCGCTCCCGATGTCATATCTTCCCCGGCGCCACCCCCCGAGGGAGCGAGCCATCACATCCCCGCAGGGGGCGATACCTTGGTGACATCGCGTCCAGGGAGGGAAACTCCCCGGACGTCACAGCGCTCAACCTCCGGAGGAGGTGGCCTGCCCCGGGGGACGATGTCCGGGGGAGTGGCGCTCCACCTCGGGAGGAGGTGGCCTACTCTGGGGGGCGAAGTTCGGGGGAGCGGCGCTCAACCTCCGGAGGACGTGAATTCCAGATGTCTCCTGCAGTGGGGTATTTGATCTCCTCCCCCCGCAGTGGGGGGTGACTAGATATAGGCGGCCCCTGCTGGTGCTGTAAGAAAAAATCCCGGCCGTTCCCTTTGAGGGGGGCATCCGCAAGGAGTTATTCTCGTGCAGGTGAGCGCAAGGGTAAAAGATCTATCGGTTGCGCGACCCAGATCGCTCCCGGAGGGGGAAGAGAGTAAAAACGAGCTCTAGAGTGTATGGGGGGGGGACTAGTCCCCCAAAGTGACTCGTTACCTCGGTTCCTTGGGAACCAGGTTGCCGCTTACGCCCTCAGTCCACGAGGGGATATTGAAAGCCGCCCAAGGGGGAACCGGGCTCCCGCCATCGGGACTTTTAAGGTTGAGCTGGAGCCTGTCGCATCCTCGCGATGAGGGCATCCTCAGGGGGCATCCTCACGGGGAGGGCATCCTAGAGATGAGGGCGTAGCCTCAGGGGCGCTTAAAGAAGAGTCTGCACAAGACCACATAACAGGGAGAAAAAACCATTCGCATTGATTAAAACAAGATGGTATAACACCTCCGCCCTTTGCGGGATCGCAGAAGGGGGGGAAAAAGGCCTTGAGGCCATTGTTACAACTCACCGCGCCTTCCCCTTGTGAAGTCGTCCAAGAAGGGGAAGGGGGGAGGCTAGGAGACTAAGTGTAGAATCTGAGGAGCAGGTCCGCGTTCCATGCGTGCTTCAGCTCTTGGTCTTTGAGAGTAGAGAGCATGTAAGCCCCCGAGCCAAGGATCGTGGAGATCCTGTATGGCCCTTCCCACTTTGGGCTGAGCTTCCCTTGGGCTTGAGGGTCGGTGACGTGCTTGAGGACAAGGTCTCCCAAACGGAAGGCTCTCCCCCGAACACGCTTGTTGTAAGTGCGCGCCATTTCACATTCGTAAATGGCATTGCGGAGGAGGGCTCTGTCCCGCTCTTCTTCGACGAGGTCCACCTCCAGCCTCTGGTTGTCTTCGTTGGCCTGACACGCGGTGGCCGAAACTCCCTCGAGGAGTTCGACTCGCAGCGATCGAAAACTGATTTTCGAGGGGAGTACTGTCTCAGCTCCGTACACGAGCGAGAAGGGGTAACGCCCTGTTGCTCAGCTCAGGGTCGTTCGCATGGAGCAGAGGATGCTCGGAAGCTCATCTGCCCATGCCCCACGCCTGGAGGCGCTTTGCTCCAGGCGGCGGCGGAGTCCTTGAAGGATAACCCCATTAACACGCTCGACCGCCCCATTGCTCTTGGGGTGAGCCACCGAGGTGAAGTGGGGGGTCGTGCCCAAGTTTTGACAGAACTCGCGAAAGATCGCGGAGTCGAACTGGGTTCCGTTATCCACAGTAATCTCACGGGGGACCCCGAATCGGTACACTATGTTCTTCCAAAAGAACCTTTGCACCGCACGAGACGTGATGGTGGCCAGGGGCTCGGCCTCCACCCACTTGGAGAAGTAGTCCATGGCCACGACTGCGTACTTGTACCCCCCGGGCGCCGGGGGGAATGGGCCTAGGAGGTCCACCCCCCACCGTGCAAAGGGCCAAGTGATCGGGATGGCCTGTAGGGTGGCAGAGGGCATGGTGGAGCCCTTTGCCATCTTTTGGCAAGCCCCGCAGGCAGAGACAAGGTCTCTCGCGTCGCGGGCGACTGTTGGCCAGTAGAAGCCCTGGCGAATGGCTTTGGTCGCGACGGCTCGTGGGCCGAGGTGAGAACCACAACACCCGAGGTGAATATCCTCGAGGAGCTGAACTCCCTCCTCCCGCGGGAGGCAGCGAAGTAGCGCAGAGGCTCCTCGCTTGTCTAACGTCCCTTCTATCACCACATACGCTCGCGCCTTAGCGCGAAGGCATTTGGTTTCGGCATCGTCAGAGGGCTCCCCCTCTCCCTTGATGCAAGAGATAAGGGGGGGCATCCAGGATGTGGCCCGGACGATTTCCATGACGTCGGGGTCACAGGACTCGGAGTCCGGATCGGGGGCCGTTGCAGAAGGTTTCGAGATGACCTCCAGGAAGGCCCCCTCGGGGAGGGGCCCTCGGGCACTCGCCGCCCTAGCGAGGGTGTCAGCGCGATCGTTGTCCCTACGTGGGATACGATGCGCCTCGAGGCCATCGAAATAGTTTTCCATCTTCCGAACCTAGTTAAGGTAGAGGCTCAGATTCGGGTCATGGCACAAGTAGGACTTGTCCATTTGACACACCACGAGTTGAGAATCTCCCTTGAAAAGGAGGCGTCTGATACCCAAAGAGCGGGCGAGGCGTAGCCCTAGGAGAAGGGCCTCATATTCCACGACATTGTTCGTCGCGGGGAACTCGAGCTTGGCTGCATATTCGAGGGTTCTTCCCTCGGGGCTTCGGAGGACTACTCCCGCGCCGGCTCCTGCCAAGCATAGAGAGCCGTCGAAGAAGAGGGTCCAATGGTCGTCGCGCGATGGAGTGGCACGCGCTTCTTCTTCCGGCCCAGGGACCGGAGCCCACTCGGCCACAAAGTCCGCAAGGACCTGCGACTTGATCGCGGATCGTCCAGTTAGGGAGAGCGAGAAGGGGGCTAGCTCAGCCCCCCATTTCCCTATCTGGCCGGTGGCTTCCTTGTTGCGAAGCACTTCCCCCAAGGGGAGGGAGGAAGGCACTGTGATGGAGTGGCCTAGGAAGTAGTGGCGGAGCTTCCTTGATGTCAGCAGGAGGGCATAACAGACCTTCTCCATCTTTGTATATCTCGTTTTGGCGCCTTGGAGAGCCTCACTCACGTAGTAGACGGGCCGTTCATGCCCATCTTCCTCCTTGACTAGGACCGCGCTGACGGCGACAGGGTGGCTGCGAGGTAGAGGAGCAGGGGCTACCCTTGACGTGGGCTCACGAGCATCGGAGGGCTCGTGAGATATTTCTTCAAGTCTTCGAACGCGGCCTGTGCCTCAGGGGTCCAATGGAAACCTGCGAGTCCATGGAGGACTTTGAAAAACTGGAGGCCTCGCTCTCCCGAGCGCGAGACGAAGTGACTCAACGCGGCCAAGTGGCCGGTAAGTCGTTGTACGTCCTTGGTGGAACGCGGCGGCGGCATGTCGAGGAGGGCCCAAATTTTTTTGGGATTGGCTTCAATGCCCCTCTGGGACACAAGGAAGCCGAGGAGTTTCCCTCCGCGAACGCCAAAAGCGCACTTTTCCGGGTTCAGTCTTAACCTGTACTTACGGAGGTTGTGGAAGGTTTCCCCCAAATCTTCGAGGTGAGCGGCCGAGAGAGGGCTTTTCACGACTGCATCATCAACGTATACTTCTATGTTGCGGCCGATTTGGTCCCTTAGGACCAAACACATGAGGCGCTAGAAGGTCGCCCCTGCGTTTTTCAACCCGAAGGGCATGTGGACATAGCAAAAGGTGCCGAGGGGAGTTATAAAACTCGTCTTTTCCTCGTCTTCCACCACCATTCGGACCTGGTGATAGCCCGAATAGGCATCCAAGAAACTCATCAGCTAGCACCCCGCGGTGGAATCCACCAATTGGTCGATCCGCGGGAGCGGGAAATCATCTTTTGGGCATGCTTTATTGAGGTCGGTGAAGTCAACACACATCCTCCATTTGCCGCTTGCCTTTTTGACGAGGACGGGGTTTGCTAGCCACTCGGGGTGTAGGACTTCCCGAATGAACCCCGCCTCCTGGAGTTTTGCGATCTCCAACTTGATGGCCTCCTACCTTTCAAGGGAGAGCTTTCTCATCTTTTGTTTCACCGGGGGACGACCAGGCATTACCGTGAGCTTGTGCTCGATAACGTACCTGGGCACACCCCCCAGGTCAGTGGGCTTCCACGCGAAAACATCCGCATTTTCACGAAGGAAGTCGACGAGTTGCGTCGCGTGTTCCTCGGGGAGGTCGGCCCCGACTTTGGCAGTCTTCCCCTTGCCCTCGAAGAGAAAGACTTCTTGGAGATCCCCGTCGGGGCGAGGTTTTGGGAGGAACTTCCTGGGGAGCGCGACTGGCACTTCCGGGATTGGGGAGGAGCTTCCTCCCCCTGGGGCCTTGACCAGGTTGACGTCTCTGATCATTGCGGTAGCACGCTTGTAGAGGGAGCGAGCCATATCCTGATCGCCACGCACGGAGATCACCCCCCTGGCCCGGGGATCTTCAGACAAAGATAATTGTAGTGGACCGCTGCTCCCAGGCGGTTGATGATGGTTCTCCCCATTATGGCGTTGTAATAGGAGAGGAGGTCCACCACATCGAACCGAACCATTTTGGTCCGGTAATTATTCGGGGCACCGAAGGTCATCGGGAGATCAACCTTTCCCACTGGGTGTATGGTTTTTCCTGGGACGAAGCCTTGCAAAGGCCCCGCCGCGGGTTGTAGGAGTTTCTCGTCTACCTGCATTTCTTTGAACGTTTTCAGATAAAGGACGTCCGCCGTGCTCCCACCATCGACCAAGATTCTGGCGAGGCGACAGTTGAACACGGTGGCGGAGACGATTAGCGCGTCGTTGTAGGGGAAGCGCACCCCACGCGCGTCTTCGACAATGAACGTCAATGGGACGTCCGACCATTTTGATGGTCGGGACGTGTTAGCGGCCCCTATCACCTTCACTTCTCGCGCATACTCTTGCGCTGGCGTTTGGAATCTCGCCCGGAGGCAGATCCTCCCACAATGACATTAATGTGTCTCTGGGAGGTTTGGAAGGGGAGCTTGTCGCTCGAGCCCTTTTCCTAACCTTGCTTCTGACGTCCCCCTAGGGGAGCGGGGAGTGCCGCCAAGGCCGGTGATGGAAGGGGTAAGGCGGTAGGGCCTCCTCCCCTCGGCCCATGTTGCTCGAGAAATGCTGCGAAGTGTTGGAGGAGCACGTGGCATTCTCGGGTTGCATGGGAGTTGGACTTGTGGAAAGCGCACCACAAAGTGGCTCCAGCCTCCTTGCCCCCTGGCTTGGGGGCCTCTCGCGGACGGGAGGATTGGCTTCCTCCGCCGCCTTTGGGCTTGAAAAAGGGGCGCTGTCCCCGGTTAGGCTCCCGGGAGCAGCCTCCGCCTTCGAGGACGAAAGTGTCCCGAGGCCTTGGCTCACTGCGGGGCTTCCTCCGGGGACGTTTGTGGGAGGGGTCCCTCAAGTCCCTCTCCCCAGGGCCGGAGGTCCCCTGATGCTTCTTCCAGAGGTCGTCCTCTTCGGCTCTTGCGTGCTTCTCAAGTACGTTGAAGAGCTCGTCAGCAGAGGACGGGCAACTCCGGGAGAGTCTTCGGTGGAGCTCTCCCGGGAGAATGCTACTCTTGCACGCTTCAATCACCGTTGAGTCGGGGACGTGAGCCACCTTGCTCTTGATTTGGGCGAAGCGTTTGAAGAAACTTCGTATCGTCTCCCCCGACCGTTGGCGAACGGTGTACAATTGCGATGAATCCAGGGGACGAATGTAATTCCCCTGGAAATTCGCGCAAAACTCGCGCTTCAGCTGCGTGAAGGACTTGATGGACCCGGCCTTGAGGTTATAGAACCACGACCGAGCTATCCCCGAGAGATAGAGGGGGAAGACGTTGCACTGGACGCTTTCGTCCCCCCAACTGCCGAGATGGTCGTGGAGTATACTTGCACGAATTCATAGGGGTCGGCCTCCCCATTGTAGTGCTCGATATGGGGCGGCTGATACGGCTTCGGCCACCGAACACGCCGGAGGCGGCGGCAAAGGGGTTGGTTAGCCCCTTCCACTTCCTTTGGGGAGTCCGCATCGCTATCCCCCTTCACAGGGGAAGCGCGTTCATTGTCCGAATCGGGGAGGGGTCCCAACGGGCCGCCTGCGTTCCGGTATTGTCTCCGTTCTTCGGGGTTGGTGGAACTCACCTCTTGCACCTCGGGGGGACCTCCGGAGTGACGGAGGCCTCTTGCATGGGTCTCTTGCCCTTGTCCGTTGGGACGAGAGAACCACGCCTGCGTGCGAGTGGTTCCCGGCCACGTCGGGACGGGGTGCCTTCGGGCCTTGCCGCGCGCATGTGCTCCACCTCCTCCCGGGTGAACCGTGTTTGGTTCACCGGGGGAGCCCGAGGAGGGGGACCAGGGGGAGGAAGCTGATGTGCACCCGTTACCGGCGCGGGAGAGGAATCGCGGGCCGGAAGGGTTCCGGCTATGGAGACGGCCCGTGGCGTGGGAAAACTTCCCAGCGGGGGAATGTCCTGTACTGCGGGAGTCGCCCCGGAGACACCTCTTGGGACAGGCACAATCCCAGGGAGGGGAATCCCTTCTGGGGACAACTCGGAGACGGGAGGACGTCCGGGGAACGAAAGCCCTCTGGGGGCGGGGGCATCCCCTGGGGGAGGTCCACTGGAGGAGGGAGCTCCTCCCGGGGGAGGGTGTTCACCGGGAGTGGGGATGCCCCCCGGGAGGGGAAATGCTCCGGAGGTGGGAACACCTCCCGGGAAAGGGTAGCCCCCGGAGACGGGCGTACCCCCCGGGAGGGGAAGTCCTCCGGAGGTGGGAACACCTCCCTGGAAGGGATAGCCCCCGGAGACGGGCGTACCCCCCGGGAGGGGAAGTCCTTCGGAGGTGGGAGCATTTCCCGGGAAGGGGAAAACTCCCGGCGTGAAGAAACCTCCTGGGTGTCTCATCATGAACGGGGGTGGCATTCCCTCAAACTGTAACGGGTGCGCGTACGCGGGGGCCGGAGGCCGCGCTATGGCGTGCAACAACTCCTCGAGAGTATGTTGCGCGCGAAGTTGGCCCTCCACAAGCGCCCCGAGCAGCGGATCCACTGGGGTCGAAGGTACCACCCGGGGGACGCTTGGTCCCCCCAAAACGGGATCCTCACACTGGCTCGCAGGAGCCATTCCCCCGTCAAGAGTGACGGGAGAGACGTGTGTTGCATCCCCTCGAGTGTCCTCAGGAGGAGATGACGCAATGACAGCCCCTTGCGTCGGCGGTGCAGGGTTGCTAGGGCCAGCGTCGTTGGAGATGGAGGTCAAGTGCCTCGTTCTTCTTGGAGCCATGACTATTTGTCGCGAGTCCCCACGGACGGCGCCAACTGTCGTGGTATAAAAAATACCTCGGCAGGTTTGATGACGTGCGCAACACGTGTTCCTCAACGCGAGTTGACAATGTGACGGGTCACCTCGTGTTGGACAATCTCAGAGATTGACACAAGGGTTTATACAGGTTCAGGCCTCAGTGGAGGCCCTAGTCCTGTCGACATGCTTCCGACGAGCGTCGGCTAGGGGGCTCTCTCCCAGAGAGAGGGCTCCAGAGCATGCCTATTCGTTTTTTTGGATTGAGTACAAATGAGTATCTCAGGTCACAAGAGAGGGTTACAAGGGTATATATATACGCCAAAAGACGCAAATTACTAAACTACCCCTGCTATAATCGTTGGATTGAGGGCATGATAGTCTTTTGGCGAGGTCCAGAGCACCGATCTCGGACACGTGGCGACCTTTGAAATCAGTGCCTCTCGGAGAAGGTGCGCCGGGGGAAGCCTCCCCCGAGCCCGGAGAAGGTGCTCCGGGGGAAGGTGCGCCAGGGGAAGTCTCCCCCGAGCCCGGAGAAGGTGCGCCGAGGGAAGTCTCCCCCGAGCCGGGAGAAGGTGTCCCGGAAAAGAGGGGGGATGCTTCTGACACTGCTAGTATTTTCCCCCAACAGGCTCCTACTCTGGAGACGGAGTCCTGGAGTAGGAGCCTCTCTCCTCCGGGGGAGGACGGGCGACCGGAGGAGCAAGGCCCCTACTCTGGAGGACGGAGTCCTGGATGACGGGTGACTGGAGGAACGAGGCCCCTACTCCAGAGGACAAAGTCCCGAAGGAGATAGGCTCCTACTCCGGAGGACGGGCGACCGGAGGAGGGAGGTTCCTACTTCCGAGGACGGCAGGTCGGAGGAGCAAGGCTCCGACTCCTAATATTTTCCCCCAACACATAGTTTTTGAAAAAGCTCGGAAGCACTAATATTGATACTCAGCGATACCACTCTGGTTGTCTAAATTGGACTATTACAAAACAAAGCCCAACACCAAACAATCGACAGGTAAAATAAAACGGAAACATGCGAGCTTCACTACTAAGCACGCCAAATTAAGGACACATGCTTAAAACAAGCTCTACACGCTCACGCAACCTCAGGACCGCCGGCCGGTGTAACGGCCGGCGCCGGCCGGACTATGCCGGTGTGCGTGGTCAGCGACCAAAGCATGGTGACGAACTCGCCTCCCTGCACCAACACCTTGGTGTGCCCTTCCTCGTCGCTCGACGGCGCAACGTAGACGATGAGCTCGACCCAAACGTCGGCCAAAACCTCCCACACTTGCTCCGCGTTCTGCTTGGCTTCGTCTATCAGCATCCTCCCCAGTTTGACGC
The DNA here is from genome assembly GCA_019359835.1 of Pharus latifolius. Lineage (NCBI taxonomy): Eukaryota > Viridiplantae > Streptophyta > Magnoliopsida > Poales > Poaceae > Pharus > Pharus latifolius. Next base: position 82,707,920 of record CM033324.1, read on the forward strand.
CGTCATGTAATGCCAACGTCGGCGCTTCGCTCCCCGCCTCGTGCCGATCCGCCATCATCACCTCGCACCGGGCGCCCTCCGGCGAGAAGTAGTGGCCCCAGCACCCGAGCTTCTCCATCAACTCCTTCTTGACGACCTTGTATACGCGCTCCGCCCCTTCCCGGTCGTCGGGAAGCAGCTCCGGGTGGAAGGCCACCAAGTAAGCGCAGTACTTGGACAGCGTTGTCGCCACATTGCGGTGGGAGTGGTGTGCTGTATCGGAGGTCATTGCTGCTGCTCCCTTCTGTCGTGGATACTTCACCTCCAGGAGGCCGGTGGCGATGTGCCATATGAGGATGACCTCGGCGACGCTATCACTGTCGCACGCCCAAGAGAGCTGTGAGTTAAACTGGGGGTGTCTCTCCTGCAGCGCAGCCTTGCCGTTGCTAAGTGTGGCGAAGCCGTCGTTGCGGTTGACGTGCGCCACTAAGTATTTCATGATGAAATGCTTGACATCTAAGGGCACGGGCACGGTCGGCAGTGGCGCCGGCGACAGGGAGAACCAGATCTGGGGTTGTCTCAGCAAAGAGAGCTGCTTGAAGCTAAGGATGGGTTCGCGTATGCACTGCCGGATAAACAGGATGCAGCGAACGGCGCCATGGATGCCGGACCGGCTCAAGGTGCGCCAAGGCCTGTTAATTAATCCAAGCTTAGAAACGAGAGGTTTTTTCGTAAGAGAAGAAACTTTACTATTTGTGGTCGTTGGCCTTACCTTGGCGCCGACGCTGCATGGAAGGCGGGGCAATCGCACCTTGCGGTGTAGCCGCAAAGAAGTGACACCATGAACCAGTTGGAGAGTAGGAAGACGATGAACTCCCACACTTCCTCATAGAAGAAGATGAGGAAGAGGACGACGGTGATGCAGAGGTCAACAGTGGAGAAGAACGCGGATGGCCACTGGAAGAGTTTGCTCAGGAGGCATTTGGCCAACCTGATCACGCCGATTGACATGATGATGTTGTCGTTCCTGATGCTGGTGAAGACGAAGGCCACATCGCCGTCGCCGCAGATAACGACGGTCATTACACACAGGAAAAATATTATGATGGGAACCAAAATGTAGTTTATGAGGAAGAAGTAGGGGCTTGCGAGGACGACCGGGACAACGGAGTGGTAGTACTCGTTCAGGAAGTTGAGCTCGTCGTTGATCACTTGGAACAGTACTTCCTCCGCCTTCTTCTGGCCGTCATCGCTTTCTTTGCACAGGCCTTTAAAGATGAGGTCCCGGCAGTTGCTAGTTTCCTCCTCGATCATCGCCGGCAGGTGCTCGAACCTCCGGCGCAGCAGCTTGAAGAGAGCAAAGGAGAGGCAGAGCCTTTTGAGCCTTTGGTCGGAGAGCAGTTGGTCGTCGAGCTCCCAGATTTTTCCTACGGTGATGAAAGCTTCGACGGCGGTGGTCTCCTTGAGCTTGAGATGGTAACCTAAGCCTTTCTCCTGCACCAACCTCTCTTCTCCCATCACGGCGTACTTGCACCTCCTCAATAGCTCATCTCCATCCACCGTGTCCATTTCTTGCTTTAGGATTGAAGCCATGTAGGCGGTGATAAGCCGGCCGTTCTTGCCGTAGGCGTAGGAGCTTTTCCCCAGCTCGGTGAAAGCGACCCTTTGTACCAGCTTGGCGGCGCCGAGGAGCCAGAGGATGCTGAACACCGCCTTCTGGCCGGGCATTTCTAGGTATGAGAAGACCAAGTTCCCCAGCCAAAGAATGTGCATGGCGCTCTCTAGGAAGCCGGCCGAGTACCCCTGCATGCGGATCTCCTCCACTTTCTTGCGGAGGAGCTCCACCAGGAGCATCCACGTCAGGATCATCCGAGCTCGTAACGAGAGACCAACAGTGAAGGCTCTCGATGACCCGTCTGCGGCGTTCTTGGCCTCGGAGAAGAGGTAGGTCATGAAATTGAGGAAGAGGGCGAGTGCGGAGGAGAGCAGGAGCCCCACTTTGGGGTTGATGATGGTGCTGACGTCGGAGAGGCGGCTGAAAAGGGTGAGGTTGAAGAAGACGACGGCGACAATGAACATGACGACGGTGCTGGCGATGATGGTGGCCTCATTGTTCTCGTTGACGTTGGTTGCTGTGAGATTGTAGACAAAGAAACTAATGTTTCTGTTACAGACGTCGTCCATCTAGCTAGCTAGCTAATTAACCATGTACGTTACAGTTCATTGTGACCTGATTTGCATGTATGGACGCTAGTACCCATGCATGCATTCATATAACCATATTAAGCATGCATTTTTTATATGACTAAATGTGCATCTTTGGATGACTTAAGAGCTAGAACACGACAGCATGTGCAGCTAGAACACGACAGCATGTGCAAAGGTAGGTTTGCTTTGGCATCCAAAGCTGCATGCTGAGATGTAATTTAACAAAGCGAGGTGTTTTACAAAGCAACCATTACCACTCCGAGGTAAGAGAAACTTTTAATCATGACTATTAGTTGATGGAGGACATTTTTGGTGTTATATCTGAGAAACCTACCAAAGTTCATCATCTATCCATATCTAAAATCGAAAGCATTAACTTTCCTCAATAAAGAAAATGTTAATTAGCGAATACTATGATCTTCGCACCCACCCCCAATCCGTTCATCGTGTGCCTCAACTCTTCGTCCGAAACTAACAAGGATGTCCTCATCAAGTTCATGTGTGTGCTGGTGATGTCCTCATTGTCGTGGTATTACGAATACCCCGGTAGATTTAGAGAACGATCCTAGCGAAGATTACGCGACGCGGGTTGACCGGGTGACCGGTCCTCCCCCACCAGACAAACACAAGAAAATGACACGGAGATTTATACAGGTTCGGGTCCCGGTGGGGGCCCTAGTCCTGTCGACGCGCTCCCGACCGGAGTCGGCTGGGGAGGCTCTCTCCGGGGGAGAGGCTTCCGGAGCATGCCTGTGAGTTTAGCTATTCCAATACAAATGATTCGATCCTTTACAACAGAGGGGTACAAGGGCTATTTATAGCCCCAAAAAGAAGCAAAAAGTCTAAACTACCCCGGACTCTACCGTCGGATTGGGGGGTAGCAACGTCTTTCTCCCGGTCAAACGCCTTGGATGCTTGACAGGTGGTCGCTGATTCCCGAGGCGCCCCTCGCGTGACCTGCACGTGATGAACAAACAGGGACTTTACCTTTTAGGAGGGCGATGATGTCCGGGACATTCCTCGCAGGCAAGGTCCCAAGAGCCAAAAGGCGGCGCCCGGGGCAGGCATCAGAGGCCACGGTCCCCGGGCAAATGGCGGCGCCCAGGGCAGGCACCGGAGGCCACGGTCCCCGGGCAAATGGCGGCGCCCGGGGCCGGCACCGGAGGCCACATTTCCCGGGCAAAAGGCGGCGCCCGGGACAAGCCCCGGAGGCAAGGTCCCCATGCAAATTGCGGCGCCCGGGACAAGTCTCGGAGGCAAGGTCCCGGGAGCCAAAAGGCGACGCTCGGGACATGCCCCGGAGGCAATGTCCCGAGAGCCAAAAGGCGGCGCCCGGGGCAGGCACCGGAGGCCACGGTCCCCGGGCAAATGGCGGCGCCAAGGACAAGCCCTGGAGGCAAGGTCCCGGGAGCCAAAAGGCGGCGCCCGGGACAGGCACCGAAGGCCACGGTCCCCGGGCCAATGGCGGCGCCCGGGGCAGGCACCGGAGGCCACGGTCCCCGGGCAAATGGCGGCGCCCGGGACAAGCCTCGGAGGCAAGGTCCCGGGAGCCAAAAGGCGGCGCCCAGGACATGCCCCGGAGGCAATGTCCTGGGAGCCAAAAGGCGGCGCCCGGGGCAGGCACCGGAGGCCACGGTCCCCGGGCAAAAGGCGGCGCCCGGGGCAGGCACCGGAGGCCACAGTCCCCGGGCAAAAGGCGGCGCCCGGGACAAGCCCCGGAGGCAAGGTCCTCGGGCAAATGGCGGCGCCTGGGGCAGGCACTGGAGGCCACGGTCCCCGGGCAAATGGCAGTGCCCGGGGCAGGCACCAGAGGCCACGGTCCCCGGGCAAATGGCGGCGCCAGGGACAAGCCCCGGAGGCAAGGTCCCGGGAGCCAAAAGGCGGCGCCCGGGACATACCCCGGAAGCAATGTCCCCGGGAAAATGGCGGCGCCTGGGGCAGGCACCGGAGGCTAGGTCCCAGGAGCCAAAAGGCGGCGCCCGGGGCAGGCACCGAAGGCCACGGTCCCCGGGCACATGTGAACTTACCTGGACTTAGTCTCGCGGAGATTTCCCCCAACACTCATCATCCTCCCCTTCTTGAATTGGAGTTATCCTTGACTCCATCACATTCTCCTGCAAAAGGTTTGTAACAACAGGAGGCAAAGCAATAGACAAAGCAACAGGAGGAGGAGTAGTCAAATCAGTGCAACTAGGAGTATCGTCCTCATGTAAAACAGGTTTAGTAGCTAGTAAAACAGCACCCTTCAATCTAATTGCAGATTTCTTAGAACTTGATTCTTTCTTCTTTGGTGGATGCAATTCTTTAGCTACACTTTGATCACACTCTGATTTACCCTGTTTAGCTTTTGCTACCACAGTTTTCAGCAGTTCAGTAGGAGTCATGGTAACATAATGATTGTTGAAGGAAAATACTAGCAAGATCTGAAACATAATGATTAGTTCTACCATGATGAACAGCATCTCTATCATTGTTGGGGGAAAATACTAGCAAGATCTGAAACATCACCCCAGGACGGGGGGAGGAGCCCCTATCCCCCGGAGCCCCTTCTCCGGGCTCGGGGGAGACTTCCCCTGGCGCACCTCCTCCGGGCTTGGGAGAGGCCTCTCCCAGAGCCCCTTCTCCGGGCTAGGGAGAGCCCTCTCCCGGAGCCCCTTCTCCGGGCCGGGGAAGACCTCCCTCGGAGCCCCTTCTCCGGGCTAGGGAGAAACATCCCCCGGAGCCCCTTCTCCTGGCTAGGGAGATACTTCCCCCGGAGCCCCTTCTCCGGGCTCGGAGGAGACTTCCTCCGGCGCTCCTCTGGTGGGCACTGATTTCGAGGGCCGCCACGTGTCCGAGATCGGTTCCCCGGAGCCAATATAATTTTCTTGCCTTTGTACATGAAAACATAATGATTAGTTCTACCATGATGAACAGCATCTCTATCATTGTTGGGGGAAAATACTAGCAAGATCTGAAACATCACCCCAGGACGGGGGGAGGAGCCCCTATCCCCCGGAGCCCCTTCTCCGGGCTCGGGGGAGACTTCCCCCGGCGACCTCCTCCGGGCTTGGGAGAGGCCTCTCCCGGAGCCCCTCCTCCGGGCTAGGTAGAGCTCTCTCTTGGAGCCCCTTCTCCGGGCCGGGGAAGACCTCCCCCGGAGCCCCTTCTCCGGGCTCGGGGGAGACTTCCCCCGGCGCACCCCCTCCGGGCTTGGGAGAGGCCTCTCCCGGAGCCCCTCCTCCGGGCTAGGGAGAGCCCTCTCTCGGAGCCCCTTCTCCGGGCCGGGGAAGACCTCCCCCGGAGCCCCTTCTCCGGGCTAGGGAGAAACTTCCCCTAGAGCCCCTTCTCCGGGCTAGGGAGAAACTTCCCCCGGAGCCCCTTCTCCGGGCTCGGAGGAGACTTCCTCCGGCGCTCCTCTGGTGGGCACTGATTTCGAGGGCCGCCACGTGTCCGAGATCGGTGCCCTGGACCTCGTCAAAAGACTGTTTTGCCCTCGATCCTACGGTTGTAGCAGGGATAGTTTAGTAATTTGCGTCTTTTGGGGTCTATATATATACCTGTCGTGGTATTAAGAATACCCCGGCAGGTTTTGTGAACGATCCTAGCGAAGATCACGCGGCGCGGGTTGACCGGGTGACCGGTCCTCCCCCGCCAGACAAACACAAGAAAAGACACGGAGATTTATACAGGTTCGGGTCCCGGTGGGGGCCCTAGTCCTGTCGACGCACTCCCGACCGGAGTCGGCTGGGGAGGCTCCCACCGGGGGCGAGGCTTCCGGAGCACGTCTGTGAGTTTAGCTATTCCAATAAAAGTGATTCGATCCTCTACAACAGAGGGGTACAAGGGCTATTTATAGCCCCAAAAAGAAGCAAAAAGTCTAAACTACCCCGGACGCTACCGTCGGATTGAGGGGTAGCAACGTCTTTCTCCCGGTCAAGTGCCTCAGATGCTCGACAGGTGGTCGCGGATTCCCGAGGCGCACCTCGCGTGACCTGCACGTGACGAACAAACAGGGACTTTACCTTTTAGAAGGGCGACGGTGTCTGGGACATGCTCCGGAGGCAACGTCCCGGGAGCCAAAAGGCGGCGCCCGGGACATGCCCCGGAGGCAAGGCCCCGGGAGCCAAAAGGCGGCGCCCGGGACATGCCCCGGAGGCAACAGTCCCCGGGCAAATGGCGGCGCCCGGGACCTGTTCCGGAGGTATGGTCCTGGGGTCCAAAAGGCGGCGCCCGGGGCAGGCACCGGAGGCCACAGTCCCCGGGCAAATGGCAGCGCCCGGGACAAGCCCCAGAGGCAAGGTCCCGGGAGCCAAAAGGCGGCGCCCGGGACATGCCCCGGAGGCAACGTCCCGGGAGCCAAAGGGCGGCGCCCGGGGCAGGCACCGGAGGCCACAGTCCCAGGGAAAAAGGCGGTGCCCGGGGCAGGCACCGGAGGCCACAGTCCCTGGGAAAATGGTGGCGCTCGGGACCTCTCCCGGAGGTAAGGTCCTGGGGGCCAGAAGGCGGCACCCGGGACAAGCCCCGGAGGCAAGGTCCCGGGAACCAAAAGGCTGCGCCCGGGACATGCCCCGGAGGCAACGTCCCGGGAGCCCCGGAGGCCACAGTCCTCGGGCAAAAGGCGGCGCCCGGGGCAGGCACCGGAGGCCACAGTCCCCGGGCACATGTGAACTTACCTGGACTTAGTTTCGCGGAGATTTGCCCCAACAGCAGCCCCCCATGCCCCCCGGGGACGATGCTCGAGTCCCCGGTGGGAATGGTTTATGTTACCGGGAAAATCTCCGGACCAAGTCACTAGAGCTGCCGTGACGCTTTGGTTTCCATGCCGGGCATTCATGACTGCGCCATTTTGCCATAAATGCGCTCGCGATTCGAGCCGGCGCCTCGGTTTACACCCCAGTCCCTTCGTTTCCCGCGCACGGTTTGAACTTCAATGGCCCAGATTGCTCCGCGGGGTACCACGTGGCGCGCATCTAGGTCACAGCTCGCCCTTATAAATAGGGCCTTAGGGGGCCCCGGAAGCTCATTCCAAATTTCCAATTCCAGCTCTCAGCTCTCCCGGTAGCCCTCTCTCGGTAGCTCTCCTCTGGTAGTAGTCTCCCAGTAGCCATTTCTGGTAGCTCCCTGCAAGTTTAGTCACCGAAAAAAGGAAAGGAACCTGATGGCACCGAAGGGTCGAGCGAAGACCACGGAGGTGCCCCCCGAAGGAAATCGCCCCAGATTTCCTCTGGGCGTCGGAGTTCTCGGCCGAGGACGCGGAGTCCATGGTCGAGCGAGGGGTCGTAGAGGACGGGGACATCCGGGTCCCCGTGAAGAAAGACGGAGCCCCCGGCCCCAGGCCCGGAGAGGTCGTGGCCTTCGAGGCCTTCCTGGAGGCGGGGCTCTGGCTCCCGGTGCATCCCATGCTCTGGGAGTTTCTAAAGGAGTATGGGGTGGCGCTCAACCACCTCACTCCGAATGCGCTTGTCCGGATGGGCCTCTTTATTTGGCTCTACGAGATGGCGACCGGGCGGGAGCCCACCCTGCGCGCCTTCTGGTACTTCTATGAACCGGCGGCGAGGAGCTCCCACCTGGTGAAGGGGGGACCCAAGTCCCCTTTTGGCTCGGTGATGGTGCAGATGCTGCCGTCCCGGGTGCCCAATTACCCCGTGGCGGCCTCCCGGGACCACTGGGGCGACTGGGCCCAGAGGTGGTTTTACCTCCAGGTCCGGGACGAAGGTGTGGTGTATGCCCCAGAGCCCCCCACCTACAGCCGATCGTCCGCGCCGAAGCTTCCAGTGTGGACGGACGAGGAGCTCGAGCTCCTCGGAATGGTGGTTATCTCCCGGAAGACCCGCTCGATGTGGGACGCTGCCGAGGAGATGATGCTCCTAAGGATCTCCCCCTTCTCGCGTGGGAGAAGGGGGATCGGCATGGGCCCGGAGCAGCGGCCCCCGGTCAAGGCAGTGACCCGGCGTAAGTTCGATACCTGCATTAGATTTACAAATTTTCTTGGAAATTTGACTAACTCTTTACCTCTTGTAGTCCGGCCGTACCCGGCGGCGCGGGAGAAGGCGGAGGACCTCCTGGGGAGGTACTTCGCCGACGAGCACGAGCGCGTTGTGCGCCTTGTGGGGGAGGGCCCTCCCTGGAACTTGGTGGCTGAGGCCTACGGGCTAAAGCTGTCGGAGGGGAAGCCTCTCCCCACCCCCGGGTCGCACAAGCGGGGGAAGATGCGGCCGGGGGCTCGGAGCCCAAGAAGGCCAGGGTCCAAAATACCCTTGGCCCATTGACGACGCCGGCTTCGACGCCGGTGAAGACCAGGGGCACGACCCCCGGGACTGAGCGCGCCCGGGTGCCGACCCGGGAAGATGCAACACCTCCTCCCCCGAAGAGCCCCGTCGAGGCCCGGGGGAAGGAGCAGGCCATTGGCGGGGCGGCGTCCGATTCGGCAGACTACGCCCCGTCGCCGCCCTCGGTGGCGGCCCCCCCAGCCCCCCCGGCACATTTGGAGCTAGAGAGGCTGGAGGTAAGATTCGCGGAGGCCTCGCCTCCGCGGGTTTGGCCGGTGGACGAGGGGGGGAGCCCCTCGGTCTACGAGGTTCCCCTGGAGGAGGAGGCCCCGAGGACCTTCCGGCCCGGGAAGGGGAAAGGGCCGATGGTTCCCCTCCGGGCAGGGACCCCCGCCGAATGCTCCTCGGCCTCGTCTTCGGAGGACACCTCCTCGGCGACGAAGACACCGGTGACGCCGAGCGTGTTACCGGATTTTCAAGTCCGGGGACCCCCCACCGGCTGCGACGCCGGCGCCGGGCGGGAGACCCCCCTGCTTCCTGCGGGGGAGGTCGCCCGCTATATGGAGGGCCTGCACACCCGGAAGGTGCAGGCCTTCGTTGCGGAGGGAACGCTCCATGAGCGTTTCCAGGGACTTCAGTCCCTCGAGGCCCAGGTAACCCGAGTTGATGACGTCTCTCTTCGTTCCCTGCACTTGAGTTTTTTCTAACTATATTTTGTAGGTGGCAGCCGTTACCTGGGGCCTTGAGCAGCGGGTCACCCAGCTGCTTAAGGAAGCGGAGGACCGGGCCGCGACCTTCCTAGGGCAGCGGGAGGAAGCCCTCCGGGAGCTGGCCCAGGTCCGGGCCCAGGGGGACAAGGTCGCGGCGTACCTGGCGGAGCGCGACGAAGCCCTCAAGGAGCTGTCCCGGGTCCAGGCCCAGGTTCACGTCTCCGAGACCGTCAACGGCCGCCTCCGGGAAGAGGCCAAGGTGAGGGAGGAGGCGCTCCGGGAGCTCGAGGGCTCGAGCGTTCGGGCGGTGGCGGACGCGGGCCGCTCCGTCCGTTCGGCCCTCGAGAGCCTTGGCGTGAGCCTAGGCTCCGGGAGCAGCTCGGAGGTGCCCCCGGCGACCTCGCGGAGGCCGTGCGTTTTCTCAACGCACAGGTCTCCGCCATTCCGGAGGCTGCCGACGCCCGGGCACGGGACCGGGCGATCCCCATCGTCGCGGCCGCGGCGGGGCTCATTGAGTTCCGGGGGGTCGGCGCCCGGGCGATCGGGGGCCGCATCCCTCGGAGTTTCCCAGAGTTCTTCGAGCCTTCGCGCCGGGAGGTCGAGCAGCTCGCCGGGGGATTCTATGACCGGATCATCCGGGCGAGATTCCCGGCACCGGCGCCTCCGGCAGTGGACGCCCCGACCCCGGCCTCGGAGGAAGCCCCCCGGGGAGAGGACGCCAATGACAAAGTATGAGCCTCCCCCCCGGGTCTTAGTTAGGACCCCTTTTTGTTTTATTAGAACTTTTGATCCCGGTAGCTTCTTAGAGGAAGCCCCAGACACTTGTAAAAAGATATTTTGAATGCAATAGAGTTAGAAATTTTTCTAAGTCTTTGAGTTGAATGCAATGTTACTAGGGTTCCCGGGAGGTTACTCCTGGGCGACGGTCCGGGAGGGGCTCTCCGGGGGACGCCCAAGCGGCTTTAATATTGTTGAGCCTCGTCTCCGGGGAGCGCAGCGGGGACGCCGTCCGGGAGCCCGTCCGGTTAAGGTGGCATCCGGAGTGGCACTTGGACAATTTTGACAATCATCGTGCCGAATTAACCCCCCCCCCCCCCCCCCCCCCCGCGTCCGGGGGTCCAGATGATACCTCCTCTTCGGATACTTCCACCGGCGGGGTACGAGTTCTGGCCCGAAGATGTGCTCCGGGACGCTCAGCGCCGCATGCGCGCATTGTACCGGGACTTGGCCCGGGAGCTAGTGGAGAGCCTCCGGGAGTATTAAGCGTAGGAGCCTTAGAACGTAGAGGATCCCCCGGGTTAGAACCTAGGTTGCACCGTTTCCGAAACCCACCGGAGGGGGAGGATGTCCTCTGGGTTTGAAGATGAATAAAGCTGTTGTTGCTTTGCCTTTTATTTTCTTCTTGGATGGTCTGGACGACTCATTTTAATAAGAATGAGCTAAGTTTGCTCGTGGTCGGTATGGTCGACACCCGGGGGTTCCCGATCCCCCCCGCCCACAGCGGGCCGGAGGGCACCTCCGCGCGTTGTGGGGGTAGAAAGGTCCCCGGGGTGAAGATAACCTGTAGCATAAGACTTTTTCAAGTTAGAAAGTTCTAAAACGAGCCTTCCGAGGGAAAGACCTTCCGGGACACAGCCATCCGGTCGTCGTGAGAACGGGGAGCCAGGAATAGGGCGTGGAAGGAACCTGTTGGGGCAAACCCTGTACCTCCAGGTAGTCCTCGAAGTGAGCTCCCGAGCGCCCTCGGTCCTTTGTGCGGAGAAGGTTCCCGACGGGTCCTGGGTGTCCGGGCCTTGGGTCCCGTGGGGTCTTCGGAGCGCGTCGGTCCTTCCTGCGGAGAAGGTCCCCAGCGGGTCCTGGGTCCTGTGGGGTTTCGTGCGTAGATGGTCCCTGGTTGGTCCCAGGGTTAGGCCCCGTGTCCCGGGGTCACCGGGCTGTTGGTCCCAGGGTCACCGGGCTGTTGGTCCCGGGGAGTCATCGGGTGCCGGAGAGTCCTGGAGAGTTACCGGGCCCCGGTGAGACCCAGAGGCGGAGGGTCTTCGGGCCCTGGAGGTTCACTAGGGTCCCGGAAGGTCATCGGGTCCTTGCAGGGTCCCAGAGTTTCCCTGGCCCCGGGTCCCGGGTCACCGGGCCCCTGATGAGACCCGGAGCACTACCGGGTCCTGGAGAGTCTCAGAGCACCACCGGGCCCCCGGTGAGACCCGGAGCAGCACAAGGTTCCGAAGAATCCCGGAGAGTCACCGGGCCCCCGGTGAGACCCGGGGCACCACCGGGTCCCGGAGAGTTCCGGAGAGTCACCGGGCCCCTGATGAGACCCGGAGCACCACCGGGTCCTAGAGAATCACCGGGCCCCTGATGAGACCCGGAGCAGCACAAGGTGCTGGAGAGTCCCGGAGAGTCACCGGGCCCCCGGTGAGACCCGGAGCACCACCGGGTGCCGGAGAGTCCCAGAGACCCGGAGAGCCATCGGGCCCCCGGTGAGACCCGGAGAGTCACCGGGCCCCTACTGAGACCCGGAGCAGCACAAGGTTCCGGAGAGTCCCGGAGAGTCACCGGGCCCCCGGTGAGACCCAGAGCACCACCGGGTCCCGGAGAGTCCCGGAGAGTCACCGGGCCCCCGGTGAGACCCGGAGCACCACCGGGTCCCGGAGAGTCCCAGAGAGTCCAAGAGGCCCCCGGTGAGACCCGGAGCACCACCGGGTCCCAGAGAGTCCCGGAGAGTCACCGGTCCCCCAGTGAGACCCAGAGCACCACCGGGTCCCCGAGAGCCGGAGAGCCACCGGGCCCCCGGTGAGACCCAGAGCACCACCGGGTCCCCGAGAGCCGGAGAGTCACCGGGCCCCCGGTGAGACCCGGAGAGCCACCGGGCCCCCGGTGAGATCCGGAGAACCACCGGAGCCCTGGAGAGACCCGGAGAGCCACCGGGCCACGGTGAGACCCGGAGAGCCACCGGGCCCCCGGTGAGATCCGGAGGGTCACCGGGCGCCCGGTGAGACCCGGAGAACCACCGGGCCCCCGGTGAGACCCGGAGAGCCACCGGAGCCCCGGAGAGACCCGGAGAGCCACCGGGCCCCCGGTGAGACCCGGAGAACTACCGGGCCCCAGGTGAGACCGGAGAACCACCGGAGCCCCGGAGAGACCCGGAGAGTCACCGGGCCCCTGGTGAGACCCGAAGAGGCTCATGAAGAGCTGTTGTTGACCGTGGGGCCTCTAGGAAGCCCGTGGCGCCACGTGTCAAGCATCCAGGCCGTCCATCAGGCCAAAAGACGTCTTCGCCCTTCCATCCAACGGTCGCAGTGAGGGCATTTTTGTCTTTTGTATTTCTTAGGGGCTATATATACCCCCTTTGTACCCTTTTTCAGGGATTCCAATTCATTATATTAACTCAACATTCGGTTCTCTTGGAGACCTCTCCCCGAGAGCTCACCTCCCCAGTGGACTCGCGTCCGGAGAGAGCCAACAGGACTAGGGCCCCCACTGGGACCCGAACCTATATAAACCCCTGTGTCACTTTCTGTGTTGCCCGGCGGGAGGAGACCAGTAACTCGGTCTGCTCGCGCCGCTGTACTCGTGCTGCGCACGTCCGAACCTGCCGGGGTATCCGTAATACCACGACAGTTGGCGCCGTCCGTGGGGAGGGCGTGACGAATTGCCATGGCTCCCCCAAGAAGAGCTCAAGCTCTCTCCCTTTCCAATGGTTATGGTCCCAGCGACCCGGCGCTGCCACAGCAAGACGTCACCGTCGCGACGCTACCGTTCGGAAACACCCGGAGAGAGCTGCCACTTTCTTCTCCCGAAATCTTCGGTAGAGGTGTTCCCGTTTCCAGCTCCGCGACCGCAACCGCGATTGCAGGACCTCGCGCTCTACCTGGTGACGCCGGTCCCGGTGACCCGGCGCCACCCCCTCGAGACACGACTGCCCCGGCGCTCCCGGCCGGAGGCGGCCAGACCCAGGTACCACCTCTCACCTTTCCAATTACTTTTAGTGTGCAGACCTCCGGTTCAACCCCGGTGACCGCGACCGCCCCGGCGAGGACTAGTCTCCCCCCGATGGCACACCCGGCAACCCGGGACACTTTGCCCGAAGCTTTGGTCGAAGGCCAACTCCACGCCCAGCCCGCCTTGGAGGAGTTGTTGCGTGCATTAGCGCGGCCTCCGGCTCCCATCTATCCGCTCTCATTCCTAGCACCGGGCATGTTCACCACGCCAGGAGCTCTCGCCGCGCCTGCGCCGGGAGCCTTCCCCGTCGGGAGCTGTCCCCGCGCCCGCGCCGGGAGCCTTCCCCGTCGGGAGCTGTCCCCGCGCCGGAGACTTACCCCGTGCCCGCGCCGGGAGCCTTCCCTGCGCCGGGGTCTTACCTCGCGCCAGGAGCTCTCCCCTCTCCCGCGCAGGGAGCCTTCCCCGTCGGGAGCTGTCCTCGCGCCAGAGACTTAAGCCTTCCCTGCGCTGGGGTCTTACCTCGCGCCAGGAGCTCTCCCCGCGCCCGCGCCGGGAGCCTTCCTCGTCGGGAGCTGTCCCCGCGCCGGGAGCCTTCCCCGCGCCGGGGCCTTACCCCGCACAGGGAGTTGTCCCAGTGCCAGGAGCTCTCCCCGACTCCGATAACGAGCGTGTCTCCCTTACAAGGGGGGACAACGACTGGGAACCTTCCCAGAGAGTTGAGGGGGCCAACCAGCCCTTGTGCCGCCAGCTTCGACGCATCCGATGGCCAAAGCCATATCGCCCGCCCCGCATCGAGTACAACAATGGTAAGCCCGATCCTTATGAATTTGTGCAGGTGTACTCCACAGCCATCTCAGCGGCCAGGGGGGACGAGATGGCGCAATGCAACGTCTTCCCCGTAGATCTCACCGGGATCGCCCGCTCATGGTTTTACAACCTGAGGGCCGGTTCCATCAAGTCCTCTGTGCAGCCTAAGCGTGAGTTCTGTGCGAACTTCCAGGGGAACTATGTGCGTCCCCTTGACTCGTCGCAGCGCCACACCATTTGGCAGAAGACGGGGGAGACCATCCGAAGCATCGAGGCGTGCAAGACGGGGGAGCTCCATCGGAGGCTCCCCCGGAGCTGCCCCTCCTCCGCCGATGAGCTCTTCAACGCACTGGAAAAGTACGCTCGGGCGGAGGAAGACGACCTCTGGAAGAAGACCCAGGGGGCTCCCGCCCCCGCCGATCGGGGGGCCAGGGACCCTCTCAAACGCCCCAAGCAGATGGAGTGTAATGAGCCACGGCCTCGGGACACCTTTGTCCTCGAGGGCGGAGGCGATGGGGGAGGACAGTCTTCCCGCGGTCAGAAAGGCGATGGGGGAGGACAGTCTTCCCGCGGTCAGGAAGGCCCCGCGGGGAGAAGCAGGGAAGGACCGCGGTGCAGCTTCCACGGGTCCAGTACCCACGCTACCCGAGAGTGCCACCAGCTGCTGCAGCACTTCGCGGCGTTCCTCGACCAGCATGGGCAGGGGGGGACTTCGGCCTCCTTGCCCTCTCGGCCAGCTATTCCGGCCCTTCCTGCTCCCGCGCGGGTTCAGCAGGGGCAGACGTAGGAGGGGGAGCCTTCGGAAGCTCTCCCCTTCAAAACTTCTCAGCGCCGCATCAACGTCATCGTGGAAGGGTCCGCCTCCGGGCGGGACTCTAAGCGCTAGCGTAAGGAGTACGCGTGCGAAGTCAAGGTTGTGGGGGTGCTGCACACGTCTCCGCCACCCAAGTGGTCGGACGTCCCCCTCACCTTCACGGCGGAAGACGTGTGCGGGGTTCGCTTCCCCCACGACGACGCGCTCATCGTCTCCGCCACCGTCTACAACTGCCACCTGGCCCGCATCCTCGTGGATGGCGGGAGCTCCGCCGACGTCCTCTTCCTGAAGGCCTTCAAGGAAATGCAGGCGGATGAGAAGACATTCAGCACCCTGGAGAACTACTGGACCGAGATGGTCCGATTCGACGTAGTGGACCTCCCTTCCTCCTACAGCGCGATCATGGGGAGGACCAAAATCAACCGCCTGGGGGCTACCACCCATTAAAACTATCTCTGCGTGAAGATCCCCGGGCCGCACGGCGCGATCAATGTCTGGGAAGACCAAGACATGGCCCGGGCTCTATACGAGCGCGCCGCCGCTACGATCGGAAGCGTCAACATCATTAAGGCGCCCGGGGGGGAGGCCACTCCCCCGGAACCAGACATCGCGGCGATACCTCCGGGGAGGCCCCTCCCCAAGCCACATCCGGAAGGGGGCCTCCGGGAGGTCCTGCTGTCCCCGGGCGATGGGGACAAAACCGTCCGGATCGAGGCGGAGCTCCCTGAGGAGCATGCAGCGCAACTGGCGGCTTTCCTGCGCGAGAACTCCAATGTTTTCGCGTGGAAGCCTTCGGACATGCGGGGCGTCGCCGGGGGGGTCATTGAGCACAAGCTCGCGGTGACCCCCGGTCACCCCCCCCCCCCCCCCCCCCCCCCCGTCAAGCAAAAGATGAGGAAGCTCTCCCTCGAGCGCCAAGAGGCAATCAAGGGGGAGATCGCCTGACTCCGAGAGGCGGGGTTCATTCGGGAGGTCTTGTACCCCGAGTGGCTCGCGAACCCCGTCCTCGTGAAGAAGTCAAATGGCAAGTGGCGGATGTGCATGGACTTCGCCGACCTCAACCGCGCCTGCCCCAAGGACAACTTCCCACTCCCGCGGATTGACCAACTGGTCGGCGCCACCGCGGGGTGCGAGTTGATGAGCTTCCTAGACGCCTACTCGAGCTACCATCAAGTCCGGATGGCGGAAGGGGACGAGGAAAAGACGAGTTTCATAACTCCCCTCGGAACCTTCTGCTACGTCCACATGCCCTTCGGGCTGAAGAATGAGGGAGCGACCTTCCAGCTCCTCATGACGCTGGTCTTCAAAGATTAAGTCGGCCGCAACATCGAAGTCTACATAGACGACGCGGTCGTCAAAAGTCCCCGCGCGGCCGCCCACGTCGACGACCTAGCAGAGACCTTCCGCAACCTCCGTGCGTATGGGCTGAAGCTCAACCCGGAGCAGTGCGCCTTCTGCGTGCGCAGGGGGAAGCTCCTGGGTTTCCTTGTGTCCCAGCGGGGCATAGAGGCAAACCCCGAAAAGATCCGGGCGCTCCTGGACATGCCCCTTCCGCGCTCCGTCAAGGATGTCCAGCAGCTCTCCAGCAGCTTAACCGCGCTAAGCCGCTTCATCTCGCGGTCGGGGGAACGAGGCCTCCAATTCTTCAAGACCCTCCAGGGGCTCGAGGGGTTCCGATGGACCCTCGAGGCCTAGGAGGCCCAAGAGGCCTTCGACGACCTCAAGTACCTCACGAGCCCTTCAATGCTCGTGAGTCTGTCTCCAAAAGAGCTCTTGCTCCTCTACCTTACCACGACCCCGGTCGCCGTCAGCGTGGTATTGGTGAAGGAGCAAGGGGGACAGCAGCGTCCCGTGTACTACGTGAGTGAGGCCCTCCAGGGGGCCAAAACCCGGTACACGGAGATGGAGAAGATCTGCTACGTTCTCCTGATGGTGTCCCAGAAGCTTCGCCACTACTTCCTGGGACACCCCATCACCGTCCCGTCCTCCCTCCCCCTGGGGGAGGTGCTGCGGAACAAAGAGGCCACCGGCCGGATTGGGAAGTGGGGGGCCGAGCTCGCCCCCTTCTCCCTGTCCCTCACAGGCCACTCCGCCATAAAGTCACAGGTCCTCGCCGACTTCGTCGCGGAGTGGACTCCTGCCTCCGGGCCCGGGGACGAAGACCTCCCCGTGCCGCCCCGACGCACTAACCATTAGACACTCATGTTCGACGGGTCGCTGTGTCTCGCCGGGGCCGGTGCGGGGGTAGTCCTCCGGAGCCCCGAGGGGAAGGAACTCGACTACGCAGCGCGGCTCGAGTTCCCCGCAACCAACAACGTCTCCGAGTACGAGGCTTTGCTCCTCGGGATGCGCCTTGCGCGCTCCCTGGGGATCCGGTGCCTCCTAGTGAAGGGAGATTCTCATCTCGTACTTTGCCAAATGGACAAGTCTTACTTGTGCCATGACCCAAACTTGAGTCTTTATTTGCAGGAAGTGCGAAAGATGGAGAGGCACTTCGACGGCCTCGAGGCTCGGCATATCCCGCGAAGGGACAATGATCGGGCCGACGCCTTGGCCTGGGCAGCAAGCGCCCAGGAATCGCTCCCCAAGGGGGCCCTCTTGGAAATCATCACGAAGCCCTCGGTGGCCTCCCCGGACACGGGCGATGAGCCCCGCATCTCGGAGGTCACCGAGATCACCCGGACTCCATCATGGATGGACTCCCTCATCTCCTTCATCAAGGGGGAGGGGGACCTTCCCAGCGAAACCGAGGCTAAGCGCCTCGGGGCCAAAGCCCGGGCATATCTCCTACCGGAGGGGAGGCTCTACAAGCGGGGGGTTTCCGCCCTCCTGCGCTGCCTCCCCTGGCCGGAGGGACTCCAACTTCTCGAAGACATCCACACGGGGAGCTGTGGCTCTCACCTAGCCCCGCGTGCCAAAGCGGCCAACCAGCGACTGGAGACCGACCTCGTGGAGGAGGAACGCGACCGAGCGCTCCTCCGCCACACCATCCACAAGAGCGAGATGCCGCGCGCATACAACCAGTGCGTGCGCGAGAGAGCCCTCCGCCTTGGGGACCTTGTCCCTAAGCGCGTCACAGACCCTCGAGCCCAGGGTAAGCTCTCCTCCAAATGGGAGGGCCCCTACAGGATCTCCGCAGTCCTGGGCTTGGGGGCTTACAAACTCTCCAACGTCCAAGAGCAGGAACTGAAGCACACGTGGAACTTGCGTCTACTTTGCAAGTTTTACGTCTAGCCTACACAGGCCCGTCCCCTCCCCCGGAGCGATTACGCCAGAGGGGGAAGGGGGACCTCGTGCTCACTGTCCCCTCCCCCAGAGCGATCACGCCGAAGGGGGAGGGGGGCATTGTAATCACCTTTCCCTCCCCTTTCGCGACTTGGGGGGGGCGTTGTATTTCATTTCATTGTCAATACACCTGGGTTTTTCTCTTCAACTGTCATTGCAGGTTCTTCACATTACCGCCCCTAACGGCAATGCCCTCCCCGCGAGGACGCCCTCCCCGCGAGGATGCCCTCCCCGTGAGGAAGTGGGCCCAGACCCAACAAGTCCCTCCTGTAGAGCGGCTTACGATCAGCCCTCGTGGACTGAGGGTGTAAGCGACAACCCGGTCCCCAGCGACCGTGGTAATGAGTCACTTTGGGAGACTAGTCCCCTACCCAAACACTCAGACCCATCATCGGGCACATCCTCCTCCGGGAGTCGATAGTCTCCCCAGCGGGACGAATTCCTTGGATATTCTTCTCCGGAGACCTTATTCCCGGCTCCCCGTTCTCACGGCGACCGGACGATTGTCTTCCGGAAGGTCTATCTCTGGAAATCTCATTTTAGGCTTTCTTGGATATTTCTTTCCCGGAGATCTTATTCCCGGCTCCCCGTTCTCACGGCGACCGGATGAGTGTCTCCCGGAAAAATTACAGATTTCTTCCCCGCAGACCTTATTCCCGGCTCCCCGTCCTCACGGCGACCAGACGATTGTCTCTCGGAAGGTTTTTCCCCGGAAACCTCGTTTTCAAATTTTTTAACTTGGAAAAATTCTTATGTCACAGGTCTTCATCTTCACCCCGGGGGCTTTGTCACCCCCACAGCGCGCGGAGCTACCCTCCGGCCCGCTGTGGGCGGGGGGGATAAGGAACCCCCTGGTGTTGACCGCACCATCCACGAGCAAACTTAGCTCATTCTTATCAAAAGAAGTCGTCCAGAACATCCAAGAAAAATATCAAAAGAACTCTTAAAACAACAAGAAGCGCAAACACAGCTTTATTAATCATTCACCCAGAGGACATCTTCCCCCTCCGGTGGGCATTGAAAACGGTACAACCCGGGTCAAGCCCCAGAAGCTCTCTACATCCTAAGGCTCCTACGCGTCCAGGGGCTCCACGCCGCTCGGACGCGATAACATCCTCTCCCCGGGGGACTTGGTCCCGGGAGAAGGTTTTTCCCGTCCAGGGGCTCCGCACCGCTTGGACGCGGTAACATCCTCTCCCCGGGGGACTTGGTCCCGGGAGAAGGTTTTTTCTCCACCGCGCCGCTCAGACGCGGTAACGTTCTCTCCCGGAGGGACTTTGTCCCGGGAGAAGGCTTTTCCCATCTGGGGGCTCCGCGCCGCTCAAACGCGGTAACTTCCTCTCCCGGGTGGACTTGGTCCCGAGAGGAGGTTGTCCTAAGCCGCGCCGCCCAGACGCGGTAACATTTTCTCCCGGGTGGGCTTGGTCCCGGGAGAAGGTTTTTCCCGTCCAAGGGCTCTGCGCCGCTTGGACGCGGTAACATCCTCTCCCCGGGGGACTTGGTCCTGGGAGAAGGTTTTTCCTGTCCGGGGGCTCCGCGCCGCTCGGACGCGGTAACTTCCTCTCCCGGGTGGACTTGGTCCCGGGAGGAGGTTTTTCTCTGCTGCGCCGCTTAGACGTGGTAACGTTCTCCCCAGGAGGGACTTTGTCCCGGGAGAAGGCTTTTCCCATCTGGGGGCTCCGCGTCGCTCAAACACGGTAACTTCCTCTCCCGGGTGGACTTGGTCCCGGGAGGAGGTTGTTCTCAACCGCGCCGCCCATACGCAGTAACATTCTATCCCCGGTGAACTTTGTCCCGGGAGGACTTTTTCCGTTCTGGGGCCCCAAGCCCCCCCGCGGGCGATTTTCTCTTCCTCAGCGACTTTACATCCCAAGTTCAGATCCTTCCACCTGGAGATCCCTGGAAACCTCAGTGTCATTAGGAGAAGGGTTTTACACACACCCTCCGGGGCCATGACGTGTCCCCGAGGGCCTGGGGGGCTCCTGTGGGGCAAACCCTGTACCTCCGGGTAGTCCTCGAAGTGAGCTCCCGAGCGCCCTCGGTCCTCTGTGTGGAGAAGGTTCCCGGTGGGTCCTGGGCGTCCGGGCCTTGGGTCCCGTGGGGTCTTCGGAGCGCCTCGGTCCTTTGTGTGGAGAAGGTTCCCGGTGGGTCCTGGGCGTCCGGGCCTTGGGTCCCGTGGGGTCTTCGGAGCGCCTCGGTCCTTCCTGCGGAGAAGGTCCCCAGCGGGTCCTGGGTCCCGTGGGGTTTCATGCGTAGATGGTCCCAGGTTGGTCCCAGGGTTAGGCCCCGTGTCCCGGGGAGTCATCGGGTCCCGGAGAGTCCCGGAGAGTCACCGGGCCCCAGTGAGACCCAGAGGCGGAGGGTCTTCGGGCCCTGGAGGTTCACTAGGGTTCCGGAAGGTCATCGGGTCCTTGCAGGGTACCAGAGTTTCCCTGGGCCCCGGGTCACTGGGCCCCTGATGAGACCCGGAGCACCACCGGGTCCTGGAGAGTCCCAGAGCACCACCGGCCCCCTGATGAGACCCGGAGCAGCACAAGGTTCCGGAGAGTCCCGGAGAGTCACCGGGCCCCCGGTGAGACCTGGAGCACCACCGGGTCCCGGAGAGTCCCGGAGAGTCACCGGGCCCTTGATGAGACCCAGAGCACCACCGGGTCCTGGAGTCCCAGAGCACCACTGGGCCCCTGATGAGACCCGGAGCAGCACAAGGTTCCAGAGAGTCCCGGAGAGTCACCGGGCCCCCGATGAGACCCGGAGCACCACCGGGTCCTGGAGTCCCAGAGCACCACCGGGCCCCCGATGAGACCTGGAGCAGCACAAGGTTCCAGAGAGTCCCGGAGAGTCACCGGGCCCCCGATAAGACCCGGAGCACCACCGGGTCCCGGAGAGTCCCGGAGAGTCACCGGGCCCCCGGTGAGACCCAGAGCACCACCGGGTCCCGGAGAGTCCCAGAGAGACCGGTCCCCCGGTGAGACCCAGAGGACCACCCGGTCCCCGAGAGACCCGGAGAACCACCGGTCCCCCGGTGAGATCCGGAGGGTCACCGGGCACCCGGTGAGACCCGGAGAACCACCGGAGCCCCGGTGAGACCCGGAGAACCACCGGAGCCCCGGTGAGACCCGGAGAGCCACCGGGCCCCCGGTGAGACCCGGAGAACCACGGGGCCCCTGTGAGATCCGGAGGGTCACCGGGCGCCCGGTGAGACCCGGAGAACTACCGGAGCCCCGGTGAGACCCGGAGAACCACCGGGCCCCCGGTGAGACCCGGAGAGCCACCGGAGCCCCAGAGAGACCCGGAGAGCCACCGGGCCCCCGGTGAGACCCAGAGAACCACCGGACCCCCGGTGAGACCCGGAGAACCACCGGAGCCCCGGAGAGACCCGGAGAGCCACCGGGCCCCCGGTGAGACCCAAAGAACCACTGGAGCCCCGGAGAGACCCGGGGAGACACCGGGCCCCTGGTGAGACCCGGAGGGTCACCAGGCCCCTGGTGAGATCCGGAGGGTCATCGGGCGCCCGGTAAGACCCGGAGAACCACCGGGCCCCCGGTGAGACCCAGAGAACCACCGAAGCCCCGGAGAGACCAGGAGAGCCACTGGGCCCCCGGTGAGACCCGGAGGGTCACCGGGCGCCCGGTGAGACCCGGAGGGTCTCCGTAACCCCGGTGAGGCCTAGAGAGTCACCGGGCCCCCGTTGAGATCCGGAGGGTCTCCGGAACCCCGGTGAGACCCGGTGAGACCCGGAGAGCCTCCGGGCTCATGAAGAGCTGTTGTTGACCGTGGGGCCTCTAGGAAGCCCGTGGCACCACGTGTCAAGCATCCAGGCCGTCCATCAGGCCAAAAGACGTCTTCGCCCTTCCATCCAACGGTCGCAGCGAGGGCATTTTTGTCTTTTATATTTCTTAGGGGCTATATATACCCCTCTTATACCCTTTTTCAGGGATTCCAATTCATTATATTAACTCAACATTCGGTTCTCTTGGAGACCTTTCCCCGAGAGCTCACCTCGCCAGCGGACTCGCATCCGGAGAGAGCCAACAGGACTAGGGCCCCCACTGGGACCCGAACTTGTATAAACCCCTGTGTCACTTTCTGTGTTGCCCGGCGGGAGGAGACCAGTAACTTGGTCTGCTCGCGCCGCTATACTCGTGCTGTGCACGTCCGAACCTGCCGGGGTATCCGTAATACCACGACAGAACCCAAGAAAACCCGATGAAATTTCCGGAGGGGAGCTTCCCGGGAGACTATCTTCCGGTCGCCGTGAGAACAGGGAGCCGGGAATAGGGTCTCCGGGAGAGAAATGTCTGAGAAATCCATAACTTCCGGGAGACGATCGTCTGGTCGCCGTGAGAACGGGGAGCCGGGAATAAGGTCTCCGGGAGGTAATCATCCGGTCGCTGTGAGAATGGGGAGCCGGGAATAGGATCTCCGGGAGGTAACCATCCGGTCGCCGTGAGAACGGGGAGCCGGGAATAAGGCCTCCGGGAGGTAATCATTCGGTCGCCGCGAGAACGGGGACCCAGGAATAGTGCCAGAAATCCTGAAGATTCTGGGGAAAATCCTTCCGGGAGACAATCGTCCGGTCGCCGTGAGAATGGGGAGCTGGGAATAAGGCCTCCGGGAGGTAATCATCCGGTCGCCGCGAGAACGGGGAGCCGGGAATAGTGCCAGAAATTCTTAAGATTCTGGGGAAAATCCTTTCGGGAGACAATCGTCCGGTCGCCGTGAGAACGGGGAGCCGGGAATAACGTCTCCGGGGAAAAGATATCCGAGAAAGCCATTAGACGTCCCACTGGGGAGAGCGTCTACTCCCGGAGGAGGAAATGCCCGATGACGGGTCTTGAGTGTTTGGGTAGGGGAGTAGTCTCCCAAAGTGACTCATTACCACGGTCGCTGGGGACCGGGTTGCCGCTTACACCCTCAGTCCACGAGGGCTGATCATAAGCCGCCCTACAGGAGGGACTTGCTGGGTCTGGGCCCACTTCCTCGCGGAGAGGGCATCCTCACGAGGAGGGCTTCCTCGCGGGGAGGGCATCCTCGTGGGGAGGGCATCGCCACTAGGGGCGGTCATAAGAAGGACCTGCAATGAGACAATTTGAAGAGCAAAAGCTATGTATTGATAACAAAAATGTACAGTGCCTCCCCCTGTGAAGCCGCGAAGGGGGGGGCAAGTAACTACAGTGTCCCTCCTCCCCCCCCGGCGTAATCGCTCCGGGGGAGGGGACAGGCCCGTAAGGCTAAACA
This sequence comes from Pharus latifolius, assembly GCA_019359835.1. Taxonomy (NCBI): domain Eukaryota; kingdom Viridiplantae; phylum Streptophyta; class Magnoliopsida; order Poales; family Poaceae; genus Pharus; species Pharus latifolius. The sequence goes on from CM033324.1 coordinate 82,731,151, forward strand.
TAGAACTTGCGGAGTGAACGCAAGTTCCACGTGTGCTTCAGCTCCTGCTCTTGAAGGTTGGAGAGCTTGTAAGCCCCCGAGCCCAGGACCGCGGAGATCCTGTAGGGGCCCTCCCACTTGGGGGAGAGCTTCCCCTGGGCTTGTGGGTCTGGAAAGGGGGGAGCCCCTGTGGCGACGACCGGAACCAGAAAGGGGGAAACCCCTGTGATATCCGGAACCGGCAAGGGGGGAGCCCCCCGCGGCGACGACCGGAACTGGAAAGGGGGAAGCCCCTGTAATATCTGGAACCGGCAAGGGGGGAGTCCCTCGCGGCGACGACCGGAACCGGATGGCCAATGCGGGGGGAGGTCCGCTAAGGCACGGGAGCTGCTCTGTCAACCGCCCTTGGTGTGGTAAACACGACGCGCGGGGCGGGACTGGCTCCTGGCGTAGGGAAAACCTCCGGGATGCAACGGATGCAACGGACCCCCGGCCCTGGGAATGGGCCCGGAACGGGGAATCCACCCGGTGCCTTTTCGGGATATGCCGGGCCTTGAGGCCATCGAAGCGCCTCTGCATCTTTCGCACCTCCTGCAAATAAAAGACTAGAGTTCGCGTTACCGCACGGGTAAGGCTCGTCCTTTTGGCAAACTGCGAGCTGAGAATCTCCCTTCAGTAGGAGGCGTCGGATCCCTGAGGAACGCACGCGGCGCAACCTGAGGAGCAAAGCCTCGTACTTGGCGATGTTGTTGGCTCTGGGGACAACAGGACCTTCCGGAGGGCCCCTTCCGGACGCGGCTTGGGGAGGGGCCTCCCGGCAGGTATCGCTGCGACGTCTCATCCCAGGGGGGAGACCTCCCCCCGGACGCCTCAATGATGTTGACGCTTCCGATGGTGGCGGCGACGTGCTCATACAAGGTGCGGGCCATGTCTTGGTCTCCCTGGACGTTGATTACGCCGTGCGGCCCGGGGATCTGCATGCAGAGGTAGTTTTGATGGGTGGCAGCCCCCAGCCGGTTGATTGTGGTCCTCCCCATAATCGCGTTGTAGGAGGAGGGGAGGTCCACTACGTCGAAGTGGACCAACTCGGTCCGGTAGTTCTCCGGGGTGCCGAAGGTCATTGGAAGATCTACCTTGCCCACGGGATGGATTGCCTTCCCTAGGACGAACCCTTGCAGGGGCCCTGCCGCGGGCTGCAGGAGCTTCTCATCCACCTGCATCTCTTTGAAGGCCTTCAGGAATAGGACGTCGGCGGAGCTCCCGCTGTCCACAAGGATGCGGGCTAGGTGGCAGTTGTAGATAGTCGCGGAGACAATGAGCGCGTCGTCGTGGGGAAGCGAACCCCCCGCACATCTTCCGCCGTGAAGATGAAGGGGACGTCCGACCACTTTGGTGGCGGGGACGCGTGTAGAACCCCCACAACCTTGACCTCGCGCGCGTACTTCTTACGCTGGCGCTTAGAGTCCCGCCCGGAGGTGGACCCTCCAACGATGACTTTGATGTGGTGCTGAGAAGTTTGAAAGGGGAGAGCTTCTGAAGGCTCCCCCTCCTGCGCCTGCTGACCCCCCGCGGGAGCTAGAAGGGCCGGAACAGCTGGCCGAGGGGGCAAGGAGGCCGGAGTCCCCCCTGCCCGCGCTGGTCGAGGAATGCCGCGAAGTGTTGCAGCAGCTGGTCGCAGTCTCGAGTGGCGTGGGTATTGGACCCGTGGAAGCTGCACCACAATCCTTCCCTCCTTCTCCCCGCGGGGTCCTCCCGACCGTGCGAGGACTGTCCCCCCCCCCGTAGCCTTTCGGCATGGGGAAGGTGTGGTCGCCCTTCGGGGGGTGGAGCAAGCCGCCTCCGCCCTCGAGGACAAAGGTGTCCCGAGGCCGTGGCTCGTTACGCCCCTCCTGCCTGGGGTGCTTGAGGGGATCCCTGGCCCCCCGGTCGGCGGGGGCGGGAGCCCCCTGGGTCTTCTTCCAAATGTCGTCTTTGACGAGGATTGACACCCGGGTCAGTTCAAATAAATGCACTGTTGGTTCAAGACAGATTCGAGCCAGATACGTGCCCGGCGGTGCATGCTCAAGTTATTCTGAGAAGCATCAGCCCAAGGTCGCAGGATTTACGCGATCAGGTCGCAGGCTTTGCGCGATCAGACCGCAAGCTTCGCGCGGTCAGGAGTTCTTATGCTACACGCGGACAGGATGTCCGAGATGTTGCGCTGTCAGCCAACATCCCGCGATCAGGACATTCTCGACCAGGGTATTTGGAGTTCGTTCATCCGGCTATCTCTATAGCGGGAATATTCCAAGTATCCCGAAGATTCCTCCACGTGAAAGACCAACCGTCAGGAGGTTAATACATGCAGTTATCCATGAATAACACGTGTTTAACCTGTGTGGAAGTTAAGAACAGTTCTCTAAAAATCGCCTCCAACCGTTCAAACAACTGTTTGATGCAGTTTTTCCACATGGCACCCTTTCGACCAGTATAAAAGGGTAATGTGGGGTATCAAACAAAGAGAGAAATTGACCAATCGAGACAGTTCGATTAACAGAAGAATCAAGACTTCTCAAATAGCCAAGTCTGCGACATACATTAGATAGTTTCTTATAAGTCTCTTAGGCTTCTTTTTATACTTTCACATAGGAAAAACCTTCGCCTGTGAAGGCTTTTTCCCGTCAACTTGTAAATCTTTACCACACATAGTGAAATCCCAACAGGATGTAGGGCTATTACTCCCACCATCGAGGGCCCGAACCTGTATAAATCTCTCTGTGCTCCAGTTCTCCATTGTTCTACATACCTTCCCGGAGGGTCACCCTGAAAGGTCTCACAACTTACAAATTCTGCATAAGTTCGGCTGAGGACCCCGAGTCCGAATCATCGACAGCTGGCGCCCACCGTGGGGCCTTTCTCAAGGCGTCCTAATTTTGATCCGGAGGTTCGCTGAAACATGGCTGGAGTATATGATTCCGAGAATGATTTTGATCTCGATGATTATGCTCACATCCAAATGCCTTCTCCAAGCGACCCTGTTCCAATGGAGGAGGTTGAAGACCAGGATCTTCCAGGGGTGGAATCGTCTCTCCAGGTCATGTCCATCGACCAGGGAGCAACTAGCGCAAGGTCAGAACCCACTGAGGTTCTTAATGCGCTAGACGATGAATCCAGTCCCTCATACTACCCTGTTGAGGAGAAGGATGATGCCGACCCGGAAATTAGCCCAGGAAGGTTTGACCCCGACAACCTCCATCGTCTCTTTGATTTCGAGTCTGACTCGGAACAAACTGAGATGTTTTCTCCATCGGCAAGCTCTCTCCCCAGACAGTTCGCTGCCTTGTCGGAAGAAACCCCCGATTAGCAAGCTGTTAGGGAAGAACAGGAGCGCAAACAGAAGGAAGATCAAGATCTCGAGCAACAAAACAACGAACTACGTAGAACGGCCCTAGAGGCTCTTCAAGATGCGCAGGCTCATTACGATGCTGCTCCGAGTTCTTCTCGACGGTCACATGGTCACAAACGTGACCAAACCCCTTCTTTGCCACCGGAGTGCTTCCCGGTGGACGAAGAAACAATAACACCTGGTGCCCCTAGGAGAAGCACCCATGGTCGACTGCGATCTATCGCGGAAGTCATGCGTAACTTTCCTCCTACGATCACGGATGCTCAAAAGCCGGCCTTTTTCAGAATCCTGGCGGATAGACTGGACGAGGTCGCATCCGAGGTGACCCCATGATGTGACACTGGGTGCCCGATCTTCCGAAAGGTACGTGATAGATCGATTGGTGGAGCTTCGACGTAGAACGATCCGGCTTCAAATCAGGCACGATCTGAACCCCGCAATCGCAACACCACTACTCCGTTGGTTATCAATCTCGCGTGAGCGTGATTGACCTCGCCAAGAAGGCTTATCCCTGCTGCGAATCGAGAACACAAGCAAGAACACGGAAGAAAGCAAACTGAATTGCAAATACGAATGATTAATCTCACAAGTTGGGGTCTCACAAACCGATCAAGCGGTGAAACTGTTCGAAGACAGAATAATCTAAGCAAAACCCAAGTCTAAACGATGACGACTACTGAATATATAGTGACGGCTAGGGTTTGGGGCATTAAACCCTAGGGTTACACGGGCCATGGGCCCAAAGTGGAGCGTCGCAGCGCCCGGCAGATTCTGGTCGCCATATTGTTTTGACAATTCCCGTTGATCCGTAAGGAATTTTGACATGGGACTGGATCCGTTGGAAAGATCTTGTCGAGGGCTTCTCCATGCATACTAAGAACATCCAAAACAGAGTTCGTATGCGCCCTGGGCATCCGTTTTAAGTTGACTGTGTGGAGATGGCCGAACCCGACTCGTGGACAAATTGGGCTCTCTCTTGGGCCGGCCTTGCACCGACGTGGCTTGTGGGACCAGAGGGCGTCGAAGTGGTGGAGATGCGCCTTTCTTGAATACGTCTTGAGCTTGGGGAGGTGGCCACGGTGGAGGCCGAACTGCTGGCGGCGATAGCGCAATATCAGCATGATGAGCTTGCCGGCTGTGCACGCGACCTGACCATGGTGCGGGTCGATGATGCCATATAGTTGATGATGACACCATAGTTGATGTAGATGATGTCGAGGATGCCGTGAAGTGTTGCCAACTTGTCGTAGATGTCATGGAAGAAGTTACACTAATCCATGTTGGCGAAATGATCGAGGTAGCACTCGGCGACGACCATGCTGACGAAGAATTGAATGAAACTCTTGATGACCACCATGTTGATGTAGTGTTGGTCCTATCTATGATGTGCATGGTCACATCACCCCAACGGCCTCTTCCCGCTCGGTAACACATTCCCGTGAACGAGAGTGTCCTCACTCTGGTTCAGGGCGACGAAGTTACCCGCCGCCCGTACCGTCCTGACAAGACAAGTACCGGCGAACGCAGGATTCTCGTAATAGGGATCGGGTTCCTGTCCACTCCCGTTTGGGTCCGCGGGTAACTTCGCCATTGCGCGAGGTCACTCGTGAACCAGTCGAGAGTCACAGGGCAATCCACGGTCCCTACGTTGGTTGTAAAGCTTTCTCGCCCGGCCTACGTGCGGTCGTTTGGCCTGATAAGTTTCGACTAGGGGCCATCGAAAGATTCGACGGAACTCAGAACCCCTCCGACTTCCTTCAAATCTATATCACTGCCATCCAAGCGGCAGGAGGCGATGACCGCGTCATGGCCAACTACCTGCCTACAGTCCTTGAAGGACCGGCTAGAACCTGGCTGTTTAATCAGCCTGAGGGTTCCATCTATAATTGAGAAATGCTGTGTGACGCTATCCTCAGCAACTTCCAAAATTGTTACCAAAAGCCAGGTAGAGAGGACGATCTTCATCGGTTACGACAAACTTCGACCGAAACTCTTCGGCAGTTTGTCAAGAGATTTGTGGGGGTGAGGAATACCATCCCGAACATATCTGATAGCTCCGTTATCAGGGCATTTAAGCACGCTGTTCGATACCAGAGATTCACTGAGGACTTGCTTATCCATCCTCCTCGATCAGTGGCCGACCTGTTCGACATGGCTGATCGATACTCCGACGCAGCCGAAGCAGTTGAATGGAATCGGATGGTCGACAAAGGTAATTTGCCGCCTCAACCTGGTCTTAAAAATTCTAGGGACGAAGATTCAAGCAAGAAGCCGGAATCTTCATCGGGCGGGAAGTCAAAGAAGTCAAAGAGGAATCGCTCTGGACAGTACCGCGAGGTCGCAATCGTAGAGAAGCCGTCTTCGACCAAAGGTAACAGGCCTTCATTTAAGAATAAAACTGCCTCTGGTGGTCGGAGTGCCGACCAGCCAGAAAAGTCAACAAATCCGCAGGAGGGCAAGAAGTGGTGTCCACTCCACAACTCCGCAGGCCACGACCTCAAGAACTGCAGGAGCTGGTTGAAACAATTGGATGATTTCTACCAGGGAGTTGGGCCAATGCCAACCTTACCGCCTAAGGAACAGGCATGCGGGCTTAGAGACACTGACGGAGACGAGGAAATGTCTTACCAGGTACCTCAAAATCATATCAATGTTATTTTCGGAGGTTCTTCTTCTTTCGTTTCCAAGAGGCAGTTTAAAGCCTTTTACCGAGAGGTTAATCAAGCGGAGACATCCCTTGGTGAACCTCAGTACCCTCGTTGGTCAGATACGCCTTTGACATTCGATCGCTCTGATTGTCCTACGGGGCTTACCCGACCATTGAGGCTCCCTCTGGTCATTACCCCGATCATCAGTAATTCGAGAGTCGAAAGGGTCCTGATCGACGGAGGGAGTTCCCTTGACATTTTATTGGTCAAGGCACTCGACGAGATGCAAATTCCTCGTTCGAAGATCAAGACCATAATCCATCCTTTTTATGGGATAATCCCAGGCCCCTCCATGATGCCATTGGGACAAGTGGTCCTCCCGGTCACACTGGGAGAACCGGACAACTTCCGAACAGAATTGGTTACCTTTGATGTAATCGATTGTGATTCGGCTTATAATGCGTTCTTTGGCAGGCCAACTCTCGCTAAGTTCATGATGGCAACGGACTATGCTTACCAGTGCGGAAAATTGCCTGGCCCCAAGGGTGTCATCTCGGTCTGAGGCAGTCGCAACGTGGCACTCACGTGCGACCGGCTATCTTTGGAGATGGTCGATCAACTTCCCCTCCGGGACGCTCAGGTCGCCACCGTCGCCGCCGACCCGATCAAGGTTGCTCCTCGACCAGATGAGAAACTTAAATTGGTTCCTTTGTACCCGGATGATCCATCCAAGACAGTTCGGGTCGGATCAGCTCTGGATGACAAATAGGAACTCGAGCTCATTGCTTTCCTCCGAGCTAACGCAGATGTGTTTGCATGGAAACCATCCGACATGCCCGGTGTCCCAAGGGAAGTAATCGAGCACAGGTTAGCAATTCGACCTGGACAGTGACCAATAAAGCAAAAGCTCAGGCGTTTTGCTGTTGACCGACAAGAAGCCATCCGAGAGGAGTTAGACAAATTCCTAAAGGCCGGGTTCATTCGCGAAGTTGAACACCCGGAATGGCTTGCCAATCCGGTCATGGTCCGCAAATCAAATGGCAAGTGGCGCATGTGCGTCGACTACACTAGCCTCAACAGTGCCTGTCCAAAGGATGATTTTCCCCTTCCCCGCATCGACCAGCTGGTCGACTCAACCGCGGGTTGTGAACTGATGAGCTTCCTAGATGCTTACTCAGGATACCATCAAATTAGCATGGCAGAAGAAGATGAAGAGAAGACTGCCTTCATCACCCCGTTCGGCACCTACTGCTACGTCAGAATGCCGTTCGGTCTCAAGAACGCAGGTTCCACGTACCAGCGCTTGATGCAAAAGTCCTTTCTTTCCCAGATAGGGCGTAATATCGAAGCATATGTAGACGATTTGGTTGTGAAAAGCACAAAGAGGTTGTCCCATTTGGACGATCTCGCTGAAACCTTCTGTAATCTGAATCGCTTTGGAATAAAATTAAACCCGGAGAAATGTTCTTTCGGGGTTTCTTCAGGAAAACTTCTTGGTTTCCTTGTTTGTTCCAGAGGCATTGAAGTTAATCCTGAGAAAATCAGGGCCATCGAATAGATGAGATCACCCTCGACCATGAAAGATGTTCAACGCCTGGCTGGTCGCATGGCGGCTTTAAGTCGTTTCATATCACGACTAGGCGAACGAGGTTTGCCTTTCTTCAAAGCCTTGCGGAAGCATCACAATTTCACATGGTCGGATGAGGCCGAAAAAGCGTTTCAGGAGGTAAAAGCATATCTTTCTAGTCCGCCAGTTTTGGTTTCTCCAGACAAAGGAGAACCACTGCTTCTTTATTTGGCGGCCACCCTGCACGCGGTCAGCGCTGTCCTGATCGTGGAAAGGGAAGGAACACATAGACCTGTCTACTATGTAAGCGAGGTGCTTCATGGGCCTAAGGAGCGTTACCCTGAGGTCCAGAAGATACTTTACGCACTACTGATGGCTTCCCGTAAGCTACGACGCTACTTCCAAGCTCACAAGATCACGGTACCTTCCTCCTTTCCTTTGGGAGATATTGTCCGAAATCCAGAAAAATCTGGTCGAATCGCCAAATGGGCGGTCGAACTCGGTGCCTTCGATATCCATTTCACGCCCCGCACGGCGGTCAAGTCTCAGGTTTTGGCCGACTTCGTGGTCGAATGGACCAACCCTGAGCCGCCCGTGCAGGTGCCAGAGGAATTGGAGTGCCCTGATTTCTGGACAATGTACTTTGATGGCTCCCGTAGTTTTCAACACTCGGGGGCTGGAGTGGTCTTAGTTAAGCCTCAGGGTGAACAGCTTAAGTATGTCATCCAACTACACTTTGTCGCGACTAACAATGCGGCAGAGTATGAAGGTCTTCTTGCAGGGCTCCGGGCAGCAAAATTCCTCGGAGTCCGTCGATTAGTGGTGAGGGGAGACTCACAGCTGGTCGTAAACCAGGTAAACAAGGAGTACAGCACCTCCGATGAGACAATGGCTCATTACCTGGGGGAAGTGAGGAGATTGGAAAAACACTTCAGTCATTTCGAAGTCCAATACATCCCGCGAAAGGACAACATTCTCGCAGACCAATTGTCGTGGTATTACGAATACCCCGGCAGGTTTTGAAGACGATCCTAGCGAAGAATACGCGATGCGGGTTGACTGGGTGACCGGTCCTCCCCCGTCGGACAAACACACAAAAAGGCACGAGGATTTATACAGGTTCGGGTCCCGGTGGGGGCCCTAGTCCTGTCGACGCGCTTCCGACCGGAGTCGGCTGGGGAGGCTCTCTCCGGGGGAGAGGCTTCCGGAGCACGCCTGTGAGTTTAGCTATTCCAATAACAGTGATTCGATCCCTTACAACAGAGGGGTACAAGGGCTATTTATAGCCCCAAAAAGAAGCGAAAAACCTAAACTACCCCGGATGCTACCGTCGGATTGAGGGGCAGCAACGTCTTTCTCCCGGTCAAACGCCTTGGATGCTTGACAGGTGGTCGCTGATTCCTGAGGCGTCCCTCGTGTGACCTGCACGTGATGAACAAACAGGAGCTTTACCTTTTAGGAGGGCGGTGACGTCTGGGACCTCTTCCGGAGGGTAAGGTCCCGGGAGCCGAACGGCGGCGCCCGGGACATGCCCCGGAGGCACGATCCCGGGAGCCAGAAGGCGGCGCTCGGGGCAGGCACTGGAGGCCACAGTCCCCGGGCAAATGGCGGCGCCCGGGACCCGCCGGGGGGCAAGGTCCCGGGAGCCAAATGGCGGCGCCCGGGACCCACCGGGGGGCAAGGTCCCGGGAGCCAAATGGCGGCGCCCGGGACATGCCCCGGAGGCACGGTCCCGGGAGCCAAAAGGCGGCGCCCGGGGCAGGCACCGGAGGCACGGTCCCGGGAGCCAAATGGCGGCACCTGGGACATGCCCCGGAGGCACGGTCCCGGGAGCCAAAAGGCGGCGCCCGGGGCAGGCACAAGAGGCCACAGTCCCCGGGCGAATGGCGGCGCCCGGGACCCGCAGGGGGGCAAGGTCTCGGGAGCCAAATGGCGGCGCCCGGGACCCACCGGGGGGCAAGGTCCCGGGAGCCAAACGGTGGCGCCCGGGACATGCCCCGGAGTCACGGTCCCGGGAGCCAAAATGGCGCCGCCCGGGACATGCCCCGGAGGCACGGTCCCGGGGGCCAAAAGGCGGCGCCCGGGGCAGGCACCGGAGGCCACAATCCCCGGGCCAATGGCGGCGCCCGGGACCCGCCGGGGGGCAAGGTCCCGGGAGCCAAATGGCGGTGCCCGGGACATGCCCCGGAGGCACGGTCCCGGGAGCCAAATGGCGGCGTCTGGGACCCGCCGGGGGGCAAGGTCCCGGGAGCCAAATGGCGACGCCCGGGATATGCCCCGGAGGCACGGTCCCAGGAGTCAAAGGGCGGCGCCCGGGACATGCCCCGGAGGCACGGTCCCAGGAGCCAAAAGGCGGCGCCCGGGGCAGGCCCCGGAGGCCACAGTGCCCGGGCAAATGTGAACTTACCTGGGCTTAGTTATGTGGAGATTTCCCCCAACACCAATTATCCAAAATTGGGTCCTCACGCTCATCCGCTCCGGCAGGAGTGTTCATTGAACACTTGGACCGTCCTTCGATCATGACTTCGGTCGAGGATGATTCGGTAATAGCCTGCGTTACCAACCTCGGTCAGGAACAAGATTGGACTCATCCATTGAGGGTCTATCTTGAACATGGGACCCTACCCGAGGACGAAACCGAAAGCGATCGGTTAATTCGAAAAGCGCGACTGTACAAGCTCATAGATGGGATTCTGTACAGAAAGGGTACTCAAGGAGTATTCATGCGCTGTATATCTCAGGAGGAAGGAAAAACCCTCTCGAAAGAGATACATGACGGTGTATGCGGTGCGTACGCGTCATATCGGACACTGGTCGGAAAAACTTTTCGACAAGGATTCTACTGGCCTTCGGCGCTTGATGACGCCAAGCATATGGTCAAGATGTGTCCGCATTTTCAGTTCCACGCGAGACAGGTTCATCATCCTGCCTATGCGTTGCAAACCATTCCCCTCGCATGGCCTTTTGCGGTCTGGGGAATGGATATTGTTGGTCCTATGCCACAAGCGGTCAATGGATACAAGTTTCTGTTCGTAGCCATTGACACGTTTACAAAGTGGATTGAGGCCGAACCGGTACGAAATATTACCGCATCAGCAGCACAAAAGTTCTTCCATAAGAACATTGTTGCACGATTTGGTGTTCCAAACCGTCTCATCACAGACAATGGTTCTCAGTTCGCCAGTGGCCTTTTTCTGGACTACTGCGATCAGATTGGGACCAAGGTGTGCTTTGCTTCTGTGGCACATCCACAAAGCAACGATGCCGTAGAACGAGCCAATGGGCAGATACTGCAAGGCATCAAGAAACGTGTTTTTGATCGCCTTAAGACCCGCTCAGGGGATTGGGTAGACGAGCTCTATACTGTTCTATAGGCACTACGAACTACTTCTAGTCGAGCCACCGGTGAGACACCCTTCCATTTGGTCTATGGGGCCGAGGCTGTACTGCCTATGGAAGTTAGTATTGGATCTGTTCGGACTGAACAATTCGAACAGGTTAATCAGTCCGAACAGCGATCACAAGATCTCATCCTCTTAGAAGAAAGGCGTGATCGCGTTCTGATCAAATCCGCGGCATACTTGCAAGCTTTGCGCAAGTATCACAGTAAAAGGGTGCGACCACGCAATCTTAACGTGGGTGACTTGGTGTTACGAAAAATTAAAGACCAGTCTAATCGCAACAAATTCTCCCCGAAGTGGGAAGGCCCTTACACTGTTGTCTCGGTGCCGCGACCAGGATCTGCGCGGTTAGCCATGGAGGATGGTCGAATTTTGTCCAATACTTGGAACATCGATCAGCTTCGCAAGTTTTACGTGTAAGTATTCAAATCCCTTTTCCTGTTCAATTAGCATCTTTTCATAAGACAAAAAATGTTTTTCTATACTATGAATATTTCCATTTATGCCCATGTGCTGCAAATTCGACCCGGGGGCTGGTCGCCGGCGGTCAGATCATTACAACGTTTTAATTGGATTCGCTGGTCGATCTCATGACCACTTCCAGATAAGTCACTCCTAAATAAGCCGTTTCTCAACGCATACGGGGCTTTCTGGCAAGTCCTTGGTCATCTGAGTGGCTACCAGTTCGCAATAAGGTTAAACGTTACATTGATCATGATCAATGGCCTAATCATACACCCCTGGTCGTTACATTTGTATTTTCTCCTGTGCTTATAATACTAAAGATTTCAGTACTTATAACCACAGGTGGGGGCTAGGAGGATATGCTCATAGTACGAAAAATACAAAAATTTCTTTTGTCAAAACTGGTTTTTCAACATGCATTGCATTATATACAACTGTTTCTATACAGGAATAGGGATCACTCGATCCCAAGCTCAATCAGGAGCTTATCTACAAGGGGCTTAACCTCTTCCAGAACGGCCTCTAACAGTTCTTCACTCTCGACCTCAACCGGTCCCACCAATGGATTCAGATTTACATCTGGGCCATGGTGAAGTCGAACCCGGCTGAGAATGGCGGAAGCGGTCAAACCGAACCCTGGTTCTGATCGCCTCTTCTCGTCGCCGTGTATCCCCAGGGAGACACTCGAGAAGTGACTCTGCCTGGGCCATGACTAGCGTGGACAAGTCATCGAGGCTGAGGCTATCTCTCTTCGGCTCGATCACATCAGTCTCCAGGAGACCAGCCACTGCCTTCAGCTTTTCGAAGACTGAAAGGCACAGCTCTCTGATCGACTTGTCGGAGAGGCGAATAGAGGTCTCAAGGAGCCCCTTGTCCTGATTGAGTTGATTTATTTGACCCGCTTGTGCTGCATTAAAGGAAAAGGTTACTTGCATGTTATGGGTTTAAGTCTTCCCAATCAGGAATCGACTTACTAGCAAGTTGTGACTTCAGTTTGTTGATTTCGATCCCTTGGCCTCTAGCCACTGAGATCGAATGCAACTTAACTGTGGCCACTTCCTTCTTCAACGATGCTACCTCTCTGTAGCAGAATAGAGGGAGTGGTCATAACCAAAGTGTATTCATGCAAACTGAAGACTAATGATCCTTACCTGCGCAAGCTGTCCCGTTCTCTCTGTATGGCCTCCACGCTTGCCATCGCAGCACGCGACTGGGCCATCATCCAGGATAAACCCTGTGATGCAAAGAAAGGGAGTTAAAGGTATCCTATGTGCAAGTCAGGTACCAAGATAGAGGTTCATTGTACCTTCATAAACTTCTGTAAAGTGGCATCTTCCGGACCAACGGGAAGACTCGATGAAGGCCCGGAAGTGCTTGCAGCAGGGGTAGTTGGTGGAAGTGCCGGCTGGGCACTACCCCCAGTCGCCGTTGGTCGCAACTGGGTCCCCGTGCTTATTTCTCCCCTCACGGCCCGGACATTTTCCTGGATCGTGGGGGCGGAGCGCTCCTCACTGGGGGCTCCTGCACCAGCAGCACCTTCAACCCTCCCCGAGGCAGTCGAAGGGCTGGATGCTGTCTCTCTTTGCCTGACAGAGAAGACGATTCAAGCAATCACAATTTGTGGTTATTACCATTTATTCTAGCCAAGATAAAGGTTCTTACCTTATTTGAAATCCCATCCGTTTCTGGGATTTCAGGGAAGGTTCCCCTCGAGAAGGAGAACCGTCGTCAGTCCTGGCCTTCCTCTTGGCGAACAAGGCATCTCCCCCCTGGGTGTGTTCTTCTGTGAGCACATTTCTGGAAAAAGATAAAGACAAATGACAAATCTTTACCTGGGTGATCGGACCGGCTGGCAGGGCTGCATCCGAAGGCCTTGATGGCTCCTGGGTTTCTGGAGCCGGCACCTCTTGTGCAGCCGCAGTAGGCTCCTGCTCAACTACCTCCACCACTGCCCGCGGCGGTGGAGGATTTTCCTCCCTAGGACTCACAGGAGTCGCAGGGGGAAGCTCTTCTCCCTGTATAAACATTAATTCATCGAATGTATAGGAAGAATTGAAGAAAAAACATGGCTGTGGGAAGATCTTCCCATGGTCGCCCCTTCGACCAGGGAAGTAGAGGCAACTGGCCCTGAAGCCTCGGGGGCTTCAGGGGCTGGGGTGTTATCCGCGACCACGAGGTTTTCAGTGGCCGCGGAATCTGCTATGACCGCCTCTGCGGTAGCAGTTATTTCTGCGGAACAAGTTGGAGCATCACCAGATGGAAGGTCTGCAGTCTTCCTCCTCCGGAGGATGAGGGGGACATCATCATCCTCTTCCTCCTCGCTCCTCTCTCCCTGTACGACGAAGAAGTGATTCCAGTCCACACTTGGAAAAACAGAAGGAATGTGATATCTTACCGCAGTCTTCCTCGCGGTAGGAGGAACGCTTCGTGAAGAAGACCCTTCCCCAACACTCGGTTTGGCCTTCTTGGGGACAAGACTCCTCGTCCTGGGTCTTGAAGAAATCTTCTTCACATTCTTCATCGTCGGCTTCCCCAGGGAACCGACGTTCTCGCTAGGGAATGTTGCCTCGGCAAACCTCCCTAAGAGCTGTTCTCATTCCAATGGGATTGTTAATGCTGGACATGCATAAGACCTATAAAACAGAGGCCAAGTGGAAAATTTACCTTTCGGCGCTCCTGTTTAAGGTCATCGCCGGCATGACTCAAGCTCTGAGGGCGAGGCGATCCCTTGGGGCCCTCTACCTCGGTATTGTAGGCCCTGAGGAGAGAATTAGTTCGCCTCTCGATCTCGGATGAGGGCAGAACTATTCCCAGATACAAGTTAGATGGATGCATTTCAGGGATGATGAAAATTCAGTGCCAGAAATAAGTACCTTCACTGTAGTCCAAGGTACTATCCGCCATGGACTTGATCTCCCAAGCCGGATGAGCCCTTTCACGCAGAGGGCTCACTCGGTTCTTCACAAAGTCTCGGATGACATCACGCGCTGTCAACCCTTGACCGACTAAGTGAAGGATCACCTCGGCGTGCTTCAGAAGCTCCAAGTTCATCGCTGGGGGAGTGTCCAACTCGCTTGACTTCTCCGGGCGCGAGTTTTCGAACCACAGACTGCTCTCGGTTGGCGGAGAACAGTAGAACCATCTCTGATGCCACCCGTGCACCGAGTCTCGCAGGGGTGGGAAGGGATACTCTTTCTTATCCCTTAGCCAGAAATAGATGCATCCGGCGGCGTTGGCGCTCTTTGACCACGCCGAGAAGTAAAATCGCCGGAATAGATCCACACTGGGATATACTCCGACGAACGCCTCGCAGAGATGCTGGAACACCACCAGGATCAGCACTGCGTTGGGGTGGAGGTTGATTAGCTCCAACCCATAGTGCTCGAGGACATCCTTCAGGAACCGACTCTCAGGGAATCGGAACCCGCAGCGCAGGTATTCCTCAAAAACCACCAGTTCGCCCTCTCTGACGACTGGGGTTTCTTGGTCCTTCTCCGCTGGCCGCCAGTTGATTAGCAGCCGCGGGGGGAGGATCTCCTCTTCCTCCAATGCCAGCAAGCTCTCCTCTGAGTGGTGGATTGATCGGCTCCAAGACGCCATCTTTTGTGAGGAGTTGAAGGAAAAAGTTGGCAGCTTTGAGAAGATGGAGATTGAGAAGATTGAGGGTTTTTGTGCGGCGGAAGTTCTGAGGGTTTTTGGCTGAGTGGCTTCCTCAAGAAGACACACTACTACAGAAATGCTTTTCACTATCGGTTAAAAATCCACTCTACTATCGGTTCTCTTACCGATAGTGGTCGGCACGATAGTAGAGGAGCAGAACACTTCTATCGGTTCAAAAACCGTTAGTAAAACACCTACATACCCAACGTTCACTAATCGCTATCGACTATTTCTTCTATCGGCTCAAATTTAAACCAATAGTATTATATACATTTTTCCTATCGGCTCGTATATAAACCGATAGTATTGTTTAGGATTTTTCTATCGGCTAGGATCTAAACCGATAGTAATGTTAATGTTTTTTTCTATCGGGTATTATCTAAACCGATAGTATTGTCTGGACACAGTTAGTACGGGAAACTTTATTCTATCGGTTATATTATATAACCGATAGTATTCTGTAGACACGTTTAGTACTGAAACCTTTATTCTATCGGTTGTTGTATATGAACCGATAGCACTGATATATTTATTCTATCGGTTGTAGTATATAACCGATAGTAATTTGTAGACACGTTTAGTACTGAAAACTTTATTCTATCGGTTGTTGCATCTGAACCGATAGTAATGTAATATTTATTCTATCGGTTGTGGTATATAACCGATACTAATATTTGTTTTTCCTATCGGTTATGTACTGGCACGGTTAGTACTGGAATCATGCACATATACATACAGCTATACAGAGATACATTGGATCATTCACAAATACATCAATATTTACAAATATTCAGCAATATTCACATATTGATCAATTTGTTCACAAATACACTAATTCAGCAATATTCACATATTCACATATTGTTCACAAATTGGACAGATTGAATTTATGCACATATTGATCGAGTTTATTCACAAATACATCAATGAATCTATTCACATATTGAGTTTATTCACAAATACAACAATCAACACATTCAATATATATTCACAAATACAGCAATCAACACAAGTCAGTTACTATCGATCGTTGATAGCCACTTCTTCCATGACATATTGAGCCCAAATTGTTCGCAGCTCCTTCAATTGAGGCAACTCATATTGCTCTTTCAACATGGCGCTCTGCATATATGCGTGTATGAAGTTAGGATCGTACGTCACATCCAATTAAAGTTCGACTTTGAGTCAGGAAAAATGGTTACCTTAGGGAATTGGGCAAAGTTTCTCCTGATCAGGTCATACATGAATCTCATGACATAGAAGCCACATTCCCACGATTGTGGCTGCTGATGGCACTGAAAAAATTGCATATGCAAAGACATAAACCCACATTAACTCGAAAGAACTAATTAAGCTTAAATTAAAAGACTCATCATGAGTACTTCCATCCATATTAATTACCTCATATTCTTTCCAAGAAATTGTTGTGCCCTTCGACGCGTCATGCCTCCCTCCAGCACTAGCATAATTTTTGAAAGCCCTGTATTTAATTTAGCATTGCCGATTAATATGTTATCATTAATTAGCTAGTCAGAGAAAAATTTAAGACAACTATGTTACTTACGCGTCTATGTGCCATGTGAGGCTGAAAACATGTGCCACCTTGTCGCTCATCGAATCGAGGTAATAGACCTCATTCATCCATGGGCAAATGACGGCGAGGACCCAGTGGCCCCTACATTGCATATATAAGCGAACCGTTTCATACATATGTTAGGCGTAACATACAAGAATGAGTTAAATTAGTAGGAAATGCACTAACCTTTGGTGGTACGGCGCAAGGATGAACTCTCGGTCCTGCTGCGCTAGTAGTGCCCTTGATATGTATTCCTCCGCATGTGCTTGGTCGTGCTCTAGCATCGTGAGGCTTATTTTCTCTGGGTCGAGGAAACCCACCTTGTCACATGCCCTCATCGACGCCAGCCTATACATGCACCTGGATGCAAAGTAGACATTAGTAAGTAGTGCATACAAAAAGTGATTAGATTTATGAAACGAACTGTGATAACTTCAGACAACAGCACACTCACAGGACTCCAGTCCGTATGATGGACATATCAAGCTCCCGCCAGTTGAGGAGGTCGAACAAATCCTCGTGGGCCACCGATATGCTCCCGGGCTCACGGTGAAAATGGGCTGGCCTGAAGTGAACCAAGAAGTTGATGTGGCGCCTAGACCGGGTCAGGTACCACTCGTGGAGACTTCTGGTTATTTGATCCATATTGCGCAGAAGGTACTCCGACACGAGTGGGGACCCGTTCTTGAACGTACCCGGCTGGCTTTGTTTGGCCTTGCCTTTGGCCTCGCCCTTGCCTTTGGGCGGGGAGCAAGTGTATACCTTCGAAGGTTGGGGTGTGGTGCCGTCGGCCTCATTTGATGGCGAAGGGTTTGAGGCCGTCGGAGGAGGCATGGGGGCCGAAGGAGTTCGCTCATGCGTTGTGGCGGGGGTGGTGTCCTCAGGAAGTGTGCTGGTATCCATCGTCCACTTTAAGTACAAACGCTTAAATTAGATTTTGCAAATTGAGTATATTAACTGAGTTGTAAGCTAGAATGGCTAGGGTTTATGTCGCGCCCCGAGACTGGGACAACGACTACTCCTGTAGAGACCTAGCTCGCTGCAGCTAGTCCCATTCTCACAAACCTTTGACTTCCCAGGATGAGTCAAACACAGGAGTATATTACATTGCAACAGAGTACTCACAAAATATTAAGCAGTGTGGCCTGCTGGCCTTAATATTACATAAAGAGGATTACAATGCCTACAAGGCATTCAGGGTTTAGCAAAATATTTAACTACACTGCAGAAGATAGGTGACCCTCCCACAAAAGAAGTTGACGGCAGAACAACACACTTCAGGGTTCTGGCGGAACTGATTCTCCTCCTTCTGGATCCACGTAGTATTCCGTGCCATCATCTTGATCAAAGTAGGCTCCATCTATTGAGTTGAATGTTGCAAGGGTGAGCACTTACGTACTCAGCAAGTCATAGGTAAGAGTAGATACATATAGTAGTGATGATATGAACCTAGACTAGTCAAGAATTATGGATATTTGTAAAATAATCTTTTCCTTTCTCATCTCATCTTATGGCAGCACTTTTCATAATATAACATCATCAATCATGTTCACTAGATTATAGCACTACCGCGACACGTCGATACACGACAGCCCACGGCAGCACTCCTTATCATGACAACACATGTCATTTGGGTAATCTTGATTTAAACATATTTTATTTAGAAAATAGTACTTGTGTCACACCCCGTGGATTTAATCCACCGCAGCAGACTCCTATAAACCCGGGAGCTCGGAGTATTCGAATACGTTTTTAACTCTGCAGAGAGGTACCAATTTACCCGCAAGATATTCCACTTTCAAACCTTTCCTATCATAACAAAATGATTGGACCCCTGACTCACTTCATACTATGAGCGGCAAGGTGGAAATAACAAGAACTTTTGTTATGTATCACTTACAATTCACCCCCGTCCCTGTGGCTCTCAGCGAGGCACAATTGTGGCAGGTTGTATCCAAACCTCCACCCCTTTGCTTATTCCCATTACTGGGTCAGCGTGCTTGATCACCTTCAGTGATATGTGTGGGAGCCGCGCTCCGTGTTTATCGTGCATCACTACACATCTCATGCAGGGGTTTCATGTGCGATCCACATAATTACTTGTTCAGGCCTGTCCCATACCAGGCTTGCGGTTAGCACGTTGTTCATGCCACTAGACGCACAACACAAGGTTCTAGTCCTTATATGCCAATGACCAGACCATTCACAACCCTGCACCTTCAGTGCCTGCATTCCTTTGCAGTCTAGCACCTCCAGTGCTACAGCCATCCATACCATTTTTCTGGTCACGGCTAGGGGTTTTATTTCATGAATATAAGTATATAAATACATATAATAGTTCATGGCTCAAAACTTGTTTATTTCACATTTCACAGATAACCAGGCCATTACTGCCAATTGATAAATCAACCATTCTCAATCATCCACATGCAATATTGCCTATATTCAAGGTTATGTTTTAGCAACATTTAAAATATAGGTTCAAGATGACCAAGGATATGACTTGCCTTCCGCGTCGTAAAATACAGCAGTCGATGACGGATCAACAGCAAAATCTTCAAAGTCAGCTTCTGAATCTGCTCGACGTCAAACAAACACACAATAATTACTTATAATATTAAAATGTTTTATGACTTATATGCAGAAATGCACAACAAGAATGATCGAACTAAACTGGAGATAAGTTGAACTACAAACTGAACTGAGTCGAGATTCTAGGGTTTCAAGGAATTTGGCTAAGGATGGTGATTAGATAATCTTAGGGTTTCAGGTTTGCAATAGGGATAACAATTTTGTGGCTGGTTTAATCAAAACAGCGAATGTCAACAGATCGACATTCGGATCAAGGCTTGGACATAGCTTTAAGAAAAGCTAGGATGCTTATCTCAAGTTGTGGTAGTAGAAGAAAATGTAGATCACAACTCTACAATTTCAGTGGACAAAGTGGATTTCAAATGACACAACCAGAAGTGGGTAAACAAGGTCAATGCCACTGGCTGGCAAGCTCTGGCATAGAGCTGACAATGCCAAAAACTAGGGCTTAGCATAACTTTTGATCTGGAGCTCCAAATGATGCACCACTTTGTCTGGGAGGTAGGCATTAATAACAGGAACAATTAAGTCAACAGGATCTAGGGCAAGAAATGGCTGGAAAGCAAGAAATTCGATGATGAACAGAGATGAACTGGCTGCACTAGATCAGTTCTGGACAAGATCTTGGCATGGCTGTAACTTCCAATCTAGGCCGATATAGGTGTCGGGCTAGAAGACAAAAATACTCAGGAGGCTAAGGCACATCTAAATGACAAGGTTTCGAGGGCTGAAATGGCTGGAACAAGCTTTTCCGGTCATCGGCGCCGGAGAAGAATCACTGGATTTGGGCATTTCCAACACAGGACGTTTGAACTCGATTCCTTGCTCTAGGAGTGATATATGGGTAAGAGGAAGCTACCTGCACGATCACTTTGGCCGGAGGTTGGCCGGAGAAGCCTGGCGACGATCGCCGGTTTTCTGGTAGAGCTTGAATTTGGGGATACCTTCGATTCGAGCTCAATCTGGAGATCTTGATGCACAGGCTTGCTGGAAATGACTCACTGATCAACTTCTTCTACAGCAATGAGAGCTAATTCGAGGTGATTTGGCCTGCATTGCCGGAACAGGGCATTTAGCAATCCCGGCGATCACCGGCGATAGAGGTCACCGGGGAGCAATTAGATGATATCACAAAGAGAGAATGAGTAGGGAAACTCACTGGTGTTGTTAATTTGGCAGGAGATGATCTGTAGAGTGCTGGCACCGTGAGCTTCCTCGACGGCTCGCCGGAGAAGAAAACGAAAAGAGCATATTCTGGAACTTGGCTGGTTTCTGGTGAAGTATGGAGGGAGCTACTGAGCACAGGAGTGCTTAAATAGGCCAGGCGAAGCTTGCAAGGATTAAGCAGCAATAAATCGGTGTCAGTTGATATGAGTTGCCGGGCGCAGAAGTAACAACGGCGAGCGGTGAAGCGACGGTGCTCAGGCGAGGTGACTATTGCTCAGCTTGTCGGCTCTTTGGAACTCCACATTGTCGGGCGGTGCAAGCAGTGGCAACTGGAGCTGGCAATGCAAAGCAACGTGGCAAGCAAATGCTGACAACGGTCGCGCACGGGAGCAAGCTGTTCAACGGCGTTGCCACGGCGATGGCTGGGGTGTGGACGCGTGTGCACATGCAACTCAAGTGAGTACGAGTTCAGGCGCAGGCGAGGCGTGGCCGGCGGCGAGCAAGCACGGCGCAAATGCACGGCGAAGCTTCTGGTCGTGCACTGGCTACTGCCCTGGTCGAATTAGGGGCCTGATTGCAATTTCCGATTTCTTGATTTGGACTGATCTGTAATTCTGGAGATTTAGAAGGTTTAAACTGAATTTGATTTCACTGATATAGCAGATTATATTCAACAGAATATTTGGCAAGAACATTTGATAAAATTTGGCACATTTGAATAGTCTTTGATACAGATTGAAAATAGGGTAATTGAATCTGAGCTTCAATTGATTTCGAATTATGGTAATTAGGATGAGATCTTGAAATCTGCACAGAAGAAGAACTTGTTTCAAATAGCATTTAGAAAAGATTTGCTGAAGAGATTTTGAATTTGGAGTTAATCTGGAGATTTTAGCCTTTTTGGATTTTCAGATAACAGATAAGGACTAATTTGCGACAACTCTTGGACTGATTTGTGAAAAGAGTCTAGATGATGAAATTTGGCTGTCAACTTTTTAGATTAAGGTATTGACATACCCATGATCATATCTGAACAATCTGATCTTAATTTGAGGTCACAGGATAGATTTTGGAGATTTTAGGGCTTAGGATAGATACTGATCTGGCTAATACTACAGATACATGCATGCATGCTATTTATGAAAAAGGAAATTTTCACCCCTAACTCAGGGCGTTACAGATCTACCCTCCTTAAAGAAATCTCGCCCCGAGATTTACCTAAGACAGGAAAAGATAAGGATAGGTTTGCTTAAGGTCTTCTTCCTTCTCCCAAGTAGCCTCTTGCTCTGAATGATTCTTCCATTGAACTTTACACAATCTGATTTTCTTCCTTCGGAGCTGACGTTCATCAGTGGCTAGGATTCTGATTGGGTGCTCAAGATAAGTGAGATTCTTCTGTAAAGGCACATCTTGTACATCTATCTGGTCAGTAGGTTCCTTCAAACATTTCCGGAGCTGAGAGACATGAAACACGTCATGCACTCCTGCTAATCCCTCAGGTAATTCCAATTTATATGATACTTCTCCCTTTCTCTTGATTATCTTAAATGGTTCAATGAATCTTGGAGATAACTTTCCTTTCACTTGGAATCTTTGTAATCCCTTGAATGGTGTGACCTTGAGATACACAAAATCTCCTGGTTCAAAAGATAATTCTCTTCGTCGTTTATCTGCATAACTCTTTTGTCGTGATTGTGCTGTTTTCAACCTTTCTCTGATGAGTCTGACATGAGCTTCTGCTTCTTCTACTATCTCTGGTCCTATGACTTTTCGTTCTCCTGGCTCATTCCAATGTAACGGCGTTCTGCATTTACGTCCATATAAAGCTTCAAATGGTGCCATCTGTATACTAGCTTGATAACTGTTATTATATGTAAATTCTGCAAATGGTAAACATTTGTCCCATGATGTCCCATAATCTAGTATACAAGCTCTTAGAAGATCCTCTAGGATTTGGTTGACTCTTTCCGTCTGTCCTCCCGTCTGTGGATGATATGCAGTACTGAAGTCCAACTGGGTTCCTAGGGTTTCATGCAGTCTATTCCAAAATTTGGAGGTAAACTGTGTTCCACGATCTGAGACTATCTTCTTAGGAATACCATGCAATGCCACTATTCTTTGCATGTATAACTCTGCTAATTTACTGCCATCATAAATCTTTTTGACTGGTATGAAATGAGCTACTTTAGTAAGTCTGTCCACAATAACCCATATGGAATCATATCCTCCTTGAGTTTTAGGTAATCCTGTAATGAAATCCATACCAATTTCTTCCCATTTCCATAATGGTATTGGTAGAGGTTGTAGCTTTCCTGCTATTTTCTGGTGTTCTGCTTTAACTCGTCGACATGTATCACAGTTTGCAATATACTCTGCAATATCTCTCTTCATATTATCCCACCAGAATCTGGTCTTCAAATCTTGATACATCTTTGTGTTACCAGGGTGTATTGAGTATGGAGTTTTATGTGCTTCATGGAGAATTATTTCCTTAAGATCTGCGTTTTGAGGTACACAGATTCTTTCTCGATACCATACAATCCCTTGGTTATTTTCAGTAAAGCCTTGAGCCTTTCCTAACTTGATTCGACTCTTGATCTTACAAATTTCTTCATCTTCCTTCTGGGCTTTTCCTATCTGTTCTTCAAGTTGAGATTTTATTGTTAAAGTGGCTACCGTTCCCTGCGGTACTATTTCCACTTGATGATTCTGCAACTCTTGTTGTAGGTAAGGGTTCTTCAACATAACCATTCCTTGTAGGTTGTAAACTTTTCTGCTTAGGGCATCAGCCACTACATTAGCTTTCCCTGGATGGTACTGAATACTAAGATCATAATCTTTGATCAATTCCAGCCATCGGCGTTGGCGCATGTTGAGCTCCGTCTGTGTGAAAATATACTTGAGGCTTTTATGATCTGTAAAGATCTCACACTTACGTCCAATGAGATAATGCCGCCATATCTTTAAAGCATGCACTACTGCTGCTAACTCCAAATCATGGGTCGGATAATTTTCCTCATGTGGTCTCCATTGACGTGATGCATAAGCCACTACTCGACCTTGCTGCATTAACACACAGCCTATTCCTTGCTTTGAAGCATCACAGTAAACTACAAAATCTTCTTTGCTGTCTGGTAGGGTGAGGACTGGTGTTGTTGTCAATTTCTGCTTCAGCTTCTGAAAACTCTCCTCACACTTGATGGTCCATTCAAATGCAACATCCTTCTTTAGCAGGTTCGTAAGAGGTTTGGCAATTTGGGAAAATCCTTCAATGAATCTTCTATAATAACCTGCTAATCCCAAGAAACTTTTAATCTCTGAAACTGAGGTAGGTTGCTTCCACTCCTTGATTGCAGAGATTTTAGCTGAATCCACTGAAATTCCTTCTGCTGTCAACACATGTCCAAGAAATGAAATTCTTGACATCCAAAATTCACATTTGTCAAACTTGGCATAAAATTGCCTCTCTCGTAGCCTTTCCAAGACTAGGTGTAAATGTTGCTCATGTTCTTCCGTACTCTTGGAATATATCAGAATGTCATCTATGAATACTATGACAAACTTGTCAAGAAAATCCATAAATGTGCTGTTCATGACATTCATGAAAGCTGCCGGAGCATTGGTCAAGCCAAAAGGTACTACTGTAAACTCATATAAACCATATCTGGTAGTGAAAGCAGTCTTCGGTATATCTTCTTTCTTGATCTTCAGCTGATGATATCCAGATTTCAAATCTATCTTGGAAAATACTTTGGCTCCTCGAAGCTGATCGAACAAGTCATCAATTCTTGGTAATGGATACTTGTTTTTAATAGTGACTTCATTCAAAGCTCGGTAGTCTACACACATTCGTAGAGTTCCGTCTTTCTTCCTCACAAACAAAACTGGGGCTCCCCATGGCGAAGCACTGGGTTTGATAAATCCTTTGTTTTCCAAGTCTTCGAGTTGATTCTTGAGCTCCTCCAAATCTGTAACTGGCATCCTATAGGGACGTTTTGCTATAGGTGCTGCTCCTGGTTTAAGTTCAATACTGAATTCTATTTCTCTGTCAGGTGGCATTCCTAGAAGTTCTTCTGGAAATACGCCAGAATATTGTTGTACTACAGGCACTTGTTCCAGGCATAACTTTTGTAATGCTTGAACAGATCTTAGCGGTCTCTTGACTGATGATCTTTCTGCATAGAATAGAACTCTCTCCCCTTGGCTACTGACAAGACTAAGGGTTTTCTCTTCACAGTCTACTAGACCTTTATGTTGGGACAACCAATCCATTCCCAAAATAATGTCTAGACCTTGTAGTTCTAGAACTAGTAGATTTGCCTCAAATTCTACCCCTTCTATATTGAAA
Organism: Pharus latifolius; assembly: GCA_019359835.1. Lineage (NCBI taxonomy): Eukaryota > Viridiplantae > Streptophyta > Magnoliopsida > Poales > Poaceae > Pharus > Pharus latifolius. The sequence continues at coordinate 82,755,939 of CM033324.1, forward strand.
GTTACATTTGGGCAGATCGAGTAAACAGATAATCTAGCCCCTGGAGTTTGTATAACCATAGAGTACTCTAGTGGTACTTGGTCTATATGCATTTCAACTTCAGATGCAAATGCTTTTGACATGAATGAATTTGTAGCACCAGGATCAAACAATATTAAGGCAGATGCAGATTGAATCAGAAATCTACCTAGAAGAATGTCGGTGGCGCTGCCTGCTTCTTGAATTGAAGTATAGTTTAATCTTCCTCCTTGGGTTGCAGTTGGTGCTCTACTGGGACCGGAAAGTGGGAAGCCGCTGTAACATCCGAAACCGGCAAGGAGGGAGCCCCCGCGGCGGCGTCCGGAACTGGGGAGCCGATGCGGGGGGAGGTCCGCTGAGGCACGGGAGCTGCTCCGTCGACCGCCCCCGGTGCAGTGAACGCGACGTGCGGGGCGGGACCGGCTCTTGCCATAGGGAAAGCCCCTGGCATGTATGGGCCCCCGGCCCCGGGAAAGATCCTGGCACGGGGTATCCCCTCGGCGCCACGAAGGGCCTGGGCATGAAGTAACACCCCGGCACCGAGAAGGACCCGGGCGCCGGGAAGGAGCCGGACGCATGACCCGCAGGGGGGAGGTACCCCCCGGCGGGGCCATATGGGGCGGCCGAACCTCCGGAAGCTGAGGGAACGGCTGGGTAACCCATAAACGGGGGCATAGCCCCTGGATACGGGTGCGGTGCATATGTGGGGGCCGGTGGCCGCGCCAACATGCTGAGCAGCTCATCCATAGAGCGCTGGGCGCGGAGCTGGCCCTCCACCAGAGCCTCGAGCAAGGCGTCCCGGGGAGCCGAGGGAGCCGTCGGGGGGAGATTGTCCCGGCCGTGGTTCCCGCGGTCACCGGAAGCGACCCGGAAGTTGAAGCACCTAAGTTGGGAAAAGTGGGCGGCGGTACCTGGGAGTGGCCGCCTTCGGACGGAAGCACTGGGACAGCAGTGGCCCGGACGTGTGGCTCCAGGTCACCGGGACCGACGTCACCGGGAAGGGCGCGGGCCCTTGTTCTCGGGGGAGCCATGACGTCTCGTCACGGGCCCCCACGGTCGGCGCCAACTGTCGTGGTATTAAGAATACCCCGACAGGTTTTGTGAACGATCCTAGCGAAGATCACGCGGCGCGGGTTGACCGGGTGACCGGTCCTCCCCCGCCGGACAAACACAAGAAAAGACACGGAGATTTATACAGGTTCGGGTCCCGATGGGGGCCCTAGTCCTGTCGACGCGCTCCCGACCGGAGTCGGCTGGGGAGGCTCCCTCCGGGGGAGAGGCTTCCGGAGCACGTCTGTGAGTTTAGCTATTCCAATAAAAGTGATTCGATCCTCTACAACAGAGGGGTACAAGGGCTATTTATAGCCCCAAAAAGAAGCAAAAAGTCTAAACTACCCCGGACGCTACCGTCGGATTGAGGGGTAGCAACGTCTTTCTCCCGGTCAAGTGCCTCGGATGCTCGACAGGTGGTCGCTGATTCCCGAGGCACCCCTCACGTGACCTGCACGTGACAAACAAACAGGGACTTTATCTTTTAGAAGGGCGACGGTGTCCGGGACATGCTCTGGAGGCAAGGTCCCGGGAGCCAAAAGGCAGCGCCCGGGACATGCCTCGGAGGTAACAGTCCCCGGGCAAATGGCGGTGCCAGGGACTTGTTCCGGAGGTATGGTCCCGGGGGCCAAAAGGCGGTGCCCGGGGCAGGCACCGGAGGCCACAGTCCCCAGGCAAATGGTGGCGCCCGGGACCACCCCCGGAGGCAAGGTCCCGGGAGCCAAAAGGCGACGCCCGGGGTAGGCGCCGGAGGCCACAATCCCCGGGTAAATGGCGGCGCCCGGGACCTCTCCCAGAGGTAAGGTCCCAGGGGCCAAAAGGCGGTGCCCAGGACAAGCCCCGGAGGCAAGGTCCCGGGAGCCAAAAGGCGGCGCCCGGGACATGCCCCGGAGGAAACGTCCCGGGAGCCAAAAGGCGGCGCCCGGGGCAGGCACCGGAGGCCACTGTCCCCGGGCAAAAGGCGGTGCCTGGGGCAGGCACCGGAGGCCACTGTCCCCGGGCAAATGGCGGCGCTCGGGACCTCTCCCGGAGGTAAGGTCCCGGGGGCCAAAAGGCGGCGCCCGGGACAAGCCCCGGAGGCAAGGTCCCGGGAACCAAAAGGCGGCGCCCGAGACATGCCCCGGAGGCAACGTCCCAGGAGCCAAAAGGCGGCGCCCGGGGCAGGCACCGGAGGCCACAGTCCCCGGGCAAAAGGCGGTGCCCGGGGCAGGCACCGGAGGCCACAGTCCCCGGGCACATGTTAACTTACCTGGACTTAGTTTCGCGGAGATTTCCCCAACAATACCCTTGTAACCCTCTTTTGTAACCTAAGACTTTCATTTGATTCCAATCATAAAAACTAATAGGCGTGCTCTGGAACCCTCTCTCCGGGAGAGATCCCCCTAGCCGACACGTGTCGGGAGCACATCGACAGGATTAGGGCCTCCACTGAGGCCTGAATCTGTATAAACCCTTGTGTCAATCTCTGAGATTGTCCAACGCGGGGTGACCCGTCACACGGTCAGCACGCGTTGAGGAACACGTATTGCGCACGTCATCAAATCTGCCGAGGTATTTGTTATACCACGACAGTTGGCGCCATCCGTGGGGACTTCGTGACAAATAGTCATGGCTCCAAGAAGGATGAGGCACTTAACCTCCATCCCTAACGACGCCGACCCTAGCAACCCTGCACCGCTGGCGCAAGGGACTGTCATCGCGACACCTCCTCCCAGGGACACTCGGGGGGAGGCAACACCCATTTCTCCCGTCACCCTTGGCGGGGGAACGGCTCCCGCAAGCCTGCCTGAAGGTCCCGGTTGGGGGGACCAAGTGTCTCCCAGGAAATGCCTTCAGCTTCGGGTGACCCGCTACTCGGGGCGCTAGTGGAGGGCCAGTTGCGCGCACAACATACTCTCGAGGAGTTGTTGCACGCCATGGAGCCCTCGGCAGCTCGCGTGACTCTTTCTTGGATCCACCCAGCAAATTTCCTGTTATGTTCTCTGCTGACCCAAATCTCTGACTTCGAAGGATTCTGTGACCGTAACATTACCTTGTGCTCGTGTATGTATGGCTCGACCTCCGTCATGTGTTGTAAGACCCAAAAATGTGATTTTGCGTACACATCACGAGCGGGGATGATAGCTTTGAATCCAATCGTTCCGATGCCTTGAAGCCTACCCTCGTGTCGGGACCTAGGAACGCCAATTGGGTCAACTCTGGCCATATAATCTGTGCAAAATTCAATCATCTCCTCCGTGGCATAACCTTCCATGATACTCCCCTCGGGTCGACGATGAGTCCTTACGTATCCCTTCAATACACCCATAAATCTCTCAAATGGATACATGTAGCGCAGGCACACGGGTCCACAAAACTTAATTTCTCTGATAAGGTAAACAATAATATGGACCATAACATCAAAAAAGGATGGAGGGAAATACATCTAGAGCTGACAAAGAGTTGTAACCACGTCGCGTTGCAAAGCGTCCAGTCCATCTGGATCAATTACCTACGAGGACACAGTTGCACCAAATATTCATATCAGAAAAATCTAATTAAGCTCCACAAATGGAGGTAATGAACTTATAGTACGAGTGCACGTACTTACCTTGCAAGATATTGCGTTGAAGAAATAACATAGGTTTGTGATTTTCTCTCTGACTTTAACTGGGAGAATGCCTCTGATAGCAATGGGAAGCATTTGTGACATCAACACATGACAGTCATGGGACTTCGTGCCAACCAGTCTTAGGTCCTTCATGGACACAAGTTTTTTGAAGTTCGCAGAGTACCCACATGGAACTTTAACACCGTGCAGGCACCAACAGAGTTCTGTTTTTTTGCTCTTGGACAACGTATAGCAGGCCGGGGGGAGGTATGTATGCTTTCCCTTCTTTAAAGGTGCAAGCTCAGTCCTTATCCCCATTTCCACCATGTCACGGCGAGCTTTCACACCATCCTTTGTCTTTCCCGGAATGTTCAACAACAAACCAATCAAACTGTCACAGACATTTTTCTCTACATGCATGATGTCAATGCAATGTCGAACTTGTAAGTGCTCCCAGTACGGTAGATCCAGAAGAATCGATCGCTTCTTCCAAACATTTTTTTCTCGAGTTTTAGAATACTTACCAAACTCAACTTTGATGTCCTTCACGCGCGAGTAAATCTCCTTACCGGTCAGAAACACTGGAGCTGATCCCTTCTTAGGCTTCCCGTTAAATGATTTCCTCTTCTTACGGTCGTGTGATGCACCGGAAGAAACCTGCGGTGACCCATGTACACTGTTTTCCGGCAGTTTCGCAGCCACATGCTCTCAGTTTCATCTAGGCAAATAGGGAAAGCCTTGGCTCCTTTCGTACTATACCCCGACAAATTGCCGTAGGCTGAAAAATCATTTATGGTGCAAAATATTAGGGCCCGCAAGATGAAATTCTCTTTCTTGTATGCATCCCACACCTGCACCCCCTCGCTCCACAATTTCTGTAAGTCCTCGATTAAAGGCGCTAGAAGTACGTCAATATCATTTCCGGGTTGTCTGGGTCCTGAGATTAGTAACGCCATCATAATGTACTTGCGCTTCATGCATAACCAAGGAGGAAGATTGTAGATGCATAAAAGAACCGACCAAGTGCTCTGCCGACTGCTCATATTACCATGTGGGTTCATACCATCTGTACTCAACCCGAACCTTATATTCCTAAGTTCACCGCCGAACTCAGCAAATGTTCTGTTGATGTTTCTCCATTGAATAGAATCAGCTGGGTGTCTCAGTTTTCCGTCTTGTTTCCGGGCTTCAGCATGCCAACGCAAGTGCTTCTCGACTTTCGGATTTGCAAACAACCGCTTCAATCTAGGTATCACAGGCAAGTACCACACAGTTTTCGCCGGAGGTCCTTTCTTTACCTCGTGACGTTCACTGTCAATCCGGTCCCTACGCGTATACCTCGATGCGCCGCATCTTGGACAAACATGCAAACTGCAGTACTCGTTACGGTACAACACACAATCATTTGGGCATGCGTGTATTCTTTCGATTTCCATTCCCAATGGACACAACCGTTTTTTGGCTTGGTAAGTAGATCTTGGCAACTCATTTCCCTCTGGAAGCATGTCTGCTAGAAGATCTAATAGTGCCGTGAAACTCTTATCACTCCAACCGTTGCCTGCCTTCAAGTTATATAATCTCAGCACAGAAGACAGTTTTGTAAATGTTGCACATCCAGGGAACAGAGGCTTCTCAGAGTCAGCAATCAGTTTCTAAAATTCACAGAAGTCGTTTTCATTGTAATCTTCCTCTACATCACGTAACATCTCATCTAGATTGTCATCATCATCATCTACGTGCACATCGGAATGAACATTATCAGAATTCGGATGATCATCGATATTATTGCAATCCACATCCGAGTCTTGCTGATTGGTAATAGTGGTGCTTGTTTTCTCAAGATCTTCGCCATGCCATATCCAACGGGTGTATCGCGCGTTAAAACCACAATGAATCAAATGAATCTTAATTTGATCAGAGTTGCCAAACCTCTTCAAGTTCATACAATCTGTACAAGGACAAAGCATATTTTTCTCTCCCTTCCTCTCCTTTTGTTGCTCAGCAAATTTAATAAACTCATTCACACCATCCAAATATTCAAGAGTAGTACGTTTTATTCCATACATCCAATATTTCCTGTCCATCTACAATTAACAAAATTTAACGAGTCAGCCATGCATGAAACCTGCCCGATTAAGTTATGTATATGTATATGTACAGCCTCTTACAACTGATGTGTTAAACCCTAGCCTGATGAAATTAACACTAATTAACCTAGCTAACTACACAATACAAGCTAGTGAGCTCCTAAAACATGAAGCATTTCCAGCTAGCTAGCTCTCAAGCTTGGAGCTACAAACTTGGAACTATACAATACAGCTAGCTTGCAAGTAGAGAGGGAGGGAGATCTAGAGGGAGAGAAAGATAAGTGATGACAATTAAGCATACCTTAAAGAGAGGGGTGCAATCAACTTCCCTCCAGCTTGCCCTGATCACCCTAGCAGTGTAGCTGCGAGCGTGGAACTTTCATCACAAACAGAGGGACACAGAGTGCAACAGAACAAAAGAGCAGCTCAGCAATGGTCGAGTGGGGTTTTACTTATACTGGACCTTTTTCTAACGGTAAATACATGAAATAACCGTTAGACTAAGTAAGGTAATTTTGTGCTCACATATTCTATCGGTAAAAACACACATATACCATTAGAGAATGTACATTGCTGAGCAGTACAGGTCTTGTTCTATCTGTAAATATGTGTATTGACCGTTAGATGATGCATGACACAGCAAATACATGAGTTTTTCTATCGGTAAATATGTGTATTTACCGTTAGAAAAGGTACGGATACATGGCTTAAACACAATCAAACTGGGTAATGCATCACACAACAAATACATGTGTTTTTCTATCGGTAATTTGTGTATTTACCGTTAGATGATGCATGACTGAGCAAATACATGTGTTGTTCTATAGGTAAATATGTGTATTTACCGTTAGAGGAGGTATTGGTACCAAACTGGGTATTGCATGACACACATGACACCAGTTCTCACATCCAAAGAATCATATCTAAACACAATGTAACATCAAACAGATCTTACATCAAACAGATCTTAACTAGAAGATAAAGCAATATTTCAAGAAATGCTAATTTGTAGATTAACTAGGAGACACAAAAATACTTTTCTTAGGTACTTGGTACTTCATCTTGCCAAAGAAATTACACATGCCAGTTCACAAATTCAGGTACAAACATACACATGCCAGTTCACCAATACAAATTCAGGTACAAACATACACATGCCAGTTCACAAATTCAAGTGCATATCTGAAACAGCAGTACAAATACACACCTACCTACCAATACAATTAAATACACAAATACTCCCTACACATTCAAGTTCATGTCCCAAATAGCAATACATGATACACAAATATACAACAATATACAAATGCAACAATCACACATTCGATGTATATTAGAAAAGTCACGTCTGAAATTAACAACAGATCACGATGAGGACCCAATGGCCCATACATTTTACATAAAAGAGAACCTTTGCAAGTTGCGACAATGCAACTACCGACTACAAGTTAGACCTGATACATCACAAATCCATTTATCCAAAACAGGAAATGTCTGAACCAAATTAGACTTAACCATAGGAGTTCAGTTCGAAGACGCCCGAGGAGCTGGAACTGCCGTCAAGTTACATTTGTATTGGTGATTTCCTCGGACTCAAACTCGATCAACTCAACTCAACTCCATTAACAAAAAGAACCTACCTTCCAAGATGTTGTTTTGTGTAGCGATGGTGTAGAATGGCTGTGCAAATGACAACAATTCTTCTTCTCCAAGCAGGTAAGCATCTGGCCAAAAGTTGGTGCATGCAAAAAAATGTAAGATGCTTTCTATAGGTCCTGATTTGAGAAACATGCCGGGCTTAAGGATCTTCTAGACCGAGCCAACCAAGATCTCGCCCTTCACGTCCTTCCAGCTCTCGACGGTGATCTTCACCGTTTCTTTTCAGCTCTCGATGGTGATCTTCACCGTTTCTTTCGCCAACAAGCCAACGTAGGCAGCGTACTGCAATGAAGAACCGTGAAATACGTTGCCCCTCATGAGCATCATCCAAGGACCTGCACAGATCATAATCATATTGAAAAGAAGACACATCAAAATGAAGGATACAAAAATTGCAGAATAATTGCCATAATCGGATTAGAATAATCTAACAATATTGCCGAAATTTTACGTACCTTGCTTGCAATGCCGAAATCTAGAGGGCGTCGATGGAGGTGTGGAGGTGCAGCAGTCGCCGGTAGAGGTGCGCCGGCCATCCATGGAGCTTACGGGTTAGGACTACGAGCGCCAGATGAACTGTGAGAATGAAAGAGACATAACCGGGTATTTATAGTACTAGATAAGTTCTATCGGTACACAACCTCATACCGTTAGTAATTTGATATATCTTCTAACGGTATAAACATAAATTACCGATAGAATAAAAATATTTGTAGAAGGCGAACGATTCTATCGACACACTACATATTGCCGATAGGAATTTTTGTACATACTCTGTCGGTATATACATACATTGCCGATAGAATAAGACTAGTTGTAGAAGGCGAACAGTTCTAAGATATTTGCACTATATTCTAACGGTATAAACATACATTACCGATAGAATAAAACTATTTGAAGACGAACATGTCTAAGCAATTTTTGATATATTCTAACGATACAAGCATCCATTACGGATAGAATAAAAATATTTGTAGAAGGTGAACGGTTCTATCGGCACACTACATATTGCCAATAGGAATTTTTGTACATATTCTATCGGTATATACATACAGTACTGATAGAATAAGACTAGTTGTAGAAGTCGACCAGTCCTATCGACGCACAACATTCTCTTGTCAGTACTTATGCATCTTTTCTAACGGCAAATATGTTCATCACCTCTAGAGTAAATCATACTACTTCTTCTAACGGTAATTTTCTTACAAATCGATAGAAAAAATACTTCCCATTGGCCTTTTATGACCGCAAGGCACATTTTCTAACGATTTTCTACTAAATCGCTAATAACTGATAGAAGATAGGGGTTAGTAGACTGCATTTCTATACTAGTGGGGGGGGGGGCGTACCCAGGGACGTTATCGAGCACAAGCTCGCGGTAATGCCTGGTCACCCCCCAGTAAAACAGAAAGTGTGGAAGCTCTCCGTTGAGCGGCAAGAGGCCATCAAGGTGGAGATCACCAAACTCCGAGAGGCGGGGTTCATTCGGGAGGTCTTGCACCCTGAGTGGCTAGTGAACCCCATCCTAGTCAAAAAGGCAAGAGGCAAGTGGAGAATGTGTGTTGACTTCACCGACCTCAATAAAGCTTGCCCAAAGGATGATTTCCCGCTCCCAAGGATCGACCAATTGGTGGACTCCACCGCGGGATGCGAGCTTATGAGTTTCTTGGACGCCTATTCGGACAATCATCAAGTCCGGATGGCTGTGGAGGACAAGGATAAGACGAGTTTCATAACTCTCCTTGGCACCTTCTGCTACGTCCACATGCCTTTCGGGTTGAAAAACGCGGGGGCGACCTTCCAGCGCCTCATGTGTTTGGTCCTGAGGGACCAAATAGACCGCAGCGTGGAAGTCTACGTTGATGACGCGATTGTCAAGAGTCTGCTCTCAGCCGCTCACCTCGAAGATTTGGGAGAAATCTTCCGCAATCTCCGCAAGTACGGGTTAAGGCTTAACCCAGAAAAATGCATGTTTGGCATTCGCGGAGGGAAACTCCTTGGCTTCCTTGTGTCCCAAAGGGGATTGATGCCAATCCCCAAAAAATTCGGGCCCTCCTCAACATGCCCCCACCATGTGCCGTCAAGGACGTGCAACGATTTACCGGCCGCTTGGCCGCGTTGAGTCATTTCGTCTCGCGCTCGGGAGAGCACGTCCTCCAATTCTTCAAGATCCTCTGCCGCCTTGAGGGGTTCCATTGGACCCCCGAGGCACAGGCCACGTTCGAAGACCTGAAGAAGTATCTCATGAGCCCTCCAATGCTCATGAGCCCGCGTCAAAGGGAGCCCCTGGTCCTTTACCTCGCGGCCATTCTGGTCGCTGTTAGCGCAGTCCTAGTTAAGGAGGAAGATGGGCATCAACGCCCCGTCTACTATGTGAGCGAGGCTCTCCAAGGCGCCAAAACAAGATACACAAAGATGGAGAAGATCTGTTGTGCCCTACTAATGGTGTCAAGGAAGCTTCGTCACTACTTCTTGGGCCACCCCATCACGGTGCCTTCCTCTCTCCCCTTGGGGGAAGTGCTTCGGAACAAGGAAGCCACCAACCGGATAGGGAAGTGGGGGGCCGAGCTAGCCCCCTTCTCCCTCTCCCTGACCAGACGATCCGCGATCAAGTGGCAGGTCCTCGCGGAGTTTGTGGCCAAGTGGGCTCCGGTCCCTGGACCAGAGGAAGAAGCGCATGCCACGCCACCACCGCGTAATGACCACTGGACCCTCTTCTTCGACGGCTCCCTGTGCCTGGCGGGAGCTGGAGCGGGAGTAGTCCTCCGAAGTCCCGAGGGAAGAGCCCTCGATATGCCACAAGGCTTGAGTTCCCCGTGACAAACAATGTCGCGGAGTATGAAGCCCTTCTCCTAGGGCTACGCCTTGCCCGCTCTTTGGGCATCCGACGTCTCCTTGTCAAGGGGGACTCTCAACTTGTGGTGTTGCAAATGGACAAGTCCTACTTGTGCCATGACGCGAACCTGAGCCTTTACCTTGATGAGGTCCGGAAGATGGAGAACCATTTCGAAGGCCTCGAGGCGCGGTGTATCCCACGTAGGGACAACGACCGCGCTGACACCCTCACGCGGGCAGCAAGTGCCCGAGGGCCCCTCCCTGAGGGGGCTTTCTTAGAGGTTATCTTGAAACCTTCCACGATGTCCCCCAACCCGGACTCTGATTCCGGTGACCCTCACCTCACGGAAATCATCCGGTCTGCATCTTGGATGGACCCCCTTATCTCTTGCATCAAGGGAGAGGGGGAGCCTTTCGACGACGCCGAAGCCAAAAGTCTTCACGCTAAGGCATGGGCGTATGTGTTGATAAAAGGAGCGCTGTACAAGCGAAGAGCCTCCGCGCTGCTTCGCTGCCTCCCACGGGGGGAGGGAGTTCAACTCCTCGAGGACATTCACCTTGGGTGTTGTGGTTCTCACCTGGGCCCACGGGCCGTCGCGACAAAAGCCATTCGCCAGGGCTTCTATTGGCCAATAGTCGCCCACAACGTGAGACACCTTGTCTCTGCCTGCGGGGCTTGCCAAAAGATGGCAAAGGGCTCCAACCTGCCCTCCGTCGTGCTACAGGCCACCCCGATCACTTGGCCTTTCACGCGATGGGGAATGGACCTCCTGGACCCGTTCCCCCCGGTGCCGGCTGGATACAAGTACGCGGTTGTGGCCGTGGACTACTTCTCCAAGTGGGTGGAGGCCGAACCCTTGGCCACCATCACATCCCGCGCAGTGCAAAGGTTCTTTTGGAAGAACAGAGTGTGCCGCTTCGGGGTCCCTCGGGAGATTACTGTTGTCGTGGTATTGCGAATACCCCGGCAGGTTTTGTGAATGATCCTAGCAAAGATTACGCGGCGCGGGTTGACCGGATGACCGGTCCTCCCCTGCCGGACAAGCACAAGAAATGACACACGGGTTTATACAGGTTCGGGTCCCGGTGGGGGCCCTAGTCCTGTCGACGCGCTCCCGACCGGAGTCGGCTGGGGAGGCTCTCTTCGGGGGAGAGGCTTCCGGAGCACGTCTGTGAGTTTAGCTATTCCAATAAAAGAGAACCGATCCTTTGCAACAGAGGGGTACAAGGGCTATTTATAGCCCCAAAAAGAAGCAAAAAACCTAAACTACCCCGGAAGCCACCGTCGGATTGAAGGGTAAGACCGTCCTTCTTCCGGTCAAACGCCTTGGATGCTTGACAGGTGGTCGCTAGTTCCCGAGGCACTCCTCGCGTGACCTGCACGTGACAAACGATTCGAGACTTTACCTTTAGGAGGGCGATGAGGCCCGGGACGGCGCCGGAGGCCAGGTCCTGGGGGCCAAAAGGCGGCGCCCGGGACGTCGCCGGAGGCCAGGTCCCGGGGGCCACATGGCGGCGCCCGGGGCGGCGCCGGGAAGGGCCGGAGGCCACGTCCCAGGGCCAATGGCGGCGCCCGGAGCGGCGCTGGAGGCCAGGTCCCGGGGGCCAAATGGCGGCGCCCGGGGAGGGGCCGGAGGCCACGTCCCCGGGCAAATGGCGGCGCCCGGGACGGCGCCGGAGGCCAGGTCCCGGGGGCCAAATGGCGGCGCCCGGGGAGGGCCCGGAGGCCACGTCCCCGGGCAAATGGCGGCGCCTGGGACGGCGCCGGAGGCCAGGTCCCGGGGGCCAAATGGCGGCGCCCGGGGAGGGCCCGGAGGCCACGTCCCCGGGCCAATGGCGGCGCCCGGGACGGCGCCGGAGACCAGGTCCAGGGGGCCAAATGGCGGCGCCCGGGGAGGGCCCGGAGGCCAAGTCCCCGGGCGAAGGCGGCGCAACTTATCTGGACTTAGCCCCGCGGAGATTTCCCCCCGACAGCAGCCCCCCATGCACGCCGGGGACGATACTTGAGTCCCCGGTGGGTATGGTACAGGTCACCGGGAAGATCTCCGGGCCAAGTCACCGGAGCCGCGGTGCTTCGATTTCCGTGCCCCGCGCTTAAGGCCGCGCCGTTTCGCCATAAGTGCGCGCGTGGTTCGAACCGGCGCCTCGATTCACGCGCCCGTCCCTTCGTTTCCGGCGCATGGTTTGAACTTCTGCGGTCCAGATTGCTCCGTGGGTGTCACGTGGGGCGCATCTAGACCACGTCCCGCCCCTATAAATAGGGCCTTGGGGGCCCGGGAGCTCATTCCAAATTTCCATCCCTAGCAATCTTTGCTCTCTCGGTAGCCCTCTCCCGGTAGCTCTTTCCGGTAGCTCTTGCCCGGTAGCGGACGTCCAGAAATTTTAGCAGTAGCCTCCTGCAAGGTTAGCCATCGAAAAAGAAGACTAACCTCATGGCACCCAAGGGTCGGGCAAAGTCCACGGAAGTGCCCCCGGAGGAAATTGTAACACCCCGATTTTTCCAAATCCTGGCCTGTCTTGTCCCTTTCTATTTCAGAATGAGATCCCTGTTGTGCCAGCAGCTTACCCCAAAAAGTTGGCAATCAAACTCTTGTCATTCGTACCTTTTTCACAAATCAGCCCTTCTCAGAAATTGTCAGAAGCCCAAAAAGACTAAAAGTCTCAGACCATCTCCAAACTTTGATCTGATTCAGTGAATATCTCCCATTCACTGTTCTGAACATTTTTCCCTTCTAGAAGAATTTCCAAATCCTGCCCTAAACCTGAGTTTCGACCCTCGCCGTTTTTGAAACCCTATTTACCCTGTTTTACCCTAAAGTCGTTTTCCCCAACTTTTGTTGAAACCCCTCAGATCTTGCCCGATCTTGTCAAACTTTGGCTAGATGAGTTCCATTAATCTTATGCAACTCATTCCTGAAATCAGATTTCAGATCAGCCCTCCAGATCTCCAGATTTACAATCAAGCCCATTTCCTATTCAACTTTCCTTGCAGATCAGTCCTTTTTATTGCTATTAGGCCCCTGGCCGTGTTTCAACAGAAACCGCCGCAGAGCTTCGCCGCGTTCTTCGCCGCCGGTGAACTTCCAGAGCTGCCACCACCTTTGCCACGTACCTGACAACCGTGCGCATTCGTGGCACCGCCGTGGACGCCACCTCGGCCGCGCCAGCACAACCAATGTCTTCCCCGCGCGCGAGCCCGCGAACCAGCAAGTCCAGCTTCACCCGTTCGACACGTCCCGGCCACGCGTCGACGGAGCTTTCACTTCACCGTTCCCTCGTCGCTTGCGCCAGTGCCATCCACTGCCAAAAGCCTGCACCGCTGCACGCCAGTGCCTCGCCATCATCGCCGGCACAAGTTCCCGCTGTGTCCGGTCGCTTCGCGGTCGATTTCGTCGCCGCTGTTCCCTGAATTGTCGACCAGCAGATGGCTTCAGCAGCTATAAATACCTCCACAGTGCATTGCTTCGTTTCCCAGCAACAGAAACCAGTTAATTTCTCACCGCCGTCGAGTTTGTTTTCTTCTCCGGCGAGCAACCTCTGGAGCTCACGGTGCCAGCCCAATTCACTGCACCATTCTTCAAACCAAAGCCACCAGTGAGTTCCCCTCTTCCCCCTGTTCGTGTCATAGCACCCAATTGCACCCCGGCGAACCTTAACGCCGGTGATCACCGGAAAAGCTCAAAACCCCTGTTCCTGCAATGCTACCTGATTTAATCCAAATTAGCCTTAGTACCAGTAGAAGAAATTGATCAGCATACTCTTTTTAGCAAGCCTACCAATCTGGTTTTCAAAATCGAGCTAAGATCATAGCTCTCCCCAAATTGCGCGCCACCAGTGAACTGGCTCTCGTCGCCAGGCCACGCCGGCGATCCTCCGGTCAAATTAACCACACCAGTAGCTTCTATACTCCACCCTCTCACTCCCTGATCAAAGAATCGTGCTCAAATCCATTGTATCGAAAACCCCCTTTGTCCAGTGTCGTCTTCTCCAGCGCCGGTCGCCGGAATTATTTCCCGGCCGATCTAGCTCCTGAAACTTTGTCCCTTTGCTTTGCCTCACCTCCCTGAGCATTTTCTTCCACTAGCTCGACATCTGAATCTGCCTAGATTGGAAGATATGCCCTTGCCAAGATCACTGTCCAGAAGCCCAGTTCTTGTCCAGATCACAGCAGTTCATCACTGAATTCCATCACCTTCCAGCCACTTTCAGCCCTTGATCCTGTTAAGTATTTTGTCCCTGCTATCAATGCCTACCTCCCAGACAAAGTTGTGCATCAATTGGAGCCCTGGATCAAAAGTTATGTCAAGCCCTAGATTTTGGCAATGTCTGCACTATGTCAGTGCATGTCAGCCACTGGCATTAGCCTTGTTTGACCCCTTCTAGTTGAGCAATGGAAATGTCACTTTGTCCCCTAGATTCCTGGAGTTGTGTTCTACATCTTTCCCTTCTGTCACTTCTCCAGAAAACCATCCTAATACCAGTTTAAAGCTATGCCAAAGCCGTGAACTGAATGTCGACCCTTCGACGTTCAATCCTTTTTAGCCGTTTCTTCGACCAGAACCCTTGTGACCTTGCCCTAACCTTTTCCCCTGCATGCATGACTTATTTACTTAATATTTTCTATGGAAACTATTTTATGTATGCTTATGTAGCGTATGTGTTGTATTGCTTGTGTCCGCCGCAGAGTCAGAAGCTGAAGGAGCAGAGGAAGTCTTTGAAGATCTGTCTAAGTAATTAGACCCAGCAGTGCAAGGCAAGTCTCAACCCCTTGATCATGTCTCACCTAGTATTTTGATATAAAGTAGATTAACTGTTTTCAAGATATATGCATGCTGAGTATTTGATAAAACTATGTTTAGAAACATGTGAATAGATATGACCCAAGTCTTATGTGGAAACCCCCTTTTGAGATTGAATCATCATGCAACCTTGTCACCCTAGGATGCTATGCTTAAACTCTAATCTTATTTAAACGTACATGTTAAGTGTGAAATGGCTAATATGTGAGAAATGAATTTGAAACTCTTTTTATGAAAGAAAATGTGAAATTAGAATTGATAGTGAGGATTGGTTTGTATGGAGAGGGTGCGGTGCGCACCAGGGAATGTGGATGGCTCCTCACTATTGATTCATAAGGACGAGAACCTTGTGCTGTGTCTCTATGCGAATTGTAAACGTACCAACCACTTGCCTGGTATGGGACAGGCACAACTTAGTAGCTTTTTGGTATTAGCAGTTCCCTGCATGGTTTGACGATCTGGTTTCTCGCGTGGAAACTGGAAGGCCAAGGTTCGGCCACGAGTGATGTGAGTTCAGAAAAATGATGAGAGGAAAAGGCGTAAAAGAAGGAAGGCGCCCTAGACCTGATTAAGCCGTGAGTGGCTGTAATCTTAAATGGTCGTATGTCTCGCGTGGACATAGACCAAGGCTATGTGTCCTGCGGGAACATAGACCAGAGAGGCTAGGAAGTAAGGCAGTGGGGAAGACCCACAACGGTACTTGAGACTTAATTGTCTATTTACCGGGCGGGGATACTGTTAATACTGGATTGTAAAGCGTTGTGTGATCTCGGCCTTGTCACATGTGTTTAAGTCACATGAAGCTGATCCGACTTGAAAGCCGAGTGAACCAGTGGATTTAAAAAGAGGTACACCTTTGCAAAGTGTAAAAGAAGTATCAGATACTCTGTACTCCCAGGTTCAGGAGTCTTTTCGTAGTGGATGTTATCCATGGGTTATAGCACAAGTAATGATTTGGAATGTTTTCATAATATGGTTGATAAAAGTGATGACTCATGGGAGACCATCACACATAACGATTTCTAAAGTATAACTTAAGATTTACAAAACCCTGTTGTTGAAAATAAAACCCTCATTTGAGAGATCAAAGAATTGAAATCTATACTATTTATAATTATAAGTCTTAAACCCTTTTCTTGATCACTCCTCATCTATATGCCCGCATTCTTGTAACGAGATTTGCTGAGCATTGTGTAAAAACATGCTCACCCTTGCCTTTGCAAACAAATTCAGAAAAAGGCTTTGAGAATCCCGATTCCCTTGGCCTTGAGCACCAAGAAGAGGAAAGAGCCTTTCCAGACGATTTGAGCTTCTAGGAGGGTCATGAGCCATGTTGAGTCCGATGTGGAGGAAGCCCTTCCAGAGCCGCTGCAGAAGGAAGTGAAGACCCTTGTGGTTGCTTTTTGTGTTGTTTTCTGTGTTCGGTACTTCAATACCGATTCTTGATTTTGAAAAACTCTCTACTTTTGTATCAACTTTAATTAGTGCCACCCTTGGCATTATGATATTGTAATAGTGGTCCTCGTGACCTTGTACTTGCTTTATCTACCAGCTTTATTATTTAAGGTGAATCCTGTTGTTGTGAGCTTGTGATGTACCTTTCTGTGCGCAATCTACCTGGGCGGTTGCCAAGGTGACCCTCAAATGGGGGTCTCACAGAAATCCCTTCGGATTTCCTCTGGGCGTCGGAGTTCACGACCGAGGATGCCAAGTCCTTGGTCGAACGCTGTGTCGTAGCGGACGGGGACATCCGAGTCCCTGTGAAGAAAGACGGAGCCCCCCGCCCTAGGCCCGGAGAGGTCGTGGCCTTTGAGGCCTTCCTGGAGGCGGGGCTCCGGCTCCCGGTGCATCCCATGCTCCGGGAGTTTCTCAAGGAGTACGGGGTGGCTCTCAACCACCTCACCCCGAACGCGCTCGTCCGGATGGGCCTCTTCATCTGGCTCTACGAGACAGCGACCGGGCGGGAGCCCACCCTTCGCGCCTTCCGGTACTTCTACGAATCGGCAGCGCGGACCTCCCACCTGGTGAAGGGGGGCCCCAAGTCCCCCTTCAGTTCGGTGATGGTCCAAATGTTGCCGTCCCGGGTGATCGACTACCCGGCGGCGGCCTCCCGGGACCACTGGGGGGACTGGGTCCGGAGGTGGTTTTACCTCCGGGTCCGGGACGAGGCGGTGGTGTACTCCCCGGAGCCCCCCACCTACAGCCGGTCGTCCGCGCCGAAGCCTCCGGTGTGGACGGACGAGGAGTTCGAGCTCCTCGGCAAGGTGATCCTCTCCAAGAAGACCCGCTCGATGCGGGACACCGCCGAGGAGATGGCTCTCCTCCGGATCTCCCCCTTCACCGGCGGGAAGAGGGGGATTGGCTTGGGCCCCGAGCAGCAGCCCCCGGTGAAGCCGGTGACGCGACGTAAGCTCCGGGAACCTGCTGCATTGTATTTACGAATTTTTGAAATTTTAACTAACTCTTTACCTCTTGCAGTCCGGCCGTACCCGGCGGCGCGGGAGAAGGCGGAGAACCTCCTGGGGAGGTACTTCGCCGATGAGCACGAGAGCGTCGTGCGCGCCGTGGGGGAGGGCCCTCCCAAGAACTTGGTAGCGGCGGCCTACGGGCTAAAGCTGCCGGAGAGGAAGCCTCTCCCCACCCCCGGGTCGTACAAACGGGGGAAGGAGGCGGCCGGGGGCTCGGAGCCCAAGAAGGCCCGCGTTCAAAAGACCCCGGCCCATCGACGACGCCGGCGGCGACATCGACGACGCCGGCGGCCACACCGGCGAAGCCCCGGGACGAGACCCCCGGGAGCGAGCGTGCCCGGGCACTGGCCCGGAAGGAAGTAACACCTCCTCCCCCGAAGGGCCCCGTCGAGGCCCGGGGGAAGGAGGCGACCGCGGGCAGGGCGGTGTCCGACTCGGCGAACTACGCCCCGTCGCCACTGTTGGTGGAGCCCCTCCTGCCCCTTCCGGCTTCTTTGGAGCCGGAGAGGCTGGAGGTGAGATTCGCGGAGGCCTCGCCTCCGCGGGTTTGGCCGGTGGACGAGGGGGGGAGCCCCTCGGTCTACGAGGTTCCTCCGGAGGAGGAGGCCCCGAGGACCTTCCGGCCCGGGCCAGGGAAAGGCCTGATGGTTCCCCCCCGGGCGGGGGCTCCCGCCGAGAGCTCCTCGGCCACGTCTTCGTGGGGCACTTCCTCATCGACGAAGACACCGGTGACGCCGGCCGCATTACCGGACCTTGAGGTCCGGGGACCCCCCACCGGCCGCGCTGGCGGCGCCGGGCGGGGGACCCGTCTGCTTCCCGCGAGGGAGGTCGCCCGCTACTCGGAGGGCCTGCATACCCGGAAGGTGTAGGCCTTCGTTGCGGAAGGGACGCTCCATGAGCGTTTCGAGGGGCTTCAGTCCCTCGGGGCCCAGCTAACCCGTCGATAACGTCTTCATTCATCCCCTGCACTTTGAAATTTTTCCAACTATATATTTTGTAGGTGGCAGCTGTTACCTGGGGCCTTGAGCAGCGGGTCGCCGGGCTGCTTAAGGAGGCGGAGGGCCGGGCCGCGGCCTCCGTAGGGCAGCGCGAGGAGGCCCTCCGGGAACGCGACGAAGCCCTCGTGGAATTGACTCGAGTCCGGGCCCAGGTCCATATTTCCGAGGCCGTCAACGGCCGCCTCCGGGAGGAGGCCAAGTCGAGGGAGGAGGCGCTCCGGGAGCTTGAGAGCTCGAGCGTCCGGGCGGTGGCGGACGCGGGCCGCTCCGTCCGGTCGGCCCTCGAGAGCCTTGGCGTAAGCCTAGGCTCCGGGAGCAGGGAGGTGCCGCCGGCGACCCTCGCGAAGGCTGTGCGTTTTCTCAACGCACAGGTCTCCGCCATCCCGGAGGCTACCGACGTTCGGGCGCGGGGCCAGGCGGTCCCCGTTGTCGCGGCTGCTGCGGGGCTCGTCGAGTTCCGGGGGTTCGGCGCCCGGGCGATCGGGGGCCGCATCCCCCGAAGCTTCCCGGACTCCTTCGAGCCATCGCGCCGGGAGATCGAGCAGCTCGCCGGAGGATTCTACGACCGGCTCATCCGAGCGAGATTCCCAGTTCCGGCGCCTCCAGCGGGGGACGTCCCAGCCCCGGCCTTGGAAGAAGACCCCCGGGGGGAGGACGCCGACGAACATGTATGAGCCTCCCCCCGGGCCTTAGCTAGGGCCCTTTTTTGTTTTGTTAGGACTTTTGATTCCGGTAGCTTCTTAGAAGAAGCCCCAGACACTTGTACAAAAACATTTTGAATGCAATGAAGTTAGAATTTTTTCTAAGTCTTTGAATTGAATATTGTTACCAGGGTTCCCGGGAGGTTACTCCCGAGCGAAGGTCCGGGAGGGGCTCCCCGGGGGACGCCCAAGCGGCTTTGATCTTGCTAAGCCTTGTCTCCGGGAATCGCGGCGAAGATAGTGTCCGGGAGCCGATCCGGTTGAGGTGGCGTCTGGAGTGGCACTTGGACAACTTTGATAATCATCGTGCCGAATTGTCCCCTCCGCGACCGGGGCTCCGGATGATACCTCCCCTCCGGATACTTCCACTGGCGGGATACGAGTTCTGGCCTGAAGATGTGCTCCGGGACGCTCGGCGCCGCGTACGGGCATTGTACCGGGACTTGACCCGGGAGCTAGCGGAGAGCCTCCAGGAGTATTAGGCGTAGGAGCCTTAGGGCTTAGAGAATCCCCCGGGTTAGAACCCGGGTTGTATCATTTCCAAAGCCCACCGGAGGGGGAAGATGTCCTCCGGGTTTGACAATCAATAAAGCTGCGTTGTTGCTTCCTTTCATTGCCTCTATTTTCTTCTTCTTGGATGGTCCGGACGACTCATCTTAACAAGGATGAGCTAAGTTTGCTCGTAGGCGGTGCAGTCGACACCCGGGGGTTCCTTATCCCCCCCACCCATAGCGGGCCGGAGAATAGCTCCGCGCGCTGTGGGGGTAACAAGGCCCCCGGGATGGAAGTCATCTGTAGCATAGGAAATTTCCTAAGTTAGAAAATTTTAAAACGAGGTTTTCAAGGAGAAGACCTTCCGGGAGACAATCGTCCGGTCGCCGTGAGAACGGGGAGCCGGGAATAAGGCCTCGTGTGGAAGAAACGTCCCAGAAAACCCGATGAGATTTCCGGAGGCGAGCTCCCTAGGAGACAATCGTCCAGTCATCGTGAGGACGGGGAGCCGGGAATAGGGTCTTTGGGGAAGAAAATGCCCGAGAAATCCGTGACTTCTCCGAGAGACAATCGTCCGGTCACCGTGAGAACGGGGAGCCGGGAATAGGGTCTCCGAGAGGCATTCATCCGGTCGCCGTGAGAACGGGGAGCCGGGAATAACGTCGACTCCCGGAGGAGGAAGATAGATCCAATCAGGCCGCAAGGGGCCGATCATCCGGTCGCCGTGAAAACGGGGAGCCGGGAATAACGTCGACTCCTGGGGGAGGAAGATAGATCCAAGAAGGCCATTAGACGTCCCACTGGGGAGAGCGTCTACTCCCGGAGAAGTGCCCGAAGACGGGTCTTGAGTGTTTGGGCAGGGGACTAGTCTCCCAAAGTGACTCGTTACAGCGGCCACTGTGACCGGGTTGCTGCTTACACCCTCAGTCCACGAAGGCTGATCGTAAGCCGCCCTACGGGAGTGGGACTCCCGTTGTAGGGACTTGTTGGGACTGGCCCACTTCCTCGCGGGGAGGGCATCCTCACGGGGAGGGCATCCTCGCAGGGAGGGCATCGCCACTAAGGGCGGTAATGAGAGAGACCTGCAATGAGACAGTTTGAAAAGCAAGACCTATGTGATACCTAGATTGAAGCGGCTGTTTGCAAATCCGAAAGTCGCGAAGCACTTGCGTTGGCATGCTGAAGCCCAGAAACAAGACGGAAAACTGAGACACCCAGCTGATTCTATTCAATGGAGAAACCTCAACAGAACATTTGCTGAGTTCGACGGCGAACTCAGGAATATAAGGTTCGGGCTGAGTACAGATGGTATGAACCCACATGGTAATATGAGCAGTCGACACAGCACTTGGCCGGTTCTTTTATGCTTCTACAATCTTCCTCCTTGGTTATGCATGAAGCGCAAGTACATCATGATGGCGTTACTAATCTCAGGACCCAGACAACCAGGAAATGATATTGACGTGTTTCTAGCGCCTTTAATCGAGGACTTACAGAAATTGTGGAGCGAGGGGGTGAAGGTGTGGGATGCATACAAGAAAGAGAATTTCATCTTGCGGGCCCTGATATTTTGCACCATAAATGATTTTCTGGCCTATGGCAATTTGTCGGGGTATAGTACGAAAGGAGCCAAGGCTTGCCCTATTTGCGTAGATGAAACTGAGAGCATGTGGCTGCGAAACTGCCGGAAAACAGTGTATATGGGTCACCGCAGGTTTCTTCCGGTGCATCACACGTACCGTAAGAAGAGGAAATCATTTAACGGGAAGCCTGAGAAGGGATCAGCTCCAGTGTTTCTGACCGGTAAGGAGATTTACTCGCGCGTGAAGGACATCAAAGCTGAGTTCGGTAAGCATTGTAAACCTCGAGAAAAAAATGTTTGGAAGAAGAGATCTATTCTATGGGATCTACCGTACTGGGAGCACTTACAAGTACGACATTGCGTTGACGTCATGCATGTAGAGAAAAATGTCTGTGACAGTTTGATTGGTTTGTTGTTGAACATTCCGGGAAAGACGAAGGATGGTGTGAAAGCTCGTCGTGACATGGTGGAAATGGGGATAAGGACTGAGCTTGCACCTTTAGAGAATGGAAAGCGTACATACCTCCCCCCGGCCTGCTATACGTTGTCCAAGAGCGAAAAAACAGAACTCTGTCGGTGCCTGCACGTTGTTAAAGTTCCATGTGGGTACTCCGCGAACTTGAAAAAACTTGTGTCTATGAAGGACCTAAGACTGGTTGGCATGAAGTCCCACGACTGTCATGTCTTGATGTCACAGATGCTTCCCATTGCTATCAGAGGCATTCTCCCAGTTAAAGTCAGAGAAACAATCACAAACCTATGTCATTTCTTCAACGCAATATCTTGCAAGGTGAGTACGTG
Organism: Pharus latifolius; assembly: GCA_019359835.1. Taxonomy (NCBI): domain Eukaryota; kingdom Viridiplantae; phylum Streptophyta; class Magnoliopsida; order Poales; family Poaceae; genus Pharus; species Pharus latifolius. Next base: position 82,778,019 of record CM033324.1, read on the forward strand.
CACTCCTACTATAAGTTCATTACCTCCATTTCTGGAGCTTAATTAGAAGATTTTCCTGATATGAATATTTCGCGCAACTGTGTCCTCGTAGGTAATTGATCCGGATGGACTGGATGCTTTGCAACGCGATGTGGTTACAACTCTTTGTCAGCTCGAGATGTATTTCCCTCCATCCTTTTTTGATGTTATGGTCCATCTGATTGTTCACCTTATTAGAGAAATTAAGTTTTGTGGACCCGTGTGCCTGCGCTACATGTATCCATTTGAGAGATTTATGGGTGTATTGAAGGGATACGTAAGGACTCGTCGTCAACCGGAGGGGAGTATCATGGAAGGTTATGCCGCCGAGGAGGTGATTGAATTTTGCACAGATTACATGGCCGGGGTTGACCCAATTGGTGTTCCTAGGTCCCGACACGAGGGTAGGCTTGAGGGCATTGGAACAATTGGATTCAAAGCTATCGTCCCCGCTCGTGATGTGTACGCAAAATCACATTTTTGGGTCTTACAACACATGACGGAGGTCGAGCCATACATACAGGAGCACAAGGTAATGTTACAGTCACAGAATCCTTCGAAGTCAGACGTTTGGGTCACCAGAGAACATAACAGGAAATTTGCTGAGTGGATCCAAGAAAGAGTCACGCGAGCTGCGGAGGGCTCCGTAAGTGAAACTGTGACATGGTTGGCTAGAGGCCCAAGATTCACTGTAGGGACTTGGTAGGGGTATGACATCAATGGGTATTCATTTTACACAAGAGCTCAAGACGCAAAGAGTAGCACACAATGTAGCGGAGTGACACTGTTTGCTATTTCCGAGGATGCCAGGTCAGTAAGGGCGCTGAACTCATATTATGGTGCTATTGACGAAATATGGGAGCTCGATTACGGATTACTTAAGATTCCCCTGTTTCGATGCCAATGGGTCGAAATCCCTCGAGGTGTTCAAGTTGACAGTTACGGGTTTACTCTCGTCGATCTTGGTAGAGTCGGACACCAAGACGATCCATTCATACTTGCAAAGCAAGCCACACAGGTATTCTACATCGTTGACCCGGCCAATCCGAACTTGCATGTTGTCCTCCACAGCAAGAGACGTATTGTTGGGGTCGAAGACGTTGTCGACGAAGAGGAGTATAACCAATTCGATGAAATACCTCCATTTTTAGAGGACATTTAATCTATCCCTACTGAAGATATCGAGGAAACAACGTATCTGCGAGATGATCACGAAGAAGGATTATGGGTTGAGAACCATTAATGATTATTTTCCATTCCAGGGATAAATGCCAAGCAAATAGCCCACAAGTTCTGCAGCAAGAGGTGAGAAACTTATCATTAATACATCAGGCTAGTACATTTTTCCTTAGAACTTAATGATAAGCTAGTTCACAGCATTAATATATCTCAATTAATTAGATAATTTTACTCCACAGCATGAGTTCTAACATGTACAGTACCTTTATCCTGTAAGTACTTAATTCTTCCCTTCGAATAGCACTTGCAAAAATCTCATTGCAGCCTCTTGCTTCTTCAAATTAAGCTCTACAAACATCAATTTTTCTGACAGTATTTTGTTATTTATACCGATAGAAAAGGACATCTAGTACTTTAATGTGTCTCAGGCACTTCAAAAGTTTCGCTGCGAAAAGTTTTCTTATTCTATCGGTATTATTATATTGTACCGTTAGAATAAATTCGTTAGTTCACGGTATTTTGTTGTCTGACGGTTTTTTGTTGTTCCTACCAATAGAAAAAGACTCCGGCGCTTCGAATTCTCAACCGTGTCGCCATGCGTCGTTTTGGAAATTCTATAAGTACCTCGATCGCCATGCGTAGCGGCATTTTGATGTTTTTCTAATTCTCGAACTCTTCGACTCATCTTCTCTTTCACAATGGCAACCTCCATGGGATCGTCAGCCACGCCCTCCCCGGTAAGAACTCTAAATCTCCTGGGTTTACCCCTGTATTGTTAATGCATGTTCAGTACATTCTTGACCTCTTGATTTGCACAGGGAAGGGGAGCCGTCGAAGACACTGCCAAAGTCAAGGCCGAGCTGACGGCCCTCCAGGAGGAGCACAAGCTCCTCACGGAGAAGCACACTCGGCTACGGCTTGACCTTGACGATCTCTTCCAGCGCATTCAGCGCATGAAGACGGATGGTGACAATGCTAGGGCGAGGACGAGGCGTCTTCGCGAGGAGAAGAAAGCCGCGGATATGACCATCGCTGGCTGCGGTTTGACAATGAAGGATACCATCGCGAAGCTGAGGGAGGTCGCAGGCCTTCTCGACGCTGAAGTAGTTGATCTTGAGAAGGACAACTTGTCGCTGAAGGAGGCCTGCGTCCTGGCTGCAAGTCAAACTGACTCTATTCTACATGCAGCCAGGGCTAAGACCACCCCTTGACCTAGCATTTTGGGTTTTATTTTTTTTTATAAGTGATAAAAGAACAATGAATGAACAATTTCTTTTTATGTCAATTTTCCAATTTTTCGACCATTTTCCGGAACAATGAATGACCTCTTTCTTTATCAACCACGGTCTGTTTGATGTTAAATTGTGTGTACCTTTTCATTGCTCTGACGGTTTTTTGTTGTTTTTACCGATAGAAAATGGTACACAATACTATAATCTCAGGCACTTAATTATAAAATTTTTCTGGGTAAAATTGGTCTCACGGTATTTTATTGTTTATACCGATAGAAAAATGCATCCACTACTTCAAATATTTTTCCGGGAAATTTACTTGTTCTATCGGTATTATTTTGTTGTACCGATAGAAACTTACATGATTCTATCGGTATTATTTGGTTGTACCGATAGAAAAGGTCATCCACTACTTTATTACTCGTACATGGCCCTTGAGTTTCCCTCCAGTCGAACAGTTCCAACTTAGAGCACTGCGTCTCTTCGAGAGTGAAGAAAACCACAACCTCCGCCGTGACCACTCAGTTCCCCTCTCCCACACGACGATCGCCGGCTGGATACTGGTTCGCCACTGCCACCGGTTCTTATTTTCGTCCTTCGTCGGCCGCCGCTGCGTTCTACACCGCCTCTCCATCGCCACAACTGATCGCCGTAAATACCCTAATTCGTCGTTCTATTTCCAGCATCTTCCTTATTTGATCCTAATGTTTTGTACGTACTAATTCTTCGAGTTTTGCAATTACACTAGGGTTCCCTATTGTGTTGGATTATGTACATTCCGCAGGCAATGTTGATTTAAATTAGGGTTTACATAATATGTTCCAGTGGTGTAATGAACCTGTTTTGAGATTTGAACTTATCTATACTGCTGTATGTGTGATCAATTGTATCCAACTTCCATGTAATGCACATTATGTGTTGGAGTAGTTCTTACACATATTCTATCGGCTGCTGATGTGTTTGCCGATAGAAAAATTGTGTCCTGTGGAGGCAATTGAGATGGTCTATCGGCAGCTCATGTGTTTACCGATAGAAAATATTTCTGAACAGTTCAGGAAGTAATTTATGCATGTCTTTCTTTTTGTATTATTTTCCCTTTTGCCGCCCTAAGTAGTCTCTAGTCCTGGGCTGAGTTATGGAACTCCAAGGCAAATTAATTGCCATATGGTTTGTTGATGGTTTTGTAGGGGAATACATGTCGTTGTCTTCATCGGATGGTACTAGTGGGCCGACTGGGGCCAACCCCAACGTAACTGAAGATGCAGTTGTTACCTCCCAGCGCAAGAAGGTGGGGCGAGGCGCGACGGCGTTGGGCCGTTTGTCCAAACGCACGGATCTTTCTTGTGAGTTCAACCAATTTGGGAGGCCGATTGGAAAGAATGCTGGGAAGTAGAGAACCTACGTTGGGCTGTTGGCGAAAGAAAGGGTGACGATCACCGTCCAGAGCTGGAAGGACGTGACTGCGGACGAGAGGGATAGGTTGTGGGCGGAAGTGAAGGTTAAATTAACTGAAATCGCTGAACTCTTTCGTAATCACGTTCTCCTTGCTTATACTAAAGTTTAACTAACTCGTGATTAATTAATTGTATGCATTTTTTGAAAACAGGCTAAGTGGAACATCCCCGACGATACACCTAGGACGGCCTGCTTGAAGGACATGAACGGAACATGGAAAACCTTTAAGAGCTGGCTCGTCAGTAACTTCCTCGCTGCGGGGAAATCTCCTTGCGAGAAGTACCCCTTCATATCGGAGGAGGTATGGGAGGAATTCACCAAGCAGAAGGGGACTGAGGAGTTCAAGGCCCTTAGCGAGAAGAATAGGGCGATCCAGAAGAGGAACGACCACCCGCATCGGCTCGGATCCCGGGGCTATGCGGGGAAGGAGGAGCAGTGGAAGAAGGAAGACGAGCAAAACCCTGTCATCGACACCCCTGAGTTGGCCCTCTCCGAGATCCGGGATGAGAGGTGCAAGCGATGGTGGAGGGGGAGGGGGTCCGTGTCTTCCATGGGGTCTGTGCAGTTCGCAACCCCTGGGGACACCGACGTTGTGAGGCGAATGGTAAGTTGGCTAACCTCGTAAACTGTGTGCGCACAAGTGTACATAAGGCAATTTGTCTCACAAGGTACCTTCAAATGTAACAGATCTCTTTTGAGAAGGAGGCAGCGGAGGGATTGTTTACCCCGCAGAGGGAGAACGACATCCTCACCCGGGCTCTAGGAAATAAGGAGCATCCCGGGCGGACACGGGCCGTGGGAGCCATTGTGTCGTGGAAGGCTGGTTTCGCAGATTCGGCTCCACCGAGGAAGAAGGCCCGCTCCTGGAAGGAAAAGGAAGCCGACCTCTCCGATAAGATACGGGCTGAGGTACGGGCGGAAATGCGGGCTGAGGTGCGGTCTGAGGTGCAGTCTGAGGTCGCACAAATTAGGGAAGAGCTCGCACGGTTGAGAGAAGCATTGCTGGCCAAGAGTGCACATGCGGATACCCAGGACGACGGTACCCTGCGGGGTCGGATAAGCAGTTGCGCTTCGAAGGTCCTCGCGGATCCAGTGGATCTACTTGAGGTGCTGCAAGCCTTCATCTGTGCACTTAAGTTGATGCCACTCCCATTCTGTTAGAGTTGTTTCGCTAACCTGTTTTAATTGTTACAAATTTGCAGAAGCCGGAGGGCTGCATCCTACGGAATCACGTAGGCGCCGGCCAGGAAGTGGTTGGACACGGCTTCGTATATCCGTCAGGGCCGGATGTCCGGGTCCACTGTGTACCTCTGCGGTCGGGGTTCGCAAAGGTACAGGTGGACATGGCCATGCCGGGCTACAACGATTCTCCGTTGCCAGTCCCAACAGAGGAACTGCAGACACTTGCTGCTGCAGTGGGCTCCTACGTACAGTGGCCCAAGAAGTGTCTTCTAATACAATCAGTAAATCCTACACATTTTAGATTACATCCTACTCAGTACACTCAACTTGCAAAATCTAACATACGTGCTCATTAATTGAAGTGGCCTCCCGTCGGGCTTCCAGGGGACTGCGCCCCCAGCTCGGGGCATGAGGGCCGATCTCGTGCAAACCTGGACACATCAAAGACGGCCTCGACCCCACCCAGCGCATCCACGCCTCCACCTCGGAAGAAAGCCGCCATCAGCTCGCCCTTGCCTTCAAAGGTACGCGCTCAGTCCCCGGCAAAAGGCAAGGGCGGCAAAGGCAAGGGCAAAGGGCGACAGGGACTGCCTCGGACGTTCACGAACGGGCTCCCACTCATGTCGGAGGCATCTTTGCGCAAATTGGATCGATCAACCAGAGACCTCCACGAGTGGTACCTACATCGAGCTCGGCGCACCCTGAACTTCTTAGTTCCCTACAGGCCTGGGCAGTTCCACCGTGAGCCCGGGACTATATACGTGGCACACGAGGATCTGTTCGACCTCTACAACTGGCGGGAGCTCGATATGTCCATCATATGGACTGGAGTCCTGTGAGTTTGCTGATGCTATGTATTGCTGTTTTCTAACTCTGTTTGCTAACTCTGCATTAATGTTGCAGTTCATTTGAATACTGAGTAACTTTCTGTGAAATTAATATTAATCTCGTCCTTCGCATGCAGGTGCATGTACAGGCTAGCATCGGAGGCTGCGTGTGACAAGGTGGGTTTCCTCGACCCAGAGAAAATAAGCCTCACGATGCTAGAGCACGACGCCGCGCACGCTGAGCAGTACATATTCAGCGCGCTGATGGCGCAGCAGGACAGGGACTTCATTCTGGTGCCGTACCACCAAAGGTTAGTGCATTTCGTACTAATTTAACTCAATCTTGTATGTTACACCTGAGATGTACTTTGAGCTAGCGGTCCTCTTTTACGTACAATGCAGGGGCCACTGGATCCTCATTGTGATCTGTCCGCCGAGGAATGAGGTGTACTACCTCGATTCGATACGTGACAGATTATCGATGGAATATGTGGTCAAGGGGAATATGGAGGCGTAAGTAACTTATATGTTTGATTTAAATTTTGACCTCACTAGCTAATGATAATACATTAACCGGCAATACTAACTGAAATGCAGGGCTTTTGATAAATATGTGTCCGCTGGAGGGAGGCATGCCGCACCGCAGGGCTCCCTACTAGCTTGGAAAGAATATGAGGTACTCACGAGACTTGTTTATGCTTAATTAGTTTATGGAAACAATATATAGCTAACATGTCTTCCCATATGCAATTATCTCAGTGCCATCAGCAGCCGCAATCGTGGGAATGCGGGTTTTATGTGCTGCGCTACATGTACGACCTAGTGCGGACAAACTTTGCCCGATTCCCCCAGGTAAGCATCGATAGCTAACTCAAATTTCAAAAATAGGTGTCACGTTCTAAATTAGGATCGAAGTTAGTTACTCAGTATTCACACATGCTTGCAGATCGCCATGTCGAAAGACCAATATGAAAATGCAAAGATTATATATCTTCGACAAATCTGGGCACAATATGTCATGGAGGAAGTAGCGCCCAACCATCCAGCATGACAGTTTTCTCCTTTTCGTGTACTCTGCATAGACTATTTATATACATGTGAATAAATATATATGTGAATAAATGTCCACATTGGATTGCAATTTGTATTTATCCATACATATGTGAATAAATGTGAATAACTGCCTAATGTGTCAATCTGTTCTGTGAATTTACCTTGCATCTGTACTGTATTGTGTATCCAATCTATACTGTATTGCATCTGTACTGTATTGTGTATCCAATCCATACTGTATTGCATCTGTACTGTATATGTGAATGTACTGTATTGTGAATGCAAATAAAGTACTGTATATGTGAATGCTCTATCGGTAAATTCATCAACAACCGAGAGACTACTGGACTTTTTCTATCGGTACAATCAACATTAACTGTTAGAAGAGTGTGACCTTTCCTGCCGGTGAACTCATACATATCCGAGAGAGTACTAAGCTTTTCTGTCGGTAATCTTGTAGTTAACCGTTAGAATAGTGGTAGTTTTCAAACCGCTAGCGACGAGTTTTCTATCGGTAAACTTGAAGATGCCGATAGAATAGTATGATTTTTCCTATCGGTAAACTTATAATTAGCCGTTAGAGTAGTGGTACTTTTCCAACCGCTGACGACGAGTTTTCTATCGGTGCACTTTTAATATGCCGATAGAATAGTATGATTTTTTCTGTCGGTAAACTTGTAATTAACCGTTAGAATAGTGGTAGTTTTCCAACCGCTGACGACGAGTTTTCTATCGGTACACTCCTAATATGCCGATAGAATATTATGATTTTTTCTGTCGGTAATCTTGTAATTAACCGTTAGAATAGTGGTACTTTCCCTGCCGCTGGACGTAAGACTACGACGGGTTTTCTATCGGTAGATTCATAATATGCCGATAGAATAGTGAACTTCTTCTATCGGTTATTTGCCGATAGAAAATGTCCAATCTTGTTCTATCGTGTCTATCTCCATCGGTACAAAAACCGATAGTAGAAGGGTGTTTTTTACCGATAGAAGACTGCATTTCTGTACTAGTGTCTAATTATCACAGACGGTTCGGAACTCAGAACCGACTGTGATTTATACAGTCGGTTGTGAACCACGAAGCGTCTGTGATAGTGTAGTTATCACAGACTGTTCTGATGTCTGAACCGACTGGAAAAGTACCGGCGCTTCGAATTCTCAACTGTGATCATTTCTGTCTCCGATCTTCGCGCGCGGCGCCTAGGAGAACACGAAGCATCGCTTTGGAAGTTCTATAAATTGACAGTGGAAAAATTGTCATTTACTTTACAAGTTTTTATAGTTCTCAGACTGTTTGACTCCTTAGCTTCTCTGCGCCAATGGCATCCTCGATGGCATCGTTAGCCTCGCCCTCCCCGGTATGAACTCTCAATCTTTTGGACTTACCCCTGTATTGTTAATCCATGTTCAATACATTCTTGACCTGTTGATTTGCACAGGGAAGGGGAGCCGTGGAAGACACTGCCAAAGTCAAGGCCGAGCTGAGGGCCCTCCAGGAGGAGCACAAGCTCCTCACAGAGAAGCACACTCGGCTACGGCTTGACCTTGACGATCTCTTCCAGCGCATTCAGCGCATGAAGACGGATGGTGACAATGCTAGGGCGAGGACGAGGCGTCTTCGCGAGGAGAAGAAAGCCGCGGATATGACCATCGCTGGCTGCGGTTTGACAATGAAGGATACCATCGCGAAGCTGAGGGAGGTCGCAGGCCTTCTCGACGCTGAAGTAGTTGATCCTGAGAAGGACAACTTGTCGCTGGAGGAGTCCTGCGTCCTGGCTGCAAGTCAAACTGACTTTATTCTAGATGCAGCCAGGGCTAAGACCACTCCTTGACCTAGCATTCTATATTTTTACTTTTTTTTGTAAGTGATGAAACAAATTATTGAAAACTTTGTTCTTATGTCAACTTTCTAATTTTCCAGCACATTCTTGGACTGCATGCAATCTTCCCTCTTTCTTTATCTTTCTTTAGCTTTTGTCGAACATTCGAGCATACAAAGGTATGTACACTGTGTACGATCAAGGAACGACTATCGCGATCTTTGGCTTGTGATCGGAGCCCTTGAAATAATATAGAAACAATATAGAAGTCGCAGGTCCCATGCAAATAATATAAAAAGAATATAGAAGTTATATATCAACGTGCTTTGAATATCACAAACGGCTCTGAGGTAAAAAACATCTATGATAGTCACATTAAAGACGGTTTTTATGTAAGGCCCGACTGTGATAGTCCCAATAGTGTCCTCGCCTCGAATTCTCAACCTCTATCAATATCACAGACGGTTTTTAACTCCAAACCGTCTGTGATAGTAATATTACAGACGGATTTTATGTAAGGACCGACTGTGATTGGAGAACAGTTACAGATGCTTCAAATTCTTAACTTCTTTCAAATTCTCAACTGTTCAACTGGAAGCAAAACTCCAGGGAGGGAACAAGTATTTGTAGAAGTCGAACAGTTCAATATTCAACAGACATATTAAAGACGGTTCGGACATCAGAACCGTCTGTAATATTAAAGCAGACGGTTTTGATCTCCCAACCGTCTGTGATAGTCCCAACAGTGCAATTCTCTACATGCAATTGTTGATAACTGCACATAATAACTGAGCAGATGAAGAGACTTAATTATTTACTTCAAATTTAATTTGCATCGAATTATGTAATCTGACTCTTCAACTTCCTTTGCCATGTTGCAGTTTATCTCCCGAGAAGTTATATATCATGAATTTATTGTCCTTGAAAACCAGTAGTGCGCTTTTTAGAACTCGAGGCACCCGCGCATATGAACCGTCACCTTCTGTTTCTATAAATAACGAGGCTCCTAAATCCCTGTCTTTATTCCCTCCTCAACTCCCACCTTGATGGCTAGCCGAGATTCCAGTGAGGTTATTGAAATTGAGAGTGATGAGGAAGAGATAAGGAATGAACTCGATCAGGATCTTTAGAAAGTAAGTCCTCTCTGAAACTCTAATGCAGATCTTTCTTTTATGACTTGATTACCTCGAAACAAATGCATTTCGAAATCCACAGGTGCCTGAGGAAATGCTCCCTCCAAAGAAGAGACTTAGAAATGATGAAAGATCCTACAGTGGAGCTGCAGCGAAGACTCTAGAGGGTGCTGAGGCCTGTGTTGCCACATTGCCCCTTGCAACCCCTCCAGTTGCATCGACTCCACCTTTGGAGATCCACAACAATCCTTCCAATATCCCCTCTTCAACAGCTTTGTATCATCAGCTTTTCTGGGGTAAGGCTCACACTTCCACTCCGAAGCTTGGCAATCATCTTCACCCTCCCAGCATACGGTCCCTAGGAGAAGCTGGAGAAGCATATGTGCAGGAGGAGAAAGCTGCCTTGTGCTGATGTGCAGAACTCTCCAAAAAAAAAAGAGGCGCTGGAGAAGCATTCTGAGGGGATGTCTTTTGCCATTCTGCACTTGGCAGAGTGCTTTTGAGTTGCAGCTTCATCTCCACCTTTGTTGTATCAACTTTAATTTTTTGGATGATCCTACTGATGCCAAATCCACTCCTTTGCTGAGAGATGATGTTGATAGTCTTAGAGCCATTGGTAGTTCTCCTGGGGCAGCCAGTGTAGATCCTACTGATGCCAATACGTCCCTAGGAGAACTTTGTAAATTACTTTCGGAACAGGTCGACACTAATCAATTGATCGCTTAATTAATAGTATCTCTTATGTATGGAAAGATTGTAAGAAATAAGAAATTTCTTTTCCTTATATATCTGGCTTTTCGATTGATTATGTAACTGATAATCACCAAATGATGTTCTGTGTAAAAATGTTAACAAGAAAATACTGCTGCGATCAAGACGGTTTTTAACTCAAAACCGTCTCTGCTTGAAAGATTACAGACGGTTTTAATTTCAGACATATATATAAAACAAATATGAAAAACAAGATAAAACCAAATAGTCTGAACGTTAATTTTTTTAAATACTAACATTGAAATAAGATAGAACCAAATATGAAAAACAAGTGGAACAACTGATGACCAGTAGTCGAATGCAAACAAACAATCCGGGATATTATAGACGGTTCGGACCTTAAAACCGTCTGTGATAACACAGACGGTTCTGAGGTAAAAACCGACTGTGATAACCACATACACGGACGGTTCTGACGTAAAAACCGACTGTGATAATCACGTAGATGGTTCGGACGTCTGTGATAACACAGACGGTTCTGATGGCAAAACCGACTGTGATAACCACATACACAGACGGTTCTGATGTAAAATCCGACTGTGATAGTAAAGCGGACAGTTTGGAGTTCATAACCGTCTGTGATATTTCTTTCATAGTTACACAAATTGCACCGATATTACCGACGGTTAATAGAGTGAAACCCGTCAGTAATATTCTGTTCTTCAATAATGCACCGATATTACCGACGGTATTATATAGAACCATCTGTATTGAACCTGGTATAAAAGGTCTTTTGGCGGATGTTTTGAGCTAGTCGTACTCTCTTGCTCGACCTACACTGTCCAGTTCGAAGAGATTTGGGGCAAGGAAGAGCGAAATCTCGAAAGGCCGGGGGAGCATTTGGGGGCAAAAATTTGAGGATTGAACCAAGGTTGGTACTTGCTCCCAAGGCATACACATTACTTGATTTCATCGTTCATCAATATCGATCTCCATTGATTTACTAATTAGCATGTGTATGAATTTGATTAATTGCAGATGGTCCGAGACTGGATGTATAATGACAACCGAGTGGGTGAGGAATACATGAAAGGTGTTTTTGATTTCGAAAAGGTTGCTGAGCAAGACATGGCGAAGAAAGGTTTACCATATATGTACTGTCCTTGTGTAGACTGCCAGAATATTAAGATGTTCACCAACTCATCTCAAATTGTCGCCCACTTGATCCGACGTGGTTTCAAAAAGGGGTACACGTGTTGGGTCCACCATGGAGAAGAGCCAACTGCAGAAACAACTGCCACTCAGGTTGAGGAACAGGACATGTCGGATCCGAACAACGACTTCAACGAGGATATGCCAGAGGATGACCATTTAGATGACATGTTGCGTGATGTGGAAGGAAATTACAGTGAAAGGGAGTTTGGCAAATTCAAGCGCTTGATTGAGGACTCAGAAAAGCCATTGTTCCCTGGTTGCAAGTCGAAGTACACAAAGTTGGCCTCTGTGCTTGAACTGTTAAAATTGAAGGCAAGCAACAGCTGGACCGACAAGAGTTTCACAGCACTGTTAGATCTTTTGGCGGACATGCTCCCGGAAGGAAACGAGTTGCCAAAAAACACCTACCAAGCGAAAAAGCTGTTGTGTCCTTTGGGAATGGAAGTAGAAAGGATACACGCATGCCCTAATGATTGCATCCTTTACCGTAACGACTACAAGAATATGCATGTTTGTCCGGTGTGCGGCGCATCCCGCTATAAGCGTACTAAGGACCGAACAGATGACGACGACTGCGCGGAGATAAAGCAAGGACCTCCTGCTAAGGTGTTGTGGTATTTGCCAGTCATTCCCCGCTTGCAGCGTTTGTTTGCAAACCGTAAAGAGGCAAAATTACTGTGTTGGCACTCGGAAGACCGGAAGAAGGATGGAAAGCTGAGACACCCCGCTGATTCTTCACAGTGGAGAAACATCGATAGGGAATTTGTTAACTTCGGAGCAGAATTGAGGAATATAAGGTTCGGGTTGAGTACCGATGGAATTAATCCTTTTGGTAACATGAGCAATAGGCATAGCACTTGGCCGGTTCTTTTGTGTATCTACAATCTTCCTCCTTGGTTGTGTATGAAGCGCAAGTACATCATGATGTCTCTACTTATCTCAGGACCAAAACAACCCAGAAACGATATTGATGTGTACCTAGCACCATTGATAGAGGATCTCCTAACAATGTGGAACGAAGGGGTGCAGGTATGGGATGCATACAAACGAGAGAACTTCATCCTACGTGCTATGATATTCTGCACCATCAACGATTTCCCTGCCCTTGGAAATTTGTCGGGCCGTACTACGAAAGGAGCCAAAGCCTGCCCCCACTGCGAAGATGACACTGAGAGCGTGTGGCTGAAGAATTGCAGGAAAACAGAGTACATGCGTCACCGTAGGTTTCTTCCGAAGAATGACGCGTACCGTAAGAGGAAGAGGGAATTTGACGGCCACAAGGAAGATGGTTCAGCCCCGAAACCTACGCGCGGGAAAGATGTTTACTCACGGGTGAAGGACATAGACGTTGTGTTTGGAAAGGGTGGTAAATTGAAACCCCGCACGAAGAACACTTGGAAGAAGAGATCGATATTTTGTGACTTACCGTATTGGGAGCATTTAGAGGTTCGTCATTGCATTGATGTCATGCATGTAGAGAAGAATGTTTGTGACAGTTTAATCGGCCTGTTGCTGAACATTCCAGGGAAGACAAAGGATGGCGTCAATGTGCGGCGTGACATGATCGAAATGAGAATCAGGCCCGAGCTAGCACCGAGAGAGGACGATAAAGGCCGTATATACCTCCCCCCCGCATGCTACACTTTGTGCATGGCTGAGAGGCCAGAACTCTGTAAGTGTCTCTATGGTGTTAAAGTTCCATCGGGTTACTCCGCAAATATGAAAAAGCTTGTGTCCATGGGCGATTTGAAATTGCTGGGTATGAAGTCTCATGATTGTCATGTGTTGATGACACAAATGCTTCCTGTTGCCATCCGGAGTATTCTACCGCATAAGGTCAGAGAGACGATCACGAGGCTATGTTTTTTCTTCAATGCAATTTCTTCCAAGGTCATTGATCCCGATGGACTGGATTCTTTGCAGAGCGAGGTGGTTCGAACTCTCTCTCAGCTTGAGATGTATTTTCCTCCATCGTTTTTTGATATCATGGTCCATCTCACCGTCCACCTTGTCAGAGAAATCAAGATATGTGGACCCGTGTTCCTACGTTATATGTATCCATTCGAGAGGTACATGGGTGTACTTAAGGCCTACGTGAGGAATCGGTCTCGGCTCGAGGGTAGCATTGTCGAAGGTTATGCAGCGGAAGAGGTTGTTGAGTTCGGCGTCGATTACAAGGCCGAGGTAGAAGCAATAGGAGTTCCTGTGTCTCGTCACGAGGGGAGGCTTGATGGTGTTGGCACTATTGGACGGAGAGCCATCACTCCTGATTTCGATATGTACTCGAAAGCTCATTTTTGGGTCTTGCAACACATGACGGAGGTGTCTCCGTACATCGACGAGCACAAGGAGATGCTACGACAAGACAATCCTCGCCGATCCGAGGTTTGGATCACGGGACAACATAACAGTCGATTCAACGAGTGGATGAAGGTGCGAATCACTGGAGAGTCCGCAAGTGAGAACCTTAAATGGTTGGCAAAAGGGCCCATGTTTACTGTACAGACATGGCACGGATACGACATCAATGGGTACACATTTTACACGAAAGCTCAAGATCGAAAGAGCACTGTGCAAAATAGTGGAGTGAGCGTAGAAGCTTTCCATGAGGGGTTCACCAAGACAGGCCCAACAAGGGTAGTACGTGGATTGAACTCGTACTACGGGTTCATTGAAGAAATTTGGGAGCTCGATTACGTACTGTTCAAGATTCCCCTGTTTCGATGCCGATGGGTCCAAATCCCACAGGGTGTGAAGGTTGACAGTTACGGTTTCACTTCTGTGGATCTGGATCGCGTTGCTTATAAAGATGAGCCATTCATACTTGCAAATCAAGCCATTCAGGTCATTTATGTCACTGACCCGGCCAATAAGAAGTGGCACGTCGTCCTTCATGGCAAGAGAAGGATTGTTGGAGTTGAAAATGTCGTAGACGAGGAGGAATACAATCAATTTGATGAGATTCCTCCATTTGGAGATGGCGTACAGGTCGATACTGAAGACACCGACGAAACCAGTTACGTGCATATGGATCACCAGGAAGGGTTATAATTTAAAGGTAATCAACTGTACGTCCTTATCTCTCTGTTTCCATCGGTATAGCTTATATCTCCTGTAATTCTCGTCTTTGCAGGGCCGCGGCAAGTGGAAAGTTGAGGATAACATAGCTGTGTACGTGGAAATTGTCGGTGAAAGATCCCATTTGTATGTAACATTAACTTGAGCATGCTCCACGTACATTGTATGTTAAATTTATTTGAGCATGCTCCACATTGTAACCAATTATCGGATCTACGTACACTGTATATAACCAATTTACAGAGCATTTGGACTACATTTGAAATATTTGAGTGTTCATTTAAAACAAGTTTTCGAGCATTCAGAGTTGAAAGCTACAGATCAGTTTCAAGTTGTAAAACTAACATTCAATAGAGAGATTATCTAGGACGGTTTTGACCTATCACAGACGGGTATGATTCTAGAACCGACTGTGATAATCTCAGTCACAGTCGGTTCTCAACTCACAACCGTCTGTGATAATCTCTCACTATGTAGATTACCACAGACGGTTTTTATTTGAGAACCGACTGTGATAATATTATCACAGACGGTTATATATATAAAACCGACTGTGATATTTTCAACAGTGTCCGACTCTTCGAGTTCTTGACGTGCACCGTCGGTTCTCAATTCCAAACCGTCTGTGATAATCAGAGTCACAGTCGGCTCTCAACTCAAAACCGTCTGTGATAATCTCTCTGGTGACTATCACTATGTCGATTATTACAGACGGTTCTGATGCGAGAACCGACTGTGATAATATCGTCGCGGTTAATAGTTCAAGGCGGGGTTTGTCCCGCTCATTCCAGTTCGCAACTGTTTGCCCTAGCTCTCTCCGCCCTCGCACCGTCCGTTGCAATCACCTCCATCGCCTCCCACCTTCTCCTCCTCTCCGTCCGTCGCGATCACCTGCATCGCCTTTCCACCATCAGGCGCGATCACCTCCATCGCCCTCCCGCCTCCGATGCGATCACCTCCATCGCCTCCCCACCGTTTCTGTCATTCTTGGTTAATTATAAGTATATGGGTTTTGTTATAGAATTATTGGTTGCATATTTACTTAAACTGTTCTCTCTTTCACTTATGGTAGGAACTATGTCTGGTGACGAAATGCACCACTCGGGGAGTCAGGGTGACCTCGCTGGCGATGAGACGCCTGGGCCGGAGGTCGCCTCGTCCGCCGTGACCCCGCAGAAGAAGAGAAAGGGGCGAGGCCGGACGACATGCGCGCGTCTGAACAAGCGGGAAAAGCAGCACGTCCAGTTCGACGACAATGGTGTGTCAGAAGCTCCGGACAAACTTGTCGGTCAGTACCGCTCACTATGCGGCAAAGTGGCAAGGGAGCGGGTGCCCATCACCACCTCCGACTGGGGTCAAGTGCCCCCAGAGTGCAAGGATGCGCTGTGGGAAGAAGTGCAGGCGGCGTTTCACATTCCGGAGGATCGCCAGTTCACCGTCCGCCGGAGGACACTTATGTCAATAAACAAGGCGTTGAGGAACTTCAAGAGCGAACTTGTCAGGCACTATGTGAAGGAGTCGAAGATCCCCTTCAATGACTACCCTTTCGTGACTCCCGAGGCATGGCAGCAGTTCATGGAGATGAAGGGCAAGCCTGAGTTCCAGGAGCTTAGTGCGAAGGGCCAGGCTAACCAGGCCAAGAACACCCACCCACACAGACTAGGCACCGGTGGGTATGTGGGGAAGAAGGCGCTGTGGAGGAAGCAGGACGAGGAGGCTTCCTAGTCTTCGGCCGGCAGTCCTTATGCGGGCATAACGGACGTGCGCGCCCGCAATTGGTGCCGAGCAAGATCGACGATGAACTCCTCCGGAAGCGTCTCCGTGAGTAACCCTGCGGACAGGGAAGTGATCGACCGGCTAGTAAGATTGTCCGATCACGTACTATCCTCATAACACGCATGCAATGGGCTGTATTGCTAAGTTCTCCTGTTGCACGTGATGCTGAGTGCGTAGGCGGCATCTGGAGAGTTCAACCCGAGGAGGGACAGGGATATCCTCACAGCGGCGCTAGGAAACAAGGAGCATCCAGGCCGCGTGCGCGGCCTCGGCGCCACTGTGCCTTGGAGGCATGGTTTCCCTGATGATGAGGAGGCGGCTAAGAGAAGAAAGAGATCCCACCAAGCCCGCGATGAACGGCTCAAGGAGGAGATGCGATCGGAGTTCGCTGTTCGGGACAAAGCACTCCTGCAGTAGTTGTCGGAGATGTGGTCCATGTATGAAGAGCTAAGAAAGGCGACCCAGGGCACCCCCGTTCTAGCAGCGGAAGTACCGACCCCCATTCTTGGCCACCGTAGTAGCTGTGCGTCTGCGCCGGGGTCTTCGCAGACGGAGCCCTCTCCAAAGTATCCGGTGGACTCTCTGCAGGTAATGACCGTTAATGCGCACTGTTTGTCTATGTTAATTCATTCGAAAGTGAGAAGCGGTGAAATTCAACATGTTAATGCGCACTGTTTGTAGGAACCCGCCTCCTGCAAGCTTATGGTGCTGGCCGGTGTCTTCCCGATCGAGGCTGCCCGTGGGATGGCGCAACCATGCACGGCGGGGGCCACAATCCATGGTGCCCCTCTGTGTGAGGGTTTTGCACGGGTCCAGGTGGACAGTGTCTTTGACCATTGCAAGGGTTTTCCGTTGGAGAAGCCGCCGAATGACGAGATTACCACTCTCGGGGATGCGGTGCACACGTTCGTGCAATGGCCCAAGAAAGACATCGTCCTGTATGAGGTAATTCCCCCACCAGTTTCATAATTTGTACTGTAATAATAGCCCTCAGAGTTAGTGTCCTAATACATAGGTTCTTACATCACAGACATCACAGACCGACACGCGGCCTACTAGCCAGCATACCCCTCCGATGACGAAGCTGACTCCGAGTAAGAGGCAACCATTCAAGAAGCTGGCTATGAGGGGAAAAGCAAAGAAGAGCCCGGCGAAGGAGAGCG
Organism: Pharus latifolius; assembly: GCA_019359835.1. Classification (NCBI taxonomy): domain Eukaryota; kingdom Viridiplantae; phylum Streptophyta; class Magnoliopsida; order Poales; family Poaceae; genus Pharus; species Pharus latifolius. The sequence goes on from CM033324.1 coordinate 82,795,866, forward strand.
AGAAGAGTGCACCAGCTCTCATGCCATTCTCTCTGGGGATGCCCATGGCCTCCGATACCGCAATTTCGAGCATGGGGTTAGCATGCCAGAGCCTGCATGCATGGTACATGAGGAGGACAAACCAGACCAGGACGCAGTGTCCGACGCACATCATGGTCAAGTACACCGTGGCAGAGTTCCATAACGACGTTGGGACCTACTCAGTGACCTTCGAAGACCTGCACAATTTACTGAACAAAGATGCGCTCGACTTGTCAATCCTACGGTCTTGGGTGATGTAAGTATCCTACTATCCGTGCATATACGGATATATGTCATTTATTAATTGGTTACTTCCGTGCAGCTGCATGGCCAACTATGCCAAATCCAAGGGCATATCTGTTGGTTTCTTGGACCCCCAGATGGTCGTTGAGGTGATGTTTAGGACCGACACAGACTTCGTTGTCGACTACATCAAAAGAGGGTTGCTTGCTCAGGTCGACAAGGAGTATATACTTGTACCCTACAACCAGAGGTGAGTGCTTTCATCAGTACTTCACCCGTAGATTAGTGTCTCCATGTGCACACCCCCAAATTTAGATTAAATTTTTAATTCTCTACGCGTAATATGTAGCTACCACTGGATCCTGCTGCTACTTATTCCGAAAGCAACAAGGTGTTCTACCTTGACTCATTGCAGAGGAAAGGGTACTCGTATTGCGGCGCACGAGATGTATTCGGAAGGTGATGTGGACCTGTCTTGCATGCATCTAGATTTACTATCCTCAAATTATCAATTTCGGCTATCCTCAAACTGTCAATTTTGGCTATCTACAGGGCTTTCACGAAGTACTTTGCCGAGGTAGGAAGACAACACGAGCGGCGAGCCGATAAGTTTCAGTGGTTACAATTTTCGGTACAAATTTCAACTGGCATCTGTTTTACTTTATAACTTGTCCCCACCTAACTCTCGGTCTGTAAATTGGCAGTGCCATCAGCAGCCGGACGACAATACATGTGGGTTCTACGTGATGCGCCACATGTATGACCTGATCATCACCCCTCACCGGCCAGATTTCCCCGAGGTATACAACTGCTCCCCTTAATTTGTCTCGATTTGACAGAATTTACAACTTCGGCTAATTTTTTATGTACCAACTCTTGCTGCAGGGGGTCGACTTCCCTTCAGAAAGCCTTGACCCTCGGCAGATTGGTAATGTCCGAGGGATGCTCGCTGAGTTTTTCCTTTCGGAGGTCATATCACCCAAGGGGAAGTTTAGGGACCCGCAAGGTTCGTATTAGTGCGGCCTTACATTTATTTGTACATCTAACACACTTTAATTGTCGATTACATTTATTTGTTCAATTGTACATATTTCTGAGTTCTGTGCTGTATATATGAAATGCTATACAGAGAGGGGTACAAATATATTTGAGTACTGTGCATATGAAACTGTATATATTTGAGTACTGTACAAATATAATTCTGAGTTGAATTGTACAAATATATATGAGACTGTATATATTTGAGTACTATGCATGTATGAAATTCATGAACTGTATATATGAAAATGCAATTTGTACAGAGGACATCTGTGACTGTTATAATCTCAGACGGTTTGTAAGATCAAAACCGTCTGTGCATGCACCGACGGTTTTGATCTTACAAACCGTCTGAGATTATAACAGTCACCGATAATAACCCATCGCAGATGGTTTTGACCTCAGATCCGTCTGTGATATCACACTATCACAGACGGTTTTGAGATTATAACACTATCACAGACGGTTTCAAGATTAACACCGTCGCTGATATCGCAGATTGGTTTAACCTCCAAGCCGTCTGTAATATATCACAGACGGTTCTGAGATCAAAACCGTCTGTGTATACTCAAGTCACAGACGGTTCTGTTCTCAGAACCGTCAAAACCGTCTGTGGTAGTATGACTATCACAGACGGTTCTGAGAATAGAACTGTCTGTGGTAGTATGACTATCACAGACGGTTTTGACCTTACAACAGTCTGTGAAATATGACTATCACAGACGGTTCTGACCTTATCACAGTCTGTTATAACATCAAAGCCGTCTGTGATACTCATACTAACACACACGGTTCTGATGTCAAAACCGTCTGTGTATACTCAAGTATCACAGACGGTTCTGATGTCCAAACCGTCTGTGTATACTCAAATATCACAGACGGTTCTGACCTTACAACAGTCTGTGAAATATGAGTATCACAGACGGTTCTGACCTTATCACAGACGGTTCTGACCTTATAACAGTCTGTGAATGGATAGATCACAGACGGTTGAAAACATCAAAAATCGTCTGTGATAGTACATGATTATCACTGACTCGAATATCACTGACGGGTAATAACCGTCTATGATGACTGTTTTGACCCGACTGTGATGATGAATTCTGTAGTAGTGACATTGACAGGACTAGGGCCTCCATTGAGGCCCGAAACTGTATAAACCCTTGTGTCTATATCTCAGATTGTCCAACATGGGGTGACCCGTCACACGATCAGCTTGTGTTGAGGAACACGTGTTGCACACGTCATCAAATCTGCCAGGGTATTTTTTATACCACGACAGGAGCATACGATTCCGAGAATGATTTCGATCTCGACGACTATGCCCATGTTCAGATGCCCTCATCTGACGATCCCATTCCTATGGAAGAGGTTGATCGCGAGGATGTCCTCGAAGAACATCCTGAGGATGCATCTTCTCCAACTCTGATCATGTCCATCAACCAAGAGCCAAAGAGAATGGAACAGACGCCTCATGTGAGTCCTACCACATTAGAGGCTGGATATGTACCTCAACATATCACTCCAGAGGATGTGGATGATGGTAATTTGGAGTTTAGTCCTGGAAAGTTTGACCGAGACAATCTCCAATCTCTCTTTGATTCCGAATTTGATTCGGAACAAGGAGGGTTGTTTTCCCCATTTGCGACCTCGGTTCCTCGAGAATTTGCTGCTTTATCGGAGGAGACTCCTGAGCAACAAAATGCTAGAGAAGAATAAGATCGTAGACAAAAGGAGGATCAAGACCGCGAGCAATGGGAAAACGAGGTTCGTAGGGCCACTAAGGAAGCCTTACACCTTGCGCAATCTCGCCACGATGCCATTGTTCGGGATACTGCTCCTATCACTTCCCATCATCTGCATGGTCGCAAGTGCGACCAAACACCTTCTTTGACCCCGAACTACCCTCCGGCGGTTGAAGAGATGGTGACTCCTATGTCACCTAGGAGAAGCACACAAGACTGAATCCATGTGATCGCGGATACACTGCATAATCCTCCTCCTGGTATCAAAGATGCGGATAGAACAACCTTTTCCAGAGTCTTGGTGGACACGCTCGATGAAGTTTCATCTTATGCAACTCCAACAGCGTCATCCCGTTCCACGATTCGTTCCCATGAGCGAGATATTCTCATTCCAGTCATGGGTGGCGCAATCGATTGCCAGCCGGGCCTGTTCGGCATGATAAGGTCAGGCGAGTTGGAAGTTCCCGTGATCAAGATCGTGTACCAGTCAATTCTCGCCTGGGGCCGGGAGGAGTATCTCCTCAAGGTGATGTCACCCGTGACCATATGGAAGGTCGCAGACATTTTCGCAGTTCCTATGTTGGTTGTAAAGCTTTCTCACCAGACCTCCGTGCTGTGGTATGCACAGATAAGTTGAAACTAGGAACAATTGAAAGGTTCGATGGAACTCAAAACCCATCGGAGTTTCTTCATATCTATATCACTGCCATTCAAGCGGTAGGGGGAGATGACCGCGTAATGGCAAACTATTTGCCAACGGTTCTGAAGGACCGGCGAGGACCTGGTTGTTTAATCAACCGGAAGGGTCGATTTATCATTGGGAAATGTTGTGTGATGCAATACTCAACAATTTTCAAAATTGTTATCAGAAGCCCGGCAAGGAAGATGATCTTCATCGCTTGCACCAGACTTCTACAGAAACTCTTCGGCAATTTGTCAAGATATTTTTTAGAGTAAGAAATAACATTCCAAACATCTCTAACAGCTCTGTTATCAGGGCATTCAAGCATGCCATGCGATATCGGAGATTCACCTGAGATTTACTTATCCATCCACCCCGGTCAGTAGCCGATCTCTTCGATATGGCTGACCGTTATTCTGACGGGGCTAAGGCCGTAGAATGGAACAGAATGGTCGATAAGGGGAATTTTTTGCCACAACCAGGTCTCAAGAATGACAAGAAGGACAATTCTAGCAAGAAACCAGCATTATCATTTGGCGGGAAATCTAAGAAGTCCAAGAAGAATCGGGCTGGACAATATTGGGATGTTGCTGTTGCCGAAAAACCGCCGTCGGGTAATGGTAATAAGTTTCCATTCAAAAGTAAAACTCCTTCTAGTGGCCGTGACAGCGACTATTCGGGAAAACAAACTAACCCGCAGGGAAACAAGAAGTGGTGTCCATTCCATAACTCTTCAGGACATGATCTCAAGAATTGTCGCAATTGGTTGAAGCAATTAGATGATTTCTATCAAGGAATTGGACCCATGCCAACCATACCACGGCAAGATCAAGCCTGCGAGGTTAGAGACACTGATGGAGATGAAGAAATGTCTTACCAGGTACCCAAAAATCACGGCAATATTATTTTTGGTGGTTCTTCTTATGCTTCTAAGCGTCAGTTCAAAACTTTTTACCATGAGGTAAATAAAGTTGAGGCTCCCCTTGGAGAGCCTCAGTATCCCCATTGGTCAGAAACTCCCTTGACCTTTGACCGGGACGATTGTCCCAAGGGGCTCACACGATCATTGCGGCTTCCTTTGGTCATTACGCCTATAATTAGCAATGCTAGGGTCGAAAGGGTTCTGATCGACGGGGGCAGTTCCTTGGATCTGTTATTGGTCAAGGAACTAGATGAGATGCAAATTCCTCATTCAAAGATTAAGCCCATAATTCACCTGTTTTATGGAATAATCCTTGGTCCCTCAATGATGCCGATTGGGCAAATTGTTGCCGGTAACATTGGGAGAACCAGACAATTTCCGAACAGAATTAATTACATTTGATGTAATTGACTTTGACTCTGCATATAACGCTATATTTGGCAGGCCAACACTTGCTAAGTTCATGGCGGCGGCGCATTACGCTTATCAATGCGTTAAGCTACCAGGCCCAAAAGGCGTTATTTCGGTCCATGGCAGCCGAAGCACGGCTCTTACTTTTGATCGGCTATCTCTGGAGTTGGTGGATTAGCTTCCCCTTCGCGATGTTAAAATTGCGACCACGGCCTCAGATGCAATCAAAGTTTCCCCGTGACCAGATGAGAAACTAAAAATGGTTCCATTGTACCCAGATGATCCGTCCAGAACCATTCGGATTAGATCGAGTTTGGATGACAAATAGGAACTTGAGCTCATTACTTGCCTATAGGATAACGCAGATGTGTTTGCGTGGAAACCATCCGACATGCCTGGAGTCCCAAGGGAAGTGATTGAGCATAGGCTAGCAATTCAGCCTGGACAGTGACCAATAAAGCAAAAGCTGAGACGCTCTGCTATTGATCGACAAGAAGCTATCTGATCGAACTTAGACAAACTCCAGAAGGCAGGATTTATTGGCGAGGTTGATCATCCTGAATGGCTTGCGAACCCTGTCATGGTCCCAAAGTCAAATGGTAAGTGGCGCATGTGCGTCGATTACACCAGCCTAAACAGTGCCTGCCCGAAGAATGATTTCCCCTTCCTCGGATCAATCACCTGGTCGATTCTACAGCGGGTTGCAAATTGATGAGATTCCTAGATGCTTACTCAAGGTACCATCAAATTAGCATGGCAGAAGAAGATGAAGAGAAAATTGCCTTCATCACACCTTTTGGCACTTATTGCTATGTCAGAATGCCATTTGGTCTCCAGAACGCCGGTTCCACGTACCAGCGCTTGATGCAAAAGACCTTTCTTTTCCAGTTAGGGCGTAATTTGGAAGCTTACGTCAATAATTTGGTTGTAAAAAGTTTGAAATGCTCTAGTCACATAGATGATCTTGCTGAAACCTTATGTAATTTGAATAAGAATGGAATAAAATTGAACCCTGAAAAATGCTCCTTCAGAGTTTCTTCTGGTAAACTTTTGGGTTTCCTTGTTTGTTCGAGAGGAATTGAGCTTAATCCTGAAAAAATCAAGGCCATTGAGCAATTGAGATCTCCTTCGACTATGAAGGATGTCCAGAGCCTAACAGGTCGCATGGCGGCCTTAAGCCGTTTCATATCGCGACTAGGCGAACACGGTTTGCCTTTCTTTAAGGTTCTTCATAAGCACAATGGTTTTACCTAGTCGGATGAAGCCGAAAAAGCCTTTCAAGAGATCAAAGCATATTTATCTAGTCCGCCAATACTGGTCTCTCCAAATTTGGGGGAGCCATTACTCCTTTACTTGGTGGCCACCCCTCACGCGGTCAGCGCAGTCCTGGTCACAGAGAGAGAAGGTGTACAGCAACCAATCTATTATATAAGTGAAGTACTTCATGGACCAAAGGAGCATTACCCTGAAGTCCAGAAGTTACTTTACGCTCTTCTGATGGCTTCCCGTAAGCTATGACATTACTTTCAAGCGCATAAGATTATTGTGCCTTCGTCCTTTCCATTGGGAGATATTGTTCGAAATCCGGAGAAATCTGGTTGCATTGCGAAATGGGCGGTGGAACTTGGAGCATTTGAGATCCATTTCACCCCTCGTGTCACGGTTAAATCTCAAATTATTGCAGATTTTGTGGTTGAATGGACTAATCCAAACCCATCTGCGCAAGAATCTAAAGATTTATAATGCACTGATTATTGGATGATGTATTTTGATGGCTCCCGTAGTTTTCAACACTTGGGGGCTGAAGTGGTCTTAATTACGCCACAGGGTGACCAACTCAAGTATGTCATTCAATTACACCTTGTTGAGACAAACAACGCGGTAGAGCATGAAGGTCTTCTTGCAGGGCTTCGAGCAGCAAAATTCCTTGTAGTCCGTTGATTAGTGGTGAGGGAAGACTCACAGCTAGTCATAAACCAGGTAAACAAGGAGTACAGCACCTCCGATGAGAAAATGACTCATTACCTGGAAAAAGTGAGGAAATTGGAAAAACACTTTAGTCATTTGAAGTCCAATTCGTTCCGCAAAAGGATAATATACTCGCAGACCAATTATTAAAAATTGGTTCCTCACGCACATCCGCTCCGGCAGGAGTGTTCATTAAACACTTACAATACCCTTCGATCACGACTTCGGTTGAAGATGATCTGGTGACAGTTCACGTCTCCGACCTTGGGCATGAAGAAGATTGGACTCGACCATTGCAGACCTATCTTGAACATGGGACCTTGCTCAAGAATGAAACTGAGAGTGATCGATTAATTCGAAAGGCGCGTCTATATAAAATAATAGATGGTATTTTATATAAAAAGGGTACTCAAGGAGTATTCATGCGTTGTATATCCCAAAAGAAAGGTAAATCCTTCTTGAAAGAAATTCATGACAGTGTGTGTGGTGCACATGCATCTTATCGAACACTGGTCAAAAAAACTTTCCGATAGGATTTTTATTGGCCTTTGGCACTTGATGATGCCAAGCATTTGATCAAGACATGCCCATAGTGTCAATTTCATGCACGGCAAGTTCATCAGCCTACATATGCCTTACAAACTATTCCTCTAACCTGGCCTTTTGCAATTTGGGGAATAAATATAGTGGATCCTATGCCCCAAGCGGTTAATGGGTACAAGTTCTTATTCATAGCCATTGACACATTTACTAAGTGGATTGAAGCTGAACCAGTCCACAATGTTATCGCCGCTGCGGCGAAGAAATTCTTTCATAAGAATATTATAATATGATTTGGTGTTCCAAGTTGTCTTATTACTGACAATGGTTCCCAGTTCGTTAGTGCTCTCTTTCTGGACTATTGTGACGATATCGGGACAAAAGTGTGTTTTGCATCTGTGGCTCATCCACAGAGCAATGGGGCCATTGAGCGTGCCAATGAGCAGATATTACAAGGCATCAAGAAGCATGTTTTCGATCGCCTTAAAATGCGCTCGGGGGCTTGGGTAGATGAACTCTACTCCGTTCTATGGGTACTACACACTACATGTAGTCGGGCTACGGGTGAGACACATTTTCAACTAGTATATGTTGCCGAGGTTGTCTTACCTACGGAAATTCGCATTGGTTTTGTTCGTGTGGATCAATTTGATCATTCTGATCAACATGAAAAACGTATCCAAGATATTATTGTCGTGGTATTACGAATACCCCGGCAGGTTTTGAAGACGATCCTAGCGAAGAATACGTGACGCGGGTTGACCGGGCGACCGGTCCTCCCCCGCCGGACAATCACACAAAAAGACACGAGGATTTATACAGGTTCGGGTCCCGGTGGGGGCCCTAGTCCTGTCGACACGCTCCCGACCGGAGTCGGCTGGGGAGGCTCTCTCCGGGGGAGAGGCTTCCGGAGCACGCCTGTGAGTTTAGCTATTCCAATAACAGTGATTCGATCCTTTACAACAGAGGGGTACAAGGGCTATTTATAGCCCCAAAAAGAAGCGAAAAACCTAAACTACCCTGGACGCTACCGTCGGATTGAGGGGCAGCAACGTCTTTCTCCCGGTCAAACGCCTTGGATGCTTGACAGGTGGTCGCTGATTCCCGAGGCGTTCCTCGCGTGACCTGCACGTGATGAACAAACAGGAACTTTGCCTTTTAGGAGGGCGATGACGTCTGGGACCTCTCCCGGAGGCAAGGTCCCAGAAGCCAAATAGTGGCGCCCGGGACATCTCCCGGAGGCATGGTCCCCGGGAGCCAAAAGGCGGCGCCCGGGGCAGGCACCGGAGGCCACAGTCCCCGGGCAAATGGCGGCGCCCGGGACCCGCCCGGGGGGCAAGGTCCCCGGGAGCCAAATGGCGGCGCCCGGGGCAGGCACCGGAGGCCACGGTCCCCAGGCAAATGGCGGCGCCTGGGACCCGCCCGGGGGGCCAGGTCTCGCGAGCCAAACGGCGGCGCCCGGGGCAGGCACCGGAGGCCACAGTCCCCGGGCAAATAGCGGCGCCCGGGACCCGCCCGGGGGGCCAGGTCCCGGGAGCCAAATGGTGGCACCCGGGACATACCCCGGAGGCACGGTCCCGGGAGCCAAAAGGCGGCGCCCGGGACCCGCCGGGGGGCAAGGTCCCGGGAGCCAAAAGGCGGTGCCCGGGGCAGGCACCGGAGGCCACGGTCCCCGGGCAAATGGCGGCGCCCAGGACCCGCCCGGGGGGCAAGTCCCGGGAGCCACATGGCTGCGCCCGGGGCAGGCACCGGAGGCCACCGTCCCCGGGCAAATGGCAGGTGCCCGGGACCCGCCCGGGGGGCAAGGTCCTGGGAGCCAAACGGCGGCACCCGGGGCAGGCACCGGAGGCCACAGTCCCCGGGCAAATGTAAACTTACCTGGACTTGGTTATGCGGAGATTTCCCCCAACAGCAGCCCCCCATGCCCCCCGGGGACGAAGCTTGAGTCCCCGGGGGGAATGGTTACGTTACCGGGAAAATCTCCGGACGAAATCACTGGAGCTGTTGCGACGCTTCGGTTTCCGTGCCGGGCGTTTATGACCGCGCCGTTTTCGTCATAAATGCACGCGCGATTCGAACCGGCGTCTCGATTTACACGCCCGTCCCTTCGTTTCCCGCGCACGGTTTGAACTTCAGTGGCCCAGATTGCTCCGCGGGGTACCACGTGGCGCGCATCTAGATCACGGCCGGCCTCTATAAAAAGGGCCTTAGGGGGCCCCGGAGGCTCATTCCAAATTTCCAACTCCAGCATTCAGCTCTCCCGGTAGCGCTCTCCCGGTAGCTTTTTCGGTAGCAGTTTCCGGTAGCCACTTCCGGTAGCGAGCGTCCGGAAACTTTAGTTGAAGCCCCCTGAAAAGTTAGCCACTAAACGAAAAAAGACAAACCTCATGGCACCCAAGGGTCGAGCGAAGACCACGGAGGTGCCCCCGGAGGAAATCCCCGTGGATTTCCTCTGGGCCTCGGAGTTCTCGGCCTCGGACGCGGAGTCCCTGGTCGAGCGAGGCATCGTTGAAGACGGGGACATTCGAGTCCCCGTGAAGAAGGACAGAGCCCCGCGCCCCCGGCCCGGAGAGGTGGTGGCCTTCGAGGCATTCATCGAGGCGGGGCTCCGGCTCCCGGTGCATCCCATGCTCCGGGAGTTTTTGAAGGAATATGGGGTGGCGCTCAACCACCTCACCCCGAACGCGCTCGTCCGGATGGGCCTTTTTATTTGGCTCTACGAGACAGCGACCGGGCGGGAGCCCACCCTCCGCGCCTTCCGGTACTTCTATGAACCGGTGGCGCGGAGCTCCCACCTAGTGAAGGGAGGACCGAAGTCCCCCTTCGGTTCGGTGATGGTCCAGATGCTGCCCTCCCGGGTGGCGGACTACCCGACGGCGGCCTCCCGGGACCATTGGGGGGATTGGCTCCGGAGGTGGTTTTACCTCCGGGTCCGGGACGAGGCAGTCGTGTACGCCCTAGAGCCCCCCACCTACAGCCACTCGTCCGTGCCGAAGCCGCCGGTGTGGACCGACGAGGAGTTCGAACTCCTCGGGAAGTTGGTCCTCTCCAAGAAGACCCGCTCGATGCGGGACGCCGCCGAGGAGCTGATGCTCCAGCGGATCTCCGCCTTCTCACGCGGGAGAAGGGGGATCGGCATGGGTCCAGAGCAGCGGCCTTCGGTTAAGCCGGTGACCCGTCGTAAGCGCTTCACCTGCCTCATTTCATCTTACAATTTTTTATGAAATTTGACTAACTCTTTACCTCTTGTAGTGCGGCCGTACCCGACAGCGAGGGAAAAGGCGAAGAACCTCCTGGGGAGGTACTTCGCCGATGAACACGAGCGCGTCGTGCGCCTCGTGGGGGAGGGTCCTCCCCGGAACCTGGTGGCGGCGGCCTACGGGCTTAAGCTTCTGGAGAGGAAGCCCCTTCCCACCCCCGGGTCGCACAAGCGGGGGAAGGACACGGCCGGGGGCTCGGAGCCCAAGAGGGCCCGGGTCCAAAAGACCCCCGGCCCGGCGACGACGCCGGCAGCGACGCCGGTGAGGGCCCGGGACGCGACTCCCGGGGCCGAGCGTGCCCGGGCGGCGCCCCGGGCAGAACGACGCCTCCTCCCCCGAAGGCCCCCGTCGAGGCCCGGGGGAAGGAGCAGGCTACTGGCGGGGCGACGTCCGATTCGGCGGACTACGCCTCGTCGCCACTTCCGGTGGCGGTCCTCTTGCCTCTCCCGGCAGCATTGGCGCCGGAGAGGCTGGAGGTAAGGTTCGCGGAGGCCTCGCCTCCGTGTGTTTGGCCGGTGGACGAGGGGGGAGCGCCTCGCTCTACGAGGTCCCCCCGGAGGAGGAGGTCCCGAGGACCCTCCGGCCCGGGGCGGGGAAAGGTCTGATGATCCCCCCCCGGGCGGGGGCCCCCGCTGAAACTTCTTCGTCGTCGTCTTCGGAGGGAACCTCCTCGGCGACGAAGACGCCGGCGACGCCGGCTGCGCTTTCGGACTTCGAGGTCCGGGGGCCCTCCCCCGGCCGCGACGGCGGCGCCGAGCGAGATACCCCCTACTTCCCGCGGGGGAAGTAGCCCGTTACGCGGAGGTCCTGCACACCCGGAAGTGCAGGCCTTTGTCGCGGGGGGAACGCTCCACGAGCGCTTCCAGGGGCTTGAGTCCCTCGGAGCCCAGGTAACCCAAGTTCTTTAACGTTTCCACTTGCTTCCTGCACTTGAGATTTTTCTAACTCTATAGACATTTTTGTAGGTGGCGACTGTTACCTGGGGCCTTGAGCAGCGGGTCGCCCGGCTGCTCAAGGAAGCGGAGGGCCGGGCCACGGCCTCCGTAGGGCAGTGAGAGGAGGCCCTCCTGGAGCGCGACGCAGCCCTTGAGGAGCTATCTCGGGTCCGGGCCAAGGTGCGCGTCTCCGAGGACGTCAACAGCCGCCTCCGAGAGGAGGCCAAGGCAAAGGAGAAGACGCTCCGGGAGCTCGAAAGCTCCAACATCCGGGCGGTGGCGGACGCGGGCCGCTCCGTCCGGACGGCCGTTGAGAGCCTTGGCGTAAGTCTAGGTTCTGGGAGCGACCCGGAGGTGCCCCCGGCGAGCCTTGCGGAGGCTGTGCATTTTCTCAACGCACAAGTCTCCGCCATCCCGGAGGCTGCAGACGCTCGGGCGCGGGGCCTGGCGATCCCCATCATCGCGGCCGCAGCGGGCCTCGTCGAGTTTCGGGGGGTCGGCGCCCGGGCGATTGGGGGCCGCATCCCCCGAAGCTTCCTGGACACCTTCGAGCCCACGCCCCGGGAGGTGGAGCAGCTGGCTGGGGGATTCTACGACCGGATCATCTGGGCGAGATTCCCGGCACCGGTGCCTCCAGCAGCGGACGCCCCTGCCCCGGCCTCGGAGGAAGCCCCCCGGGGGGAGGACGCCAATGCAAGAGTATGAGCCTCCCCCCGGGTCTTTAGATAGGACCCTTTTATTTTGTTAGGACTTTTGATTCTGGTAGCTTCTTAGGAGAAGCCCTGGACACTTGTAAACAGACATTTTGGAATGCAATATAATTGAAATTTTTCTAAGTCTGTGTTGAATGAAATGTTACCAGGGTTCCCGGGAGGTTACTCCCGGGCGACGGTCCGGGAGAGGCTCTCCGGGGGATGCCCAAGCGGCTTTAATATTGTTGAGCCTCGTCTCCGGGGAGCGCGGCGGGGGCACTGTCCGGGAGCCCGTCCGGTTGAGGTGGCACCCGGAATGGCACTTGGACAACTTTGACAACAATCGCGCCGAATTAACCCCCCCGCGTCTGGGGGTCCAGATGATACCCCCTCTCCGGATACTTCCACCGGCCGGATACGAGTTCTGGCCCGAAGATGTGCTCCGGGACTCTCAGCGTCGCGTGCGCGCCTTGTACCGGGACTTGGCCCGGGAGCTGAGGGAGCGCCTCCGGGAGCTTTAGGCGTAGGAGCCTTAGGATGTAGAGAATCCCCCGGGTTGTATCGTTTCCGAAGCCCACCGGAGGGGGAAGATGTCCTCCGGGTTTCCCTATGAATAAAGTTGCTTTTCTTCTGTTGTCTTCTTATTTTTTCTTCTTGGATGGTCTGGTGGACTTATCTTAATAAGGATAAGCTATGTTTGTTCGTGGGCGACCCAGGGGTCCGCCCCCCCCCCCCCCCCCGCCCACAGCGGGCCGGAGGGTAGTTCCGCGCGTTTTGGGGGTAGCAGGGGCCCCCCGGGATAAACATAACCTGTAGCGTCAGAAATTTTATAAGTTAGAAAGTTCTAAAAGCGGGGTTTCCGAGGGAAGAACCTTCTGGGAGAGAATCATCCGGTCGCCGTGAGAACGGGGAGCCGGGAATAAGGCGTGGAAGGAGCCCATGAAAGACCCGATAAAATTTCCGGAGGAGAGCTTCCCGGGAGACTTCGTCCGGTCACCGTGAGAAGGGGGAGCCGGGAATAAGGTCTCCGGGAGATAATCATCCGGTCGCCATGAGAACGGGGAGCCGGGAATAAGGTCTCCGAGAAATCCATTAGACGTCCCGCTGGGGAGAGCGTCTACTCCAGGAGGAGGAAGAGGTTCCAGAAAGCCATTAGATGTCCCGCTGGGGAGAGCGTCTACTCCCGGAGGAGGAAGTGCCCGAAGACGGGTCTTGAGTATTTGGGTAGGGGACTAATCTCCCAAAGTGACTCGTTACCGCGGCCGCTGGGGACCACGTTGCCGCTTACACCCTCAGTCTACGAGGGCTGATCGTAAGCCGCCCTACAGGAGGGACTTGCTGGGTCAGGGCCCACTTCCTCACGGAGAGGGCATCCTCACGGGGAGGGCTTCCTCACGGGGAGGGCATCTTCACGGGGAAGGCATCCTCGCGGGGAGGGCATCGCCGTTAGGGGCGGTAAATGAGAACAACCTGCAGTGAGACAGTTGAAGAACAAAGGCTTATGCATTGATTAACAAAATGTACAGTGCCCCCCCCATGCGAAACAGCGAAGGGGGAGGAAAAAGTAACTACAGTGTCCCTCCTCCCCCTCTGGCGTGATCACTCCGAGGGAGGGGACAGGCCCGTAAGGCTAAACATAGAACTTGCGAAGTAAACGCAAGTTCCACGTGTGCTTCAGCTCTTGCTCTTGAAGGTTGGAGAGCTTGTAGGCCCCTGAGCCTAGGATCGTGGAGATCCTGTAGGGGCCCTCCCACTTGGGGGAGAGTTTACCCTGGGCTTGGGGGTTCGTGACGCGCTTGAGGACAAGGTCCCCAAGGCGAAAAGCTCTCTCGCGCACGCGCTGGTTGTATGCGCGCGACATCTCGCGCTCGTAGATGGCGTGGCGGAGGAGCGCTCGGTCGCGTTCCTCCTCCACGAGGTCGATTTCCAGCCGCCGGTTGTCTTTGTTGGTCCGGTAGGCTGCGACCGTGGCTCCGTTTAGGAGCTCGACCCGCAGCGACCGGAAGCCGATCTCCGGGGGGAGGACTGCCTCCGCCCCGTAGACCAAGGAGAAGGGAGCACGCCCCATTGCCCGGGACGGGGTCGTACGCATGGAGCAGAGGATGCTAGGAAGCTCCTCTGCCCACGCGCCCCGCTTAGAAGCGGTTTGTTCGAGTCTCCGGCGTAACCCTTGTAGGATCACGCCGTTGACCCTCTCGACGGCCCTGTTGCTCTGGGGATGGGCCACTGAGGCGAAGTGGATGATACCCGGTTCCTTAGTCACTTTTGGCGATCGCTCTGGACGATGATGGACACCAAGCTAAAAAGGAGTACTGCCTTTCATCCGCAAACTAATGGTCAAATCGAGGTGGTAAATCGCATAGTCATTCATCTCTTGAGAGGATATAACTCGAAGCACCCGAAGACCTGGGATGAAAGTATACCGTACTTGCAGTTTGCTTTTAATCGAGAAGTGCATGGTTCAACTGGAAAGTCTCCATTTGAGGTCTGTTTAGGATTTCTACCACAAAGTCCATTCGACATGGAGTTTGTGATCCCTACCTCAGCACAGAACAGTAAGGAAGCAACTGATCAGGATCGAGCACAAAAGTTCCTGGAAGGTATTCAACGGCTCCATCGTGAGGTTGAACAGAACTTGCTGTGAGCTCAACTCAAGTACAAGGCGCGACATGGTCGGCACCGAGTTGATGCTCAATTCGAAGAAGGTGATATGGTATGGTTACATCTAAGTAATGAGAGACTTAAAGGTGAAAGTAAGAAACTCAAACCCATTCATTATGGTCCTTTTCGGATTTTGCGAATAGTGGGTAATAATACTTGTCAGCTCAAGTTACCTCCATATATGGATATTTACTCAGTTGTCAATGTTGAGCACCTCAAACTCTTCAAGCCTTCAATGCTGGATGATGAGCCAGATACTATAGTACTATTTATTGAAGACTTGGTCTATCAACGAGACGAATCTCTACACGAAGATGTGATTCTGGAGAAGAAGATGACTACCACCCGCGGTGGCACAAAGGAGACTTTTCGAATCAGTCGGAAAGGTCAACGAGTACGTACGATAAAGTGGTACACCAGAGAACATTGACAATCCCAATTTCCACATCTCCAATTTGATCAAGAGGTCGCAACAGGGGTTGGCTCCTTCTCAACAGGGGAGTCATGATCTGGGAGGATCTTCAGCTCGAGTCACATACGACTTCACGACCATAATTGAGTTCAGAAAGGTTTCGCAACCATGCTTTGGTTGACGACCTTGAAAAGGAATTCGTTCTTTGTTCGGAATTGTAATTCGATCCGAATAGATATAACTAAGCTTATTTGTTAGGGTTAGTTAGTTATATGAGTCTAATAAGTTTAGGTTATTGAGTCTGATACGTACTCATACGGTTGGACTATAAATACCTTGCAATAAGTCTAATTTAGATCATCAAATATTATTACAGCCTTGGATTATATATCTAGCTCATAGTTCATTCGACGTGTAAAACACTCTTTGAAATAAAGAGTTGTGCAATTACTTTGAACTGTGTTGTGGTTATCCTTTGGGTTTCGGTACTTCCGAGTAAGATCCTGTTATTCCTCATATTAGAATCTGAGCGAGTCTAATGTGAAAATCAAGGCTAGATCTCAAACGGATCAGACCCAATGCCCGGAGACTCAGGGCCTTCACTAAGAACAACTTGGAGGCTTAGGTCTCAGAGACCCAGGGCCATCCCCTGGAAGTCATGGCTGGAGGAGAGGGAGTTTTCCCCAACAGATTTAAAATTTTATCTATGTATGAAGATGTTCTTTCTTAATAGTATAATAGAGATAAAATTTATTTTAGATATGATTTTTCCTTTGAATTTGTATCATTATAGAGATAAAATTAGTTTTGGATATGATTTTTGAGATTAAGAATTTATATTATTATAAATATAATGATTAATATATCTTTTCTTTTTTCCAATTAATGTAAGAATTTCTAGCTATTGACGATCGGAAAGTTGACCGTCAGACTTATGAAAGGAAAAATTATCAGGATAATAAAAGGGCACAAAAATTTTTATACAGATTCAAACTCTCATTGGAACGAGTAAAAACCCTACATCATGTATTATCTCTATTCGATGAATCTTCTTTAATCCTAACAAAAATTCCCTACTTATAAATCTATAGAGTCGGTTTTGCTTGAGTCAGTTATCGCTGGTTGCCTCTTTACTTGCAGTTGTCCTGATAGTTCCTGGAGATCGTGTTCTAGCTGGTCGTCATGGGGATAATAAGAGTGTCCATGTGTCTTTGACTGATGATACTACGACTATGAATACCATGACTAGTCTTGTGAACAACTGGTCGTGGGCAGCTGGTCGTGAGTGATTGGTCATACACACATGACCGTGACCGTGTATAAAGGGTTTCGAATGATACTCGACCAAAGCTGGTTGTAGTCGAGCAAGCTATTGTTCAGAGTGGATCTTAATCTTTTAGCAATTTATTAATTTCCGATGGTTAATCATCGTCACTAGCAAATTTTTTTTTTAAGATTAATGTGGGAATTTTGAGTATTTTTTTATGAGACTAGAATTAATGTGATTTTTGAAATATCATCAAAATTTATTATATAATAGACGTATCATGGCCGGATAATTAAGGATCCATTAATCCAGACAAGAACCTTAAAAGAAGAAAAGAGACCCCACACGCTTCGCCCCCCCCCCCCCCCCCCCCCCCCCCCCCCCCCCCCAAAAAAAAAAGAAAAAACAAAAACAAAAGCAGATGGTTTGGTCTTGAAAGTGTTTTGAATCATCCATAAAACTTTATTTAACAACCATATAAGCTAGTATCAGAAGGTATTGGCTGCTCTATAACTAACTACATTATTTTATGAATTTT
The DNA here is from genome assembly GCA_019359835.1 of Pharus latifolius. Taxonomy (NCBI): domain Eukaryota; kingdom Viridiplantae; phylum Streptophyta; class Magnoliopsida; order Poales; family Poaceae; genus Pharus; species Pharus latifolius. The sequence goes on from CM033324.1 coordinate 82,813,201, forward strand.
TGAAATTTAGTTTTAGGAAATGATTGAAGCACTACACAAGCAGAGTTCGTTTAATGATTACAAATCAAATTAGAAAATTTCTCGTTGTAGTCCAAAATAAGTGTTTTTTTTTCTGCATGATCTTAAAGATATAATTTTGATCATTTATTTATTATAACTTACTAGTAACATTTATAAATTGTAATATTATAAAAGTATTTTTTTACAACAAATATGTTCATTCATATATATATTTTTTATATCCAAACATTCATATTTTAGTGGTCAAAATCAAATAAATTCGACCGCGTGTATATAAAAGCGATAAAGAGAGCAAGAAAGATGCACTTAACATACGCAAGGCATCATGGGAGTCTCGAACCAAGACTGTCATAACAGCAGAAAAGTGTCTGAACCAACACGACATTGTTGTATGTTTATACGCACAAAGTATGTAGTTACTAGTTACAGCTAGAAGTGTATAAATGGATGCAAGCGTGTCTGAACTTATCATTTCGATCCTCCCACTAAATTAATTAAGCTGCATGCAGAAAGGAAATTAATTAAGTTGGTGGATATGGCAGGCAAGAAGGCAGCATTCCCGTTCCCGTGCCTAGCCGTGGTGCGCTGCGCGGTGGCCTCTGTGGCGAGCGTGGTCGCCGTCGCAGTCACCGTTATGTCCATCCGCGTCATTCTCCGCCCTGATTTGGTCCATCTCAGGGTCATCCGCGGCTTAGTGTCCGTGACAAATGACATGACAAAACAGCATGTCATTTTCCAGTTCAACTTGAAGCTCGACAACCCAAGCCGCCGCTCCATCGTCTCCTACAGCAACATAACAATCCACTTCCTCGACCGCACATCGCCGCCGGCACGGAATATCATCACGTTTTCCTTGCCGCCCACCCTAACCGCGGTGCAGCGCACGACGGAGGTGACGTCCACGCGAGTGAGAGCGGATTATACAGAAGTGTCTGAGGATTATCTCAACAGGCTGTTCCACGGGTACAGCATTGACACGACCATGCTGCTGGAGGGTGACGTCAGCACAAATATATGGCGAAGAAACAGCACGCAAGGCCGCCATATGTCGTACTACTGCTCGCCGGTGATCTTGGCCCTCGCCGACTTCAGCTTCCACGATTACAACGGCGCCCCCGACGATGTACCCTGCAGAGACACCGGAACTACGAAAAACTTCTGGTATTCTCCTTGACGGCGTTGTTCGCTAGCTAGCGAAATTAACCGATTACTTATTTAGTTGTCGTACCGTAGCTTGTTGGATTTTCATTTGAGCTCTCAGGTATTTTTCTATAATTAATTTCCTGCTTGCTTGTTGCAATGGTTTGATTCATTTTAGGTCATGAAGTGTGATTTCCTTAATTTTCTTGTTGATCTCTAGCGTGGCCTTGGATTGGATTCGCCTGGTCGACGTCATGTATACAATTTATCATTTCAATTTGCATTCAACTAAGGACCAAGATTGTTTCTGCAATTACGAATATTTTTTATATACATATGGAGATTTTGTCGATGGTGATGGTGAAACCTCTCCGTAGATCCGGATTTCATTGGTGAGCAACTTGCCTTGAGGCAGAAATCTGATATGCCAAAGATTATAAAAAACACACATAAGAGTTCTTCACGAAATTTAGCATACTCCCTGTCTCTTGCATCTCCGCATGGCTCCATGTCAGAATTCTATTTCAAAAACCAGTGTTCGTCAATTTCTGAGACTCGTGCCAGGTACTGGTTGTAACGCCCCAAACTAAAGGTATGGGAGATTTGAACATATCTCGAACATGTTCAAGTTCATACACACACACATTTTGATACAGAGTGGGTATACAAAAATATTGGCACGGTAGATAAAGAAAATCTCTTTTATTTAAATAGTAAGAGAGTCTAACAAACTGAAAATAGATAATTGAAATAAGATTTATGAAATAAAATCTCAAAATGCTAGACATTGATATTCTTCATGCTAAGTATCCTCCAGAATAAATCCCCTTCTTTGTAGACGTGGTCTTAAATACTACCGTCATCTGGTCCCACCTCCTAATATGGATTAGAAGCATTTGCATACACCACCATACAACTATAGTCTGTGAGTCTTTGCGACTTAGCAAGATGAGATGTGTGTGTGTATATATATATATATATATATATAAACGCTATTCTACACCCATCCTTAGAATAGTTATTCTATATCCAGTCTAAAAATCATTTGATCTAACTTATTAGAATAAAGTACAACCGTTAGATAAAGATAGCGGTTATCCTCTGTTTAAAAAAATTTAACGTCGTTTTATTCCATAACGACAATAAATATTTGAAATATTTTATTGTTACTAATCGATATCCGCACCAACTGCCTCTTCATCTTCTTCACTGCGCTCCAACATCTTGTTCACATCCAGTAAATTTACTGACAAAAATATATTTTATATATCTATAGTATATGACTAGTAAATTTATACTACACGACCAATAAATTGACTGACAAAAATCTATAGTATAATCTATAGTATGTGACCAATAAATTTACTGGTCATATATTATACATTTATTGGTTCGTTTAGTAAATTTGTAGTATACGACCAATAAATTTATATTACGCGACCAGTAAATTTACTGACAAAAATCTATAGTATAATCTATAGTATGTGACTAGTAAATTTACTGGTCATATACTATACATTTACTGATCTGTCTAGTAAATCTGTAGTATTCGACCAATAAATTTATATTACGCGATCAGTAAATTTACTGACTAATATGATTTCGGTTCCTATTTTGTAGTCGGTTCCTATTTTTAAGGATAGTGTGCGGTTGTAACAAATCGTGATGTAGGTTCCTATTTTTTAGGGATAATAGAGCCGTTTATGTTAGTTACTACCGTCAATAGAATTCTAATCTCGATGCATAATCCAACGATACAGAATGTGGGTATAGAATAGCTATTCTAGGGGTGAGTGTAGAATAGTGTTCCCCTATATATATTGTTGGGGGAAAAATATTCGCAACATTTGAAACGTCACCCCAGGACGGGGGGAGGAGCCCCTACCTCCTGGACACCTTCTCCAGGCCGGGGAAGACCTCCCCCGGAGCCCCTTCTCCGGGCTCGAGAGAGACTTCCCCTGGCGCACCTCCTCCGGGCTTGGGAGAGGCCTCTCCCGGAGCCCCTCCTCCGGGCTAGGAAGAGCCCTTCCCCGGAGTCCCTTCTCCGGGCTCGGGAGAGACTTCCCCCAGCGAACCTCCTCCGGGATCAGGAGAGGCCTCTCCCAGAGCCCCTCCTCCGGGCTAGTGAGAGCCCTCTCCCGGAGCCCCTTCTCCGGGCCGGGCAAGGTCTCCCTCGGAGTCCCTTCTCCAGGCTCGGGAGAGACTTCCCCCAGCGAACCTCCTCCGGGATCGGAAGAGGCCTCTCCCGGAGCCCCTCCTCCGGGCTAGGGAGAGCCCTCTCCTGGAGCCCCTTCTCCGGGCCGGGGAAGACCTCCCTCGGAGCCCCTTCTCCAGGCTCGGGAGAGACTTCCCCCGGCGCACCTCCTCCGGGGAGGGGAGAGCCCTCTCCCGGAGCCCCTCCTCCGAGCTTAGGGGAGACTTCCCCCGGCGCTCCCCTGGTGGGCACTGATTTCGAGGGCCGCCACATGTCCGAAATCGATGCCCTGGACCTCGCCAAAAGACTATCCTGCCCTCGATCCTATGGTTGTAGCAGGGGTAGTTTAGTAATTTGCATCTTTTGGGGTCTATATATACCCTTGTAACCCTCTTTTGTAACCTAAGATTTTCATTTGACTCCAATCATAAAAACTAATAGGCGTGCTCTGGAACCCTCTCTCCGGGAGAGATCCCCCTAGCCGACATGTGTCGGGAGCACGTCGACAGGACTAGGGCTTCCACTGAGGCCTGAACCTGTATAAACCCTTGTGTCAATCTCTGAGATTGTCCAACGCGGGGTGACCCGTCACACGGTCAGCACGCGTTGAGGAACATGTGTTGCGCACGTCATAAACCTGCCGAGGTATTTTTTTATATACCACGACATATATATATATATATATATATATATATATATATATATATATATATATATATATATATATGAGAACCACTTATGAATGATCAATGCAACAAGGTTTGTGTTTCCACCACTGGAGATGCACATGAATTTTGTAAAACAGTAAAGTCAAGTAAAAATCAACTTTTATCAATTTAAACCTCTATAGGTAAGACTATCGTACATGTTGGCAAAAATTCATACTCAACTGTAAGAAGTGCGAGTTTGACTAGAAAATACTACTGTACCTGGGATTCGTGCACTACCACAGAAACAGACATCCAGGATGGCACATCACAGACAGTTATGAACTTTTCACTGGAACACCGTCTGCGAAGGTCTGTCGGGAGAATATGTTAAGTTATCACAGTCGATTCTGATGTCAAAACCAACTGTCATAGTCAACCAGACGGTTTTGAACACCAAAACCATTTGTAATAGTCTACGTATCATAGACGGTTTTAAACTAAAACCCGACTGTGATAGATACAATCGATTCTCAACTGAGAACCGTCTGTGATAACTACAATTGATTGTGATAGTGTAGTATTAGAGACGGTTCTAATATTAGAACCGACTGTTCTAAATAGTGCCGGCACTTCGAATTCTCAACTGTGTTCATTTCGGTCTCCGATCTTCGCACGGCGCCTAGGCGAACATGAAGCGTTGCCTTGGAAATTCTATAAATAGCTTAACAGTGGAATAATTGCCATTTACTTTACAAGTTTTTATAATTCTCAAACTGTTTGACTCCTTAGCTTCTCTGCACCAATGGCATCGTCAATCTTGCACTCCCCGGTAAGAACTCTCAATCTTTTGGACTTACCCCTGTATTGTTAATCCCTGTTAGTACATTCTTCACTTGTTGATTTGCATAGGGAAGGGGAGCCGTCGAAGGCTTGGGCAAGGTGAAAACCAAGCTGAGGGCCCTCCAGGAGGAGCACAAGCTCCTTACGGAGAAGCACACTCAGTACGGCTTGACCTGGGCGATCTCTTCCAGCGCATTCAGTGCATGAAGACGGATGTGACAATGCTAAGGCGAGGATGAGGTGTCTTCGCGAGGAGAAGCAAGCCGCGGATATGTCCATCGCTGGCTGCGGTTTGACTATGAAGGACACCATCGCAAAGCTAAGGGGCCTTCTCGATGCGGTAGTAGTTGATCCTAAGAAGGACTGACAACTTGTCGCTGGAGGAGTCCTGCGTCCTGGCTGCAAGTCAAATTGACTTTATTCTAGATGCAGCCAGGGCTAAGACCACTCCTTGACCTAGCATTTTGTATTTTTACTTTTTTTTGTAGGTGATGAAAAAAAATTAATGAAAAATTTGTTCTTATGTCAATTTTCTAATTTTCCAGCACGTTCTTGGACTGCATGCTATCTTCCCTCTTTCTTTATCTTTCTTTAGCTTTTGGCGAACATTCGACCATACAAAGGTATGTGCACTGTGTACGATCAAGGAACGACTATCGCGATCATATACATAGAAGCGGCAATCTTTGGCGCGTGAGAGTAGTCCTTCGAAGCCCTGCAAATAATATAGAAACAATATAGAAGTCGCAGGTCCCATGCAAATAATATAGAAAGAATATAGAAGTTGGGCTTATTTGGCTGGATGCCATTGTGGCATGCCAAACGCGAGTGTGGTGCAACATATTTTTTTTGGCAAACAAAAAAAATTTAGAAACAATATAGAAGTTGGGCCTATTTGGTTGGATAGTCCCAAAAGTGTTCGACGCTTCGAGTTCTCAACGTGCTTTGAATATCACAGATGGTTCTGAGGTAAAAAACGTCTGTGATAGTCACATTACAGACGGTTTTTATGTAAGGACCGACTGTGATAGTCCCAACAGTGCCCGATGCTTCGAATTCTCAACGTTCTTTCAATATCACAAATGGTTTATAACGCAAAACCGTCTGTGATAGTCACATTACAGATGGTTTTTATGTAAGGACCGACTGTGATAGTCCCAACAGTGTCCGACGCTTCGAATTCTCAACGTTCTTTCAATATCACAGGCGATTTTTAACTCAAAACCATCTGTGATAGTCACATTACAGACGATTTTTATGTAAGGACCGACTGTGATAGTCCCAACAGTGTCCGACGCTTCGAATTCTCAACGTTCTTTCAATAGCACAGACTGTTTTTAACTCAAAACCGTCTGTGATAGTAACATTAGAGACTGTTTTTATGTCAGGACCGATTGTGATAGTCCCAACAGTGTCGGACCCTTCGAATTCTCAACATACAATCGTGGATAACCGCACTTGATAACTGCGCAGATGAAGAGACTTAATTACACTACCACAGAAACAGACATCCAGGACGGCACATCACAGACGGGTATGAACTGTTCAATGGAAAACCATCTGTGAAGGCCTGTCGGGAGAATATGTTCAGATATCACAGACGGTTCTGACGTCAAAAACAACTGTGACAGTAAACCAGACGGGTCTGAACACAAAACCGTCTGTGATAGTATACTTATCACAGACGGCTCTAACCTAAAAACCGACTGTGATATATACAATCGGTTCCCAGCTAAGAACCGTCTGTGATAGTCTACTTATCACAGACGGTTCTAAACTAAAACCCGATTGTGATACATACAGACAGTTCGGAACTCAAAACCGTCTGTGATAATTATACCATCACAGACGGTTCGGAACTCAGAGCCGACTGTGATTTATACAGTCGGTTGTAAACAACGAAGCGTCTGTGATAGTGTAGTTATCACAGACGGTTCTGATGTATGAACCGACTGGAAAAGTACCGGTGCTTCGAATTCTCAACTGTGATCATTTCTGTCTCCGATCTTCGCGCGCGGCGCCTAGGAGAACACGAAGCATCGCTTTGGAAGTTCTATAAATTGACAGTGGAAAAATTGTCATTTACTTTACAAGTTTTTATAGTTCTCAGACTGTTTGACTCCTTAGCTTGTCTGCGCCAATGGCATCCTCGATGGCATTGTCAACCTCGCCCTCCCCGGTATGAACGCTCAATCTTTTTGACTTACCCTTGTATTGTTAATCTATGTTCAATACATTCTTGACCTGTTGATTTGCACAGGGAAGGGGAGCCGTGGAAGACACTGCCAAAGTCAAGGCCGAGCTGAGGGCCCTCCAGGAGGAGCACAAGCTCCTCACGGAGAAGCACACTCGGCTACGGCTTGACCTTGACGATCTCTTCCAACGCATTCAGCGCATGAAGACGGATGGTGACAATGCTAGGGCGAGGACGAGGCATCTTCGCGAGGAGAAGAAAGCCGCGAATATGACCATCGCTGGCTGCGGTTTGACAATGAAGGATACCATCGCGAAGCTGAGGGAGGTCGCAGGCCTTCTCGACGCTGAAGTAGTTGATCCTGGTAAGGACAACTTGTCACTCGAGGAGTCCTGCGTCCTGGCTGCAAGTCAAACTGACTTTATTCTAGATGCAGCCAGGGCTAAGACCACTCTTTGACCTAGCATTCTGTATTTTTACTTTTTTTTGTAAGTGATGAAACAAATTATTGAAAACTTTGTTCTTATGTCAACTTTCTAATTTTCCAGCACATTCTTGGACTGCATGCAATCTTCCCTCTTTCTTTATCTTTCTTTAGCTTTTGTCGAACATTCGACCATACAAAGGTATGTACACTGTGTGCGATCAAGGAACGACTATTGCGATCTTTGGCTTGTGATCGGAGCCCTTGAAATAATATAGAAACAATATAGAAGTTGCAGGTCCCATGCAAATAATATAAAAAGAATATAGAAGTTATATATCAACGTGCTTTGAATATCACAAACGGCTCTGAGGTAAAAAACATCTGTGATAGTCACATTAGAGACGGTTTTTATGTAAGGCCCGACTGTGATAGTCCCAACAGTGTCCGCCGCCTCGAATTCTCAACTTCTATTAATATCACAGACGGTTGTTAACTCCAAACCGTCTGTGATAGTAAAATTACAGACGGATTTTATGTAAGGACCGACTGTGATTGTCGAACATTTATCGACGCTTCAAATGCTCAGCGGTTCAACTGGAAGCAAAACTCCAGGGAGGGAACTCGAGGCAATTGTTGACGCAGACGGTTTTGATCTCCCAACCGTCTGTGATAGTCCCAACAGTGCAATTCTCTACATGCAATTGTTGATAACCGCACATAATAACTGAGCAGATGAAGAGACTTAATTATTTACTTCAAATTTAATTTGCATCGAATTATGTAATCTGACTCTTCAACTTCCTTTGCCGTGTTGCAGTTTATCTCCCGAGAAGTTATATATCATGAATTTATTGACCTTGAAAACCAGTAGTGCGCTTTTTAGAACTCGAGGCACCCGCGCATATGAACCGTCACCTTCTGTTTCTATAAATAGCGAGGCTCCTAAATCCCTGTCTTTATTCCCTCCTCAACTCCCACCTTGATGGTGAGCCGAGATTCCAGTGAGGTTATTGAAATTGATCAGAGTGATGAGGAAGAGATAAGGAATGAACTCGATCAGGATCTTCAGAAAGTAAGTCCTCTCTGAAACTCTAATGCAGATCTTTATTTTATGACTTGATTACCTCGAAACAAATACATTTCGAAATCCACAGGTGCTTGAGGAAATGCTCCCTCCAAAGAAGAGACTTAGAAATGATGAAAGATCGTACAGTGGAGCTGCAGTGAAGACTCTAGAGGGTGCTGAGGCTTGTGTTGCCACATTGCCCCTTGCAACCCCTCCAGTTGCATCGACTCCACCTTTGGAGATCCACAATAATCCTTCCAATATCCCCTCTCCAACACCTTTGTATCATCAGCTTTTCTGGGGTAAGGCTCACACTTCCACGTCCAAATCCACTCCGAAGCTTGGCAATCATCTTCACCCTCCCAGCATACGCCCCTAGCAGAAGCTGGAGAAGCATATGTGCAGGAGGAGAAAGCTGCCTTGTGCAGAACTCTCCAAAAAAAAAAAGAGGCGCTGGAGAAGCATTCTGAGGGGATGTCTTTTGCCATTCTGCACTTGGCAGAGTGCATGCTTTGAGTTGCAGCTTCATCTCCACCTTTGTTGTATCAACTTTAATTTCTTGGATGATCCTACTGATGCCAAATCCACTCCTTTGGTGAGAGATGATGTTGATAGTCTTAGAGCCATTGGTAGTTCTCCTGGGGCGGCCAGTGTAGATCCTACTGATGCCAATACGTCCCTAGGAAAACTTTGTAAATTACTTTCGGAACAGGTCGACACTAATCAATTGGTCGCTTAATTAATAGTATCTCTTATGTATGGAAAGATTGTAAGAAATAAGAAATTTCTTTTCCTTATATATCTGGCTTTCGATTGATTATGTAACTGATAATCACCAAACGATGTCTGTGTAAAAATGTTAACAAGAAAATACTGCTGCGATCAAGACGGTTTTTAACTCAAAACCGTCTCTGCTTGAAAGATTACAGACGGTTTTAATTTCAGACATATATATAAAACAAATATGAAAAACAAGATAAAACCAAATAGTCTGAACGTTCATTTTTTTAAATACTAACATTGAAACAAGATAGAACAAAATATGAAAAACAAGTGGAACAACTGATGACCAGTAGTCGAATGCAAACAAACAATCTGGGATATTATAGACGGTTCGGACATTAAAACCGTCTGTGATAACACAGACGGTTATGAGGTAAAAAACGACTGTGATTACCACATACACAGACGGTTCTGAGATAAAAACCGACTGTGATAATCACATACACAGACGGTTCTGAGGTAAAAACCGATTGTGATAATCACATACACAGACGGTTATTAGATAAAAACCGTCTGTGATAATCAAATACACAGACGGTTCTTAGGTAAAAACCGACTGTGATAGTAAAGCGGACGGTTTGGAGGTCATAACCGTCTGTGATATTTCTTTCATAGTTACACAAATTGCACCGATATTACCGACGGTTAATAGAGTGAAACCCGTCAGTAATATTCTGTTCTTCAATAATGCACTGATATTACCGACGGTATTATATAGAACCGTCTGTATTGAACCTGGTATAAAAGGTATTTTGGCGGATGTTTTGAGGTAGTCGTACTCTCTTCCTCGACCTACACTGTCCAGTTCGAAGAGATTTGGGACAAGGAAGAGCGAAATCTCGAAAGGCCGGGGGAGCATTTGGGGGCAAAAATTTGAGGATCGAACCAAGGTTGGTACTTGCTCCCAAGGCATACACATTACTTGATTTCATCATCAATATCGATCTCCATTGATTTACTAATTAGCATGTGTATGAATTTGATTAATTGCAGATGGTCCGAGACTGGATGTATAATGACAACCGAGTGGGTGAGGAATACATGAAAGGTGTTTTTGATTTCCAAAAGGTTGCTGAGCAAGACATGGCGAAGAAGGGTTTACCATATATGTACTGTCCTTGTGTAGACTGCCAGAATATTAAGATGTTCACCAACTCATCTCAAATTGTCGCCCACTTGATAAGACGTGGTTTCAAAAAGGGGTACACGTGTTGGGTCCACCATGGAGAAGAGCCAACTGCAAAAACAACTGCCACTCAGGTTGAGGAACAGGACATGTCGGATCCGAACAACGACTTCGACGAGGAAATGCCAGAGGATGACCATTTAGATGACATGTTGCGTGATGTGGAAGGAAATTACAGTGAAAGGGAGTTTGGCAAATTCAAGCGCTTGATTGAGGACTCAGAAAAGCCGTTGTTCCCTGGTTGCAAGTCGAAGTACACAAAGTTGGCCTCTGTGCTTGAACTGTTAAAATTGAAGGCAAGCAACAGCTGGACCGACAAGAGTTTCACAGCACTGTTAGATCTTTTGGCGGACATGCTCCCGGAGGGAAACGAGTTGCCAAAAAACACCTACCAAGCGAAAAAACTGTTGTGTCCTTTGAGAATGGAAGTAGAAAGGATACACGCATGCCCTAATGATTGCATCCTTTACCGTAATGACTACAAGAATATGCATGTTTGTTCGGTGTGCGGCGCATCCCGCTATAAGCGTACTAAGGACCGAACAGACGACGGCGACTGCGCGGAGATAAAGCAAGGACCTCCTGCTAAGGTATTGTGGTATTTGCCAGTCATTCCCCGCTTGCAGCGTTTGTTTGCAAACCGTAAAGAGGCAAAATTACTGCGTTGGCACTCGGAAGACCGGAAGAAGGATGGAAAGCTGAGACACCCCGCTGATTCTTCGCAGTGGAGAAACATCGACAGGGAATTTGTTAACTTCGGAGCAGAATTGAGGAATATAAGGTTCGGGTTGAGTACCGATGGAATTAATCCTTTTGGTAACATGAGCAGTCGGCATAGCACTTGGCCAGTTCTTTTGTGTATCTACAACTTTCCTCCTTGGTTGTGTATGAAGCGCAAGTACATCATGATGTCTCTACTTATCTCAGGACCAAAACAACCCGAAAACGATATTGATGTGTACCTAGCACCATTGATAGAGGATCTCCTAACAATGTCGAACGAAGGGGTGCAGGTATGGGACGCATACAAACGAGAGAACTTCATCCTACGTGCTATGATATTCTGCACCATCAACGATTTCCCTGCCCTTGGAAATTTGTCGGGCCGTACTATGAAAGGAGCCAAAGCCTGCCCCCACTGCGAAGATGAGACTGAGAGCGTGTGGCTGAAGAATTGCAGGAAAACAGTGTACATGCGTCACCGTAGGTTTCTTCTGAAGAATGACGCGTACCGTAAGAGGAAGAGGGAATTTGACGGCCACAAGGAAGATGGTTCAGCCCCGAAGCCTACGCGCGGGAAAGATGTTTACTCACGGGTGAAGGACATAAACGTTGTGTTTGGAAAGGGTGGTAATAAATTGAAACCCCGCACGAAGAACACTTGGAAGAAGAGATCGATATTATGGGACTTACCGTATTGGGAGCATTTAGAGGTTCGTCATTGCATTGATGTCATGCATGTAGAGAAGAATGTTTGTGACAGTTTAATCGGCCTATTGCTGAACATTCCAGGGAAGACAAAGGATGGCATCAATGTGCGGCGTGACATGATCGAAATGAGAATCAGGCCCGAGCTAGCACCGAGAGAGGACGATAAAGGCCGTATATACCTCCCCCCGCATGCTACACTTTGTGCAAGATTGAGAGGACAGAACTCTGTAAGTGTCTCTATGGTGTTAAAGTTCCATCGGGTTACTCCGCAAATATGAAAAAGCTTGTGTCCATGGGCGATTTGAAATTGCTAGGTATGAAGTCTCATGATTGTCACGTGTTGATGAAACAAATGCTTCCTGTTGCCATCAGGAGTATTCTGCCACATAAGGTCAGAGAGACGATCACGAGGCTATGTTTTTTCTTCAATGCAATTTCTTCGAAGGTCATTGATCCCGATGGACTGGATTCTTTGCAGAGCGAGGTGGTTCGAACTCTCTGTCAGCTTGAGATGTATTTTCCTCCGTCGTTTTTTGATATCATGGTCCATCTCACCGTCCACCTTGTCAGAGAAATCAAGATATGTGGACCCGTGTTCCTACGTTATATGTATCCATTCGAGAGGTACATGGGTGTACTTAAGGCCTACGTGAGGAATCGGTCTCGGCCCGATGGTAGCATTGTCGAAGGTTATGCAGCGGAAGAGGTTGTTGAGTTCTGCGTCGATTACATGGCCGAGGTAGAAGCAATAGGAGTTCCTGTGTCTCGTCACGAGGGGAGGCTTGATGGTGTTGGCACTATTGGACGGAGAACCATCACTCCTGATTTCGATATGTACTCGAAAGCTCATTTTTGGGTCTTGCAACACATGACGGAGGTGTCTCCGTACATTGACGAGCACAAGGAGATGCTACGACAAGACAATCCTCGCCGATCCGAGGTTTGGATCACGGGACAACATAACAGTCGATTCAACGCGTGGATGAAGGTGCGAATCACCGGAGAGTCCACAAGTAAGAACCTTAAATGGTTGGCAAAAGGGCCCACGTTTACTGTACAGACATGGCAGAGATACGACATCAATGGGTACACATTTTACACGAAAGCTCAAGATCGAAAGAGCATTGTGCAAAATAGTGGAGTGAGCGTAGAAGCTTTCCATGAGGGGTTCATCAAGACAGGCCCAACAAGGGTAGTACGTGGATTGAACTCGTACTACGGGTTCATTGAAGAAATTTGGGAGCTCGATTACGTACTGTTCAAGATTCCCCTGTTTCGATGCCGATGGGTCTAAATCCCACAGGGTGTGATGGTTGACAGTTACGGTTTCACTTCTATGGATCTGGATCGCGTTGCTTATAAAGATGAGCCATTCATACTTGCAAATCAAGCCATTCAGGTCATTTATGTCACTGACCCGGCCAATAAGAAGTGGCACATCGTCCTTCATGGCAAGAGAAGGATTGTTGGAGTTGAAAATGTCGTAGACGAGGAGGAATACAATCAATTTGATGAGATTCCTCCATTTGGAGATGGCGTACAGGTCGATACTGAAGACACCGACGAAACCAGTTACGTGCGTATGGATCACCAGGAAGGGTTATACTTTAAAGGTAATGAACTGTACATCTTATCTCTCTGTTTCCATCGGTATAGCTTATATCTCCTGTAATTCTCGTCTTTGCAGGGCTGCGGCAAGTGGAAAGTTGAGGATAACATGGCTGTGTACGTGGAAATTGTCGGTGAAAGTTCCCATTTGTATGTAACATTAACTTGAGCATGCTCCACATACATTGTATGTTAAATTTATTTGAGCATGCTCCACATTGTAACCAATTATTGGATCTACGTACACAGTAACCAATTTACAGAGCATTTGGACTACATTTGAAATATCTGAGTGTTCATTTAAAACAAGTTTTCGAGCATTCAGAGTTGAAAGCTACAGATCAGTTTCAAGTTGTAAAACTAACGTTCAATAGAGAGATTATCAAGGACGGTTTTGACCTAGCACAGACGGGTATGATTCTATAACCGACTGTGATAATCTCGTTCACAGTCGGTTCTCAACTCACAACCGTCTGTGATAATCTCTCCTCTAGTAGATTACCACAGACGGTTTTTATTTGAGAACCGACTGTGATAATATTACTATCACAGACGGTTATGTATATATAACCGACTGTGATGTTTTCAACAGTGTCCGACTCTTCGAGTTCTTGACGTGCACCGTCGGTTTTCAATTCCAAACCGTCTGTGATAATCAGACCACAGTCGGCTCTCAACTCAAAACCGTCTGTGATAATCTCTCTAGTGACTATCACTATGTCGATTATTACAGACGGTTCTGATGCGAGAATCGACTGTAATAATATCGTCGCGGTTAATAGTTCAAGGCGGGGATTGTCCCGCTCATTCCAGTTCGCAACTGTTGCCCTAGCTCTCTCCGCCCTCGCACCGTCCGCCGCGATCACCTCCTTCGCCTCCCACCTTCTCCTCCTCTCCGTCCGTCGCGATCACCTGCATCACCTTTCCACCGTCAGGCGCGATCACCTCCATCGCCCTCCCGCCTCCGACGCGATCACCTCCATCGCCTCCCCACCGTTTCTATCATTCTTGGTTAATTATAAGTATATGGGTTTTGGTATAGAATTATTAGTTGCAGATTTACTTAAACTGTTATCTCTTTCACTTATGTTAGGAACTATGTCTGGTGACGAAATGCACCACTCGGGGAGTCAGGGTGACCTCGCTGGCGATGAGACGACTGGGCCGGAGGTCGCCTCGTCCGCCGTGACCCCGCAGAAGAAGAGAAAGGGGCGAGGCCGGACGACATGCGCGCGTCTGAACAAGCGGGAAAAGCAGCACGTCTAGTTCGACGACAATGGTGTGCCGGAAGCTCCGGACAAACTTGTCGGTCAGTACCGCTCACTATGCGGCAAAGTGGCAAGGGAGCGGGTGCCCATCACCACCTCCGACTGGGGTCAAGTGCCCCCAGAGTGCAAGGATGCGCTGTGGGAAGAAGTGCAGGCGGCGTTTCACATTCCGGAGGATCGCCAGTTCACCATCCACCGGAGGACACTGATGTCAATAAACAAGGCGTGGAGGAACTTCAAGAGCCACCTTGTCAGGCTCTATGTGAAGGAGTCGAAGACCCCCTTCGATGACTTCCCTTTCGTGACTCCCGAGGCATGGCAGCAGTTCGTCGAGATGAAGGCCAAGCCAGAGTTCCAGGAGCTTAGTGCGAAGGGCCAGGCTAACCAGGCCAAGAACACCCACCCACACAGACTAGGCACCGGTGGGTATGTGGGGAAGAAGGCGCTGTGGAGGAAGCAGGACGAGGAGGCTTCCCAGTCTTCGGCCGGCAGTCCTTATGCGGGCATAACGGACGTGCGCGCCCGCAATTGGTGCCGAGCAAGATTGACGATGAACTCCTCCGGAAGCGTCTCCGTGAGTAACCCTGCGGACAAGGAAGTGATCGACCGGCTGGTAAGATTGTCCGATCACGTACTATCCTCATAACACGCATGCAATGGGCTGTATTGCTAAGTTCTCCTGTTGCAGGTGACGCTGAGTGCGCAGGTGGCATCCGGAGAGTTCAACCCGAGGAGGGACAGGGATATCCTCACAGCGACGCTAGGAAACAAGGAGCATCCAGGCCGCGTGCGCGGCCTTGGCGCCACTGTGCCTTGGAGGTATGGTTTCCCTGATGATGAGGAGGCAGGTAAGAGGAGAAAGAGATCCCACCAAGCCCGCGATGAACGGCTCAAGGAGGAGATGCGATCGGAGTTCGCTGTTCGGGACAAAGCACTCCTGCAGCAGTTGTCGGAGATGCGGTCCATGTATGAAGAGCTAAGAAAGGCGACCCAGGGCACCCCCGTTCTAGAAGCGGAAGTACCGACCCCCATTCTTGGCCACCGTAGTAGCTGCGCGTCTGCGCCGGGGTCTTCGCAGACGGAGCCCTCTCCAAAGTATCCGGTGGACTCTCTGCAGGTAATGACCGTTAATGTGCACTGTTTGTCTATGTTAATTCATTCGAAAGTGAGAAGCGGTGAAATTCAACATGTTAATGCGCACTGTTTGTAGGAACCCGCCTCCTGCAAGCTTATGGTGCTGGCCGGTGTCTTCCCAATCGAGGCTGCCCGTGGGATGGCGCAACCATGCACGGCGGGGGCCACAATCCATGGTGCCCCTCTATGTGAGGGTTTTGCATGGGTCCAGGTGGACAGTGTCGTTGACCATTGCAAGGATTTTCCATTGGAGAAGCCGCCGAACGACGAGATTACCACTCTCGGGGATGCGATGCACACGTTCGTGCAATGGCCCAAGAAAGACATCGTCCTGTATGAGGTAATTCCCCCACCAGTTTCATAATTTGTACTGTAATAATAGCCCTCAGAGTTAGTGTCCTAATACATAGGTTCTTACATCACAGACATCACAGACCGACACGCGGCCTACTAGCCAGCATACCCCTCCGATGACGAAGCTGACTCCGATTAAGAGGCAACCATTCAAGAAGCTGGCTATGAGGGGAAAAGCAAAGAAGAGCCCGGTGAAGGAGAGCGAGAAGAGTGCGCCAGCTCTCATGCCGTTCTCTCTGGGGATGCCCATGGCCTCCGATACCGCAATTTCAAGCATGGGGTTAGCATGCCAGAGCCTGCATGCATGGTACATGAGGAGGACAAACCAGACCAGGACGCAGCGTCCGACGCACATCATGGTCAAGTACACCGTGGCAGAGTTCCATAACGACGTTGGGACCTACTTGGTGACCTTCGAAGACCTGCACAATTTACTGAACAAAGATGCGCTCGACTTGTCAATCCTACGGTCTTGGGTGCTGTAAGTATCCTACTATCCGTGCATATACGGATATATGTCATTTATTAATTGGTTACTTCCGTGCAGCTGCATGGCCAACTATGCCAAATCCAAGGGCATACCTGTTGGTTTCTTGGACCCCCAGATGGTCACCGAGGTGATGTTTAGGACCGACACAGACTTCGTTGTCGACTACATCAAAAGAGTTTTGCTTGCTTAGGTCGACAAGGAGTATATACTTGTACCCTACAACCAGAGGTGAGTGCTTTCATCAGTACTTCACCCGTAGATTAGTGTCTCCATGTGCACACCCCCAAATTTAGATTAAATTTTTAATTCTCTCAATGTAATATGTAGCTACCACTGGATCCTGCTGCTACTTATTCCGAAAAGCAACAAGGTGTTCTACCTTGACTCATTGCAGAGGAAAGGGTACTCGTATTGCGCCGCACGAGATGTATTCGGAAGGTGATGTGGACCTGTCTTGCATGCATCTAGATTTACTGTCCTCAAATTGTCAATTTCGGCTATCCTCAAACTGTCAATTTTGACTATCTACAGGGCTTTCACGAAGTACTTTGCCGAGGTAGGGAGACAACACGAGCGGCGAGCCGATAAGTTTCAGTGGTTACAATTTTCGGTACAAATTTCAACTGGCATCTGTTTTACTTTATAACTTGTCCCCACCTAACTCTCGGTCTGTAAATTGGCAGTGCCATCAGTAGCCGGACGACAATACATGTGGGTTCTACGTGATGCGCCACATGTATGACCTGATCATCACCCCTCACCGGCCAGATTTCCCCGAGGTATATACAACTGCTCCCCTTAATTTGTCTCGATTTGACAGAATTTACAACTTCAGCTCATTTTTTATGTACCAACTCTTGCTGCAGGGGGTCGACTTCCCTTCAGAAAGCCTTGACCCTCGGCAGATTGGTAATGTCCGAGGGATGCTCGCTGAGTTTTTCCTTGCGGAGGTCATATCACCCAAGGGGAAGTTTAGGGACCCGCAAGGTTCGTATTAGTGCGGCCTTACATTTATTTGTACATCTAACACACTTTAATTGTCGATTACATTTATTTGTTCAATTGTACATATTTCTGAGTTCTGTGCTGTATATATGAAATGCTATACAAATATATTTGAGTATTGTGCATATGAAACTGTATATATTTGAGTACTGTACAAATATAATTCTGAGTTCAATTGTACAAATATATATGAGACTGTATATATTTGAATACTATGCATGTATGAAATTCACGAACTGTATATATGAAAATGCAATTTGTACAGAGGACATCTGTGACTGTTATAATCTCAGACGGTTTGTAAGATCAAAACCGTCTGTGCATGCACAGACGGTTTTGATCTTACAAACCGTCTGAGATTATAACAGTTACCGATAATAACCCATCGCAGATGGTTTGGACCTCAGATCCGTCTGTGATATCACACTATCACAGACGGTTTCAAGATTAACACCGTCGCTAATATCGCAGATTGGTTTAATATGAGTATCACAGACGATTTTGATCTCAGAACCGTCTGTGTTAAGAGTATCACAGACGGTTTTGATCTCAGAACCGTCTGTGTTAAGAGTATCACAGACGGTTCTGAGATCAAAAACGTCTGTGTTGATATGCAAACCGTCTCTGGTCATTCTGAGTACCACAGACGGTTCTGATATCCAAACCGTCTCTGGTAATCTGAGTATCACAGTCTGTTATGACATCAAAGGCGTCTGTGATACTCATACTAACACAAACGATTCTGATGTCAAAATCGTCTGTGTATACTAAAGTATCACAGACGGTTCTCTTCTCAAAACCGTCTGTGATAGTCTAATTATCACAAACGGTTCCGAAAACAGAACCGTCTGTGTAGTATGACTATCACAGACGGTTCTGACCTTATCACAGACGGTTCTGACCTTATAACAGACTGTGAAATATGAGTATCACAGACGGTTCTGACCTTAATACAGATGGTTATGACCTTATAACAGTCTGTGAATGGATAGATCACAGACGGTTGAAAACATCAAAAACCGTCTGTGATAGTACATGATTATCACTGACGGGTAAGAACCGTCTGTGGTAGTATGACTATCACAGACGGTTCTGACCTTATAACAGACTGTGAAATATGAGTATCACAGACAGTTCTGACCTTATCACAGACGGTTATGACCTTATAACAGTCTGTGAATGGATAGATCACAGACGGTTAAAAACATCAAAAACCGTCTGTGATAGTACATGATTATCACTGACTCGAATATCACTGACGGGTAAGAACCGTCTGTGATGAATGTTTTGACCCGACTGTGATGATGAATTCTGTAGTAGTGTTATTTACTTCAAATTTAATTTGCATCGAATTATGTAATCTGACGCTTCAACTTCTTAAGTGGGCACTGTTTCGTCGTGTGGTAGTTTATCTCCCGAGAAATAATCATGAATTTATTGACCTTGAAAACCAGTAGTGCACTTTTTAAAACTCGAGGCACCCGCGCATATGAACCGTCACCTTCTGGTTCTATAAATAGCGAGGCTCTTCAATATTTAAGACTTACAAATTCTTGGCTAAGTCTTTTAGGAATCCTGTCTTTATTCCCTCCTCAAGTCCCACCTCGATGGCAAGATGAGATTCCAATGAGGTTATTGAAATTGAGAGTGATGAGGAAGAGATAAGGAATGAACTCGATCAGGATGTTCAGAAAGTAAGTCCTCTCTGAAACTCTAATGCAGATCTTTCTTTTATGACTTGATTACCTCCAAACAAATGCATTTCAAAATCCACAGGTGCCTGAGGAAATGCTCCCTCCAAAGAAGAGACTCAGAAATGATGAAAGATCCTCCAGTGGAGCTGCAGGGAAGACTCTAGAGGGTGTTGAGGCCTGTGTTGCCACATTGCCCCTTGCAACCCCTCCAGTTGCATCTTCATCTCCACCTTTGGAGGTCCACAACAATCCTTCTAATATCCCCTCTTCAACACCTTTGGATTAGCAGCTTTTATTGGATGATCGACTTTCCAGGGGAAGTCTCATACCCTTGCGACCAGATGGTCCTCAGCTTTTGTTGGGTGATCAACTTTCTAGGGTAAGTCGCACAGTTCCACGTCCAAATCCACTCCAAAGCTTGTCAATCACCTTCACCCTCTCTGCTAGTCGTTATGTCTTTCAAAACTAACCTATTGGGGGAAAATACTAGCAAGATCTGAAACATCACCCCAGGACGGGGGGAGGAGCCCCTATCCCCTGGAGCCCCTTCTCCGGGCTCGGGGGAGACTTCCCCCGGTGCACCTCCTCCGGGCTTGGGAGAGGCCTCTCCCGGAGCCCCTCCTCCGGGCTAGGTAGAGCCCTCTCTCGGAGCCCCTTCTCCGGGCCGGGGAAGACCTCCCCTGGAGCCCCTTCTCCGGGCTAGGGAGAAACTTCCCCCGGAGCCCCTTCTCCGGGATCGGGGGAGACTTCCTCTGGCGCTCCTCTGGTGGGCACTGATTTCGAGGGCCGCCACGTGTCTGAGATCGGTGCCCTGGACCTCATCAAAAGACTGTTTTGCCCTCGATCCTACGGTTGTAGCAGGGGTAGTTTAGTAATTTGCATTTTTTGGGGTCTATATATATCCTTGTAACCCTCTTTTGTAACCTAAGACTTTCATTTGATTCCAATCATAAAAACTAATAGGCGTGCTCTAGAACCCTCTCTCCGGGAGAGATCCCCCTAGCCGACACGTGTCGGGAGCACGTCGACAGGACTAGGGCCTCCACTGAGGCCTGAACCTGTATAAACCCTTGTGTCAATCTCTGAGATTGTCTAACGCGGGGTGACCCGTCACATGGTCAGCACGCATTGAGGAACACGTATTGCGCATGTCATCAAATCTGCCGAGGTATTCTTTATACCACGACAGTTGGCGCCGTCCGTGGGGACTTCGTGACAAATAGTCATGGCTCCAAGAAGGATGAGGCACTTAACCTCCATCCCTAACGACGCCGGCCCTAGCAACCCTGCACCGCTGGCGCAAGGGGCTGTCGTCGCGACACCTCCTCCCGGGGACACTCGGGGGGAGGCAACACCCATTTCTCCCGTCACCCTTGGCGGGGGAACGGCTCCCGCAAGCCTGCCTGAAGGTCCCGGTTCGGGGGGACCAGGTGTCTCCCAGGCAATACCTTCAGCTTCGGGTGACCCGCTACTCGGGGCGCTGGTGGAGGGCCAGCTGCGCGCACAACATACTCTCGAGGAGTTGTTGCGCGCCATAGCGCGGCCTCTGGCCCCCGCGTACCCGCACCCGTTCCAATTCGGAGGAATGGCACCTCCGTTCATGATGGGACACCCAGGAGCCTTCTTCGCTCCGGGGCCTTTCCCCTTCCCGGGAAGCACTCCCACCTCCGGAGGACCTTCGCTCCCGGGAGGTCTGCCTGTCTCCGGGGGCTATCCCTTCCCGGGAAGCGCTCCCACCTCCGGAGGACCTTCGCTCTAGGGGGGTCTGCCCGTCTCCGGGGGCTACCCTCTCCCGGGAGGTGTTCCCACCTCCGGAGGACTTCCTCTCCCGGGGGGCGTCCCCACTCCCGGTGGACACCCTCTGCCGAGAGGGCTTTCGTTCCCCGGGGGTCCCCCCGTTCCTGAATCGCCTCTTGCCCCGGAAGGAATTCCCCTCCCTGGGACTGGGCCTGTCCCAAGAGGTGTCTCCTGGGCGACCCCCGCAATACAGGCCGTTCCCCCGCTGGAAAGTCTTCCCACGCCACGGGCCGTCTCCATAGCCGGAACCCTTCCGGCCCGTGATTCCTTTCCCACGCCGGTAACGGGCGCACATCCGCTTCCTCCCCCGGGTCCCCCTCCTCGGGCTCCCCCGGTGAACCAAACGAGGTTCACTCGGGAGGAGGTGGAGCGCATGCGTGCGGCAAGGTCCGAAGGCGCCCCGTCCCGACACGGCCGGGAATCACTCGCACGTAGGCGCGGTTCTCTTATCCCAACAGACAAGGGCAAGAGACCCATGCAAGAGGCCTCCGTCACTTCCGGAGGTTCCCCCGAGGTACAAGAGGTGAGCTCCACCAACTCCGAAGAACGAAGACGACACCGGAAGGCAGGCGGTCCGTTGGGACCCCTTTCCGATTCGGACAATGAACGCGCTTCCCCTGTGAAGGGGGATAACGATGCGGACTCCCCAAAGGAAATGGAAGGGGCCAACCAACCCCTTTGCCGCCGCCTTCGGCGTGTTCGGTGGCCGAAGCCATATCGCCCGCCCTATATCGAGCACTACAACGGGGAGGCCGACCCCTACGAGTTCGTGCAGGTGTACTCCACGGCCATCTCGGCGGTTGGGGGGGATGAAAGCGTCCAATGTAACGTCTTCCCCCTCTACCTCTCGGGAATAGCTCGGTCGTGGTTCTATAACCTCAAGAGTGGGTCCATCAAGTCCTTCGCGCAGCTGAAGCACGAATTTTGCGCGAATTTCCAGGGGAATTACATCCGTCCCCTGGATTCGTCGCAATTGTACACCGTTCGCCAACGGTCGGGGGAGACGATACGAAGTTTCGCCAACGGTAAGGTGGCTTATGTCCCCGACTCGACGGTGATTGAAGCGTGCAAGAGTGGCATTCTCCTGGGAGAGCTCCACCGAAGACTCTCCTGGAGCTGCCCATCCTCAGTCGACGAGCTCTTCAACGTACTTGAGAAGTACGCGAGGGCCGAAGAGGACGACCTCTGGAAGAAGCATCAGAGGACCTCCGGCCCTGGGGAGAGGGACTCGAAGGACCCCTCCAACAAACTTCCCTGGAGGGGGCCCCGCAGCGAGCCAAGGCCTCGGGACACTTTCGTCCTCGAAGGCGGAGGCGGCTCTCGGGAGCCTAACCAGGGACAGCGCCCCTTTTTCAAGCCCAAAGGCGGTGGAGGAAGCCAATCCTCCCGTCCGTGAGAGGCCCCCAAGCCAGGGGGCAAGGAGCCTGGAGCCACTTTGTGGTGCGCTTTCCACAAGTCCAACTCCCATGCAACCCGAGAATGCCACGCGCTCCTCCAACATTTCGCGGCATTTCATCGAGCAACATGGGTCGGGGGGAGGAGGCCCTACCTCCTTACCCCTTCCATCGCCGGCTTTGGCGGCACTCCCCGCTCCTCTAGGGGGACGTCAGAAGCAAGGCCAGGAAAAGGATTTGAGCGACGAGCTCCCCTTCCAAACCTCCCAGAGGCACATTAATGTCATTGTGGGGGGATCTGCCTCCGGACGAGATTCCAAACGCCAGCGCAAAGAGTATGCGCGAGAAGTGGAGGTGATAGGGGCCGTTAACACGTCCCGGCCGTCAAAATGGTCGGACGTCCCGTTGACGTTCACCGTCGAAGACGCGAGTGGGGTGCGCTTCCCCCACAATGACGCGCTGATCGTCTCCGCCACCGTGTTCAACTGTCGCCTTGCCCGAATCTTGGTGGACGGCGGGAGTGCCGCGGACGTCCTCTATCTAAAGGCGTTCAAAGAAATGCAGGTGGACGGGAAGCTCCTACAACCCGCGGCGGGGCCCCTACAAGGATTCGTCCCGGGGAAAACTATACATCCCGTGGGGAAGGTCGACCTCCCGATGACATTCGGCACCCCAGATAATTACCGGACCGAAATGGTTTGGTTTGACGTGGTGAATCTCCCCTCCTCCCACAACGCCATAATGGGGAGAACCATCATCAACCGCTTAGGAGCAGCGGTCCACCACAACTATCTTTGCATGAAGATCCCCGGGCCAAGCGGGGTGATCTCCGTGCATGGAGACCAGGGTGTGGCTCGCTCCCTCTACGAGCGCGCCTCCGCAGTGATCGGGGACGTTAACCTGGTTAAGGCCCCGGGGGGAGGGAGCTCCTCCCCGACCCTAAACGTGCCAGTTGCGCTCCCCGGGAAGTTCCTTCCCAAGCCTCGCCCTGAGGGGGACCTCCGGGAAGTCTCTCTCTTCCAGGACGAGGGGAAGACTATCAAGATCGGGGCGGATCTCCCCGAGGAACACGCGACGTAACTCACTGACTTTCTTCGTGAAAATGCAGATGTCTTCGCATGGAAGCCCGCGGACATGGGGGGTGTGCCCAGGGATGTTATCGAGCACAAGCTAGCAGTATTGCCCGGTCGCCCCCCGGTAAAGCAGAAGATGAGGAAGCTTTCCCTCGAAAGGCAGGAGGCCATCAAGGTGGAGATCGCTAAACTCCGGGAGGCGGGGTTCGTTCGGGAGGTCCTACACCCCGAGTGGCTAGCGAACCTTGTCCTCGTAAAAAAGGCAAGCGGCAAGTGGAGAATGTGCGTCGACTTCACCGACCTCAATAAAGCTTGCCCAAAAGACGATTTCCAGCTCCCGCGGATCGACCAACTAGTGGATTCCATCGCGAGATGCGAGCTGATGAGTTTCTTGGACGCCTATTCGGGCTATCACCAAGTCCGAATGGCGGAGAAGGACGAGGAAAAGACGAGTTTTATAACTCCCCTCGGCACTTCTGTTATGTCCACATGCCTTTCGGGTTGAAAAACGTGGGGGCAACTTTCCAGCGCCTTATGAGCTTAGTCCTGAGGGATCAAATCGGCCGCAACGTGGAAGTGTACGTTGACGATGCAGTCGTCAAGAGTTCGTGCTCGGCCACCCATCTCGAAGACTTGGGGGAAACCTTCCGCAATCTCCGTAAGTACGGGTTAAGGCTTAACCCGAAAAAATGCGCGTTCGGCGTTCGCGGAGGAAAACTCCTTGGCTTCCTTGTGTCCCAAAGGGGCATCGAAGCCAATCCTGAAAAAATTCGGGCCCTCCTCGACATGCCTCCACCGCGTTCTGTCAAGGATGTACAACGACTTACCGGCCGCTTGGCCGCATTAAGTCGCTTCGTCTAGCGCTCGGGGGAGCGCGGTCTCCAATTCTTCAAGATCCTCCGTGGCCTTGAGGGGTTCCATTGGACCCCCGAGGCACAGGTTGCGTTCGAGGACCTGAAGAAATATCTCACGAGCCCTCCGATGCCCGTGAGCCCGCGTCAGGGGGAGCCCCTGCTCCTCTACCTCGCGGCCACTCTCGTTGCCGTCAGCGCGGTCCTAGTCAAGGAGGAAGATGGGCGTCAACGCCCCGTCTACTATGTGAGCGAGGCTCTCTAAGGTGCTAAAATGAGATACACAAAGGTGGAGAAGGTTTGTTATGCCCTCCTAATGGCATCGAGGAAGCTCCGCCACTACTTCCTAGGCCACCCCATCACGGTGCCTTCCTCTCTCCCTTTGGGGGAAGTGCTTCGGAATAAGGAAGCCACCGGACGGATAGGGAAATGGGGGGCAGAGCTAGCCCCCTTCTCGCTATCCCTAACCGGACGAACCGCGATCAAGTCGCAGGTCCTTGCGGACTTTGTGGCCGTGTGGGCTCCAGTCCCTGGGCCGGAAGAAGAAGCGCATGCCACCCCACCGCGCGACGACCACTGGACCCTCTTCTTTGACGGCTCCCTATGCCTGGCAGGAGCCGGCGCGGGAGTAGTCCTTCGAAGCCCCAAGGGAAGAACCCTCGAATATGCAGCCAAGCTCGAATTCCCCACGACGAACAATGTCACGGAATATGAGGCCCTTCTCCTAGGACTACGCCTCACCGGCTCTTTGGGTATCCGACGCCTCCTTGTCAAGGGGGATTCTCAACTCGTGGTGTGTCAAATGGACAAGTCCTACTTGTGCCATGACCCGAATTTGAGCCTCTACCTTAACGAGGTCCGGAAGATGGAAAACTATTTCGACGGCCTCGAGGCGCGTCGCATCCCGCGTAGGGACAACGATCGCGCTGACACCCTCGCTAGGGCAGCAAGTGCCCAAGGGCCCCTCCCCGAAGGGGCCTTCCTGGAGGTCATCTCGAAACCTTCTGCAACGGCCCTCGATCCGGACTCCGGGTCTGGTCACCCCGACATCACGGACATCATCCGGGCTACATCCTGGATGGCCCCCCTTATCTCTTGCA
The DNA here is from genome assembly GCA_019359835.1 of Pharus latifolius. Classification (NCBI taxonomy): domain Eukaryota; kingdom Viridiplantae; phylum Streptophyta; class Magnoliopsida; order Poales; family Poaceae; genus Pharus; species Pharus latifolius. The sequence goes on from CM033324.1 coordinate 82,838,901, forward strand.
TCAAGGGAGAGGGGGAACCCTCCGACGAAGATCTCTGGGCCAAGTCACCGGAACAGCGGCGCTTCGGTTTCCGTGCCCCGCGCTTAAGGCCGCGCCGTTTTGCCATAAATGCACGCGCGGTTCGAACCGGTGCCTCAATTCACGCACCCGTCCCTTCGTTTCCTGCGCATGGTTTGAACTCCTGCGGTCCAGATTGCTCCATGGGTGCCACGTGGCGCGCATCTAGACCACGTCCCGCCTCTATAAATAGGGCCTTGGGGGGCCCGGAAGCTCATTCCAAACTTCCAGCCTTAGCAATCTTCGCTCTCCCGGTAGACCTCTCCTGGTAACTCTTTCCGGTAGTTAGCTCCCGATAGCAGACGTCCGGAAATTTTAGTAGTAGCCTCCTGCAAGGTTAGCCACCGAAAGAAAAAAGAAGACTAACCTCATGGCACCCAAGGGTCGAGCGAAGACCACAGAAGTGCCCCCGGAGGAAATCCCTCCGGATTTCCTCTGGGCGTCGGAGTTCACGGCCGAGGACGCCGAGTCCTTGGTCGAAAGATACGTCGTCGCGGACGGGGACATCCGAGTCCCCGTGAAGAAGGACGGAGCCCCCCGCCCCAGGCCCGGAGAGGTCGTGGCCTTCGAGGCCTTCCTAGAGGCGGGGCTCTGGCTCCCGGTGCATCCCATGCTCCGGGAGTTTTTGAAGGAGTACGGGGTGGCACTCAACCACCTCACCCCGAACGCGCTCGTCCGGATGGGCCTCTTCATCTGGCTCTTCGAGACAGTGACCGGGCGGGAGCCCACCCTTCGCGCCTTCCAGTACTTCTACGAACCGGCGGCGCGGACCTCCCACCTGGTGAAGGGGGGCCCCAAGTCCCCCTTCGGTTCGGTGATGGTTCAAATGTTGCCATCCCGGGTGATCGACTACCCGGCGGCGGCCTCCCGGGACCACTAGGGCGACTGGGTCCGGAGGTGGTTTTACCTCCGGGTCCGGGACGAGGCGGTGGTGTACGCCCCAGAGCCCCCCACCTACAGCCGGTCGTCCGCACCGAAGCCTCCGGTGTGGACGGACGAGGAGTTCGAGCTCCTCGGCAAGGTGATCCTCTCCAAGAAGACCCGCTCAATGCGGGATGCGGCCGAGGAGATGGCTCTCCTCTGGATCTCCCCCTTCTCGCGCGGGAAGAGGGGAGTCGGCATGGGCCTGGAACAGCGGCCCCCGGTGAAGCCGGTGACGCGACGTAAGCTCCGGGAACCTGCTGCATTATACTTAAGCATTTTTGAAATTTTAACTAACTCTTTACCTCTTGCAGTCCGGCCGTACCCGGCAGCGTGGGAGAAGGCGGAGAACCTCCTAGGGAGGTACTTCGCCGACGAGCACAAGCGCGTCGTGCGTCTCGTGGGGGAGGGCCCTCCCCGTAACTTGGTAGCGGCGACCTACGGGCTAAAGCTGCCGGAGAGGAAGCCTCTCCCCACCCCCGGGTCGCACAAACGGGGGAAGGAGGCGGTCGAGGGCTCGGAGCCCAAGAAGGCCCGGGTCCAAAAGACCCCCGGCCCGTCGACGACGCCGGCGGCGACACCGGCGAAGCCCCGGGACGAGACCCCCGGGAGCGAGCGTGCCCGGGCATCGGCCCGGAAGGAAGCAACACCTCCTCCGCCGAAGGGCCCCGTCGAGGCCCGGGGGAAGGAGGCGACCGCGGGCGGGGCGGCGTCCGACTCGGCGAACTACGCCCGTCGCCACTCTTGGTGGAGCCCCTCCTGCCCCTTCCGGCTTCTTTGGAGCCGGAGAGGCTGGAGGTGAGATTCGCGGAGGCCTCGCCTCCGCGGGTTTGGCCGGTGGACGAGGGGGGGAGCCCCTCGGTCTACGAGGTTCCTCCGGAGGAGGAGGCCCCGAGGGCCTTTCGGCCCGGGGCGGGGAAGGGTCTGATGATCCCCCCGGGCGGGGACCCCCGCCCGAAGCTCCTCGGCCACGTCTTCAGAGGAGACCTCGGCCACGAAGACGCCGGTGACGCCGGCCGCGTTACCGGACTTGCAGGTCCGGGGACCCCCCACCGGCAGTGACGCCGGCGCCGGGCGAGAGGCCCCTCTGCTTCCTGCGGGGGAAGCCGCCCGCTACACGGAGGGCCTACACACCCGGAGGTTACAGGCCTTCGTCGCGGAGGGAACGCTCCATGAGCGTTTCGAGGGGCTTCAGTCCCTCGGGGCCCAGGTAACCCGAGTCGATGACGTCTTCATTCAACTCCTGCACTTTGAGATTTTTCTAACTCTATATATTTTGTAGGTGGCAGCTGTTACCTGGGGGCTTGAGCAGTGGGTCGCCCGGCTGCTGAAGGAGGCGGAGGGCCGGGCCGTGGCCTCCGTAGGGCAGCGCGAGGAGGCCCTCCGGGAGCACGATGAGGCCCTCGCGGAATTGACCCGGGTCCGGGCCCAGGTCCATATCTCCGAGGTTGTCAACGGCCGCCTCCGGGAGGAGGCCAAGGCGAGGGAGGAGGCGCTCCGGGAGCTCGAGGGCTCGAGCGTTCGGGCGGTGGCGGACACGGGCCGCTCCGTCCGGTCGGCCCTCGAGAGCCTTGGCGTAAGCCTAGGCTCCGGGAGCAGGGAGGTGCCGCCGGCGACCCTCTCGGAGGCTATGCGTTTTCTCAACGCACAGGTCTCCGCCATCCCGGAGGCTGCCGACGTTCGGGCGTGGGGCCGGGCGATCCCCGTTGTCGCGGCTGCTGCAGGGCTCGTCGAGTTCCGGGGGGTCGGCGCCCGGGCGATCGGGGGCCGCATCCCCCGAAGCTTCCCGGACTCCTTCGAGCCGTCGCGCCGGGAGATCGAGCAGCTCGCCGGAGGGTTCTACGACCGGCTCATCCGGGGGAGATTCCCAGCTCCGGCGCCTCCGGCGGGGGACGTCCCAGCCCCGGCCTTGGAAGAAGCCCCCCGGGGGGAGGACGCCAACGAACATGTATGAGCCTCCCCCCGGGCCTTAGCTAGGGCCCTTTTTTGTTTTGTTAGGACTTTTGATTTCGGTAGCTTCTTAGAAGAAGCCCCGGACACTTGTATAGAAACATTTTGAATGCAATGAAGTTAGAATTTTTTCTAAGTCTTTGAATTGAATTTACTGTTACCAGGGTTCCCGGGAGGTTACTCCCGAGCGAAGGTCCGGGAGGGGCTCCCCGGGGGACGCCCAAGCGGCTTTGATCTTGCTAAGCCTTGTCTCCGGGAATCGCGGCGGGGATAGTGTCCGAGAGCCGATCCGGTTGAGGTGGCGCCCGGAGTGGCACTTGGACAACTTTGATAATTATCGTGCCGAATTGTCCCCTCCGCGACCGGGGTTCCGGTTGATACCTCCCCTCCGGAGACTTCCACCGGCAGGATACGAGTTTTAGCCCGAAGATGTGCTCCAGGACGCTCGGCGCCGCGTACGAGCATTGTACCGGGACTTGACCCGGGAGCTAGCGGAGAGCCTTCGAGAGTATTAGGTGTAGGAGCCTTTAGGGCGTAGAGACTCCCCCGGGTTAGAACCCGGGTTGTATCGTTTCCGACGCCCGCCGGAGGGGGAAGATGTCCTCCGGGTTTGATAATCAATAAAGCTGAGTTGTTGCTTCTTCTTTCATTGTCTCTTTATTTTCTTCTTCTTGGATGGTCCGGACGACTCATCTTAACAAGGATGAGCTAAGTTTACTCGTGGGCGGTGCGGTCGACACCCGGGGGTTCCTTATCCCCCCCGCCCACGGCGGGCCGGAGAATGGTTCCGCGCGCTGTGGGGGTAACAGGGCCCCCGGGATGGAAGTCACTTGGAAGAAACGTCCTGTCGGGGGAAATCTCCGCGGGACTAAGTCTAGGTAAGTTGCGTCACGATTGCCCGGGGATCTGGCATCCGGGGCCTCCAGGGGCGCCGCCTTTTGGCTCCCGGGACGTGGCCTCCGGTGCCGTCCCAGGCGCCGCCATTTACCCGGGGACGTGGCCTCCGGTGCCGTCCCCGGCGCCGCCATTTGCCCGGGGACGTGGCCTCCGGCCCCTCCCCGGGAGCCGCCCTTTGGCTATCGGGACGTGGCCTGCGGTGCCGTCCCGGGCGCCGCCATTGGCCCGGGGACATGGCCTCCGGCCACTCCCCGGGCGCCGCCTTTTGGCTCCCGGGACGTGGCCTCCGGTGCCTTCCCGGGCGCCGCCATTTGCTCGGGGACGTGGTCTCCGGCCCCTTCCCGGGCGCCGCCTTTTGGCTCCCGGGACGTGGCCTCCGGTGCCGTCCCGGGCGCCGTCATTTGCCCGGGGACGTGGCCTCCGGCCCCTCCCCGGGCGCCGCCATTTGGCTCCCGGGACGTGGCCTCCGGTGCCGTCCCGGGCGCCGCCATTTGCCCAGGGACGTGGCTTGCGGTGCCGTCCCGGGCGCCGCCATTGGCCCGGGGACGTGGCCTCCGGCCCCTCCCCGGGCGCCGCCTTTTGGCTCCCGGGACGTGGCCTCCGGTGCCTTCCCGGGCGCCGCCTTTTGGCTCCCGGGACATGGCCTCGGGTGCCGTCCCGGGCGCCGCCATTTGGCTCCCGGGACGTGGCCTTCGGTGCCGTCCCGGGCGCCGCCATTGGCCCGGGGACGTGGCCTCCGGCCCCTCCCCGGGCGCCGCCTTTTGGCTCCCGGGACGTGGCCTCTGGCGCCGTCCCGGGCGCCGCCATTGGCCCGGGGACGTGGCCTCCGAGGCCTCCCCGGGCGCCGCCCTTTTGGCCCCCGGGACGTGGCCTCCGGCGCCGTCCCGGGCCTCATCGCCCTCCTGAAGGTAAAGTCTCGAACTGTTTGTCACGTACAGGTCACGCGACGAGTGCCTCGGGAACTAGCGACCACCTGTCAAGCATCCAAGGCGTTTGACCGGGAGAAGGACGGTCCTACCCTTCAATCCGACGGTGGCTTCCGGGGTAGTTTAGGTTTTTTGCTTCTTTTTGGGGCTATAAATAGCCCTTGTACCCCTCTGTTGTAAGGGATCGGTTCTCTTTGATTGGAATAGCTAAACTCACAGACGTGCTCCGGAAGCCTCTCCCCCGAAGAGAGCCTCCCCAGCCGACTCCGGTCAGGAGCGCGTCGACAGGACTAGGGCCCCCACCGGGACCCGAACCTGTATAAACCCGTGTCTTTTTTTTTGTGCTTGTCCGGCGGGGGAGGACCGGTCATCCGGTCAACCCGCGCCGCGTAATCTTTGCTAGGATCATTCACAAAACCTGCCGGGGTATTCGCAATACCACGACACGTCCAAGAAACCTGATGAGATTTCCGGAGGCGAGCTTCCTAGGAGACAATCGTCCGGTCGCCGTGAAGACGGGGAGCCGGGAATAGGGTCTCCGGGAGTTATTCATCTGGTCGCCGTGAGAACGGGGAGCCGGGTATAAGGTCACCGGGGACCAATCGTCCGGTCGCCGTGAAAACGGGGAGCCGGGAATAACGTCGACTCCCGGAGGAGGAAGATTGTCGCGCCTCGAGACTGGGACAACGACTACTCCTGTAGAGACCTAGCTCGCTGCAGCTAGTCCCAAACTACAAACCTTTGACTTCCCAGGATGAGTCAAACACAGGAGTATATTACATTGCAACAGAGTACTCACAAAATATTAAGCAGTGTGGCCTGCTGGCCTTAATATTACATAAAGAGGATTACAATGCCTACAAGGCATTCAGGGTTTAGCTAAATATTTAACTACACAGCAGAAGATAGGTGACCCTCCCACAAAAGAAGTTGACGGCAGAACAACACACTTCAGGGTTCTGGCGGAACTGATTCTCCTCCTTCTGGATCCACGTAGTACTCAGTGCCATCATCTTGATCAAGGTAGGCTCCATCTATTGAGTTGAATGTTGCAAGGGTGAGCACTTACGTACTCAGCAAGTCATAGGTAAGAGTAGATACATATAGTAGTGATGATATGAACCTAGACTAGTCAAGAATTATGGATATTAGTAAAATAATCTTTTCCTTTCTCATCTCATCTTATGGCAGCACTTTTTATAATATAACATCATCATTCATGTTCACTAGATTATAGCACTACCACGACACGTCGACACACGACAGCCCACGGCAGCACTCCTTATCATGACAACACATGTCATTTGGGTAATCTTGATTTAAACATATGTTATTTAGAAAATAGTACTTGTGTCACACCCCGTGGATTTAATCCACCGCAGCAGACTCCTATAAACCCGGGAGCTCGGAGTATTCGAATACGTTTTTAACTCTGCAGAGAGGTACCAATTTACCCGCAAGATATTCCACTTTCAAACCTTTCCTATCATAACAAAATGATTGGACCCCTGACTCACTTCATACTGTGAGCGGCAAGGTGGAAATAACAAGAACTTTTGTTATGTTTTACTCACAATTCACCCCCGACCCTGTGGCTCTCAGCGAGGCACAGTTGTGGCAGGTTGTATCCAAACCTCCACCCCATTGCTTATTCCCATTACTGGGTCAGCGTGCTTGATCACCTTCAGTGATATGTGTGGGAGCCGCGCTCCGTGTTTATCGTGCATCACTACACATCTCATGCAGGGGTTTCATGTGCGATCCACATAATTACTTGTTCAGGCCTGTCCCATACCAGGCTTACGGTTAGCACGTTGTTCATGCCACTAGACGCACAACACAAGGTTCTAGTCCTTATATGCCAGTAACCAGACCATCCACAACCCTACACCTTCAGTGCCTGCATTCCTTTGCAGTCTAGCACCTCCAGTGCTACAGCCATCCATACCATTTTTCTGGTCACGGCTAGGGGTTTTATCTCATAAATATAAGTATATAGATACATATAATAGTTCATGGCTCAAAACTTGTTTATTTCACATTTCACAGATAACCAGTCTAGTACTGCCAATTCATAAATCAATCATTCTCAATCTTTCACATGCAATATTGCCTATATTCAAGGTTATATTATAGCAACATTTAAAATATAGGTTCAAGATGACCAAGGATATGACTTGCCTTCCGCGTCGTAAAATACAGCAGTCGATGACGGGTCAACAGCAAAATCTTCAAAGTCAGCTTCTGAATCTGCTCGACGACAAACAATCACACAATAATTACTTATAATATTTAAAATGTTTTATGACTTATATGCAGAAATGTTCAACAAGAATGATTGAACTAAACTGGAGATAATTTGAACTGCAAACTGAACTGAGTCGAGGTTCTAGGGTTTCAAGGAATTTGGCTAAGGATGGTGATTAGATAATCTTAGGATTTCAGGATTACAATAGGGATAACAATTTTGTGGCTGGTTTAATCAAAACAACGAATGTCAACAGATCGACATTCAGATCAAAGCTTGGACATAGCTTTAAGAAAAGCTAGGATGCTTATCTCAAGTTGTGGTAGTAGAAGAAAATGTAGATCACAACTCTACAAATTTAGTGGACAAAGTGGATTTCAAATTGCACAACCAGAAGTGGGTAAACAAGGCCAATGCCACTGGCTGACAAGCTCTGGCATAGAGCTGACAATGCCAAAAACTAGGGCTTAGCATAACTTTTGATCTGGAGCTCCAAATGATGCACCACTTTGTCTGGGAGGTAGGCTTGAGTAACAGGAACAATTAATTCAACAGGATCTAGGGCAGGAAATGGCTGGAAAGCAAGAAATTTGATGATGAACAGAGATGAACTGGCTGCACTAGATCAGTTCTGGACAAAAACTTGGCAAAGCTATATCTTCCAATCTAGGCCGATCTAGGTGTCGGGCTAGAAGACAAAAATGCTCAGGAGGCTAAGGCACATCTAAAAGACAAGGTGATTTGGGCTGAAACGGCCGAGAACACTTTTCCGGTCATCGGCGCCGGAGAAGAAGCACTATTGATTGGGGGTTTCTGCTACAGGCAACAAGAACTTAATTCCTTGCTTGGAGAGCATCTAAGAGGTATAAGGAAGCTTCTGGTACAATTAGATAGGCCGGAGGATCACTAGAGAAGCCTGGCGACGATCGCCGATTTTCTGGTGAAGCTCGGTTTAGGGAAAAGGTTCGATTCTTTCTTAATTTCGAAATCCAACTTCACAGGCTTGCTTGATTTAGCTCACTGATCAATTTTTTTTACAGAATCGAAGGCTAATTTGGAGTAATTCGAGCTACATTGCCGGAACAGGGCATTCTTCGAATTTTAGCAATTTCCGGTGATCGCCGGCGTTAGAGGTCACCGGGGAGCAATTAGATAGTACTACACAGAGAGGTTGAGTAGATGAACTCACTGATGGCTTTAATTTGGCAGGAGATGATCTGTAGAGTGCTGGCACCGTGAGCCTCCTCGATGGCTCGCCGGAGAAGATGACTGAAACAGGAAATTCTGGAACTTGGCTGGTTTGTGGTGATGTGTGGAGAAGCTGCTGAACACAGTGGGGTTTAAATAGACCAGGCGAAGCTTGCAAGGAGGAGACAACGAAGTGATTGGCTGCTGTGATGAGGTTGCTTGCGTGCTGGACATCAGCGGCGAAGACACAGCAAGGAGCGGTGATGCGACGGCGCACTGGCGAAGCAAAGCTGTTGCTACCTTGGGACTCAATCATGTCGGGCAGTGCAAAGCGGTGGCGACAACGGCTGGCAAGGCAAGCGACGTGGCAAGAAGATGCTGACAACAGTCACTGCTGGTCGCGCGGGGAAGCAGGCGCTGGTCGTCGACGTTGCAGCGGCGCTGCCACGGTGACGGCTGAGGCGAGGACACGTGCGCAACAGCATGCACGATCAAGTTGCAGGCGAAGCTTGGCCGGCGGCGAACGTGCACGGCGCAAGGAAGCAAAACACGGCGAGCTTCTGGTCGTGCACTGGCTGCTTCCCTGGTCGAATTAGGGGCCTGATTGCAATATTTGATTTTCACATTTGGACCAATCTATAATTCTGGAGATTTGGAAGGTTAGAGTTGAATTTGATTTCACTAATCTGGTAGATTATTTTCAACAGGATATTTGGCGAAGGTAATTGATAAGATTTGACACATTTGAATAGTTTTCGATACAAACTGAAAATAGGGTAATTTAGGGTAAAATAAGATTTAAGTTTTGTCGATTTCGAATTCTGGCATTTAGGGTTCGATTTTGATATCTGCACAGAAGAGAGACTTGTGGCAAATAGCATTTTGAGAAGATTTGCCGAAGGAATTCTGAATTTGGAGTTAATCTGGAGATTTTAGCCTTTTTGGGTTTTCAGATATCAGATAAGGACTAATTTCCGATAACTCTTGGACTGATTTGTGAAAAGAGTCTAGATGGTAAAATCTGGCTGTCAACTTTTTAGATTAAGGTATTGACATACCCATGATCATATTCCAGGAATAATCTGGTCTGAACTTGGTCAAGATTTTGATTAAATCTGTATTTCTAAAACTTAGGGTATTTGGGTAATATAAGGTATTTCTGTTTTCGAAAACAGAAGAAGTTGATAAATCTGGAATTTAGAGATAGCATTGGATCTAGGTTCTGAAGGCTTTTAGATTCAGGATAACTAATAGATCACATCTGAACAATCTGATCTTGATTTGAGGTCACAGGATAGATTCAGGAGATTTTAGGGCTTAGGGTAGATACTGATCTGGCTATTACTACAGATACATGCATGCATGCTATTTATGAAAAAGGGAATTTTCACCCCTAACTCAGGGTGTTACAGATCTACCCTCCTTAAAGAAATCTCGCCCCGAGATTTACCTAAGACAGGAAAAGATAAGGATAGGTTTGCTTAAGATCTTCTTCCTTCTCCCAAGTAGCCTCTTGCTCTGAATGATTTTTCCATTGAGCTTTACACAATCTGATTTTCTTCCTTCTGAGCTGACGTTCATCAGTGGCTAGGATTCTGATTGGGTGCTCAAGGTAAGTGAGATTCTTCTGTAATGGCACATCTTGTACATCTATCTGGTCAGTAGGTTCCTGCAAACATTTCCGGAGCTGAGAGACATGAAACACATCATGCACTCCTGCTAATCCCACAGGTAATTCCAATTTATATGATACTTCTCCCTTCCTCTTGATTATCTTAAATGGTCCAATGTATCTTGGAGATAACTTTCCTTTCACTTGGAATCTTTGTAATCCTTTGAATGGTGTGACCTTGAGATACACAAAATCTCCTGGTTCAAATGATAATTCTCTCCGTCGTTTATCTGCATAACTCTTTTGTCGTGATTGTGCTGGTTTCAACCTTTCTCTGATGAGTCTGACATGAGCTTCTGCTTCTTCTACTATCTCTGGTCCTATGACTTTTCGTTCTCCTGGCTCATTCCAATGTAATGGAGTTCTGCACTTACGTCCATATAAAGCTTCAAATGGTGCCATCTGTATACTAGCTTGATAACTGTTATTATATGTAAATTCTGCAAATGGTAAACATTTGTCCCATGATGTTCCATAATCTAGTATACAAGCTCTTAGAAGATCTTCTAGGATTTGGTTGACTCTTTCTGTCTGTCCTCCCGTCTGTGGATGATATGTAGTACTGAAATCCAACTGGGTTCCTAGGGTTTCATGCAATCTATTCCAAAATTTGGAGGTAAACTGTGTTCCACGATCTGAGACTATCTTCTTAGGGATACCATGCAATGCCACTATTCTTTGCATGTATAACTCTGCTAATTTACTGCCATCATAAATCTTTTTGACTGGTATGAAATGAGCTACTTTTGTAAGTCTGTCCACAATAACCCATATGGAATCATATCCTCCGTGAGTTTTAGGTAATCCTGTAATGAAATCCATACCAATTTCTTCCCATTTCCATAATGGTATTGGTAGAGGTTGTAGCTTTCCTGCTATTTTCTGGTGTTCTTCTTTAACTCGCTGACATGTATCACAGTTTGCAATGTATTCTGCAATCTCCCTCTTCATATTATCCCACCAGAATCTGGTCTTCAAATCTTGATACATCTTTTGTTACCAGGGTGTATTGAGTATGGAGTTTTATGTGCTTCATGGAGTATTATTTCCTTAAGATCTGCGTTTTGAGGTACACAGATTCTCCCTCGATACCATACAATCCCTTGGTTATCTTCAGTAAAGCCTTGAGCCTTTCCTAACTTGATTCGACTCTTGATCTTACAAATTTCTTCATCTTTCTTCTGGGCATTTCCTATCTGTTCTTCAAGTTGAGATTTTATTGTTAAAGTAGCTACCGTTCCCTGCGGTACCACTTGATGATTCTGCAACTCTTGTTGTAAGTAAGGGTTCTTTAACATAACCATTCCTTGTAGGTTGTAAACTTTTCTGCTTAGGGCATCAGCCACTACATTAGCTTTCCCTGGATGGTACTGAATACTAAGATCATAATCTTTGATCAATTCCAGCCATCGGTGTTGACGCATGTTGAGCTCCTTCTGTGTGAAAATATACTTGAGGCTTTTATGATCTGTAAAGATCTCACACTTATGCCCAATGAGATAATGCCGCCATATCTTTAAAGCATGCACTACTGCTGCTAACTCCAAATCATGAGTCGGATAATTTTCCTCATGTGGTCTCCATTGACGTGAAGCATAAGCCACTACTCGACCTTGCTGCATTAACACACAGCCTATTCCTTGCTTTGAAGCATCACAGTAAACTACAAAGTCTTCCTTACTGTCCGGTAAGGTGAGGACTGGTGTTGTTGTTAATTTCTGCTTCAGCTTCCGAAAACTTTCTTCACACTTGATGGTCCATTCAAATGCAACATCCTTCTTTAGCAGGTTTGTAAGAGGACGTGGCCTCCGGTGCCGTCTCGGGCGCTGCTATTTGCCCGAGGACGTGGCCTCCGGCCCCTCCCAAGGCGCCGTCTTTTGGCCCTTGGGACGTGGCCTCCGGTGCCCTCCCGGGCGCCGCCGTTTGGCTTCCGGGACGTGGCCTCCGGTGCCCCCCTGGGCGCCGCCTTTTGGCCCCCGGGACGTGGCCTCCGGTTCCCTCCCGGGCGCCGCCGTTTGGCTCTCGGGACGCGGCCTCCGGTGCAGTCCCGGGCGCCGCCATTTGCCCGGGGACCTGGCCTCCGGCCCCTCCCCGGGCGCCGCCGTTTGGCTCCCGGGACGCGGCCTCCGGTGCCGTCCCGGGCGCCGCCATTTGCCCGGGGACGCGGCCTCCGGCCCCTCCCCGGGCGCCGCCGTTTGGCTCCCGGGACGTGGCCTCCGGTGCCCCCCCGGGCGCCGCCTTTTGGCCCCCGGGACGTGGCCTCCGGTGCCCTCCCGGGCGCCGCCATTTGGCTCCTGGGACGCGGCCTCCGGTGCCGTCTCGGGCGCCGCCATTTGCCCGAGGACGTGGCCTCCGGCCCCTCCCCGGGCGCCGCCTTTTGGCCCCCGGGACGTGGCCTCCGGTGCCCTCCCGGGCGCCGCCGTTTGGCTTCCGGGACGTGGCCTCCGGTGCCCCCCCGGGCGCCACCTTTTGGCCCCCGGGACGTGGCCTCCGGTGCCCTCCCGGGCGCCGCCGTTTGGCTCCCGGGACGTGGCCTCCGGTGCAATCCCGGGCGCCGCCATTTGCCCTGGGACCTGGCCTCCGGCCCCTCCCCGGGCGCCGCCGTTTGGCTCCCGGGACGCGGCCTCCGGTGCCGTCCCGGGCGCCGCCATTTACCCGGGGACGCGGCCTCCGGCCCCTCCCCGGGCACCGCCGTTTGGCTCCCGGGACGCGGCCTCCAGCGCCGGCCCGGGCGCCGCCATTTGCCCGGGGATGTGGCCTCCGGCCTCTCCCCGGGCGCCCCTATTGGCCCGGGGACGTAACCTCCGGGGCCTCCCCGGGCGCCGCCATTGGCCCGGGGACGTGGCCTCCGGGGCCTCCCCGGGCGCCGCCTTTTGGCCCCCGGGACCTAGCCTCCGGCGCTGTCCCGGGCCTCATCGCCCTCCTAAAGGTAAAGTCTTGAACTGTTTATCACGTGCAGGTCACGCGAGGGGCGCCTCGGGAATTAGCGACCACCTGTCCAGCATCCAAGGCGTTTGACCGGGAGAAGGACGGTCCTGCCCTTCAATCCGACGGTGGCTTCCGGGGTAGTTTAGGTTTTTTGCTTCTTTTTGGGGCTATAAATAGCCCTTGTACCCCTCTGTTGTAAAGGATCGGTTCTTTTATTGGAATAGCTAAACTCACAGACGTGCTCCGGAAGCCTCTCCCCCGGAGAGAGCCTCCCCAGCCGACTCCGGTCGGGAGCGCGTCGACAGGACTAGGGCCCCCACCGGGACCCGAACCTGTATAAACCCGTGTGTCATTTTTTGTGCTTGTCCGGCGGGGGAGGACCGGTCATCCGGTCAACCCGCGCCGCGTAATCTTCGCTAGGAACATTCTCAAAACCTGCCGGGGTATTCGCAATACCACGACATCCGCAGGCTGCCAGTTAATTAGCAGCCGCGGAGGAAGGATCTCCTCCTTCTCCAACATCAACAAACTAGCTATCCTCAGAATGGTGGATGGATCGGCTCCAGGACGCCATTTTTTGGTGGAAGATCGAAAGAAAAATTGGCGATCTTTGGGAAGGTGAAGGTTGAGGAGAACGAGGGTTTTGTGCGGCGGAAATATTGAGGATTTCTGGCTGTGTGGCTTTCTCAGGAAGACACCTGCTCCTTTTATAGACCCGAGGAGACGCATTAATGAGGGTAACGTTCCATTCAAACGTTCTATTGAGTATTTTATTCATTCCCCATAATGGATACTATCTCTGGCGGACCCTTTAAAGTATTCCAGGCATCGGACTGAAACGAAAAGACTTCTTTGTTTCAGAAACTGAAAGTGCACAAACCTGAAAAGTTTTTAGAACTTTTCAGAGGACATTTTTCCTTTACGTGCCTTGGACATTTTTCATAAAAAATCCTACGACTCAATTTTTGGACGTATGGATATATTTTTGACCAGGTTGTGGTATGATCGAAACCATACTTTGGATTAAGCTCCGATTCTAATCGAAGTGACGGTCTGACCGAGCCTCAATTCTGGTCGCAGTATGATTCAGTTCTAACCGCGGCTTTAAGTCTGATCGCGGTATCAGGGTTGGTCGCGGTGCTTTTATAAAAGCATTATTCTAATCGCAAGACTTAAATTTCCTGTGTATGAATGGTCGCGAAGACATTACTCAAGGTCATATATTCGCACAGAAGATGTAAAGAATATTCATGTAGAGAAGAAAGTTTTATTTCTTGCATTCTTTACATAAAAAAGGGATACCGGCGACCAAAGCGTCGACCTGATCCAAAAGAAGTTTGCAAAGTTCCCCAAGGGACATATTGTTGTCAGTAGGATCTACACTGACAACCCCCAGAGAACTAGCAACTAATCTAAGTCTATCTACATCGTCCCTGACAAGAGACGCACTACTATCCCTAATCAAGTTGGAGAGTTCTCGCTGTTGCTAAGCGTGATCCCTCTCTCGACGGAACTGGTGCGCCTCTTCACGGGATCGTTCAAAACATTCTGCCAGATGCAGAATCGCTGAAGACATCTCTTCGGTCTTCTTCTCCAGGGTATTCTTCTCCTCCAGAAGAATCTGTCCGGAAGGAAGAAATGGAGCAGCAGCAGGCTGATCGTTGGAGCCTCCAATCTCCTACATTTGCAAGAGTTAGTTGTGCTGACTATAAACTAATAGCAAAAGGAGAGGAGGATTATTACCTGTCCCTGCCTATGACAAGTTGATGTAGGCATCCTGGGAAGTAGATCACCTGATGAGGTCGGATGATCACCAGATGGTGGAAGTGCAACCTTCCCACCATATGATTGCTTCCCCAACCCAAGTTGGGAATCATCTGGTCGAGGGCTAGTTACCGCTTGCCGACCAGAATATTGATCACCCAAATAAAGGTTGGAGACATTGGGATGAAATGGAGAAAGCGGAGAAGAACTTTTCTCCAAAGTCGGAAGCCTAGCTTGCCGAGATGCATGAACAGGAAGAGTTATAGGAACTGAAGGAAGAAAGAGCCTTGCTACATCTTTCACCTTCGTTCCGCTGGAAGATCCTTCGTCAACCTTGAGTTTCTTCCTTGAGGGAGATAGATCTTCAAGCATCTGAGGCCCTTGTTCGACAACCTTCTCTTCATCACTCTCAATCTCAATGATGCTGTGATCCGCCATCAGGAAGTGTATGAAGGGAAGAGTGAAGGTAACTTAAGAAGGGACTTAACCATGAAAAGAAATTGTGAAGCTTTACAGATTCAAGGACCCGGTATTTATAGCCGCCAAGGTGACGGTTTGCATTCCAGGTGCCTCGGGTTTTTACAAGCATTTACAATTTTACCTCGAGTCAAAAAATATTTCAACAGCACCATCATTACCCGTCACATAAACGCTCAGAACCCGTCTCGGGAAACCAACCGTCTCACTTAGTGCGCTACTAAGTGGAGGATTTGAAAAGTCAGGTTAAAAATCCGATGCATAACTTTAAATTCGAAATAAACACGTCCCTTCGTTTTCTTTGAATTTGGGGGCTAGCTGACGAGGATTGACACCCGGGTCAGTTCAAATAAATGGACTGTTGGTTCAAGACAAGTTCGAGCCAGACACGTGCCTGGTGGTGCGAACTCAAGCTATTCTGAGAGGCATCAGCCCGAGGTCGCAAGCTTTGCGCGATCAGACCGCAGACTTTGCGCGGTCAGGAGTTCGTATGTTATACACGAACTGGATGTCTGAGATGTTGCGCGGTCAGCCAATATCCCGCGGTCAAAATGTTCTCGACCAGGGTACTTGGAGTTCATCTGTCCGAATGTCCCTATGGCGGGAATATTCCAGGTATCCCGAAGATTCCTCCACGTGGAAGACCAACCGTCAGAAGGTTAATACATGCAGTTAGCCATGAATAACACATGTTTAAACCTACGTGGAGGTTAAGAGCGGTTCTCTAGAAACCGCATCAAACCATCCAAACAACTGTTTGATACAGTTTTTTCCACATGGCATCCTTTCGACCAGTATAAAAGGGCGGTATGGAGTATCAAACAGGGGGGATCGATCAATCGGAAGACAGAAGAATCAAGAGATTCAACACATCTCAACCACTCAAAATAGCCAAGTCTACGGCATACATTAGATAGTTTTTTATAAGCCTCTTTGGTTTCTTCTTTTTGTACACTTACATAGGGAAAAACCCTCGCCTGTGAAGGTCTTTTCCCGCCATCTTGTAAATCTTTACTACATATAGTGAAATCCCAACAGGACGTAGGGCTATTACTCCCACCATCGAGGGCCCGAACCTGTATAAATCTCTCTGTGCTCCAGTTCTCCATTGTTCTACATACCTTCCCGGAGGGTCACCCTGAAAGGTCTCACAACTTACAAATTCTGCATAAGTTCGGCTAAGGACCCCGAGTCCGAATCGTCGACACGGAGCCCCTTCTCCGGGCTAGGGAGAAACTTCCCCCAGAGCCCCTTCTCCGGGCTCGGGGGAGACTTCCTCCGGCGCTCCTCTGGTGGGCACTGATTTCGAGGGCCGCCACGTGTCCGAGATCGGTGCCCTGGACCTCGTCAAAAGACTGTTTTGCCCTCGATCCTATGGTTGTAGCAGGGGTAGTTTAGTAATTTGCATCTTTTGGGGTCTATATATACCCTTGTAACCCTCTTTTGTAACCTAAGACTTTCATTTGATTCCAATCATAAAAACTAATAGGCGTGCTCTGGAACCCTCTCTCCGGGAGAGATCCCCCTAGCCGACACGTGTCGGGAGCACGTCGACAGGACTAGGGCCTCCACTGAGGCCTGAACCTATATAAACCCTTGTGTCAATCTCTGAGATTGTCCAACGCGGGGTGACCCGTCACACGGTCAACACGCGTTGAGGAACACGTATTGCGCACATCATCAAATCTGCCGAGGTATTCTTTATACCACGACATAACCCATGCTTGTGTAGGAGGTGAAGGCTCCTGGAGCTCCCAGTGATCAGCTTGCTGAAGTCCAGACTCTTTTTGGTGAGAGAGCTGCCTTGTGTAGAACTCTCCAAGAAGAAAAAGAGGCGCTGGAGAAGCGTTCTGAAGAGATGTCTTCTACCATTCTGCACTTGATAGAGTGCTATGAGGGTTCTCATGAAGAAGCGTGTAGGTTTCGGTTGGAGAGAGATTACACTCAGCAGCAATGATAACTCTCCGATACAATAAGGAACAGCTGCACTCCTTTGCTGAGAGATGATGTACATAGGCTTAGAGCTATTACTAGTTCTCTTGGGGCGGCCAGTGTAGATCCTACTAATGCCAATACATCCCTAGTAGTACTTTGGAAATTACTTTCAAATCAGGTCGACGCTCTGGTCACTTGTATCCCTTGTGAATGCAAAGATTGTAAGAAATAAGAAATTTCTTTTCCTTATATATCTGGCTTTTCGTGATTATGTATAACTGATAATCACCAAATGATGTTCTCTGTGTCAAAATGCTAACAAGAAAATACTTCTGCGATCAAGACGGTTTTTAACTCAAAACTGTCTCTGATAGTAACATTACAGACAGTTTTGATGTCAGAACCGACTGTAATAGTGTCAACGTTCTTTGAACATCCACAGACATATATATACACCATAACACCATAATATATCATTTTTTTAATACTAACATTGAAAATAAGATAAAACTAAATATGAAAAACATTTTATTCAATCATTTGGTCACATTTCTAATATTATTGCTACCCATCCAATTGGTATTGGTGGCTCTTACATGCAGATTCATCATCATATACTTGGACTTGATTCACCAGATAAACTAGTGGCTGTTGATGGAGTTGCGGCGGCCATCAATGAAGGTTACGGGTTAGGGCTTGTCGTGCCCAAGGAGAAAAATAAGTGGAACAATTCAACTAGAAGCAAAACTCCAGGGAGGGAAATATTTATAGAAGTCAAATGGTTCGACTGCAAGCAAAATTCCAGGATATTATAGACGGTTTGGACCTTATCACCGTCTGTGATAGTAGAGCAGACTGTTGATTTTATAATTATCACAGACGGTTATGACGTAAACACCGACTGTGATAGTAAAGCGGACGATTTTGAGCTCGAAACTGTCTGTGATATTCTAATTATCACCGACGGTTCAGATGTCAAAACCATTTGTAATATTTCTGTCATAGTTCTACACAAATGCACTGATTTTACCGATGGCTTAAAGTGAAACCCGTCAGTGATAGTTTCTGTGATATTCTGTTCTACAAAAATGCACCGATATTACCGACGGTATTATATAGAACTGTCTATATTGAACCTGGTATAAAAAGTCTTTTGGCGGATGTTTTGAGTTAGTCGTACACTCTTGCTCGACATACTGTCCAGTTGGAAGAGATCTGGAGCAAGGAAGAGCAATATCTCAAAAGGGGAGCATTTGGGGGCAAAAAATTTGAAGATCCAAGGTTAGTACTTACTCATAAGACATACACATTACTTGATTTCATCATCAATATCGATCTCCATTGATTGATCAAATTAGAGGGAGTGGGAGGGGAAGCTACAGTAGCAAGTCCTAGTTGTAACTCATTTTCGACCTGTAGCTATTTAATTGCTTTATGATGTGTGTTATCCACGCCCCCAATTAGTTACTAACTAATTAGTTGCAGTTCAAGTAGTAGTTAACTAGTTATACCGCAAACTCCACATCAAACACTAGCTAACTAGATTTATAATTTATTGTGTGTCGACCGTATGTAGAGTATTACTAATTAGCATGTGTATGAATTTAATTAATTGCAGATGGTTCATCAAGACTGGATGTATAATGACAACCGAGTGAATGAGGAATACATGAAAGGTGTTTTAGATTTCCAAAAATTTGCTGAGCAAAACATGACGAAGAAGGGTTTACCATATATGTACTATCCTTGTGTAGACTGCTAGAATTTTAAGATGTTCACCAACTCATCTCAAATTGTCGCCCACTTGATCCGACGTGGTTTCAAAAAGGGGTACACGTGTTGGGTCCACCATGGAGAAGAGCCAACTGCAGAAACAAGTGACACCCAGGTTGGGGAACAGGACATGTCGGATCCCAACAACGACTTCGATGCGGATATGCCAGAGGATGACAATTTAGATGACATGTTGCGTGATGTGGAAGGAAATTACAGTGAAAGAGAGTTTGGCAAATTCAAGCGCTTGATTGAGAACTCAAAAAAGTCATTGTTCCCTGGTTGCAAGTCGAAGTACACAAAGTTGGCCTCCGTGCTTGAACTGTTAAAATTGAAGGCAAGTAACAGCTGGACTGATAAGAGTTTCACGGCACTGTTAGATCTTTTGGCGGACATGCTTCCGGAAGGAAACGAATTGACAAAAAACACCTACCAAGAGAAAAAGCTGTTGTGTCCTTTGGGAATGGAAGTAGAAAGGATACACGCATGCCCTAATGATTGCATCCTTTACCGTAACGACTACAAGGATATGCATGTTTGTCCGGTGTGCGGCGCATCCCGCTATAAGCGTAAGGACTGAATTGACGACAGCGACTGCGCTGAGATAAAGCAAGGACCTCCTACTAAGGTGTTGTGGTATTTGCCGATCATTCCCCGCATGCAGCGTTTGTTTGCAAACCGTAAAGAGGCAAAATTATTGCGTTGGCACTCGGAAGACCGGAAGAAGGATGGAAAGCTGAGACACCCCGCTGATTCTTCGCAGTGGAGAAACATCGACAGGGAATTTGTTAACTTCGGAGTGGAATTGAGGAATATAAGATTCGGGTTGAGTACCGATGAAATTAATCCTTTGGTAACATGAGCAGTCGGTATAGCACTTGGCCGGTTCGTTTGTGTATCTACAACCTTCCTCCTTGGTTGTGTATGAAGCGCAAGTACATCATGATGTCTCTACTTATCTCAGGACCAAAACAACCCGGAAACGATATTGATGTGTACCTAACACCATTGATAGAGGATCTCCTAACAATGTGGAATGAAAGGGTGCAGGTATGGGATGCATACAAACGAGAGACCTTCATCCTACGTCCTATGATATTCTGCACCATCAACGATTTCCCTGCCCTTAGAAATTTGTCGGGCAATAGTACGAAAGGAGCCAAAGCCTGTCCCCACTGCGAAGATGAGACTGAGAGCGTGTGGCTGAAGATTTGCAGGAAAACAGTGTACATGCGTCACCGTAGGTTTCTTCCGAAGAATGACGCGTATCGTAAGAGGAAGAGGGAATTTGACGGCCACAAGGAAGATGGTTCAGCCCCGAAGCCTACGCGCGGGAAAGAAGTTTACTAATGGGTGAAGGACATAGACGTTGCGTTTGGAAAGGGTCGTAAATTGAAACCTCGCACGAAGAACACTTGGAAGAAGAGATCGATATTTTGGGACTTACCGTATTGGAAGCATTTAGAGGTTCATCATTGCATTGATGTCATGCATGTAGAGAAGAATGTTTGCGACAGTTTAATCGGCCTATTACTGAACATTCCGACGAAGACAAAGGATGGCGTCAATGTGCGGCGTGACATGATCAAAATGAAAATCAGACCCGAGCTAGCAGCGAGAAAGGACGATAAAGGCCATATATACCCCCCCTGCATTCTACACTTTGTGCAAGGCAGAGAGGACAGAACTCTGTAAGTATCTCTATGGTGTTAAAGTTCCATCAGGTTACTCTGCAAATATGAAAAAGCTTGTGTCCAAGGGCGATTTGAAATTGCTGGGTATGAAGTCTCATGATTGTCACGTGTTGATGACACAAATGCTTCTTGTTGCCATCCGGAGTATTCTGCTACATAAGGTCAAAGAGACGATCACGAGGCTGTGTTATTTCTTCAATGCAATTTCTTGCAAGGTCATTGATCCCGAGGGACTAGATTCTCTGCAGAGCGAGGTGGTTCGAACTCTCAGTTAGCTTGAGATGTATTTTCCTCCGTCGTTTTTTGATACCATGGTCCATCTCACCGTCCACCTTGTCAGAGAAATCAAGATATGTGGACCCGTGTTCTTACATTATATGTATCCATTCGAGAGGTACATGGGTGTACTTAAGTCCTACGTGAGGAATCGGTCTCGGCCCCAGGGTAGCATTGTCGAAGGTTATGAAGCGGAAGAGATTGTTGAGTTCTGCGTCGATTACATGGCCGAGGTAGAAGCAATAGGAGTTCCTTTGTCTCGTCACGAGGCGAGGCTTGATGGTGTTGGCACTATTGGACGGAAAGCCATCACTCCTAATTTCGATATGTACTCGAAAGCTCATTTTTGGGTCTTGCAACACATGACGGAGGTGTCTCCGTACATCGACGAGCAAAAGAAGATGCTACGACAAGACAATCCTTGCCGATTCGAGGTTTGGATCATGGGAGAACATAACAGTCAATTCAACGCGTGGATGAAAGTGCGAATCACCGGAGAGTCCGCAAGTGAGAACCTTAAATGGTTGGCAAAAGGGCCCACGTTTACTATACAAATATGGCAGGGATATGACATCAATGGGTACACATTTTACACGAAAGCTCAAGATCAAAAGAGCACTGTGCAAAATAGTGGAGTGAGCGTAGAAGCTTTTCATGGGGAGTTCAGCAAGACAGGCCCAACAAGGATAGTACGTGGATTGAACTCGTACTACTGGTTCATTGAAGAAATTTGGGAGCTCGATTACGCACTGTTCAAGATTCCCCTGTTTTGATGCCGATGGGTCCAAATCCCACAGGGTGTGAAGGTTGACAGTTATGGTTTCACTTCTGTGGATCTCGATCGAGTTGCTTATAAAGATGAGCCATTCATACCTGCAAAGCAAGCCATTCATGTCATTTATGTCACTGACTCGGCCAATAAGAAGTGGCACGTCGTCCTTCATGGCAAGAGAAGGATTGTTAGAGTTGAAAATGTCGTAAACGAGGAGGAATACAATCAATTTGATGAGATGCCTCCATTTGGAGATGGTGTATAGGTCGATACTGAAGACACCGACAAAACCAGTTACATGCGTATGGATCACCAGGAAGGGTTATACTTTAAAGGTAATCAACCGTCCTTATCTCTCTGTTTCTATCGGTATAACTTATATATCTCCTCTAATTCTCGTCTTTGCAGGGCCACGGCAAGTGGAAAGTTAAGGATAACATGGCTGTGTATGTGGAAATTGTCGGTCAAAGTCTCCATTTGTATGTAACATTTATTTGAGCATGCTCCACATTGTATGTTAAATTTATTTGAGCACGCTCCACATTGTAACCAATTTTCATAGCATTTGGACTCCATTTGAAATATCTGAGTGTTCATTTAAAACAAGTTTTCGAGCATTCAGAGTTGCAAAGCTATAGAGTTTCTAGTTGTAAAACTCTACATATTGCGTAGAAGACGTTCAGAGTTCAGGTTCTGAAGTTACGTGCATTCGTGCAGTCACAGTCGGTTCTAAAGTCAAAACCGTCTGTGATAATCTCTCTAGATCACTAGAGAGATAATCACATACGGTTATGAAGTTAGGACCGACTATGATATTCCCAACAGTGTCCGACACTTCGAGTTCTTAACGTGCATTCGTGCAGTCACAGTCGGTTCTGAAGTCAAAACCGTCTGTGATAATCTCTCTATCACTAGAGAGATTATCACAGACGGTTATGAAGTTAGGACCGACTGTGATAATCTCTCTACATGGTACATAGTTCAAGGCGGGCTTTGTCCCGCTCATTTCCAGACTTTGCGACTATTCACTTGCCCTAGCTCTCTCCGCCCTCGCACCGTCCGGCGCGATCACCTCCATCGCCTCCCCACCGTCTGTCGCGATCACCTCCATCGCCTTTCCACCGTCAGGCGTGATCACCTCCATCGCCCTCCCACCTTTCGGTGCGATCACCTCCATCGCCTCTCCACCGTTTCTACCATTCTTGGTTAATTATAAGTATATGGGTTTTGTTATAGAATTATTAGTTTCTGTCGTGGTATAAAAAGTACCTCGGCAGATTTGATGACGTGCGCAACACGTGTTCCTCAACGCGTGCTGACCGTGCAACGGGTCACCCCGCGTTGGACAATCTCAGAGATTGACACAAGGGTTTATACAGGTTCAGGCCTCAGTGGAGGCCCTAGTCCTGTCGACGTGCTCCCGACACGCGTCGGCTAGGGGGATCTCTCCGGGAGAGAGGGTTCCAGAGCACGCCTATTAGTTTGTATGATTGGAGTCAAATGAAAGTCTTAGGTTACAAAAGAGGGTTACAAGGGTATATATAGATCCTAAAAGAGGCAAATTACTAAACTACCCCTGCTACAACCGTAGGATCGAGGGCAGGATAGTCTTTTGGCGAGGTCCAGGGCACCGATTTCTGACACGTGGCGGCCCTCGAGATCGGTGCCCATCAGGGGAACGCCGGTAGAAATCTCCCCTGAGCCCGGAGGAGGGGCTCCGGGAGAGGTTTCTCCCTAGCCCGGAGAAGATGCGCCGGGGGAAGTTCCCCCAAGCCCGGAGAAGGTCCTCCGGGAGAGGTCTTCCCCTAGCCCGGGGAAGGTCCTCCAGGAGAAGTTACTCCCTAGCCCAGAGAAGGTCCTCCGGGAGAGGTCTTCCCCTAGCCCGGGGAAGGTCCTCCGGGAGAAGTTACTCCCTAGCCCAGAGAAGGTGCGCCGGGGGAAGCCTCTCCCTAGCCCGGGGAAGGTCCTCCGGGAGAGGTCTTCCCCGGCCCGGAGAAGGGGATCCGGGAGAGGTCTCCCCTGAGTCCGGAGAAGGGGCTCCGGGGGAAGTTACTCCCTAGCCCGGAGAAGATGCGCCGGGGGAAGGTCCCCCAAGCCCGGAGAAGGTCCTCCGGGAGAGGTCTTCCCCTAGCCCGGGGAAGGTGCGCCGGGGGAAGCCTCTCCCTAGCCCGGGGAAGGTCCTCCGGGAGAGGTCTTCCCTGGCCCGGAGAAGGGGATCCGGGAGAGGTCTCCCCCGACTCCGGAGAAGGGGCCCCGGGGGAAGTTACTCCCTAACCCGGACAAGATCCACCGGGGGAAGCCTCCCCCTAGCCCGGGGAAGGTCCTCCGGGAGAGGTCTTCCCCGGCCCGAAGAAGGTGCGCGGGAATGAGGGGGCTCCTCCTCCCGTCCTTGGGTGATGGTTGATATTGCTAATATTTTCCCCCAACAGTTTCAGATTTACTTAAACTGTTCTCTCTTTCACTTATGTTAGGAACTGATATATCTGCTGACGAAATGAACCAATCGGGGAGTCAGAGTGACCTCGCTGGCGATGAGACGCCTGGGCCGAAGGTCGCCGCATCCACCGTGACCCAATCGCAGAAGAGAAAGGGGCGAGGCCAGACGACATGCACGCGTCTTGACAAGCGGGAAAAGCAGCACGTACAGTTCGACGACAATGGTGTGCCGGAAGCTCCGGACAAACTTGTCGGTCAGTACCGCTCATTATGCGGCAAAGTGGCAAGGGAGCGGGTGCCCATCACCACCTCCGACTGGGGTCAAGTGCCCCTAGAGTGCAAGGATGCGCTATGGGAAGAAGTGCAGGCGGCGTTTCACATTCCCGAGAATCGCCAATTCACCGTCCGCCGAACGACACTGATGTCAATAAACAAGGCGTGGAGGAACTTCAAGAGCCACCATGTCAGGCACTATGTGAAGGAGTTGAAGACCCCCTTCAATGACTACCCTTTCGTGACTCCCGAGGCATGGCAGCAATTCATGGAGATGAAGGGCAAGCCTGAGTTCCAGGAGCTTTAGTGCAAAAGGCCAGGCTAACCAGGCCAAGAATACCCACCCACACAGACTAGGCACCGGTGGGTATTGTTGCATCTAGGCCTTCATGCCTAACCCTAATTTTGATGATTAATGAAAACAGAGTGTTTAGGACTAACTGTGCTTTTGAGATTGATTAATACAGGGCTCCGTTGGGAAGATTGTAGAGATGAACAAAACAAACCCAGCGCAAAAGAAGTAAAAACACAAGTTGTGAATATGAAGATTAGACGCAAGCTGGAAAAGCAAAGGACCTAAGGTAATCTGTATTTTATTTTTACCGATCTCGGCGTTTCAAGATGATCGGTTAGGAACATTGTTTTTAGTTTTAATCGTACTATAAAGAGGGGTGGCGAAAGTCCTCTCTTTATCTCCAACATAAACCGAGAAACTTAGGTCATTGCATTGCATCATTTTTGGTTGGATTTGGTTTGAACTTATTTTGAAAAATCTGGTTTTTTAGTTCAGTTTTTGATAGTATAAGAGTATTTGCATTTTTCAGAAAGATCTAGGCAGATCTGGTTTTTTCTTCTGTTGAAAAAAATGTAACCCTTGAAATTATCTTTCAAACGAGCTATTAAACACCTCTTTTGGATTTCTGGATTTAAAGTTATCTCTATTTTTGTTCAGGCTGACTGTCAGTTTGAATGTCAGTTCGTGTTAACTGACAATTGTCCAGAGAGGGTGTATTTTGTGCTCAAAATTTTTGTACTAAACTGACTGTCAGTTTTCCATACTGACTGTCAGTTGGGGTTTCGACCACAGTGCTTTTAACTGAGTTTCTATTTGTTTTTGGTCGAGTTTGTGGTCGAACTGACTGTAAGTTTGCATAACTGACTGTCAGTTGTGGGTTTCAGTTTTCCTTAAACGACCACGAACGGCTAGCAAATTTTCATCCGTAAATTTTGTCGGCTGTTGTGCACTAAACTGACTGTCAGTTAGGCAAACTGACTGTCAGTTTGAGTTGCTGATTTTCAGTCCTAGCTCCAACAGTTCATTTGATTCTTGAGGCTATAAATAGGGGCTTTGGGCATGTATTTCATACAACAAGCAGTAGCATTTTCTTATACACTCTTGAGCTTTAGTTTTCTACTTAAAATCTTGATCTTTTGATCAAGTCGAGTGTTTTCCGATCCACCGAGCACTTCAGTTCTTTTGCATTTGCATTCACTTAGCTTCTCGGTACGTGTTTGGAGGTCAAGAGAAGACCTCGCTGCCTGTTACTCTTGGTGAGCGCCCTCACCTAGACAGTTCGGAGGCATGGCCGTTGACCTCTCCAGAACGAAGATTGTTGGAGAGACTCGGCAAGTTTGTATAAGGCATTGGTGCTCTCCTTTCCGGAGTGGACAAGGAGCAACCGTTAGTTGATAATACTCTTCGTGAGTATTGAGGCAAAACTCAAGTGACTTGAGTGCTTCAACGAGGACTAGTGGAGACTGAGCGAGTCTCCGATACCTCGGTAAAAACTCCTGTGTTCGTTCTCTTCCTCTCTTGCTTATTTTATTTGTTCTTGATTTGTAATTATTTGTTCAAGCTTAAAAGTTTTTAAAAGCCTCCTATTCACCCCCCCTCTAGTCGGCATCCTTGATCCAACACGTGGTATCAGAGATTGGTCTCTCGAATCATTAGGCTTTACCGCCTAGAGAGAGGATGTCGTCAAGTGGAGATTTCCTTCTTGGTCATACCGGTCGTGCGCCTATCTTTGATGGGACAAACTATCCTTATTGGAAAGTGCGCATGTCGGTATT
The DNA here is from genome assembly GCA_019359835.1 of Pharus latifolius. Classification (NCBI taxonomy): domain Eukaryota; kingdom Viridiplantae; phylum Streptophyta; class Magnoliopsida; order Poales; family Poaceae; genus Pharus; species Pharus latifolius. Next base: position 82,865,158 of record CM033324.1, read on the forward strand.
CCTAGAAGCTATGGGGCTTGATGTATGGGATATTGTTAAACTCGGTTTTACTCCTTCGGATGATCCGGCAAGTCAGTCTGAGGACGACAGGAGAAAACTGCATTTAAACGCCCGTGCGAAAAATGCACTCTTTGCCGGTTTATCCTTGAATGAGTTCAACCGTGTGAGCAATCTCACGACTGCTCATAAGGTTTGGACCACCCTCGAAGAAATTTACGAGGGCACAACAAAGGTTAAAGAGGCAAAGTTGCTAATGGTGAGGCAAAAATATGAGACATTCACCATGTCATCAACTGAATCCGTGGACTCCATGTTCACTCGGTTGAATAACATTATGAATGAACTCAAGGGGCTTGGTGTCATTTTTACTGACTTTGAAATTGTGAGAAAGATGCTTAGGGCTTTACCTGAAAGCTTCGACACTCTTGTGACGGTTCTCACAAACTCCGACTTGTCAACCACGACACCAACCGATCTCTATGGGAACCTCATCACCCATAAGATGCACAAGAAGGAGAAGAAGGAAGCAGACGAACCCTCGGAGATGAAAAAGAAAGCTTTGGCTTTCAAAGCCAATGCAAGGAACGATTCAAGCGATGGCTCCTCCGATGAAGACCTCGCACTCATGGTAAAAAATACTCAAAAACTCCTTCGCAGGTTGCATAAGAAGGGTGTCAACATTAACACTCGACCAAAGGGACAAAAGCAAAACAACTTCAAGGACATCATTTGCTATGGATGTCATGAGAAGGGACACATAGCTTCAAGATGTCCAAACAAGAACAAGGGATGGAACAAAAAGAAGAAATTCTTCAAGAAGAAGAATGAAGAAACCAAAGAAGCATGCTTTGGAGAATGGATGTCCGGAGGCGAGAGCTCCGACTCCGAATCCGACAACGAAAGAAGTTGCTCCAAGAAGATGGCCGGATTAGCTCTCGGCAACATCAACGGTTCAACTAGCTCATCCATTTGCCTTATGGCTAAAGGCGATGAAAATGTACACTCTAACGATCCATCATATGATAATTTAGTTGAAATGATAACCGAATTAAATGAAGTTTTTGGAAAAACTAAAAGGAAGTATAAGACGCTTAAGGAAGAACATTCTTCCCTACGCACTAAATACTCCGAGCTTAAAGATTCTTATGAAAGCTTGCTTATAAAAGATGTTACAAATATCTCATCTAAGGTAGATGCTTCAACTTCATGTAACTTGGATGATTCTCCTTCTAGGAGTCATCACATTCCATGTGTTTCTAATGATAATATTTTAAATGAGAATAATGAACTTAAGGCACAAGTCGAAAAACTTGGAAAAGGCTTAGAAAACTACTACAAAGGCAAAATATCTCTTGATCTAATCCTTGGTAAACAAAAATGTTCATTTAGAAAAGAAGGATTAGGATATTTTCAAAAGAAAGGGAAGAAACCAAATTGTAAAACTATATTTGTTAAAGCATGCAACACATTTTGTCATAAATGCCATGAAACTGGTCATTCGCATGAAGCATGTCCCTTAATGACTTCTAATTATTTTGATACTTGCTACATGCTTCAAAAGTCGAGGAAAGGTTATACTATAGCAAAGTATGTTGGTGCACCCATGTTAAATAAAAAGAAGACATCTATTTGGGTGCCCAAAGCTTTGATTGCTAACATTGAAGGACCCAAAAAAGTTTGGGTACCTAAAAGAACTTAATTCTTTGTATGCAGGTGAACTACAAGACCGGTGGGAGGCATTGGGTGCTCGATAGCGGATGCTCCGAACACATGACCGGTAACAAGAAGTTGTTCACCTCACTCAAAGACAACTCAAGTGAGAACCAAAAGATTACCTTTGGCGACAACCGTCAAGGAAATGTAGTAGGCTTGGGTAAAATTGCAATCTCTAATGATCTTTCTATTTCGAATGTTTTGTTGGTCGAATCTTTGAATTTCAATTTGCTTTCCATTGCACAAATTTGCGATTTTAGTTTTAGTTGCACATTTTTCCCAAAAGAAGTTTTGATTGAAAGTTTAAAAGATAAAACCTTGATCTTTAAAGGTTTTCGTTTTGGAAATCTTTATTTGGTTGATTTTCACTCAAAAGATGCATCTCTTTCAACATGTCTTGTATCTCAAAACTCAAAAGGTTGGCTATGGCATAGACAACTTGCACATGTTGGAATGCATTAGTTGAGAAAACTTTTAAAACGTGATTTTGTTGTTGGCTTAAAAGATGTGAATTTTGAAAAGGACAAACCTTGTAGCGCTTGTCAAGCTGGCAAGCAAGTAGCTACTTCACATCAACTAAGCACATTCTTTCTACTTGTAAACCTTTGAAACTCCTTCATATGGATTTATTTGGACCTTCCGAGTTCCAAAGTATCGGGGGTAGCAATTATGGTTTTGTGATTGTTGACGATTTTACACGCTACACTTGGGTTTTCTTTATTTCTCAAAAATCTGAAACCCCCGATGTTTTCAAAAGTTTTGCAAAATGTGTTTCTACTGAATTCGAATTACCCATCAAGAAAATCTGTAGTGATCATGGTGGAGAGTTCGTTAATTCAACTTTGTTTGATTTTTGTGACTCTCTTGGAATCAAACACGAATTTTTCACATCCTACACTCCACAGCAAAATGGAGTCGTTGAAGGGAAAAATCGAATACTTATAGAAATGGCAAGGACTATGCTGAGTGAGTATGATACTCCTACTCGCTTCTGGGCTAAAGCCGTGCATACCGCTTGCTATTCTATAAATCGGCTTTATTTGCATCCCCTTCTAAATTTGACTCCTTATGAACTTCTTATTGGGCGTAAGCCAAATATTTCTTATTTTCGAGTGTTTGGATGCAAATGCTATATTCTTAAGAAAAGAAATTTTTGTGGTAAATTTCAAAGAAGAGTAGATGAAGGCTTTCTAGTCGGATACTCCACCACTAGTAAAGCTTATCGTGTTTTCAATAAAAATACAAGTTGCATTGAAGAATATGGTGATGTCGAATTTGATGAAACTAACGGCTCACAAAAGGAGCAAGTCTCTCATGAAGTTTCAGGTGAAGATCTTCAAGAAGCCATGAAGAACATAACCATTGGAGACATCAAGCCAGGAGAAGAAGATCAAGAGGATGATAGTAACATTGAGAATGTTGATCAAGATGTATCATCATCTCATGTTGATCCTCCAGAACAAGATCAAGATGAAGCAACAAGACAGCATCAAACGATCACCAAGGATCACTCTCTAGACCAAATATTGGGTGACGTCAGTAAGGGTGTTCAAACTCGATCTCGTATTGCTACTTTTTGTGAACATCATTCTTTTGTATCTTCTTTAGAACCCAAACATGTTAATGAAGCTTTAAATGATCCTGATTGGGTTAATGCCATGCATGAGGAACTTAATAACTTTGCTAGAAATGAAGTTTGGACTTTAGTAGAAAGACCCAAGGATCATAATGTTATTGGCACAAAATGGGTTTTCAGAAATAAGCAAGATGAAAATGGAGTTGTAATTAGAAACAAAGCTCGTCTTGTTACTCAAGGCTTCACTCAAGTCGAAGGCTTAGACTTTGGTGAAACTTTTACACCTGTAGCAAGACTTGAAGCTATTCGTATTCTTCTTGCTTATGCATCATGTTTTAATATCAAACTTTTTCAAATGAATGTTAAAAGTGCTTTCTTAAATGGTGAAATTTCTGAACTTGTGTTTGTTGAACAACCTCCTGGATTTGAAGATTCTAAATTTTCAAACCATGTGTTTAAATTGTCCAAAGCTCTCTATGGTCTCAAACAAGCTCCTCGAGCTTGGTATGAACGACTAAGAGACTTTCTTTTATCAAAAGGTTTTAAAATTGGGAAGGTTGATATAACTCTCTTTACAAAGAAAATTGAAAAGGATTTGTTCATTTGTCAGATTTATGTTGATGATATTATCATTGGATCTACTAATGAGCATTTCTGTCAGGAGTTTGGAGAGATGATGTCTGGGGAGTTCGAGATGTCCATGATTGGTGAGCTGAACTTTTTCTTCGGACTTCAAATCAAGCAACTCAAGAACGATACATTCGTGAGTCAAACAAAGTACGTGAAGGACCTGCTCAAGCGATTTGGGATGGAAGACGCTAAGGCAATCAAAACTCCCATGGCGACCAATGGACATCTGGACATAGACAAAAGCGCAAATCGGTCGATTCTAAACTTTATAGGTCTATGATTGGTAGTCTTTTATATCTTACTGCATCTAGGCCTGATATCATGTTTAGTGTGTGCTTGTGTGCTATATTCCAATATGATCCTAAGGAATGTCATTTAACTGCTCTTAAAAGAATCCTTAGGTATTTAAAATGTTATCCCAGTTTAGGACTTTGGTATCCAAAAGATGAAAATTTTGAATTAATTGGATATTCGGATTCTGATTATGCTGGGTGCAAAATTGATCGTAAGAGCACATCTGGTAGCTGTCAGCTGTTGGGGAGATCATTAGTGTCATGGTCATCTAGGAAGCAAAACTCAGTAGCTCTCTCCACAGCTGAAGCTGAATATGTGTCTGCTTGTAGTTGTTGTGCTCAATTATTATGGATGAAGCAGACATTTTTGGATTATGAGATTATTTTTGATAAAGTGCCACTATTGTGTGATAATGAAAGTGCCATTAAAATTGCAAATAATCCTATTCAACACTCTAGAACTAAGCATATTGAAATACGGCACCACTTTATTACAGATCATGTGGCAAAAGGAGATATTGATGTGAATTATGTTAGAACTGATATGCAACTAGCAGATATTTTCACCAAACCCTTAGATGAATCAAGATTTTGCTTTTTAAGGGGTGAACTGAACATTATTGATATATCAAATGCTAGTTGATGTGCTAAAAGTGTTGTTTGTATAAAAATAATATTATTTTATTCCCTCTCTGGTCTTAGACTTCTTCTGGTCAAAATTGACCAAACTGACAGTCAGTTCCTATAACTGACAGTCAGTTTAGTGCTCAGGAGTCTTGTCTTAGTCTCTGGTCGAAGTCATTGATCTAACTGACAGTCAATTTCACAAACTGACAGTCAGTTATGTATAATTGACTTTGGTCATAGCTCCTGTGTGTGTTCGAGTCTCAAAACTGACTGTCAGTCTCATACACTGACTGTCAGTTTCAAAACTCAGCTCTGTGAACTGACTGTCAGTGTGGTACACTCATTGTCAGTTCCAAGTTTCTGAGTTTGGAACTGACTGTCAGTTTATCAAACTGACTGTCAGTTTGGGTCTCCAGAACCCTTAAAACCCTCGATCTGTCTTTTGTCTCTTCGGTTTTTCTCGCCGCTGTTTCCTCTTCTTGCCTCCTCCTTCTTGCGCCCTCTCGCCACCACTCTTCGCCGGTGATCTCTTCACCGCCGACGAGCCGCGCCGCCACACTTTGCCGTACCTCCTCATCGTGCGCCGCCGCCGTCCTTGCTCGGATCGACCACATCGGCCCCCATTCCTCTGTTCACCGGATTTGCACTTCGGCGCCACTTTTTCCTCGTCGTGTGCAGTCTTTTGTGGTCCTCCTCGTCGTGTTCTGCAGCTGATTTGGTCGTCTGCTCCGCATTGGCTCCGACGACCACTTTAGTTCAGTCTCTGCCTTCTCTGTTCAGGTCGATTCCTTTCCTTCTCTGTTTTTCTTAGCCATGTCTGACCAACCTGGACCGTCTCGTCGTGTTGCCCGACGGAAGAACGTGGCTAATAGCCAGCGTTCATCGAGTCAACCGACTGAGTCCCGTCCCTCGCCTCCACCTGAGCGTGTGCCCGTGGACTATTCCCGGTGGCACGCGAGCTGCCTTCGCTCAGTATACCCCTATCTCTCGCCGCGTCCCACTGGTCGTGACGCGTGCGACGTCCTCACCTGCTACACAAACCTCCATCTAGACCTGTTCACCAGCTTCTATAGCCGCGCTCCTATCTTCGCCCACCGCTCCCTATCTTGGGGTACGATTGCCTCTCGCACAGGCATCGTTACTCTAGCTGATCTTTTTGGCTCAATAGGGATCCGCGACCTTGTTGCCGATTCCTCTCTTCATTGGGCTGATGGACCCATCCGTCAGTTCTACTCCACCATCTTTGTGTCTCCCCAGCGTGACTTCATCACCTTCATGACGGGCCTCCAAGTTCACACCGTCACGAAGGAGCAGATTGAGTCTGTGCTAGGACTGGTTCGTCTCGCATCTGGGCGCCAGCTCCACACTCTTCCAGACTTAGAGCATCGGGAGGTGGCTATGCTCTATTCAGGCCCCTTCCAGCTTCATCACATCGCCGGCTTGCGCCGCGATGTTGATTTGGCCCTACGGATTCTTCGCCTCACTCTAGTCCCTATGTCCGGCGATAGGGCTAGAGTCACCTACCTTGCTCTTCATGTGTTGATTTCTATCTTCCAGGAGAAGCCCTTTGACGTTGCTGATCTAATCATTAGTGAGATTCAGCACGTCCTTCTCTCTCCGCGCCGTCAGCTGATATACGCTCCGTATATCATGGCGGTTCTTCTGCACATTAGGGCCGTCGACACTGAGCTTCCGAGGCCCCATCGTCCTTTGCTTTTCTATCCTCCTGGTCAGGCTGATCGCCGGCTCGGTGCTCGCCCCGCTGCAGCTGCTGGCCCTGATTCTCCCGCATCAGATGATGATGCTGCGGGGGAGTCAGCGGATGAGGCTCCAATTCAGGAGTCCGACCCAACACCTCCTTCAAACCCTGGCGCCGGATCTTTCGAGGCGTCACCTTCTTTGCTCCAGCAGGTCCTCCAGACTCAGCAGCAGATCCTAAGCACCCAGGTGGAGCATCACCAGATGTTGCTTCGTTTGGTTGCACAGCAGGAGGAGATACTGCGACGTCTGCCTGTGTCAGATTCTCCGGTCCCTCGCAAGAGGGCCCGCCCTGCGTCTCTTCTCCGAGCTCTTCGACAGCTCCGGTCGCCCCAGGACCTTCTACTCCGGCCTCTGCAGCACCAGCTCCTGTTGCAGCTGCTACCCCTCCGGCATCTCCTATCATCGACGCGACTGGATCTCCTGCAGGCTCCGGAGATACAGCCGTGCTAGGGCTGTCTTCTGATGATGAGCATTAGGCTCATTTTTATGTTTTGCCTCCCTTTTTGTGCTTTATGCCAAAGGGGGAGAAGTATTTTGGTTATTTATGTTTTGGAGATATTGGATATATTAGTCATTATGGATATTTTGGAGTTGCTGGATATATTTTGGTTTATTATAATATATGTGCTTTTGGATGTATCTCTTGATATGCTCTGATACTGGTTATGTATGCTCTCATGTTTCGATATCTCTTTGATGTTATGCTCTGATTTTATGACTTTGCGATGAGATATATATGTATGACCAGTTGATGCTCTGATACACATATTGTTGAGATATCATGAGATTTGTATGCTCTAACTCACATGAGGTTTTGTGATGATATATGATTTTTTTTACGCTCTAATACCCATGGTAGTTTATGCTCCAATGAGTTTATGATTTACGCTCTGACATTTATGCATACACTCAGGGGGAGCATTATTTTATTCTTGTAACACTTGTTGTCATCAATCATCAAAAAGGGGGAGATTGTTGCATCTAGGCCTTCATGCCTAACCCTAATTTTGATGATTAATGAAAACAGAGTGTTTAGGACTAGCTGTGCTTTTTGAGATTGATTAATACAGGGCTCCGTTGGGAAGATTGTCGAGATGAACAAAACAAACCCAGCGCAAAGAAGTAAAAGCACAAGTCGTGAATATGAAGATTAGACGCAAGCCAGAAAAGCAAAGGACCTAAGGTAATCTGTATTTTATTTTTACCGATCTCGGCGTTTGGAGATGATCGGTTAGGAAAATTGTTTTTAGTTTTAACTGTACTATAAAGAGGGGTGGCGAAAGTCCTCTCTTTATCTCCAACATAAACCGAGAAACTTAGGTCATTGCATTGCATCATTTTTGGTTGGATTTGGTTTGAACTTATTTTGAAAAATCTGGTTTTTCAGTTCAGTTTTTGACAGCAGAAGAGTATTTACATTTTTCAGAAAGATCTAGGCAGATCTGGTTTTTTCTTTAGTTGACAAAAATGTGGCCCTTGAAATTATATTTCAAACGAGCTATTAAACATCTCTTTTGGATTTCTGGATTTAAAGTTATCTCTGTTTTTGTTCAGGCTGACTGTCAGTTTGAATGTCAGTTCATATTAACTGACAATTGTCCAGAGAGGGTGTATTTTGTGCTCAAAATTTTTGTACTAAACTGACTGTCAGTTTGTCCATACTGACTATCAGTTGGGGTTTCGACCACAGTGCTTTTAACTGAGTTTCTATTTGTTTTTGGTCGAGTTTGTGGTCGAACTGACTGTCAGTTTGCATAACTAACTGTCAGTTGTGGGTTTCAGCTTTCCTTAAACGACCACGAACGGCTAGCAAATTTTCATCCGTAAATTTTGTCGGCCATTGTGCACTAAACTGACTGTCAGTTAGGAAAACTGACTGTCAGTTTGAGTTGCTGATTTTCAGCCCTAGCTCCAACGGTTCATTTGATTCTTGAGGCTATAAATAGGGGCTTTGGGCATGTATTTCATACAACAAGCAGTAGCATTTTCTTATACACTCTTGAGCTTTAGTTTTCTACTTAAAATCTTGATCTTTTGATCAAGTCGAGTGTTTTCTGATCCACCGAGCACTTCAGTTCTTTTGCATTTGCATTCACTTAGCTTCTCGGTGCGTGTTTGGAGGTCAAGAGAAGACCTCGCTGCCTGTTACTCTTGGTGAGCGCCCTCACCTAGACGGTTCGGAGGCGTAGCCATTGACCTCTCCAGAACAAAGATTGTCGGAGAGGCTCGGCAAGTTTGTACAAGGCATTGGTGCTCTCCTTTCCGGAGTGGACAAGGAGCAACCGTTAGTTGATAATACTCTTCGTGAGTATTGAGGCAAAATTCAAGTGACTTGAGTGCTTCAACGAGGACTAGTGGAGACTGGGCGAGTCTCCGATATCTCGGTAAAAACTGCTGTATTCGTTCTCTTCCTCTCTTGCTTATTTTATTTGTTCTTGATTTGCAATTATTTGTTCAAGCTTAAAAGTTTTTAAAAGCCTCCTATTCACCCCCCCTCTAGTCGGCATCTTTGATCCAACAGGTATGTGGGGAAGAAGGGGTTGTGGAAGAAGCAGGATAAGGAGGCTTCCAAGTCTTTGGCCGCCACTCCTTATGCGGGCATAACGGACGTGAGCGCCCACAATTGGTGCGGAGCAAGATTGACGATGACTTCCTCCGGAAGCGTCTCTGTGAATAACCCTGCGGACAGGGAAGTGATCGACCGGCTGGCAAGATTGTACGATCACGTACTATCCTCGTAACACGCATGCAATGGGTTGTATTGCTAAGTTCTCCTGTTGCAGGCGATGCTGAGTGCGCAGGCGGCATCCGAAGAGTTCAACCCTAGGAGGGACAAGGATATCGTCACGATGGCGCTAGGAAACAAGGAGCATCCAGGCCGCGTGCACAGCCTCGGTGCCACTGTGCCTTGGAGGGATGGTTTCCCTGATGATGAGGAGGCGGCTAAGAGGAGAAAGAGATCCCATAAAGCCCGCGACGAACGGCTCAAGGAGGAGATGCGATCGGAGTTCACTGTTCGGGACAAAGCACTCCTGCAGCAGTTGTCGGAGATGCGGGCCATGTATGACGAGCTAAAACAGGCGACCCAGGGCACCCCCTTGTAGTAGCGGAATTACCGAGTCCCAATCTTGGCCACCGTAGTAGCTGCGCGTCCACGCCGGGGTCTTCGCAGTTGGAGCCCTCTCCACAGTATCCGGTGGACTTTCTGCAAGTAATGACTGTTTTTCTATGTTAATTCATTCAAAAGTGAAAAGCGGTGAAATTCAATATGTTAATGCGCACTATTTGTAGGAACCCGCCTCCTGCAAACTTATGGTGCCGGCCGATCTCTTCCCGATCAGGACTGGCCGTGGGATGGCGCAACCATGCACGGCGGGGGCCACAATCTACAGTGTCCCTCTATCTGAGGGTTTTGCACAGGTCCAGGTGGACAGTATCTCTGACCATTGCGAGGGTTTTCCATTGGACAAGCCACCGAACGACGAGATTACCACTCTCAGGGATGCGGTGCACACGTTCGATCGTGCAATGGCCCAAGAAAGACATCGTCCTGGATGAGGTAATTCCCCCACCAGTTTCATAATTTGTACTGTAATAATAGCCCTCAAAGTTACTGGCCATTACTATACGTAGGTTCTTACATCACAGACGGACACCGACACTTGGCCTACTAGCCAGCCGACCCCTCCGAGAAGCCAACCAACGGGTCTGATGACGAAGCTGACTCCGACTAGGAGGCAACCATTCAAGAAGCTGGCTAGTAGGGGAAAGCAAAGTTGGCGAAGGAGAGTGAGAAGAGTGCGCCAGCTCTCATGCCGTTGGCTCTGGGGATGCCCATGGCCTCCAATGCTACAATTTCTAGCATGGGGTTAGCATGCCAGAGCCTGCATGGATGGTACATGAAAAGGACAAACAAGATCAGGATGCAGCGTCTGACGCACTCATGGTCAAGTACACCGTGGCAGAGTTTCATAACGATGTCGGGACCTACTCGGTGACCTTCGAAGACCTGCACAATTTACTCAACAAAGACGCGCTCGACGTGTCAATCCTACGGTCTTGGGTGTTGCTGTAAGTATCCTACTATCCTATGCCTGTTTGTGCATATACGGATATATGTCATTTATTAATTGGTTAGTTCCATGCAGCTGCATGATCGGATATGCCAAAGTTAAGCGTGAACCTGTCGGTTTCCTGGACCCCCAGATGGTCACCGAGGTGATGTTTAGGACCGACGTGGACTTCGTTGTTGACTACATCAAAAGAGGGTTGCTTGCTCAGGTCAGCAAGGAGTACATACTGGTACCCTACAACCAGAGGTGAGTGCTTTCATCAGTACTTCACCCATAGATTAGTGTCTCCATATGCACAGCCCAGACTTAGATTAAATTATTAATTCTTTACGCGTAACATGTAGCTACCACTAGATCCTGCTAGTACTTATTCCGAAAAGGAACAAGGTGTTCTACCTTTATTCATTGTAGAGGAAAGGGTACGAGTATTGCGGTGCACGAGATGTATTCGAAAGGTTAACATGTTTTATGATATTCATGTGGACCTGTCTTGCATCTAGATTTATTGTCCTCAAATTGTCAATTTCAACTATCCTCAAACTGTCAATTTTGACTATCTGCAGGGCTTTCACGAACTACTTTGCCGAGGGAGGGCGACAACACGAGCGGCGAGCCGATAAGTTTCAGTGGTTACAATTTTCGGTACAAATTTCAACTGGCATTTGTTTTACTTTATAACATGTCCCCAGCTAACTCTCGGTCTGTAAATTGGCAGTGCCATCAGCAGCCAGACGACAATACATGTGAGTTCTACGTGATGCGCCACATGTATGACCTCATCACCCCTCACCAGCCAGATTTCCCGAGGTATACAACTGCTCCCCTTTGTATCGATTTGGCAGAATTTACAACTGCATTGAGCTAATTTTTTCTGTACCAACTCTTGCTGCAGGGGGTCGACTTCCCTTCGGAAAGCTTTGACCCTCGGCAGATTGGTATAGTCCGAGGGATGCTCGCTGAGTTTTTCCTTACAGAGGTCATATCAACCAAGGGGAAGTTTAGGGACCCGCAGGGTTCATATTAGTGCGGCCTTACTAATTGAGATTATCTGCAGGGCATCTAACTGAGAAATAGGTACAGATAGTATAGTACATCTAACATACTAACTTTAATTATCGATCACATTTATTTGTTCAATCTCAATTGTACATATTTCTGATTTCTGTGCTGTATATATGAAATGCATGCTATTGTACATGTTTCTAAATTTTGTGCATGTATGAGATGAATTGTATATATTTTGAGTACTGTGCATGTATGAAATGAACTGTATATATGAAATGCTATTGTACAGAGGGCATGCCTAGCATGATTTCTGAGGCTAGCCACAAAAAAAAGAAATTTATTAAAAAAATATTAATATACACAGACGGTTTTGATCTTATAAATCGTCTGTGATAGATCGAACTATGTACGTATCATAGAGTATCACAGACGGTTCTGAGCTTATAACAGACCGTTCTGAACTAATAACCGCCTCCGATAATGAAACTATTCCAGATGGTTTTGACCTGAAAACCATCTGTGATACTAACCGTCTGTGATAATATGAGTATCACAGACTGTTATAAGATCAAAACCATCTGTGATACTCATACTATCACAGACGGTTCTGAGATTATAACCGTCGCCGATAATGACATTATCCCAGATGGTTTTGACCTCAAAATAGTCTGTGATACTCATACTATTACTGACGGTTCTAACACTATAACCGTCTGTGATAGTATGAGTATACAGACTGTTATAAGATAAAAATCGTCTGTGATACTCATACTATCACAGACAGTTCTGAGTTTATAACCCGTCACCGATAATGACACTATCCCAGATGGTTTTGACCTCAAAACCGTCTGAGATACTCACACTATTACTGACGGTTCTGAGCTTATAACTATCTGTGGTAATATGAGTATCACAGATGGCTTTGATCTTATGACAGTCTGTGTAGTAAGAGTATCACAGACGGTTTTGATGTTATAACAGTCTGTGTAGTATGAGTATCACAGAAGGTTTTGATCTTATAACAGTCTGTGAAGGGAAAAATCACAGACGGTTCAAAACTGTCAATGGTAGTACTCGATTATCACTGACTCGAATATCACTGACGGGTCAGAACCGTCTATGATGACTGTTTTGACCCGACTGTGATAATGAATTATGTAGTAGTGGTGGTTGGCAACGGATTGTTGCAAATCGACCTGGATAAGATAAAAGTGATTCGAGAATGCCCTTGACCGCGAACAATTATGGAAGTGTGTAGTTTTTTGGGAGCATGCCAGTACCTTCGGAAGTTCATATGACACTTCTCGATTGTAGCTTCTTCGTCGCATGCATTAACTAGGATCGATCAGAAGTTCGAGTGGATAGGAAAACATGAGGACACGTTTCTCTTGCTGAAGAAGAAGATCAATGAAGCACCTATGCTAGCTTTGCCGAATCTACAGAAATCATTCAAGCTGGAAACCGATGCCTCAAGTTATGCAATGTGCGTAGTGCTCATGCAAGAAGGTTGACCAGTAGCATATCACTCCGAGTTATTCCAGGGAGCTCAGCATAACAATCCGACTTACGACAAGGAGTTGTGTCCACTGCATCAGGCCGTAAAGTATTGGTGGTGTTACCTTTTAGGTAAGAGACGGTTGTCCACACCGACCACTAACCTTTGCAATATTTGCAAACTCAATCGAAACTACAGAAAACTCGACATATGAAGTAAATGTCATATCTGCAACAGTTTAATCTGGTGATTAAGTACAAGAAGGGAGTACATAACAAACTGGCTGACATGTTGCCACGACCCCACCAATTACTGCCCTCTGCTTATCAGTGTTCATGCAGATTGAGCCCTCTTGTCACGAAGACTATGCCACAATGTACAGTGAAGATCCTGATTTTCGATCAGCTCTGGCTAAGCTCGAAACAGAGAAACCTACGGAGTTCATTCATTGAGAAGGACTCTTGTACAAAGACAATTTGCTTTGTATACCTTCTGGAGCACCTCGAACTCAATGGTTGCGAGAAGCGCACATATGGAAGGTTGCTGGTCACTTTGGGGTTATGAAGACTTCGCAAAATCTTCATCGACATGTGTTTTGACCACAGATGCAGCAAGATGTGCCTGGTTTTGTTCGAGGCTGTGGTCCCTGCAGCATCTCAAAACCGACAAACCGGAAATTAGGTTTGTACACTCTTTGCTAGTCCCATTATGACCATGGGAAAGCATATCCATGGATTTTTTGGGAGGATTGCCTAAGACCCGACGTAGCAACGACTATCTCTTTGTGGTCGTTGATCGGTTCTGCAAAATGATAATTATCATACCTTGTCGAAAGACTATCAAGGGAGAAGAAGCAGCTCTAGTATTCTTTCAGCACATTTAGACACATTTTAGACTGCCAACTTCTATTGTGTCTAATCGTGATACCCGGTTCCTTAGTCATTTTTGGCGATCGCTCTGAATGATGATGGAAACACATCTAAAGAGGAGTACTGCTTTTCATCCTCAAACTGATGGTCAAACCGAGGTGGTGAATTAAACAGTCGTTCATCTATTAAGAGGATATAACTCCAAGCATCCGAAGACCTAGGATGAAAATATACCGTACCTGCAGTTTGCTTTTAATCGGGCAGTGCATGGTTCGACTGGAAAGTCGCCTTTTGAGGTCTGTTTGGGATTTTTACCACAGAGTCCATTCGACATAGAGTTTGTGATCCCTACCTCAACACTGAATAGCAAGGAAGCATCTGATCATGATCGAGCACAACGTTTCCTAAAAAGTATTCGACAACTCCATGGTGATGTTGAACAGAACTTGCTGAAAACTCAACTCAAGTACAAGGTGCGACATGATCGACACCGAGTTGATGCTCAATTTCAAGAAGGTGATATGGTATGGTTACATCTAAGTAAGGAGAGACTTAAAGGTGAAGGTAAAAAACTTAAACCAATTCGTTATGGTCCTTTTTGGATTTTGCGGAAAATTGGTACTAATGCTTGTCAGCTCGAGTTACCTCCATACATGGATATATACTCAGTTGTCAATGTTGAGCACCTCAAACTCTTGGAGCCTTTCATGCTGGATGATGAGCCTGATACCATAATACCATTTGTTGAAGACTTGGTCTATCAACGAGAAGAACCTCTATCTGATGACGTGATCTTGAAGAAGAAGGTGACGACCACCTACAGCGGTACACGAGTCTTTTTGAATTGTTCGGAAAGATCAGCGAGCACGTGTGGCAAAGTGGTACACCCAAGAAGATGGTCAAGCTCAATTTCCACATCTCCAGTTTTGATCACATGGTCGCCAACGGGGGTTGGCTCCTTATCAACAGGGGAATCCTGATCCAGGAGGACCTTCGGGTCCTTCAGATCAAGTTCGGAAAGGGTTCGTGACCTCGGAAAGGATTCGCGACCTTGGAAAGGGTTCGTGACCTCAGGAAGGATTCGATCTCTCTGTCTGGTCGGAATTGTAGTCCAATGAATATATATATAACTGAGTCCTATATGATTAGGTTTAGTTAGTTGTCCGAGTCTAATATGTTTAGGTCATTGAGTCTGATACGTATTTATACGATTAGACTATAAATACTTTGTAGTTCTAGTTTAGATCATCGAGTCTAGGTTGACTTATTTAAGCTTTAGACACATAGTTCATCAACGTAGGCGAGTGCGTTCTATTGCTCGACGTATATATACAAGATCCCTCTTTTCAATAAAGAGTTGTGCTTGTCAAAGATTGGGACTAGTCTTTAGTCGAGCTTATGTAAATATAATCATGTATGTGAAGCCGAGTCAAGATGAAACTCAAATAAATCAGAATATCTATGTCTAAGAAAGAAAAGAATTTATACAGGTTCGGGTCCTCTGATGATGAGTAATAGCTCTACTCCTGTTGGTATTTCACTAAGAATATCAAGGTTTACAAGGGGAGAATAAGAGGTGTCATTAGATGAATTAAGAACAATCTCCTATTCTTTGTTACAGTGTATAACAGTCTATTGTTCCTATCTCTTAAGTCTTGTGTCGGACCTCCCCCTTTCTCTTCTGGCAATCCTCCTTTTAGAGCATGTCGCCAATCGTCAGTTATAGGATTGAAGGGTCACCGAGAGGCAGATGTGTGCCAGACATAATGTGTAATTATGTCCATTTATTATCATGCCTTTACCTTCTTGACAGTTACCAGAAGCTGCAACGTTCCTGAGTAAAGGGCTGAAGGTATATAAGGCTGTGGTAGTAGTCGAACAGACTTAACTACTGGGTATGGCCGAATAGATCTAACCACGTAGCTATTGGAGGTTTCGTTTCTTCAGTAACCATGGTCCTATATTAACTGTAACCATGTATTTCACTCTCCACGACTTGGGCGACCACGGGAAGATATCTCCATAACCAGGGAATTCGTGGGTATGTGAGACCATGAACTTTACGACCTTAGTATTGTGATTGTCTTGAGACCATAGACTTTGCGACAATACGGGCTAAGACCATAGAATGGGACATGTCCAAAATATCTTGGACTGTCCTATTGTCTTCGTCTTAAGTCCCTGAGACCACAGAGAGGTATATAAATAATTTAGATCTCGTTCTATAACCCTTGCAACTATAAAATGACAAAGGTGACTAACTCGAGTTATAATCCTCGTCAGTGCTATCTTTTGAACTATGTTTTCAATCAACCTTTAGGTTTCGGTATTTCCTAGTAAGATCTCATTATTATGCATCTTTAGTATCTGGTCGAGTATAGACGAAACACGTATATATCTCTACTGGATCAAATTAGTATCTAATCGAGTATAGTTGAAACCCGTCTATACTGTAATCAGATCACACAGTGGATCTCACGACCCTCCGTGGCCATCCACAGTGACCCCGAGGGCTCCTCGTTGGGAGCTACAGGCCCCTTTGTCCCAGGTCGCCAGGGACACCGGAACACCCGGGCCGCTTGACCCCGTGACATTACACGACGGCCCTAATGGCCCTCATCGAGAGCCACGGGCCCTTTGGCTCCCTGGTCATTGAGATTGTGGTCGTCCACGGTGACCGCTGGGTTTCCCAGTCGCGAGAATAAGGAACCACCCGGTCGGGCCTCTAGCGCAACTTGGATGTCCGAGTCCGACTGACCAGGTCCGACTATTCGGGTCCGAGCGTCCAGGAACAGGTGACGAGGGTGCCTCGGGAACTAGCGACGACACATGTCAAGCATCCGAGCCTCTCGCCCTGTGAAAGGGTGACGATGCCCCTCAATCTGACAGCCACAGCTAGGATATTTTAGTCTTTTAGAAATTTTGGTACCTATATATACCCCCTTGTATCCCTCTTGTAAGAGGACAAAAAATTCATTTTACATACTCAAAACAATAGATGCTCCTTCGGAGATCTCTCCCTGCGAGAACCTCCCCTGGGACTTACGTCTGGGGTGTGCCGACAAGACTAGGATTTCCACCGGGACCCAAACCTGTATAAACACTCCGTGTCGATCTCTGTGATTGCCCGATGGGATGTGACCCGTCACACGGTCAGCTCACGTCGTTGTACACGTGTTACGCACGTCTGAAAACCTGTCGTGGAGATTCATAATACCACGACATATATCATATACTGTTGTAAAACCAATCATCGAAAAAAAGTTTGATTCAACAAAATTGATCAATGGTAGGATAAGAAACATTTATCAGTTATGATTTGAGTCATATAATCATATGAACAAAGCCGAAATGTAAGAAGCACTTCATTTAAATTTCGCCATTAGTGTGGATTTTGGAACATGGAATCCTAAAGGTGTCTCTTCTATCTCTTATTACTGATGTTTCATATTAGTACTTTTGTGTTTGCTCTGTGTGAAAAATAACAGCTAGCACAATTACACAAGCATTAACAACAACAGTATCAAACCCAACACGTACGTACGTACGTACGTGCAGTTAATTGTGACTTGATCAATCCACGCATGGATTCATACAATCATGGCAATTAAGCTCACCGGCAAGATCTAGGTAGAACACATCATCGCGTGCAAGGGGAGGTTTGCTCTAGTTAATTGGTATATAGAGCTGCATGCATGCACGCATGTCTGAGATGTAAATTAATTAAAATTTAAGAGACGTGCTTGGTGCATGCATGGCATGATCAGTTGCCGAGTGATCACGTGACCCATGCTGAGGTATCAAATTCTTTCTTTACGTCCTTACCACAGGACAGGACTTGGAATCCACTTTTGCATACAAGTTGCTTTAGTGTAGTTTTTGCACTAAAGAAAAAAGCAGTCAGGACAGGGAATGTATTCTGTATTCTTATTCTGCAAGTTGTTTGAACTGGTCGACGGAGCCGGCCTATGCTTTTTCTCTCTCTCTCCAAGAAAGCTGGAGAGACAGCGTCCAGCTGGTTAGCCTCTCGTTTAATTATTAAGCTTTAGTTTCACATGACCATGCACTAATAATCAATCTTTACGACTTTAAAGAGAACTAATTAACACAAAACACTATCTCAGGTCTAAAATAGATGTCGTTTAATTTAGGAAAGAAGACATGTTATGTAAATACTTGTTATTTTACATTTTTCCGGCAATCTTTTATTCTAAAATACACTTACTAAAAGTTGATAGGTGTAAATATAACCACCTAATACTCTGTATGTAAATACTTGTGCAAAACCCACACACGAAAGAGGAGCGGGTGCAGTATTATTTGAATTTTTTTTATTTCAAAAATAGCCTAAAACTTTTTAAAATATCAGAAATGACCTTCAATCACAAACTCTCGTATATGATTGAATTTCAGTCGTAGGCCTAACTCGCGACTGATTAGGTGGCTCGACCCATTTGCACCACTGGGCCAGGACCCAGCCATGTAGACTTTCAGTCGCAAGTCAGAGTCGCGACTAAAACCACACACAAACATAATACAATAGCTGGTCGAGTTGGAGAAGACGATGGAGTCGTCAAGGTCGTGGTCAATGAAGTGGTCGTGACTGGAGAAAAAAAGGGCGTCGGCATGTCATGGCTGTCGGAGTGGTCGAGGATGAGGAAGAGAAACTAGGTCGTGGCCGAGGCACCTTACGGGGCGAAGACAACGGCTGATAGTGAAGTGGTCTCCAGTGTCGTTTTTAGGGAAGAAGAACACAGTTGCGGTGGAGTTTAGAGTTTGGAGAGCAGGGAAGGAAATTTGTGGCTAAAGAGAGTGACAGAGAGATAAGGAGAAGAAAGGAGAAGACAGCTATGTGTTACAAGCAGCAACGACGGCGCTGTGCAGTGGCCGCGGCTAGGGCACGGGCGTGGGCGCATGAGCACAAATTTGACGGCGGTGTAGTAGCGGAGTTGAGGCACTCGCGGCACAGATCCAGCTAGGAGTGAGGAGTGAGGAAGGAGCACTGCGGCATATGGCCAAACCACAACTGAAGTTCAATCGCGAACAGGAACTCGCGATTGAAGGTCATTTATAATATTTTAAAAAATTTTGGACTACTTTTGAAATTATCACACATCATCGCGTGCAAGGGAAGGTTTGCTCTAGTTAATTGGTATATAAAGCTGCATGCATGCACGCATGTCTGAGATGTAAATTAATTAAAATTTAAGAGACGTGCTTGGTGCATGCATGGCATGATCAGTTGCTGAGTGATCACGTGACCCATGCTGAGGTATCAAATTCTTTCTTTACGTCCTTACCACAGGACAGGACTTGGAATCCACTTTTGCATACAAGTTGCTTTAGTGTAGTTTTTGCACTAAAGAAAAAAGCAGTCAGGACAGGGAATGTATTCTGTATTCTTATTCTGCAAGTTGTTTGAACTGGTCGACGGAGCCGGCCTATGCTTTTTCTCTCTCTCTCCAAGAAAGCTGGAGAGACAGCGTCCAGCTGGTTAGCCTCTCGTTTAATTATTAAGCTTTAGTTTCACATGGCAATGCACTAATAATCAATCTTCACGACTTTAAAGAGAACTAATTAACACAAAACACTATCTCAGGTCTAAAATAGATGTCGTTTAATTTAGGAAAGAAGACATGTTATGTAAATACTTGTTATTTTACATTTTTCCGGCAATCTTTTATTCTAAAATACACTTACTAAAAGTTGATAGGTGTAAATATAACCACCTAATACTCTGTATGTAAATACTTGTGTGTAAAACAGAAGCAAAACCCACACACGAAAGAGGAGCGGGTGCAGTATTATTTGAATTTTTTTTATTTCGGAAATAGCCTAAAACTTTTTAAAATATCAGAAATGACCTTCAATCACAAACTCTCGTATACGATTGAATTTTAGTCGTGGGCCTAATTCGCGACTGATTAGGTGGCTTGGCCCATTTGCACCACTGGCCCAGGACCCAGCCACGTAAGCTTTCAGTCGTGAGTTGGAGTCGCGACTAAAACCACACACAAATATAATACAATAGCTGGTCGAGTTGGAGAAGACGATGGAGTGGTCAAGGTCGTGGTCAATGAAGTGGTCGTGACTGGAGAAAAAAAGGGCGTCGGCGTGTCATGGTTGTCGGAGTGGTCGAGGATGAGGAAGAGAAACCAGGTCGTGGTCGAGGCACCTGAGGGGCGAAGACAACTGCCGATAGTGAAGTGGTCTCCGGTGTCGTTTTTAGGGAAGAAGAACATAGTTGCGGTGGAGTTTAGAGTTTGGAGAGCAGGGAAGGAAATTTGTGGCTAAAGAGAGTGAGAGAGAGATAAGGAGAAGAAAGGAGAAGGCAGCTATGTGTCACAAGCAGCAACGATGGTGCTGTGCAGTGGCCGCGGCTAGGGCGCGGGCGCGGGCGCGGGTGCATGAGCACAAATTTGACGGCGGTGTAGCAACGGAGTTGAGGCACTCGCGGCACAGATCCAGCTAGGAGTGAGAAGTGAGGAAGGAGCACTGTGGCATATGGTCAAACCACAACTAAAGTTCAATCGCGAACAAGAACTCTCAATTAAAGGTCATTTATAATATTTTAAAAAATTTTGGACTACTTTTGAAATTATCTTTTTAATAAGTTATTCCTAAAATAAATTCGTATTATTTGTACTGTCGAACAGCTATATTAGTTACCGAAAATACAGCACAATACGCTAACAACTCTGAACCAGTACTCACGTACAGGTATTGGATCCTAAAGATCAGGTTTTCTCCAGAAGAATAGGTCTAATACAACTGATTCCTTTAACATTGTGAATTTGTTCATTTCTGTTCTTTATGTTGAGCGCTTTTGGAAGAGCAACAATTTGCTCTCACCGTACGCGGATGGACAAATCAAAGAGACACCTGTGCTGTAACTCCGTAAGCATAGCTGTTTTTTTTTCTTTTTTTGACAACAACTCAGTAAGCATAGCTAGATCCATATGTCTTCTGCTTTAATTCATGCAAAGAAAGAAGAGAGAAAGCAAACGATGGAACGCATTAATTCCATGTTAAGTGGTAACATGAGTACAGGACATCACTATCTCAAAACAAAAAGAAAGAAAGAAAGAGAACAATTATGATCACACAGACCTGTTGCTCACGTGGAAAACAATTAAACTCTCACAAATCTACACAACACAAAACAACATGCATGCATGAACTCTCGTATGGACGTAAAACGTGAGTGCATGCATGCGTTCACTCACTGGACTCCTCCATAAATGGAATGACAGATCTACAAATGCATGTCAGGGATTGCAATTGACCGTCGAAGTCTTGGTTGTATTGAAGAGGTCCAATTCGTTGCATGTCACTACGATGGTGTACGTCCTGGTTATGGCCAGCCCGACCTTGAACCGCACTGAGGCCGTCACCCGCGCGTTGAACGCCGGAGCACTGCTATTGTGTTTCCTAAAACTCATTTGGTTTTGAAGAGCACCAGAAAACACAGGGGGGAGCAGAACCGACGCGTTCATTCTCGTCGTGCTCCGAGGTGGCTGGTCGGACTTCAAGCTCTCCTCGACCTGGACCGGCACCGTCTGCATCAAATTGTACAGCAGGGTGACGGTGACGTAGCGGTAACGCACCTTGGTGTACCAGGTGGACGTGTTGTTGGCCACAAGTGTCAGCTTCAAGACCGTCCACCCCTGGCCGCTTTGCCCGTCATGAGGCGTGACGCAGGTGCGGGTGACGGTGAAGACGATGTGCGCCGGTTGGAGGACGACGGAGACGACGATGACGATGGCGGTCACCACGATGGTTCCGGCGAGAGCTGCGGCGATGTACTGCTTCGTGCTCCACCCGCTAGGATTACTAAAGAAGCCCTTTTCCATGGCACTGACAAATTGGAGTGGAGAGCTACCTAACTAGTTGTGATATGGCCAAGCTAGCTATCTAGAGCTAATTAACTAAGTACGTGCAAGACAGAATATTTCTCTAGTGCATTGCAATGATGAGATTAATTAATTGTTGTGTATTGTGTATTGCTTGCACTTTGAATTCGAATAAAGTGATTATAAAAGCAGTATGGTACACCTCTTTATCTGAATTTTTTTTACCATACCCCATTAAAAAAATAATTCCAAAACTAGCCTGAGACTTTTAAAAATATCATAAATAACCTTCGGTTGCTGGCCCGAATTCGCGATTCAATTTTAGTTGCGAACTAGGCCTGCGACTAATTAGTTGGTATGACCTATATGCGTTACTAACCCAGGATCGTGCTGGGTAGATTTTCAGTTACGTATCCGGCTGACGACTGAAATGACCAGTTTTAAACTGAAACGATC
Source organism: Pharus latifolius (assembly GCA_019359835.1). Lineage (NCBI taxonomy): Eukaryota > Viridiplantae > Streptophyta > Magnoliopsida > Poales > Poaceae > Pharus > Pharus latifolius. The sequence goes on from CM033324.1 coordinate 82,887,509, forward strand.
AGTTTTAAACTGATACGACCACGACTAGTTTCAATACTAATATGACCAGTGTGGAACATGATCGTGGTCTTATCTATACAAAACTAGTCGTATCAGTATTGAAACTAGCTGTGATCGTATTAGTTCAAAACTAGTCATTTCAGTCGCCAGCCGAGTGCGCGACTGAAAATCTATATAATGCGGTTCGCAGCCAGCGATGCATATGGGCCGTATCACTTAATCAGTCGCAAACTGGATTCGCGATTGAAGTTCAGTCATGAACAGAAGTTTGCGACCGAAAGTCATTTCTGATATTTTAAAAAGTTTTGGTTAATTTTGAAATTCTTTTTTTTTAATAAGTTATTTGTAAAAAAATTTCTCTTTATCTTTTGCTTCTTGTCCTTACTATTCAAAGTCGATCACGCGGGCGCATATATACCTATACTTGTATAAGAAACAAAGCACCTCGATCGGAACAAATAATTATTGGTGTGTATATTGACGTGGCTTTTGTAAAGATAGATGCGCACACTAATCAATCCAGATTAGTTCTTGTACGCAAAGGAAGATGCCAACTAAGGAGGCGAAAGCTCGGGGCATATGTTCGACGAATTGAACACCGCATTTCTGAACAGATTCAGATCAACTGAGAGCAGAATTAAATTGGTTTTGATCCATTGCCGTATATGAACGTCACTGCATGCGTGTCCACAACTAACGAGAGTCTACTGCATGCACGGTTTGGAATTCTCAGGTTGTCCGATTAAGTCTCCGACGGCTAAGATTAAGGCGAGCGAAAATGACTGTAGGAATGGCAAGGTAAAAAGATAAGGATACATTCGTCCATCTAGGCGCGATATATATAGTTACATAGACAGCCTATGCACGGTACCTTAAAGCTGCAGCAAGCAAAGTTGGTGGCTCGACATGGCAGCAGACGACGGCGAGAAGGCAACAGTCAAGTGGCTACACGCGGTGCGCTGCGTGGTAGCCATGGTGGTGACCGCGTTGGCCATCGCAGTCACCGTCACGTCCATCCGAATCGTGCTCCGCCCCGAGGAGCTCCATCTCGAGATCCTCGGCGGCGCCGTGTACGTGTCTAACGACACGACGTCGTCGAAGCTGACTTTCAAGTTCAGAACGATTCTCATCAACCCCAGTGGCCGCGCCATCGTCTCCTTCAGCAACATCAACGTCAACATCCTCAATGGCACATCGCCGCCGGCACCGGGGGTTATGTTACCCCCGCAGAATACCATCATTAAATTCCCCTTGCCGGTCAGTTTAAGCGCTGTGCAGCACACAGTCGAGTTCACGGACTCGATGGCGACGGCGAACTTTACGGAAGTGAATGAGACTTATCGCAACTGGCTGTTTGCCGGGAACGTCATCAAAGCGATGATACAGCTGAACGGCTCCGTCGACACCAAGGTATGGCTCAAACGAGGCCACCGCGACACGTATTACTGCTATCCGCTGACCGTGACCATGGTCAGCCCCAAGGCGGCGCCCGACAACAACGCGTTTTGCTTCGACAACACACCACAGCGCGGCTGGAAGAAATAATTAACATTCAGGCATGGCAATGCAGCTGAGGACCTCCTCCTAGACGGCGCGCGCTTTAATTAATTGTTCGATCGTTACTTCATTAATTTGCTTTTTTTTAATAATTTTCCCTACATGGATGGTTTTGATTCATTTGAGCTCTCAAGTGTGATTTCCTTAATTTTCTTGTTAATCTCTAGTGTGGACTTGGATAGGATCCGCCAGGTCGAGATCATGCATTTTATTTATTTACCACTTCAATTTGCAAATCATGTATTTACTTACCAGAAAATTTTAGAATGAAACAATTTATTATGGACCATTAATATTTCAATTTAATGAGATCACCATAACTTCCAAATTATAGAAATGCTATTACACTTTTGTTTCTCTCATTAACTGAGTAAATTAAGAATTTAATAATTTTGTAATAAGAAATTTAATAGAATTGATACATACTTTACTTATGTTGATTAAGACTGTTGGAGTCTCCGAGTCCTCTGAGGCTCTCTCCAACGGCAGCTCCTTCATCGGCGCGCGTCGACGGACGCTACCGCTTGCTCGACGGCTACTCGGTGTGATGGGACACGTGCGTGCTACAGGAGGAAGCGAGCGGCAGGCGAGCTCGCTGCGTGCGCAGCGCTGATGTTGGAGACGAAACAGGCGCTTCTTCACGCGTATTGTGGGTCCCACTGAGAAATAAACCAGCTAACCGTACCTATGAAAAAATAAATCTGACGGTGGGTCCAGAAAATAAAAAGACCCACATGTTAGTCAATGTGTGTTGGGTTCAAGCGTCACCGAGAAATATCGTGTGGGCCCCACAGCAACGATCAGTGATCAACTCATGGCGCAGGCCCGCGAGATGTACAAGGAAGGGATGAGTCATCCTTTCGTATTGGATCACTGGTGGACGACAGTTCGCGATCAACCTTAGTGGTCCGTAGTTTATGTTGATGCTGCCAACAAAAAAAGCAGATTGTCTGAATCGGGCAGCTATACATCATCGTCCAACAACGATGATGTGCCACCAGTGGAGACATGGCTGGAAGGACGAGACGCTGCTAAGGTGAAGCGCAAAGGTAAGGGCAAAATTGATGTAATGCAGGATTCTACAGCGACAATGAGAGCAAATCTTGATGCCTTCATCAACCATTAACCTAACCAGGCCAAAAACAGGAAGGACGTAGTTCGTGTGTTGGATAACTTGTGCAGCCTGGCGAAGTTGAAGGAAAAGTCTGCCTTGTATAAGTCATACTGGAAAATGATGGATTTTGACAAATCCACCTTCGACGATGCTAAGAAAGAGGAGTATGCGGCAAGCATGAAGATGCTAAGAGAGAAACTTAATGTCATGGATGCCGAAGATTAGTTATTTTGTTTTTGAATTTACTTTGATACCCAACTATGTATCTTTCTTTATTAATCTATATATGATGCTCTATTAATTAGTTGCTGAATTAAATTTACTCTGGTATCCCGGGGGCTATGCCCCCGTTTATGGGTCACCCGGTGGCCCCTCCGGTTTCCGGAGGTCCGGCCGCCCCGTACGATCCCCCGGTGGGTCATCCGTCCGGACCCTTCGCGGCACCCGGAGCCTTCCCAGTGCCGGGGGGTTACTTCATGCCTGGGCCCTTCGCGGCATCGGGGGGATACCCCGTTCCGGGCCCATTCCCGGGGCCGGGGGCCCATTACATGCCAGGGTTTTTTTCCGCGCCGAGAGCCAGTCCCGCCCCCCAGGTCACGTTTACCGCACTGGGAGCGGTCGACAGAGCAACTCCCGTGCCGCAGCAGATCTCCCCCTGCAACGGCGCCCCGGTTCCGGACGTCGCCCCGGGGGTTCCCCCTTACCCAGCTCTGGATAATACACGGCTTCCCCCTTTCTGGTTCCGGTCGTCGCCCCGGGAGTTCCCCCCTCCTCGGTTCCAGATAATACAGGGGCTTCCCCCTTTCCGGTTCCGAATGTCGTCACGGGCGCCCCCTCCCCAGTTTCGGATGCTACAGGGGCTCTCCCCTTTCCGGTCCCGAGGATCTCCGCAGGGGGCTCCCCCCTGCCGACCCCGGTAGCCGCCGGGCCAGTAGCTCCAGTGCATGAGCTCCCTCCTCCCCCGGGGCCGCCCCTGAGGGTGCCCTCGACGAACCAGGTCCGTTTCTCCAGGGAGGAGGTCGAGCGAATGCGCACGGCTAAGTCCGGGGAAGAGCTTCCCTCGGGTCGCGGGCGCGGAGAGCCTCGCTCCCGCACCGGCCGGGGGAAGAGACCCCTTGAAGAGCCATCCTCTCCGGTGGAAAGCCCAGATGTCCTCGAACTCAGCCCCGGCCAGGAAGAAAAGCGTCGTTACCGCCACACCGGCGGACCTCTTGGGCCGCTCCCCGACTCCGACAACGAGGGTGCGTCGCCTGTCAAAGGATACAGTGACCGGGACTCCCCTCGGGAAGTGCAGGGGGCTAATCAGCCACTGTGCCGTAGACTTCGATGCATTCGATGGCCGTGGCCTTACCGCCCGCCCCACATCGAGTACTACAACGGTGAGGCCGACCCCTATGAATTTGTGCAGGTATATTCCACAGCCATCTCGGTGGCTGGGGGGGACGAGATGGTGCAATGCAACGTCTTCCTCCTCTACCTCACTGGGATCGCCCGATCGTGGTTCTACAATTTGAAGGCCGGCTCCATCAAGTCCTTCGCTCAGCTCAAGCTCGAGTTTTGCGCGAACTTCCAGGGGAACTACGTGCGTCCCCTGGATTCTTCGCAGCTGTGCACCGTCCGGCAGAGGACGGGGGAAACCATCCGCAGCTTCTTCAAGTGGTTTTCTGAAGTCAAGAGCAAAGTGGCTCACGTCCCCGACTCTACGGTCATTGAGGCTTGCAAGAGCGGGATCCTCCCGGGAGAGCTCCACCGGAGGCTCTCCCGAAGCTGCCCCTCCTCCACCGACGAGCTCTTCAACGTACTTGAGAAGTACGCTCGGGCGGAAGAGGATGACCTCTGGAAGAAGAACCAGGGAGCTCCCGCCCCTGCTGACCGGGGGGCCAGGGACCCCCTCAAGCGGCCCAAGCAGGGGGGTCGTAACGAGCCACGGTCTCGGGACACTTTTGTCCTCGAGGGCGGAGGCAGCTCGCGCGACGCACCGAGGGGCAATCGCCCCTTCTCCAAGCCGAAAGGCCGTGGGGGAGGGCAATCGTCCCGTGGTCGTGATCCGGGAGGATCTCCAAGTCCTGATCGTATGCGGCTTCGCGACCAAGTCCTGATTGCATACGGCTTCGCGACCTTAACTGAGTTCGGAAAGGATCCGCAACCAGGGATTGGTCCGCGACCAGGAAAAGGAATTCGTTACCTGTTCGGAATTGTAATCCGATCTGAATGTGTATAACTAAGCTTATCTGTTTAGGTTTAGGTTATTAAGTCTGATACGTATTCATACGATTGGACTATAAATACCTTTTAATAGGTCTAGTTTAGATCATCGAATTCAATCGAACTCAATCGAAGAGTCATAGAACTTATTTGAGTTTTAGACACTTATAGTTCCTTCGACGTAGGTAAGTGTGTCTAACGTTCGACGTGTAAAGCCCTCTTTGAAATAAAGAGTTGTGCAATTACTTTGGGTTTCAGTATTTTTGAATAAGATCCCGTTATTCTGCAAATTATAATCTGGGCGAGCCTAGTGCGAAAACCAAGGCTAGGTCTCAAACGGATCAAGTTGGTATCAGAGCAACTTTCCCATCCTGTGGATGGTGAAGACTCGCCAGGGTTACAAAACCTCCGGTGAAAATCCAGGCGATCAATCGACGGTTCCTACAGCCGCGTCCCCAACAATGTCTGACGATACTTCCGTTCAAGCTAACCTAGCCGAACAAGTGGCTAAGCTCTCAACCGACATGGAAACCGTGCTAGCTTGGATTAAGCAGCAGGCCATGATTGTACCTCTTGAAGTAGGGAAGGTTACGGGTGAGAAGACTGATGAAGACTTGCGCAGGGCAGACGAAAATGAAGACGAAGGCGACCATAAAACCGACGACCTCGCCAACACCTCCTTAGCTGTCGGATCTTTTAAGGTCGACGCTAAGATTGATATACCTATATATGATGGGGTGATCGATGCCGAGAAACTGGATTCTTGGATCGATCAACTTGAGACCTACTTTGACCTAAAAGGGTTCAGTAGTGCTCAAAAGGTCAAATTTGTACCTTTGAAGTTGAAGGACCACGCCAAGACATGGTGGAAGGCCCTAGTCGCCAGTGGTGAAACTCACGACTTTGCGTGGGGTCAATTCAAACGACTTCTGCGACAAGAATTCTATCCGATGGGCTACCTTGAGGAGAGATGGGAGCGTTGGCACATATTGTACCAACGGCACGACCAGACCGTCCAAGACTATACGACAGAGTTTCGACGACAAGCAATGGTCATTGGCATCTCACTATCCGACCCTCAAGTATTTCGAAAATACACATTTGGACTTTAGAAATTGATCAGTACTGAGCTAAGTCTGTTCGGCGTCCAAGACATCACGACCGCGAGCACAACTGCTATGGCTATCGAGAAGAAGAACAAATCCCGCAGCGACAAAAGCACGAAGGAAAGTGCGACCTCGACAAAGAAAAAGCCGAGTCCGAAGAAGAACGCTTCAAAATCGGGCACGGGTGCTTTTTGCGAACATTGTCAAGTCGCGGGACATACCAAGGACAAATGCTACAAGCTTCATCCTGAACTTCGACCAAAGAAAAATGGACCAGGGAAAAGAACAGCCACGGCTACTGCGACTTCACCCGACGAAGAAGTTGTCCGAGTGAATTCGGTTAATGAGGCGGATACGACCTTATCTTTGATGGCAATGCCGAAGGAGAAGGGTTCGGATCCACCGACCGACCATCACCCAACAGAGGACTTGTTTACCATCAACATCCAAGTGAAGCACGAAGTGGTCGCAGCGATATTCGATCCAGGAAGTCAGAAGAATCTGGTCTCCGCTGGACTGGTTCGACGACTTGGTTTAAAGAAAACCACACACCCGCGACCATATCCACTGGGTTGGTTTACATCCGACGTGAACCAACAGATTACGAGTCAGTGTGTGTTGAAATTTGCGATCTCTGCATGGTATATCGATGAGGTGCAATGCGATGTTGTCCCTATTGATATCTGTCAGGTGATCTTTGGGAGTCCATATCTGTATGATCGAGACGCTCACTTCCATCGGCGAGCGCAAGAGTACGACCTCACCAAAGACGGAGTTAAGTTCGTGATCAGTAGAGACGTTCACGTCAACACTTCGAACTTGATTACCGCAAATCAAGCCAAACGGATTGTTAATGCATGTCACAAGTATGTGCTTGTCATGATTCGACCCATTGGACAAAGTGAGGGTACTCGACCAACATTGTCGTTGGCGTGCCGAGAAGATTCTGGTCGTTTGTCGGGACTACTGGAGAAATACAGTGATCTGTTCGAGACTACCCAGGGTCGTCCACCGAGACGCCCAGTCGAGCACGAAATTCAGCTTGTGTCCGATGCGACACTGCCCAATCTGAGTATGTATCGCAACTCAGTATTGGAGAATGAAGAGATCAAAAGACAACTTGGTGAGTTGCTGAACGATGGTTTCATTCAACCAAGTAGTTCTCCTTGTGGATCTCCTGTGGTGTTAGTGCCAAAGAAAGATGGGACTTGGCGTATGTGCATCGACTACCGAGCACTAAACAAGATCACCATCAAGAACCGGTACCCCCTTCCTCGTATTGATGACCTGCTCGACCAATTGAAGCACGCTGTTGTCTTCTCCAAATTGGATCTTAAGTCAGGATATCATCAAGTCAGCATCCGAGAGGAGGATACGTGGAAGACCGCGTTCAAAACACGACAAGGTCTGTTCGAATGGCTAGTCATGCCGTTTGGTCTCTGCAATGCCCCGGCAACTTTTATGCGTCTTATGAATGACGTTTTGAGACAGTTCATCGATGGCTTTGTGATCGTTTATCTCGACGACATACTAGTTTATAGTCAATCGTGGGATGAGCACCTTATTCATGTCGAAAAGGTGTTCGATCAGCTTCGGCAAAATCGACTTCGCCTCAACCGTAAGAAATGCTAGTTCGGCCAGCAAACTCTACTTTACCTTGGATTCCTGGTCGGCAACGGTACGTTGCAAATCGACCCAGATAAGGTAAAAGTGATTCGCGAGTGGCCGCAACCACGAACAGTTACGGATGTGTGTAGTTTTGTGGGAGCATGCCAATATCTTCGGAAGTTCATCCGACACTTCTCGATTGTGGCTTCTCCATTACATGCATTAACCAGGATCGATCAGAAGTTCGAGTGGACAGGGAAACATGAGGACACGTTTCTCTTGCTGAAAAGGAAGATCAGCGAGGTGCCTGTGTTAGCTTTGCCGAATCTCCAGAAACCGTTCGAGCTAGAAACTAATGCCTCAGGTTATGCGATGGGCGCAGTGCTCATGGAAGAAGGTCAACCAGTGGCATATCACTCCTAGTTATTCCAAGGAGCTCAGAACTACCCGACTTATGATAAGGAGTTATGCGCACTGCATCAGGCCGTGAAGCATTGGCGGTGTTATCTCTTGGGTAAAGAGACGGTTGTCCACACCGACCATCAACCATTGCAATATTTGCAAACTCAGTCCAAGCTACAGCAAGCTCGGCACATGAAGTGGATGTCGTATCTGCAGCAGTTCAATCTGGTGATTAAGTACAAAAAGGGCGTACACAATAAATTGGCGGACATGTTGTCACGACCACCAGTTACGACCCTCTGCTTATCAGCGTTCATGCAGATCGAGCCTACATGTCATGATGACTATGCCACTATGTACAGTGAAGACCCTGATTTTCAAACAGTACTGACTGAGCTCGAGACAAGGAAGTCTACGGAGTTCGTTCGTCGAGAAGGACTCTTGTACAAGGGCAATTTACTTTGCATACCTGCACCTCGAATTCAATGGTTGCGAGAAGCGCATACATCGAAGGTAGCTGGTCACTTTGGGGTTACAAAGACATTGCAAAATCTTCACCGACATGTGTTCTGGTCGCGTATGCAGCAAGATGTGGCTAGCTTTGTTCGAGGCTGTGGTCTCTGCAGCATCTCGAAACCGGCAAACCGAAAATTAGGTTTGTACACTCCTTTGCCAGTTCCATCGCGACCATGGGAGAGCATATCCATGGATTTCTTGGGAGGATTGCCTAAGACCCGACATCGCAACAACTATCTATTCGTGGTCGTTGATCGGTTCTCCAAAATGATTATTCTTATACCTTGTCGGAAGACTATCACGGGAGAAGAGGTAGCTCGGGTATTCTTTCAACACATTTGGAGACACTTCGGACTGCCGACTTCTATTGTGTCTGATCGCGATACCTGGTTCCTTAGTCACTTTTGGCGATCGCTCTGGACGATGATGGACACCAAGCTGAAGAGGAGTACTGCTTTTCATCCGCAAACTGATGGTCAAACCGAGGTGGTGAATTAAACAGTTGTTCATCTCTTGAGAGGTTATAACTCGAAGCACCCGAAGACCTGGGATGAAAGCATACCGTACCTGCAATTTGCTTTTAATCGAGCAGTGCATGGTTCGACTGGAAAGTCGCCGTTTGAGGTCTGTTTAGGATTTCTACCACAGAGTCCATTCGACATGGAGTTTGTGATCCTTACCTCAGCACAGAACAGCAAGGAAGCATCTGATCAGGATCGAGCACAAAAGTTCCTAGAAGGTATTCAACGACTCTATCGTGAGGTTGAACAGAACTTGCTGAAAGCTCAACTCAAGTACAAGGCGCGACATGATAGGTACCGAGTTGATGCGCAATTTCAAGAAGGTGATATGGTATGGTTACATCTGAGTAAGGAGAGACTTAAAGGTGAAGGTAAGAAACTCAAACCCATTCGTTATGGTCCTTTTCGGATTTTGCGGAAAGTGGGTAATAATGCTTGTCAGCTCGAATTACCTCCATACATGGATATCTACTCGGTTGTTAATGTTGAGCACCTCAAACTCTTTGAGCCTTCAATACTGGATGATGAGCCAGATACTATAGTACCATCTGTTGAAGACTTGGTCTATCAATGAGACGAACCTCTACGTGAAGATGTGATTCTGGAGAAGAAGGTGACTACCACCCGCAGTGGCACCAAGGGGACTTTTCGAATAGGTCGGAAAGATCAACGAGCACGTGCGGCAAAGTGGTACACCAGAGAAGATGGACAAACCCAATTTCCACATCTCCAGTTTGATCGAGAGGTCGCAACAGGGGTTGGCTCCTTCTCAACAAGGGAGTCATGATCCGGGAGGATCTCCAAGTCCTGATCGCATGCGGCTTCGCGACCAAGTCCTGATCGCATGCGGCTTCGCGACCAAGTCCTGATCGCATACGGCTTCTCGACCTTAACCGAGTTCGGAAAGGATCCGCGACCAGGGATTGGTCCGCGACCAAGAAAAGGAATTCGTTCCCTGTTCAGAATTGTAATCCGATCCGAATGTGTATAACTAAGCTTATCTGTTTAGGTTTAGGTTATTAAGTCTGATACGTATTCATACGATTGGACTATAAATACCTTGTAATAGGTCTAGTTTAGATCATCGAATTCAATCGAACTCAATCGAAGAGTCATAGAACTTATTTGAGTTTTAGACATTTATAATTCCTTCGACGTAGGCAAGTGTGTCTAACGTTCGACGTGTAAAGCCCTCTTTGAAATAAAGAGTTGTGCAATTACTTTGGGTTTCAGTATTTTTGAATAAGATCCCGCTATTCCGCAAATTATAATCTGGGCGAGCCTAGTACAAAAACTAAGGCTAGGTCTCAAACGGATCAGGTCCGGACACCCCTGCGAGGTGAAGCAGGGAAGGACCGTGGTGCACCTTCCACGGGTCCAGTACGCATGCCACCTGGGAATGCCACCAGCTGCTGCAGCAGTTCGCCGCGTTCCTCGACCAGCATGGGCAGGGGGGGACTCTGGCCTCCTTGCCCCCTCAGTCGGCTCTTCCGGCCCTTCCTGCTCCCGCGGGGGGCAGCAGGGACGAATGCAAGAGGAGGAGCCGTCAGAAACTCTCCCCTTCCAAACCTCCTAGAGGTGTGTTAACGTCATCGTGGGAGGGTCTGCATCCGGGCGGGACTCTAAGTGCCAGCGCAAGTAGTACGCACGTGAAGTAAAGGTGGTGGGGGTGCTGCATACGTCTCCGCCACCCAAGTGGTCGGACGTCCCCCTCACCTTCACGGCGGAAGACGCGCGCGGGGTTTGCTTCCCCCACGATGACGTGCTCATCGTCTCCGCCACCATCTACAATTGACACCTGGCACGCATCTTCATGGATGGCGGGAGCTCCGCCGATGTCCTCTACCTGAAAGCCTTCAGGGAGATGCAGGTGGACGAGAAGCTCTTGCAGCCCGCGGCAGGGCCTCTGCAAGGATTTGTCCCGGGGAAGGTGATCCACCCCGTGGGGAAGGTGGATCTCCCCATGACGTTCGGCACCCCGGAAAACTATCGGACCGAGATGGTCCGGTTCGACGTGGTGGACCTCCCCTCCTCCTACAACGCGATCATGGGGAGGACCACGATCAACCGCCTGGGAGCTGCCATCCACCAAACCTACCTCTGCATCATCATCAAGGCCCTGAGGGGGGAGACCTCTCCCCCGGAATCAGACCTTGCCGGGATACCTCCCGGGAGGCCCCTCCCCAAGCCGCGTCCGGAGGGGGGCCTCCGGAAGGTCCCGTTGTCCCCGGACGACGGGACAGAACCGTCAGGATCGGGGTGGAGCTCCCCGAAGAGCGTGCAGAGCAACTCGCGGCCTTCCTGCGCGAAAACTCCGACATTTTCACATGGAAGCCCTCCGACATGCGGGGCGTCGCCTGGGATGTCATCGAGCACAAGCTTGCGGTGACCCCCGGTCACCCCCCAATCAAGCAGAAGTTGAGGAAACTCTCCCTTGAACGCCAGGCGGCGATCAAGATAGAGTTCTCTCGACTCCGAGAGGCGAGGTTCATTCGGGAGGTCTTGCACCCCGAGTGGCTCGCAAACCCCGTCCTCGTGAAGAAATCGAACGGCAAGTGGCAGATGTGCGTGGACTTCACCGACCTCAACCGCGCCTGCCCCAAGGACAACTTCCCACTCCCGCGGATAGACCAGTTGGTCAATTCCACAGCGGGGTGTGAGTTGATGAGCTTCCTGGACGCATACTCGGGCTATCACCAAGTCCGGATGGCGGAAGGGGACGAGGAAAAGACGTGTTTCATAACTCCCCTCGGAACCTTCTGCTACATCCACATGCCCTTCGGGCTGAAGAATGCCGGGGCGACCTTCCAGCGACTCATGACGCTGGTCTTCAAGGACCAGATTGGCCGCAACATCGAAGTCTACGTCGACGACACGGTTGTCAAGAGCCCCCGCGCAGCGGATCATGTCGACGATTTGGTGGAGACCTTCCGCCACCTCCGCGCGTACGGGTTGAAACTCAACTCGGAGAAGTGCGCCTTCGGCGTGCACGGGGGGAAGCTCCTGGGTTTCGTCGTGTCCCAGCGGAGCATAGAGGCAAACCCCGAGAATATCCGGGCGTTCCTAAACATGCCCCCGCTGCGCTCTGTCAAGGACGTTCAGCGACTCGCCGGCCGTTTAGCCTCGCTAAGCCGCTTCGTCTCGCGGTCAGAAGAACGCGGCCTTCAATTCTTCAAGAACCTCCGGGGCCTCGAGGGGTTCCGCTGGACACCCGAGGCCCAGGAGGCCTTCGATGACCTCAAGAAGTACCTCACGAGCCCTTCAATGCTCGTGAGCCCATCTCCAGAAGAGCCCTTGCTCCTCTACCTTGCCGCGATCCCAGTCGCCGTAAGTGCGGTATTTGTAAAGGAGCAAGAGGGACAGCAGCATCCCGTGTACTACGTGAGTGAAGCCCTCCAAGGGGCCAAAACTCGGTACACGGAGATGGAGAAGATCTGCTACGCCCTCTTGATGGCGTCCCGGAAGCTTCCTCACTACTTCCTGGGGTACCACATCACCGTCCCGTCATCCCTCCCTTTGGGGGAGGTCCTCCGCAACAAAGAGGCCACCGGCCAGATCGGGAAGTGGGGGGCCGAGCTTGCCCCCTTTTTCCTTTCCCTCACGGGCCACTCCGCCATCAAGTCACAGGTCCTCGCCAACTTCGTGGCGGAGTGGACTCCTGCCTCCGGGCCCGGGGACGAAGACCTCCCCGCGCCGCCCCGACGCAGCGACCACTGGACACTCATGTTCGATGGGTCCCTGTGTCTCGCCGGGGCTGGTGCGGGAGTAGTCCTCCGGAGCCCCGAGGGGAAGGAACTTGAGTATGCGGCGCGGCTCGAGTTCCCCGCAACCAACAACGTCGCCGAATACGAGGCTTTGCTCCTCGGGTTACGCCTTGCGCGCTCCCTGGGGATTCGACGCCTCCTAGTGAAGGGAGATTATCAGCTCGTAGTTTGCCAAATGGACAAGTCTTACTTGTGCCATGACGCAAACTTGAGCCTTTATTTGCAGGAGCCTTTATTTGACGGAGGAGGGCGGAAGCCCCCTGCTTGTAGAGCTTCCCCCTCGATGACCTCCCCGGACGCGGGCGACGAGCCTCTGGGCCAAAGCCCGGGCATACCTCCTGCTGGAGGGGAAGCTCTACAAGCAGGGGGCTTCCGCCCTCCTCCGTTGCCTCCCACGGCCGGAGGGACTCCGGCTCCTCGAAGACATCCACATGGGGAGCTGTGGCTCTCATCTAGCCCCGCGCACCATCGCGGCCAAGGCTCTTCGCCAGGGCTTTTACTGGCCCACGATGATACACAACGCGCGAGACCTTGTCTCTGCGTGCGAGGCTTGCCAGAAGATGGCCAAGGGTTCGAACCTCCCCCCCGTAGCATTGCAGACTATCCCCATCACTTGGCCCTTCGCGAGCTGGAGGATGGACCTCCTAGGCCCCTTCCCCCCAGCTCCCGAGGGATACAAGTATGCGGTGGTCGCGGTCAACTACTTTTCCAAGTGGGTAGAGGCTGAACCCTTGGCCAGCATCACGTCCCGGGCGGTACAGCGATTTTTCTAGAAAAAACGTTGTTTGTCGTTTTGGGGTCCCCCGGGAAATCACTGTCGATAACGGGACCCAATTCGACTCGGCGTATTTCCGGGAATTTTGTGAAGGCCTGGGGCACACCATCCACTTCGCTTCAGTGGCCCATCCCTAGAGCAACGGGGTCGTTGAAAGGGTCAACGGCGTGATCCTACAAGGGTTACGCTGACGACTCGAGCAAACCACTTCTAAGCAGGGTGCACTACTACAGAATTCATCATCACAGTCGGGTCAAAACAGTCATCACAGACGGTTCTTACCCGTCAGTGATATTCGAGTCAGTGATAATCATGTACTATCACAGACGGTTTTTGATGTTTTCAACCGTCTGTGATCTATCCATTCACAGACTATTATAAGGTCAGAACCGTCTGTGATAAGGTCAGAACCGTCTGTGATACTCATATTTCACAGACTGTTGTAAGGTCAGAACCGTCTGTGATAGTCATACTACCACAGACGGTTCTGTTCTCAGAACCGTCTGTGATATTTGAGTATACACAGACGGTTTTGACATCAGAACCGTCTGTGATAGTATGACTATCACAGACGGTTCTGAGAACAGAACCGTCTGTGATACTTGAGTATACACAGACGGTTTTGACATCAGAACCGTCTGTGTAACACCCCTGTTTTTGCCAAAACCCTAAAATAGCCAAAATCCACATCTGGACCCCAAACCCTAATCTGCTTCAGCCATTCCCTTCTAAATGTTGTTCAGAACATTTTTCCCTTCGGGACCATCTCCAAAATCTCACCCTAAAGCTGAGTTTCAAGCCTTGCCATTTTAAAACCCTAATTACCCTATTTTACCCTAAATTGTTTTCCCCAATTTTGTCGAAACCCTTCAGATCTTGCCTGATCTTACCAAACCTTGGCCAGATAAGTTCTATTAATCTTTTGCAACTTAGCTGCGAAATCAGATTTCAGATCGAACCCTTAGATCTCCAGATTTGCAATCAAGTCCATTTTCTATTCAAACTTTCCTCACAGAACAGTCCCTGGAGCAAGTTTCAGAATTACAGAACAGCCCAAATATTCTTTTCAGGTCCATTCGACCAGCGCCTGGTCGTTGCTTTTGACCAGTGCATCTCACCGTTGCCGCGCCGTGGTTCTCGCCGTGTTTGCTCGCCGCCGGTCACCGCTTCTTGTCGCTTGTGCCCGCGAGCTGCTGTGCCACCCCGTGCGCATGTGCCAGCACAGTGCGTCGCCTTGCCCAGCGGTTAAACGGCCGTACTCCAGTAGCGTTTCGCGCGCGCTCCCGTTGCCGTGGCATTTGCATGCGCGTACGTGTCGTTGCCGGAGCTACGCTGTTGCCTCCGCATCTGCGCCGTTCCAAGTGAAGTTCCAATGCAACTGGCAAAGCTGCAGCACCGCCTGAACGCGATCGCATCGCCGTCGCCGTCGTTGCGCCTGCGCCCGACAAACTTCTCCCCGGCGCAAGCAACCGTTGTCGTGTTTTCCCTCGCAAGCTCCGTCCCCGTGCCTATTTAAACCCCCTCAACGCTGTGAAGAAGCACAACCTCAGGACTTAGCCAAATTTCCAGTTTCTCGCCGTTTTCGCTTTCTTCTCCGGCGAGCCAGTGAGTGAGCTCACGGTGCTAGCCCTTTCCACAGCCCCTCTCTTCGATCCAGGTTCACCAGTGAGTTCCCCTCGTTCCCCTCTCTGTGTCATAGCAGCCAATTGCACCAGATCGATCCTCATCGCCGGTGATCGCCGGAAAACCAGAAAACCCCTGTTCCCTCAATGCTAACCATTTCATCCCGAATTAGCTCTCGTCCCAGTAGTAGAAATTGATCCTTAGCCATTTCCTAGCAAGCCTGTTGAATCAGGATCCCCAATTAAGCTCAAATCGAAGAAATCCCAAACTGGAACCTCAGCCGTTCGCCGGACCTCGTCGCCGAGCCCCTCCGGCCAATCTCCAACGAAATTAACCCCTCCAGTAGCCTTGTTGTGCCCTAGAGATCATTCCCAAGCTTGGAATTGAGCTCATTCGCCCTGTATCAAAAATTCCCGAGCTCCAGTGTCGTCTTCTCCAGCGCCGGTCGCCGGAATTATTTCCCGGCCGATCTAGCCCCTGAGACCTTGTCCCTTAGATAGATTCCAGTACCCTGAGCAATATTGTCCACTAGCTCGATCCCTGAATCGACCTGAATCAAAAGTTATCCCAATGCCAAGATCACTGTCCAGTAGTTCAGTTCATGTCCAGGCCACCGTGTTTTCTCGCCGGATTTGGCCACCCTCCGGCCATTTCCAGCCCTTATGCCTGTTGAGTATATTGTTCCTGTTAGTAATGCCTACCTCCCAGACAAAGTGGTGCATCAATTGGAGCCCTGGATCAAAAGTTAAGCCATGCCCTAGTTTCTGGCCATGTCCAGCACTATGTCAGTGCATGTCAGCCACTGGCATTAGCCTTGTTTGACCCCTTCTGGTTGAGCAATTGAAATGCCACCTTGTCCCTTAGATTTCTGGAGTTGAGATCTACAACTTTCTCTACTATCACTTCTCCAGAAAACCATCCTAAGATCAGTTTGAAGTTATGCCAAAGCCATGAACTGAATGTCGACCCTTCGACGTTCAATCCTTTTTAGCCGTTTCTTCGACCAGAGCCCTTGTGACCTTGCCCTAACCTTTTCCCCTGCATGCATGACTTATTTACTTAATACTTTCTATAGAAACTATTTTCAGTATGCTTATGTGGTATGTGTTTGTGTGTTATTTGATTGCCACAGAGTCAGAAGCTGAAGGAGCGGAAGAAGTCTTTGAAGATCCGTCTGAGTACTTAGACCCCACATTGCAAGGCAAGCCTCATTCCTTTGATCATGTCTCACCCAATATTTTTATATGAAGTATATTCACTCTTTCGTACTATGCATGCTTATTTGAAATACAAGTTATGTTTGAATGACATGAGTAGATATTACCTAATGAATCATGAAACCCTTTTTTTTTGTTATTGAACCTTCATATGTATGCTTTTGTCACCCTAGGATTCATATACTGAATATCCTCATTAAACTTGGAATGGTCAAATACATGAGAAGTTATAATGAAAACCGTTTTGTCAAGAAAACTGATAAAAGGGATCAGTAGTGAGGATTGGATTGTATGGAGAGGGTGCGGTGCGCACCAGGGAATGTGAATGCTCCTCACTATTGGTTCATAAGGACAAGAACCTTGTGCTGTGTCTCTATACGAATTGTGAACGTACCAACCACTTGCCTAGTATGGGACAGGCACAACTCAGTAACTTTTTGGTATTAGCAGTTCCCTGCATGGTTTGACGATCTGGTTTCTCGTGTGGAAACTGGAAGGCCAAGGTTTGGCCATGAGTGATGTGAGTTCAGAAAAATGATGAGAGGTAAAGGCGTAAATGAAGGAAGGCGCCCTAGACCTGATTAAGCCGTGAGCGGCTGTAATCTTAAATGGTCGTATGTCTCGCGTGGACATAGACCAAGGCTATGTGTCCTGCGGGAACATAGACCAGAGAGGCTAGGAAGTAAGGCAGTGGGGAAGGCCCACAACGGTACTTGAGACTTAACTGTCTATTTACCGGGCAGGGATACTGTTAATACCGAACTGTAAAAGCGTTGTGTGATCTCGGCCTTGTCACATGTGTATAAGTCACATGGAGCTGATCCGACTTGAAAGCCGAGTGAACCAGTGGATTTAAAAAGAGGTACACCTTTGCAAAGTGTAAAAGAAGTATCAGATACTCTGTACTCCCAGGTTCAGGAGTCTTTTCGTAGTGGATGTTATCCATGGGTTATAGCACAAGTAATGTTTTGGAATGTTTTCATAATGCGGTTAACAAAGTAGTGACTCATGGGAGACCACTACATCTAATGTTTTATTGAAATCCTGTTTAATGTTTAAAGTACCATTTTCATGACAAAAGTACTGTTTTACTGAACAAATGACTTGGAAATCTACATATCTTTATCCTTATGAAACTAAAACCCCAGAGTCATATGTTTCACCCTCATATAAGTACAATTACAATAATCCCCGGAATGAGTGTTGCTGAGCACCAAGTGCTCACCCTTGCATTTACATCCAACTGTAGAAGAGGGATTCGAGGATCCCGATTCCTTCAGTTATGAGTACCCGGCAGAAGATGGAAGTGCCTCGGACAAGCCCACGTTCTAGGAGGATTGCGCACCAAGTCAAGTCAGATGTGGGAGAAGCCACTCCAACCCCGCTGCGGATGGAAGTCAAGCTGTTTGTAGTTGCTTTGTGCTTTATGTTGTGTGTTCGGTACTTGGATACCGATTCTGGTTCTGATAAACTAGTTATTTTCTTAGCAACTCTACTTAGCGCCATTTTCGGTGCTTTGGCTATGTAATATTGGCCATGTTGGCCTGATACTTGTTTAATGATATTACTATGCTTGTGTGGTTTGGAGCTCATGTGACATCCTGCTGTGTGTAACCTACCTAGGCGGTTACCAATGTGATCCTCAAATGGGGGTCTCACAGTCTGTGTTAGTATGAGTATCACAGACGGCTTTGATGTCATAACAGACTGTGATACTCAGATTACCAGAGACGGTTTGGATATCAGAACCGTCTGTGGTACTCAAGATTACCAGAGACGGTTTGGATATCAGAACCGTCTGTGGTACTCAAAATACACAGACAGTTTTGATCTCAGAACCGTCTGTGATACTCATATTATTATAGACGGCTTGGAGGTTAAACCAATCTGCGATATCAGTGACGGTGTTAATCTTGAAACCGTCTGTGATAGTGTTATAATCTCAGAACCGTCTGTGATAGTGTGATATCACAGACGGATCTGAGGTCAAAACCATCTGCGATGGGTTATTATCGGTGACTGTTATAATCTCAGACGGTTTGTAAGATCAAAACCGTCTGTGCATGCACAGACGGTTTTGATCTTACAAACTGTCTGAGATTATAATAGTCACAGATGTCCTCTGTACAAATTGCATTTTCATATATACAGTTCATGAATTTCATACATGCATAGTACTCAAATATATACAGTCTCATATATATTTGTACAATTGAACTCAGAATTATATTTGTACAGTACTCAAATATATACAGTTTCATATGCACAGTACTCAAATATATTTGTACCCCTCTCTCTATAGCATTTCATATATACAACACAGAACTCAGAAATATGTACAATTGAACAAATAAATGTAATCGACAATTAAAGTGTGTTAGATGTACAAATAAATGTAAGGCCGCACTAATACGAACCTTGCGGGTCCCTAAACTTCCCCTTGGGTGATATGACCTCCGAAAGGAAAAACTCAGCGAGCATCCCTCGGACATTACCAATCTGCCGAGGGTCAAGGCTTTCTGAAGGGAAGTCGACCCCCTGCAACAAGAGTTGGTACATAAAAAATTAGCTGAAGTTGTAAATTCTGTCAAATCGAGACAAATTAAGGGGAGCAGTTGTATACCTCGGGGAAATTTGGCCGGTGAGGGGTGATGATCAGGTCATACATGTGGCGCATCACGTAGAACCCACATGTATTGTTGTCCGGCTGCTGATGGCACTGCCAATTTACAGACCGAGAGTTAGGTGGGGACAAGTTATAAAGTAAAACAGATGCCAGTTGAAATTTGTACCGAAAATTGTAACCACTGAAACTTATCGGCTCACTGCTCGTGTTGTCTCCCTACCTCGGCAAAGTACTTCGTGAAAGCCCTGTAGATAGTCAAAATTGACAGTTTGAGGATAGCCAAAATTGACAATTTGAGGACAGTAAATCTAGATGCATGCAAGACAGGTCCACATCACCTTCCGAATACATCTCGTGCGCCGCAATACGAGTACCCTTTCCTCTGCAATGAGTCAAGGTAGAACACCTTGTTGCCTTTCGGAATAAGTAGCAGCAGGATCCAGTGGTAGCTACATATTACACGTAGAGAATTAAAAATTTAATCTAAATTTGGGGGTGTGCACATGGACACACTAATCTACAGGTGAAGTACTGATGAAAGCACTCACCTCTGGTTGTAGGGTACAAGTATATACTCCTTGTCGACCTGAGCAAGCAACCCTCTTTTGATGTAGTCGACAACGAAGTCTGTGTCGGTCCAAAACATCACCTCGGCGACCATCTGGGGGTCCAAGAAACCAACAGGTATGCCCTTGGATTTGGCATAGTTGGCCATGCAGCTGCACGGAAGTAACCAATTAATAAATGACATATATCCGTATATGCACGGATAGTAGGATACTTACAGCACCCAAGACGTTAGGATTGACAAGTCGAGCGCATCTTTGTTCAGTAAATTGTGCAGGTCTTCGAAGGTCACCGAGTAGGTCCCAATGTCGTTATGGAACTCTGCCACGGTGTACTTGACCATGATGTGCGTCGGACGCTGCATCCTGGTCTGGTTTGTCCTCTTCATGTACCATGCATGCAGGCTCTGGCATGCTAACCCCATGGTCGAAATTGCGGTATCGGAGGCCATGGGCATCCCCAGAGCGAACGGTATAAGAGCTGGCGCACTCTTCTCGCTCTCCTTCGCGGGGCTCTTCTTTGCTTTTCCCCTCATAGCCAGCTTCTTGAATGGTTGCCTCTTACTCGGAGTCAACTTCGTCATCGGAGGGGTATGCTGGCTAGTAGGCCGCGTGTCGGTCTGTGATGTCTGTGATGTAAGAACCTATGTATTAGGACACTAACTCTGAGGGCTATTATTACAGTACAAATTATGAAACTGGTGGGGGAATTACCTCATACAGGACGATGTCTTTCTTGGGCCATTGCACGAACGTGTGCACCGCATCCCCGAGAGTGGTAATCTCGTCGTTCGGCGGCTTCTCCAACGGAAAACCCTTGCAATGGTCAAAGACACTGTCCACCTGGACCTGTGCAAAACCCTCACATAGAGGGGCACCATGGATTGTGGCCCCCGCCGTGCATGGTTGCGCCATCCCACGGGCAGCCTCGATCGGGAAGACACCGGCCAGCACCATAAGCTTGCAGGAGGCGGGTTCCTACAAACAGTGCGCATTAACATGTTGAATTTTACCGCTTCTTACTTTCGAATGAATTAACATAGACAAACAGTGCGCATTAACGGTCATTACCTGCAGAGAGTCCACCGGATACTTTGGAGAGGGCTCCGTCTGTGAAGACCCCGGCGCAGACGCGCAGCTACTACGGTGGCGAAGAATGGGGGTCGGTACTTCCGCTGCTAGAACGGGGGTGCCCTGGGTCGCCTTTCTTAGCTCTTCATACATGGACCGCATCTCCGACAACTGCTGCAGGAGTGCTTTGTCCCGAACAGCGAACTCCGATCGCATCTCCTCCTTGAGCCATTCATCGCGGGCTTGGTGGGATCTCTTTCTCCTCTTAGCCGCCTCCTCATCATCAGGGAATCCATGCCTCCATGGCATAGTGGTGCCGAGGCCGCGCACGCGACCTGGATGCTCCTTGTTTCCTAGTGCCGCTGTGAGGATATCCCTGTCCCTCCTCGGGTTGAACTCTTCGGATGCCGCCTGCGCACTCAGTGTCACCTGCAACAGGAGAACTTAGCAATACAGCCCATTGCATGCGTGTTATGAGGATAGTACGTGATCGGACAATCTTACCAGCCGGTCGATCACTTCCCTGTCTGCAGGGTTACTCACGGAGACGCTTCCGGAGGAGTTCATGTCGATCTTGCTCGGCATCAATTGCGGGCGCGCACGTCCGTTATGCCCGCATAAGGACTGCCGGCCGAAGACTGGGAAGCCTCCTCGTCCTGCTTCCTCCACAACGCCTTCTTCCCCACATACCCACCGGTGCCTAGTCTGTGTGGGTGGGTGTTCTTGGCCTGGTTAGCCTGGCCCTTCGCACTAAGCTCCTGGAACTCAGGCTTGCCCTTCATCTCCACGAACTGCTGCCTTGCCTCGGGAGTCACGAAAGGGTAGTTATTGAAGGGGGTCTTCGACTCCTTCACATAGTGCCTGACAAGTTCGCTCTCGAAGTTCCTCCACGCCTTGTTTATTGACATAAGTGTCCTCCGGCGGACGGTGAACTGGCGATCCTCCGGAATGTGAAACGCCGCCTGCACTTCTTCCCACAGCGCATCCTTGCACTCTGGGGGCACTTGACCCCAGTCGGAGGTGGTGATGGGCACCCGCTCCCTTGACACTTTGCCGCATAGTGAGCGGTACTGACCGACAAGTTTGTCCTCTTCCGGCACACCATTGTCGTCGAACTGGACGTGCTGCTTTTCCCGCTTTTTCAGACGCGCGCATGTCGTCCGGCCTTGCCCCTTTCTCTTCTTCTGCGGGGTCACGGCGGACGAGGCGACCTCCGGCCCAGGCGTCTCATCGCCAGCGAGGTCACCTTGACTCCCCGAGTGGTGCATTTCGTCACCAGACATAGTTCTAACATAAGTGAAAGAGAGAATAGTTTAAGTAAATCTGCAACTAATAATTCTATAACAAAACCCATATACTTATAATTAACCAAGAATGACAGAAACGGTGGGGAGGCGATGGAGGTGATCGCGTCGGAGGCGGGAGGGCGATGGAGGTGATCGCGCCTGATGGTGGAAAGGCGATGCAGGTGATCGCGACGGACGGAGAGGAGGAGAAGGTGGGAGGCGATGGAGGTGATCGCGACGGACGGTGCGAGGGCGGAGAGAGCTAGGGCAAACAGTTGCGAACTGGAATGAGCGGGACAAACCCCGCCTTGAACTATTAACCGCGACGATATTATTGCAGTCGGTTCTCGCATCAGAACCGTCTGTAATAATCGACATAGTGATAGTCACCAGAGAGATTATCACAGACGGTTTTGAGTTGAGAGCCGACTTTGACTCTGATTATCACAGACGGTTTGGAATTGAAAACCGACGGTGCACATCAAGAACTCGAAGAGTCGGACATTGTTGAAAACATCACAGTCGGTTATATATATATATATATCCGTCTGTGATAGTAATATTATCACAGTCGGTTCTCAAATAAAAACTGGGGAGGAAGTCCAAAAGATTGAGAGTTCATACTGGGGAGGGCGAGGCTGACGATGCCATCGAGGATGCCATTGGCGCAGAGAAGCTAAGGAGTCAAACAGTCTGAGAACTATAAAAACTTGTAAAGTAAATGACAATTTTTCCACTGTCAATTTATAGAACTTCCAAAGCGATGCTTCGTGTTCTCCTAGGCGCTGCGCGCGAAGATCGGAGACAGAAATGATCACAGTTGAGAATTCGAAGCGTCGGTACTTTTCCAGTCGGTTCATACATCAGAACCGTCTGTGATAACTACACTATCACAGACGCTTCGTGGTTTACAACCGACTGTATAAATCAGAGTCGGTTCTGAGTTCCGAACCGTCTGTGATAGTCTAATTATCACAGACGGTTCGGAACTCAGAACCGTCTGTATATATCACAGTCGGGTTTTAGGTTAGAACTGTCTGTGATAATTAGACTATCACAGATGGTTCTTAGCTGGGAACCGATTGTATATATCATAGTCGGTTTTTAGGTTAGAGCCGTCTGTGATAAGTATACTATCACAGACGGTTTTGTGTTAGAACCGTCTGGTTTACTGTCACAGTTGTTTTTGACGTCAGAACCGTCTGTGATATCTGAACATATTCTCCCGACAGGCCTTCACAGACAGTTTTCCATTGAACAGTTCATACCCGTCTGTGATGTGCCGTCCAGGATGTCTGTTTCTGTGGTAGTGATGTGTGGGCAGAGGAGCTCCCTAGCATCCTCTGCTCCATGAGCACGACTCTGTCCCGGGCGACGGGACGTACTCCCTTCTCCCTGGTATACGGGGCGGAGGCAGTCCTCCCCTTGGAGATTGGCTTTCGGTCGCTGCAAGTCGAGCTCCTCCACGGAGCTACGACCGCGGCGTACCAGGCCAATGAAGCCAATCAGCGGCTGGAGGTCGACCTCGTGGAGGAGGAACGCGAGCGAGCGCTCCTCCGCCACGCCATCTACGAGCGCGAAATGGCGCGCGTGCACAACCAGCGCGTGCAGGAGAGGGCATTTCGCCTTGGGGACCTTGTCCTCAAGCGCATCACGGACCCCCAAGCCCAGGGCAAGCTCTCCCCCAAGTGGGAAGGCCCCTACAGGATCTCGGCGGTCCTGGGCTCAGGGGCTTACAAGCTCTCCAACCTTCAAGAGCAGGAGCTGAAGCACACGTGGAACTTGCGTTTACTTCGCAAGTTTTACGTCTAGCCTACATAGGCTCGTCCCCTCCCCCGGAGCGATTACGCCGGAGGGGGAAGGGGGACCTGGTACTTAGTCCCCTCCCCCGGAGCGTCTGCGCCGGAGGGGGAGGGGGCATTGTAATCATCATTCCCTCCCCTTTACGATTTCACGGGGGAGGCGTTATATTTTGCTTCATTGTTAATAGAACTGGATTTTCTTTTTAGCTCTGTCTCAATGCAGGTTTTTATATTACTGCCCCTCACGGCGATGCCCTCCCCGTGAGGACGCCCTCTCTACGAGGATGCCCTCCCCGTGAGGAAGTGGGCTATCACGACCCAACAAGTCTCTCCCGTAGGGCGGCTTACAATCACCCCTCATGGACTAAGGGTGTAAGCGGCAATCCGGTCCTCAAGGACCGCGGTAACGAGTCACTTTGGGAGACTAGTCCCCTACCCAAACACTCAAAGACCCGTCATCGGGCGCATCCTCCTCCGGGAGTCGATTGTCTCCTCAGAGACGGTTTTCTTGGATATTTTTCCCGGAGACCCTATTTCCCGGGTCCCCATTTTCACGGCGACCGGACGATTGTCTCCCGGAAAAACTCCCCCCAGTAATTTCATCTTGGATTTCCTCGGACGTATTTTCCCCGGAGACCATACTCCCGGGTCCCCGTTTTCACGGCGACCGGACCATTGTCTCCCGGAAAAACTCCCCCCGGAAATTTCATTTTGGATTTCCCCGGACGTATTTCCCCCGGAGACCATATTCCCGGGTCCCCGTTTTCACGGCGACCGGACGATTGTCTCCCAGAAAAACTCCCCCTGGAAATCTCGTCTTGGACTTCCTCGGACGTTTTTTCCAGAAAAATTGGAATTTTTTACCTTGGGAAAACTTGGAAAAATTTTTGAGTCAGCTCGGGAGCTTTGTCACCCCCACAGCGCACGGAGCTACCCTCCGGCCCGCTGTGAGGGGGGGGGGGGATAAGGAGCACCCGGGAATCGCCCGGACCACCCAAGATAAATGAGCAAACTTAGCTCTAGGGAATTGCCCGGACCATCCAAGATAAATGAGCAAACTTAACTCTATCTTATCAAAAGAGAAGTCTCAAAGCAAACACGCAGCTTTATTGATCATTCGACCGGAGGAGACCTTCCCCCTCCGGTGGGCATCACTACATCGGAAACGATACAACCCGGGCCACAACCCGGAAATTCTCTACGTCCTAAGGCTCCTACACCTAATAATCCTAGAGACCTTCCGATAGCTCCCGGGTCAGGTCCCGGTACAAGCCGCGTATGTGGTGCCGAGCTTCCCGGAGCAGGTCCTCGGGCCAATACTCGTAGCCCGCCGGTGGAAGTATCTGAAGAGGGGGAATCATCCGGAACCCCGGTTGCGGAGGGGGTAGCTCGGCGCGATGATTATCAAAGTTGTCCAGGTGCCACTCCGGATACCATCGCAACCGGATTGGCTCCCGAACAATGCCCCCGCCACATTCCCTGGAGAAGAGACTTAGCAAAATCAAGGTGGCCTGGGCCTCCCCCAGGTGGCACTCGCCGGGGCTCAAAGGCCTCGCCCCCGGGGAACTCCTCCAAGACCTTCACCCGGGAGTAACCTCCCGGAAAACCTGGTAAAATTGCATTCATAATAGACTTAGAAAAATTTCAATTTCTATTGCATTTCAAAACGTCTTTGTACAAGTGTCCGGGGCTTCCTCTAAGAAGCTACCGGGAGCAAAATCCTAAGAAAACAAAAATGGTCCTATCTAGTCCCGGGGGGAGGCTCATACTTGGTCATTGGCGTCCTCCCCCCGGGGGCCTCCCACCGGAGCCGGTGCATCTGCTCCAGGAGGCGCCAGTGCCGGGAACCTCGCCCGGATGATCCGGTCATAGACGCCCCCCGCGAGCTGCTCCACCTCCCAGCGCGAGGGCTCAAAAAACTCCGGGGGATGCGTCCCCCGATCGCCCGGGCGCCCACTCCCCGGTGCTTCACGAGCCCAGCCCCGGCCGCCACCACGGGAATGGCCCGGCCTCGCGCCCAGGCATCAGCGGCCTCCAGGATCACGGAGACTTGTGCGTTAAGAAAACGCACAGCCTCCGTGAGCGTCGCCGGGGCCGCTTCTGAGTTGCTCCCGGAGCCCAGGCTCACCCCGAGACCCTCGAGGGCCGAGCGAACGGTGCGGCCTGCGTCCGCCACCGCCCAGACGCTCGAGCCCTCGACCTCCCGGAGGGCGTCTTCCTTCGCCTTGGCCTCCCTCCGAAGCCAGTCATTGGCGGTCTCGGAGGCGTGGATTTGGGCCCGTACCCGGGCCAGCTCCCGGAGGGCATCGTCCCGCTGCTCCTGATAGGCAGCGGCCCACTCCTCCGCCTCCTTCATCGCCCGGCCGAAGCACATCTCCAGCCCCCAGGTAATGGCCGCCCCCTGCAAACTCTAGAGTTAGAAAAAATTCGAGTTTGGGGGCTGAGGGAAAGAACCCACCTTCTCAGATAAGTACCTGGATCTGGAGAGACTGCAGCTCCCCGAAGCGCTCCCAGAACGTCCCTTGCGAGACGTAGTCCTGGACCTTCCGGGTCTGCAGGCTCTTCGCATACTGGTCCACCTCCCCCGCCGAAAGCATGGGGGTCTCTCCCCCGGCGTCGGACCCGTCTCGGCCGATGATGGGCCCCCGGACATTGGTCGCCGGGGTGATGTGGACCGGGGTGGCGGTGGCTAGCGTCTTCACCGCCGAAGAGGTGGCCGAGGAACTCTCGGAGGGAGTCCCCCCCCGGGGAGGGATCAGAAGCCCCTTCCACTACTACAGAAATGCAATCCACTAACCCATATCTTCTAACGGTTATAAGCAATCTGAGAAATATCCGATAGAATAGGACGACAACGGCGGAGAAGAGGCTTTTTACTATCGGTTATACACTGGTACTATGTTAGTGAAATGCAAACATTTTTTACTATCAGTTATTACTGTACCAACCGATATAATAGATTAAATAGTACTATCGGTTTTTCATTCGTAACTGATAGTAAAATTATGGACTTTATACTATCGGTTCTTACTATACCAACTGATATAATATATGAAATAGTACTATCGGTTTTTCTTTCGTATCTGATAGTGAAATTACAGACTTTTTACTATCGGTTACTACTGTACAAACCAATATAATAGAGTACAGTTTACTATCGGTTATATAAAACAAACCAATAGTAAAATGACGTCATATAATCTAATTGTTATGACAGTGGGGACCTTATTTTACTATCGGTTTGTGTTTTTGAACCGATAGTAAAATTGTACAACTTAATTAGGTCGACCCCTGCTCTGCGCTCTGCATGTTGGAATCATTTCTACCGTACATGCATCCACGCTCCAAGCTAGAGTGATGTGGAGAAGCTAGCTGAGAGGTTGATAATTCGATTGTCGATGATTCAGACTCGGGGTCCTTTGCCGAACTTATGCAAAATTTGTAGGGTGTGAGACCTTTCAGGGTGTCCCTCTGGGAAGGTATGTAGAATTATGAAGAACTAGAGCACAGAGAAGTTTATATAGGTTCGGGCCCTCGATGATGGGAGTAATAACCCTACGTCCTGTTGGGATTTCACTATGTATAGTAAAAGGATTTACAAAGTTGCGGGAAAGATCTTCACGGGCAAAGATTTTTCCTATGCGTTTGTACAGGACAAAGCTTAAGAGGCTTATGAAAGCTAACTAACTTAGACTATGATCTTCTGATTGCTCGGTTAGTTGATCTATGGTTGAGATGTGATGATGCCCTGTTTGAAGCACCATGCTGCCCTTTTATACTAGTCTAAAGGGCACCAAGTCGTAACGGCATCAAACGGTTGCTTGAATGCGGTTTAGAGAACCGCTCTTAACTTCCATGCAGGTTTAACACATGTTATTCGTGGATAACCGCACGTATTAACCTCCTGACGGTTGTTCCTCTACGTGGAAGAATCTTTGGGATACTTGGGATATTCCTGCTACAGGGACAGATTAATCCCACACTCCCTGGTCGAAAGTTCTTTGACCACGCGATGTTGGCTGACCGCGCAACATCTTCAGCCTTCTGTCCGCGCATAGCATACGAACTCCTGACCGCGCACTAGCTGCGATCTGATCGCGTAAAGCTTGCGACCTCGGGCTAGTACTTCTCAGAATGACTTGAGTTCGCACCGCCAGGCACGTGTCTGGTTCGAATCTATCCTAAACCAGTCGTGCATTTATTTGAACTGACTCGGGTGTCAATCCTCGTCAGCCAGCCCCCAAATTCGAAAAGAACGAAGGGACGTGTTTACTTTGAATTTCAAGACATACATCGGATTTTTAACCTGACGCTTCAAATCCCCCACTTAGTGGCGGTTGGTTCCCGAGACAGGCCCTGGGTAATATGTGACGGGTAATGATGGCGCTGTTGAAACGTTTTTTAATCCGAGGTAAAATTGTAAATGCTTTTAAAAACTCGAGGCGCTCGGAAGGCGAACCATCACCCTGGCGGCCATAAAGCTCCCCAACGTCTCCTCTCGGCTAAGTTTCTGTAGAAGCCATCTACACTCTTCTTTTCATACTTCTCCCGATGGCAGACCACAACATCATCAAGATTGAGAGTGATGAAGAGAAAGTTTTTGAGCAAGAGTTACAAATGCCCGAAGATCCATCTCCTTCAAGGAAAAATCCCAAGGTTGACGAGGGATCCTCCAGCAGAACAAAGGTGAAAGACGCATCATTGTTCTTTCTTCCTTCAGTTGCTGTAGTTCTTCCTGTCCATGCACCTCAGCAGTTCTAACCTTCATCTCCATTTTTGGAGGGACGTTCTTCTCAGCTTTCTTCATTTCATCCCAATGCTCCCCGGTTTTGTTCGGGCAATCGATTTTCTGGTTGGCAAGCTGCATCTTGCCAATCAGACGATCATCAATTTGTGTTGGCGAAGCAATCTTATAGTGAGAAAGCCACACTTCCACCATATGATGATCCCCGAACTTTATCAGGTGATCTACTTTCCAGGATGCCTATATCAACCTGTCACTTGCGAGGACAGGTAATTATTTCTATCTCCTTTTGCTTGTTGTTATAGTTAGTAAAACTAACTTTTGCAAATGTAGGAGATGAAAATTGTTGGAGCCCCCAGCGACCAGCTTGCTGAGACTCCATCTCCTTCCCTCGGACAGACTCTCCAAGGGGAAAAAGAGGTTCTGGAGAAGAAGACCGAAGAGATGTCTTCGGTGATTCTGCACCTGGCAGAATGTTTTGAAAGATCCCGTGAAGAGGCGCGCCATTTCCGTCGGGAGAGGGATCACGCTCAGCAACAGCGAGAACTCTCCAATTTGATTAGGAACAATAGTGCATCTCTAGTTCGGGATGATGTAGATAGGCTTAGGTTAGTCGCTAGTTCCCTGGGGGTTGTCAGCGTAGACCCTACTGACAACAACATGTCCCTAGGAGAACTTTGCAAACTTCTTTCGGATCAGGTCGACATTTTGGTCGCCGGTATTCCTTTTGTATGTAAAGAATGTCAGAAATAAAGTTTTCTTTTCCTCATATCATATGAATACTCTTTACATCTTCTGTGTGAAAACATGGCCATAAGCAATGTCTTTACGACCACTCATACACAGGTAAAATTCAATTCTGCGACCAGAATCGCATTTTATCATTGTACCGCGACCAACACTAATACTGCGATCAGACTTAAAGCCGCGGTTAGAAACGAAGTTCGATTTGAAAGATTACAGCTATCATAACCGAAACTCGATCAGACCATCACTTCGATTAGAATCAGAGCTTAGTCGAAGACATGGTTCCGACCATACTGCAATCTGATCAAAACATATCCGTATGTCCAAAAACTGGGTCATAGGATATTTTCATGAAAGTTTACAAGACACATGAAGGAAAATGTCCTCTGAAAACCCTTGAAAAATTTTTCATGTTTTTGTATTCTTCAAATCTTGAAACAAAGAAGCCCTTTTGTTTCGGATCCGACACCAGGATCACTTAACGGGTCCGTCAGAGATAGTATCCATTAGGGGAAATGAATAGAATATGAATGGAACGTTACTCACAACAGTATGCCTCCTCGGGTCTATAAAAGGAGTAGATAGCTTCTCGAAGAAGCTATACAGCAGAAAACCCCGCCCTTAGAACTTCCGCCGTAAAAAACCCTCTTTCTCCACAGCCTTCATCTTCCCCAAAGTTGCCAACTTTCGTCAAGATTTCTCACAAGAAATGGCGTCTTGGAGCCGATCGGTCCACCACTCCGAGGAAAGTCTTCTGGCATTAGAGAAGGAAGAGATCCTTCCTCCGCGGCTGCTAATCAATTGGCGGCCCGTGGAGAAGGACCAAAAAACCCCAGTCGTCGGAGAGGGCGAACTGGTGGTCTTCGAAGAGTACATGCGCTGCGGGTTCCGATTCCCCGACAGTCGGTTCTTGAAGGATATTCTGGAGCATCACGGGTTGGAATTGATACTTCCACTTTTCTTTGTATGCGTAAAGACGTAGCACCGAGCCCTTCAACCGCCCCGGGGAGGGTTGAAGTCTCTGCCGGTGCTGAGGCCTCCGGTGAGGGACGCTCTGTCCCTCTGGTCCAGGAAGTCGTCCGGACCGTCAGGGACAAGTCGGGTGCGGAGACCCAGTTGCAGGCAACAGAACCTACGACTGAGGCCCAGCAAGCGCATCCACCTGCTGCTCCTGTCGAGGATGAGATGGTCCTCGACTAGACCTCCCTCCATCCTGGAGGATAGTTCATTTCGGGAGTACACAGAGGTATAATGAACATCTCCTATGGTACCTGAATTGTGCATAGGACACCACTAATTTCTCTTTGCATCACACGAACTATCCCGTATAATGGCCAGATCGATCGCTATGGTGGCGAGCATCGAGGCCATACAAAAAGAGAGAGACTGCTTGTGAAAGTAAGAATAAATGCCCTTTAATTTGTATAGATACAAATTCGTTATGACAATCATCCTTTTTTGTCACAAGGAGGTTGCTTCTCTGAAGAGGGACCTGGCCGCTAACAAGATCATGTCGATCTCTATGATTTCGAAGCAAGAGGTCGAGCTTAATGATCTGCGGTCACAGCTCTCTAGTAAGTCGATTCCCTACTAGGAAGACTTGACTTTATAGTTTAGACTGTTAGTAACAATCTTCTTATTGCAGCGCAAGCAAGTCAAATAAAACGGCTCGGGCATGATAAAACACTCCTCCAAATGACCATCGACTCTACCTTGAGGGCGAACAGAGACCTAAGCCAATCTGTCTTCGAAAAGCTGAAGATGGTGGCCCGTCTCCTGAGGGCTGATGTGGTCGAGACCACAAAAGACGACCTCAGTTCAAGCGACTGGTCTATACTGGTCGTAGCCCAAGCGGAATCACTACTCGAGTATCTTCCTGAAGATACACGGCGACGACAAGAGACGATCAGAACCAGAGTCCGATTAGCAGCCTCCGCCATTCTCTGCCGGTTTCATCTCCACCATGGCCCAGATATGGACCAGAATCCACTGGTGGGAATGGTAGAGATCGAGAGTGAAGAGCAACTCGAAGCCATCATGGAGGAAGTCAATCCCCTTGTAGATAAACTCCTGACCGAGCTCAGGATTATGTAACCCTTACAATTGTACAGATACAAACTACAGAATGCAATGCATGTATTTTATAATTTTGAAAGAAAGCGCCTTTTTTCGTTGTTTCATATTATAAGCATATCCCCCTAGCCCCCGCCTGTGATTATAGATACTGAAGGCTTAGTATTATAAACACAGGAGAAATACGAGTGCCACGGCCAGGGGTGTGCGGTCAGACCAACAGTTATGATCAATATAACGCCTAACCTTGTTGCAAACCGGCAGCCACTCAGGTAACCAAGGACATACAAGCAAGCCCCGTATGTGTTGAGAAACGGCTTATTTAGGAGTGACTTGTCTGGCGGTGGTCATGAGATCGGCTAGCGAATCCGATTAGAACGCTGTAGTGATATAACCGCTGGCGACCAGCCCCCGAGCCAAGTTCGTATCGCACGGGCATGAAAGGAGATGTTCATCGTATGAAATCAAAAGACTTTTTGTTTTATTAAATAATGCTAATTGAACAGAAAAGGGATTGAATACTTACACATAAAACTTGCGTAGTTGATCGATGTTCCAAGTATTGGAAAAAATTCGACCATCCTCCATGGCTAGTCGCGCTGATCCTGGTCGCGGCACCGAAACAACAGTGTAAGGGCCTTCCCACTTCGGGGAGAATTTGTTGCGATTAGA
The DNA here is from genome assembly GCA_019359835.1 of Pharus latifolius. Lineage (NCBI taxonomy): Eukaryota > Viridiplantae > Streptophyta > Magnoliopsida > Poales > Poaceae > Pharus > Pharus latifolius. The sequence goes on from CM033324.1 coordinate 82,919,504, forward strand.
CTGGTCTTGAATTTTTCGTAAAACCAGGTCGCCCACGTGAAGACTACGTGGTCGCACCCTTTTGTTATGGTACTTGCGCAAAGCTTGCAAGTATACCGTAGACTTGATCAAAGCGCGATCACGCCTTCCTTCTAAGAGGATGAGATCCTGCGACCGTTGTTCGGTCTGATCAACTCGTTCGAATTGCTCTGTCCGAACAGATCCAATACTAACTTCCATAGGCAGTACGGCCTCAGCCCCATAGATCAGATGGAAGGGCGTCTCACCAGTGGCTCGACTAGAGGTAGTTCGTAGTTCCCATAGAACGGTATAGAGCTCATCTGCCCAAGCCCCTGAGTGAGTCTTAAGGCGATCAAAAACACGTTTTTTGATGCCTTGCAATATCTGCCCATTGGTTCGTTCCACGGCACCATTGCTCTGTGGATGTGCCATAGAAGCAAAGCACACCTTGGTCCCAATCTGATCGCAGTAATCCAGGAAAAGGCCACTGGCGAACTGAGAACCATTGTCCGTGATGAGACGGTTTGGAACACCAAATCGATAAACAATGTTCTTATGAAAGAACTTTTGTGCTACTGATGCGGTAATTTTTCGTACCGGTTCAGCCTCAATCCACTTTGTAAACGTGTCAATAGCTACGAACAAAAATTTGTATCCATTGACCGCTTGTGGCATAGGACCGACAATATCCATCCCCCAGACCGCAAAAGGCCATGCAAGGGGAATGGTTCGTAATGCATAGGCGGGTTGATGAACCTGTCTTGTGTGAAACTGACACTGAGGACACATCTTGACCATATGCTTGGCATCATCGAGTGCCGAAGGCCAGTAGAATCCTTGTCGAAAAGCTTTTCCGACCAGTGTCCGATATGATGCGTGCGCACCGCATACACCGTCATTGTCGACGATTTGGACTCGGGGTCCTCAGCCGAACTTATGCAAAATTTATAATAGTGAGACCTTTCAAGATGACCCTCTGGGAAGGTATGTAGGAATATAGAGAACAGGAGCACAGAGAGGTTTATACAGGTTTGGGCCTTCGATGGTGGGGAGTAATAGCCCTACGTCCTGTTGGGATTTCAATATACGTGGTAAAGATTTACAAGATGACGGGGAAAAACCTTCACAGGCGAAGGTTTTTCCTATGTAAGTGTACAGAAAGAAGTCAGGGAGGCTTATAAGAACTATCTAATCTAGGCTGTAGACTTAGCTGTTTGAGTGGTTGAGATGTGTTGTATCTCGCTTTGATCAAAGACGTTGATCTTTTTTTCTTCTCCCTTCTGTTTGATGCATCTTGCCATCCTTTTATACTAGTCAAAAGGGTGCCATATCGTAACTGCATCATACAGTTGCTTGGATGCAGTTTAGAGAACCGCTCTTAACCCCCACGCAGGTTTAACACGTGTTATTCATGGATAACTGCACGTATTAACCACCTGACAGTTGATCCTCCACGTGGAAGAATCTTCGGGATACTTGGGATATTCCTGCTATAGGGATAGGTGAATCCCAAATACCCTGGTCGAAAGTGCTCTGATCGCGGGATGTTGGCTGATCGCGCAACATCTCCAACATCCTGTTCGCGTATAGCACACGAACTCCTGACGCGCACTACCTGCGGTCTGATCGCGCAAAGCCTGCGACCTCGGGTTGATGCTTCTCAGAATGACTTGAGTTCGCACCGCCAGGCACGTGTCTGGCTTGAATCTGTCCTGAACCAACAGTGCATTTATTTGAACTGACTCGGGTGTCAATCCTCGTCAGCTAGCCCCCAAATTCGAAGAAAATGAAGAGACGTGTTTATTTCAAATTTTTAAAGATATGCATCGGATTTTTAACCCGACTCTTCAAATCTCCTGTTTAGTGGCGCACTAAGTGGGATAGTTGGTTCCTCGAGATGGACTCTGGGCATTACGTGACAGGTAATGATGGCGCCGTTGAAATGTTTTTTAATCCGAGGTGAAATTGTAAATGCTTTTAAAAACCCGAGGCGCTTAGAATGTGAACCGTCACCTTGGGGGCTATAAATACCGAGGCCTTTGAATTTGTAAAGCCTCATAATTTCTTCTCACGGTTAAGTTTTTCAAGAATCGTCTTCATCCTTCTCTTCATACACTTCCCGATGGCAGATCACAACATCATCGAGATTGAAAGTGATGAAGAGGAAGTTCTCAAGCAGGAGCCTCAAATGCCTGAAGATCCATCTCCTTCAAGGAAGAAACCCAAGGTTGACGAAGGATCTTCCAGCAGAGCAAAGGTAGAAGACGTACCATCGCTCTTTCTTCCTTCAGTTCTTTACTCCAACACTCCCTGCTTTTGTTCGGGTGATCGATTTTCTGGTCGGCAAGCGGTGACTATTCGACCAGAAGATCCTCAACTTGTATTGGGGAAGCAATCTCCTGGTGGGAAGGTTGCACTTCCACCATCTGGTGATCATCCGCTTTTATCGGATGATCTACTTTCCAGGATGGCTATATCAACCTGTCACGAGCAGGGACAGGTAATGATCCTCATCTCCTTTTGCTGATAGTTATAGTTAGCACAACTAACTTTTGCAAATGTAGGAGATTGGAGGCCCTAGTGATCAGCCTGTTACTACTCTGCCTCTTCCCCTCGGACAAATTCTTCCAGAGGAGAAGAAGGCCCTGGAGAAGAAGACCGAAGAGATGTCTTCAGCGATTCTGCATCTGGCAGAATGTTTTGAACGATCCCATGAAGAGGCGTGTCGCGCCCCGCACAGGGTACCACGACTACTCCCGTGGAGACCTAGCTCGCTGCAGCTGGCCTCATACAAACATACCACTGACTTCCCAGGATAAGTCAAGCACAGGAGTTCATTGCAGCAGAGTAACTTACAAAATATCATTGATAAACAGTATGGCCTGCTGGCCTGATGCAACAAGAGTAATACAATGCCTTCACGGCACAAATGGTCTAATTAAAACAAAAGACAACTACTCGGCGGAAGCTAGGCGAAACCCCCACAGTCGTAAGAAGTTGACAGCAGAACAACACACATCAAGGCTCTGGCAGAACTGGCTCTCTTCCTTCTGGATCCACGAAATCTTCCAAGCCTTCGTCTTGGTCATGAAGCACTCCATCTATTGTTGATAAGTTGCAAGGGTGAGCACTTACGTACTCAGCAAGTCATAGGGAAGGTAGAGAGATACATATAGTATAAATGACATGAACCTATGCTATTGGGGAAAGAGTGAAGGGTTTTTCTCAAAATACATTTCTTTCTCATTTCTTATTCAACTTCCAATCATACTCATGGCAGTAAATAAATCATATTGATGGTGATACATATACCCCATATCCAAGGCGATATCTCCTCATATCACATTACTTTTATTCAAGCCTTTCAATCTTATACTCATAACAGTATTTCATAAACTTAGGGCATAAACCACATGCCTCTTAATTATCTTATGCTTAAGGCAAATCCACATGCCTCTTAGTTATCTTATGCTTAAGGCAAATCCACATGCCTCTTAGTTATCATATGATCTCTATATTATGGTATTACCGCGACACGTCAACACATGACAGCCCACGGCAACGCCCCTTATCGTGACAACACATGCCACTTGGGTAATCTTGAGCTAACAAATTTTAGTTTAAAAACAATACTTGTGTCACACCCCATGGATTTAATCCACCGCGGCATACTCCTAAAACTCGGGAGCACGAAGTATTCGAATACATTTTTAAACTCTGCAGAGATGTACCTCTTTTTAAATCCACTTTTTCACTCGACTTCCAAGTCGGGCCAACTCCATGCGACTTATACGCATGTGACAAGGCCGAGATCACACAACATTTTTGCAGTCTAGTATTAACAGTATCCCTGCCCGGTAAATGGACAATACCGTCCCAAGTACCGTTGTGGGTCCTCCCCACTGCCTTACTTCCTAGCCTGGGTCTATGTTCCCGCAGGACACATAACCTCTTTTGATTACAGTCGCGCACGACTTAATCTGGCGTAGGGCGTCTTCCTTCTTTACACCTTATCTTCTCATAATTTTTTCTGATCTCACATCACTCATGGACGAACTGCGTCCCACCAGTTTCCACGCGAGAAACCGGATCGACAAGCCATGCAGGGGACTGATAATACTAAGAAAGCTACTAGGTTGCGCCTGTCCCATACCAGGTAAGTGGTTGGTACGTTTTTCATGCCACTAGACGCATAACACAAGGTTCTAGTCCTTACATGCCAGTGACCAGATCATACCACAAACCATGCACCTTCAGTGCCTGCACATTCAGTGCAGCCAAGCACTTCCAGTGCTACCACCATTCCATACCAAAATACTGGTCACGGCTAGGGGTTCTATTTCATGAATATAAATGTACATGTTTATACCTTTATTAGTTCATGGCTTGCTATCTTAACAAGTTCACTTTCATCAAGTATTCAATCAATCACTGCCATAATATCATTGATCTCAACATATGCAATATTAATGAGATATCTACTCATGGAATAGCATAGCAATTCATAAAATATAGGTTCAATATGATCAAAGTATGACTTGCCTTCCGCGTCGTAAGAAACAGCAGTTGAAGTCGGGGCTGCGACGAAGTCTTCGAACTCGGACTCTAGCTCTGGACAAGGATCCAACAAGCAAATAGGCATTACAAACAATCCTACTCTTACTAATCCACTTATATGCGAAAATGCAAGGAGAAACACTTAGGCGATACAAGATTTGAGAGCGATTAGGGTTAAACTATGGAAACCAAGGTTAAGATTAGTTGTCAAGGGTTTACAAGGTTCCAAATGTTCCAAAATATCAGAATGATATCAAGGTTGCTGCTGGTTCGCTCAAAAACAGCGAACGCCTTTAGGTCGACATTCGGTTCAAGGCATCGACATAGGGTCGATGGATGATAGAGGGCTCAACTCAAGTTGTGACAGTAGAATAAAATGTAGATCACAACATCAGGAGTCTAAGAGACAAAGTTATGTTCATTTTGCATACCCAGAAGGGGTCAAACTGGCCCAATGCCATTGGCTGACATAGGCTGACAATGCCCAAGAATGGCATTGACATGGTTTGAACAGTTTCTAGTGGCCAAAATGGATTTTGATTCAAGCATATGGTGCACAAGGTAGTGGGGCAACTGTTTGACAAGGTAGTTTCTGGTTTGCATGACCAGAGGTGGGTGAACAGGGCTAATGCCACTGACTGGCATAGTTTGACATAGAGTTGGCATGGCCAGAAACTAAGGTTTGCCATAACTTTTGATCTAGGGCTCCAAATGATGCACCACTTTGTCTGGTAGTTAGGCATTTGTAACAGGAACAAATGTCTCAATAGGATCTAGGGTAGGAGATGGCTGGAAAGTGATGAAAACCGGCAAAGAAGTTGACTGGCCTGGAGCACATGTAATATGAATAGTACAGCAAACTAGGGCATAGCTATATCTCACAATCTAGGTCGAATTAGAAGTCGTGATAGAAGACAAAGTTGCTCAGAATGGTCCAAAACATCTAGATGGCAAAGTTTCTAGGGCTGGATTGGCTGGATTTAGGAGATATTGGCTGGAGAAAAGATTAACTCAAACCTGATTTGGGCATTTCTGATTTAAAGTGATTGAACTCAATTCCTTGCTTGTGTATGGTCCTCAGGGTACTAGAATGCTACTGGTGAAGTTAGATTGGCTAGAGATGCACCAGAAAAGCTTAAACAGCAAGCTCAGTTCACAAGCAAAGTTCCAATTTGGGGTTTTTCATATTTCAGCAAATCTGTCGATTTTGGTTGCTTAGGGATGTTAAGCAAGGTCTAGTGAGCATATTTGATTACTAGCTCGAAGGTTGAATCGATCTGGTTGAGGATTAATTGCTCATCGGAGTTCTAGATGAAACACGGCGATTGCCGGTGACAGAGAGCATTTTAAACTAAATTACAAGCTTGGGAAGTATGAGGGAGATGAGAGACGCTCACTGGGGGTGCTGGATTGAAGAGGGAGGCAGTGGAGAAGCTTGGCGCCGAAGCTCTTTCTTGCTGCTCACCGGAGAAGAAGAAGACACGGTGGAGTGTGGCGATTTCTGGTGCTTTGCTGTGTGGTGAAGTTGGCTAAGTCCTGAGGGTTATTTATAGGCGATTTGGGGAGGCTGCAACGGCTGGAAATGCACGGGGAAGTGAAGCGGGCTGGAGGTGACAACTCGGCTAAATCCCGGCGAAGTGACGGCCTGCAGCTGGATTAGGGGCTTTAACCTGCTGCTCTGGTGGAGGTGAAGGCGAATTGATGTTGGGCTTCGGCATGGACTCCACGTGGCCGGGTTTTCCTGTCTGAAACGTTGCCGGTGGCGTGCACAATCGGGGAGGATCAGCTGGCCGGTGCTGGAAAAGGCAATCCACAGTGGCGAACAGGAACCTACCACGTGGCGACGAGGCAGTGGCTAAGATGGCTATGCTGACGATCAACGGCTAGGAGTTCATGGGCGTAGCAACGGTCGAAGAAATCAACTGACCGTGTACTGTAGCTGCAGGTCGAAGCAAAACAGTAGCAGCGCGTGCTCGAAGTCGATGGTCCCGCGCTCGCGTGCTGGATCCAGGTCGTGGTCGAAGTCCAAGGCAACAGCTCGTGGTCGATTGTAACAGGCGCGGTCGAAGACAGGAGGTGGTCGCAACTTGGTGCTGTGGTCGATTTAAACAGCTTGGCTGTGAACAGGAGATGTGGTCGAAGTCGAGCTGAGTGAACAGTAGCCCGTGGTCGAACCAGGGGCCTGGTTGTGATGATTTTTGATGGGTTTTGGACTAAATTGCAAATCTGGTCTTAAAGAGGATTAATTTGGAATTTGATTCCATGGCTGAGTATAATGTTTCTATTAGTACCCATTTAGCTCAAATCTGGAGAAAGTTTGATAAGATTTGAGGGGTTTCACCTATTTTCGAAAATAGGGTAAAATTAGGGTAAAATAGATCCGGATTTTGTCGATCTCAAATTCTGGTAGTTGGGGTGAGATTTTGAAGTCTGGACAGAAGGGAAATCTGTATCAAATAGCATTTGGGAGGTGTTCCCTGAAGAAATTCTGAGGTTGGAGTTGATTCGTGGATTTTAGCCCTTTTCAGGCTTCCAGGTAAACAGAAAAAGGACTTATTCGCAGTAAAATCTGGACTAAACTGCGAAAAGTGCTTAGATGAAACAATCTGGTTCCCAACTTTTTGGAGTAAGTTGAGGATATAGTTAGGAACATATTCCAAAAGATACTTGAGTCTGGATAGGGTTAAATCATGATAACTCAATTATCTGGAAACTAGGGTACTTAGGGTAAATCTGAATTTTTCCTGTTTTTGAAAACAGGGAGAGGCTTAGGTACTGAGAGTTAGGGTCAGAATTTGATCTGGCTCCTGAAGACTTTTATCTTCAGGGTAACTGGTAGGTTAAATCTGGATGGTCAGATCTTGATCTGGATCTAGAGAATAGATTTGGAGATTTTTTTAGGGTTTGGGAGAGATTAGAGTTCAGCTGACCTGGCTACTACTACAGGGATACATGCATGCAAGATTTTATGCAAAAACTTTTCACCCCCGAAACCAGGGTGTTACAAGGCGCACCAGTTCTGTCGAGACAGGGACCACGCTCAGCAACAGTGAGAACTCTCCGATTTGATTAGGAACAGTAGTGTATCTCTCGTTAGGGATGATGTAGATAGGCTTAGATTAGTTGCTAGTTCTTTGGGGGTTGTCAGTGTAGATCCTACTGACAGCAATATGTCCCTAGGAGAACTCTGCAAACTTCTTTCGGATCAGGTCGACACTCTGGTCACCGGTATCCCTTTTGTATGTAAAGAATGCAAGAAATAAAATCTCTTTCTTTATATACATATTCTTTGCATCTTCTGTGCGAATACATGGCCGTAAGTAATGTTTTTGCGACCACTCATACACAGGGAAACTTCAGTTCTGTGGTCAGAATCATACTTTCATAAAAGTACCGCGACCAGCCCAGATACCGCAATCAGACTTAAAGTCGCGGTTAGAACCAAAGCTTACTGCTACCAGAATTGAGGCTCGGTCAGACCGTCACTTCGATTAGAATCGGAGCCTAATCGAAAGCATGGTTTCAACCATACCACAACCCGATCAAAATATATCCATACGTCCAAAAATTGGGCCATAGGATTTTTTCATGAAAATATACAAGGCACATGAAGGAAAACGTCCTCTGGAAAGCCCTGCAAACTTTTCAGGCTTTTTTACTTTCAGACTTTGAAACAAAGAAGTCTTTTTGTTTCAGATCCGATGCCTGGAACACTTTAACGGGTCCGCCAGAGATAGTATCCATTAGGGAGAATGAATAAAATATCCAGTGGAACGTTTGAGTGGAACGTTACTCACAGAAGTGCGCCTCTTGGGGTCTATAAAAGGAGCAGGTAGCTTCTTGAGGAAGCCACATAACCAAAACCCTTGCGATTTCCGCCGCACAAAACCCTCGCTCTTCTCAACCTCCATCTTCCCAAAGCCGCCAACTTTTCCCCCAATTCCTCACCAAAAATGGCGTCTTGGAGCCGATCAATCCATCATTCTGAGGAGAGCCTGTTGGCACTAGAGAAGGAGGAGATCCTTCCTCCGCGGTTGCTAATCAACTGGCGACCAGCGGAGAAGGACTAAGAAACCCCAGTCGTCCGAGAGGGCGAACTGGTGGTTTTTGAGGAGTATCTGTGGTACGGGTTCCGATTCCCTGAGAGTCAGTTCCTGAAGGACGTTCTTGAGCATTATGGGTTGGAGCTGATCAACCTCCACCCAAATGCAGTCCTAATCCTCGCAGTATTCCAACATTTGTGCGAGGCGTACGTCGGAGTGTATCCCAATGTGGAATTCTTTCGACGCTTCTACTTCTCGGTGTGGTCAAAGAGTGCCAACGCCGCCGGATGCATATACTTCCAGATAAGGGAGAAGAAAGACTATCCCTTCCCACCCCTGCGTGACTCAGTGCACGGGTGGCACCAGAAATGGTTCTACTGCACCCCGCCAACTGAGAGCGGGCTGTGGTTCAAGAACTCGCGGCCGGAGAAGCCGAGCGAGTTGGACTCCCTCCCGGCGATGAACTCGGAGTTCATGAAGCACGCCGAGGTGATCCTTCACTTAGTCGGACAAGGATTAACAGCACGCGACGTCATCCGAGACTTTGTGAAGAACCGGGTGAGCCCCCTGCGTGAAAGGGCTCATCCGGCTTGGGAGATCAAGTCCATGGCGGACAGTACCTTGGACTACAATGAAGGTACCCATCTCTGGCACTGAGATCTTTTATTTTTGAAATGCATCAGTTAACTCGCATTATGGAACAGTTCTGCCCTCATCCGAGATCGAGAGGTGGACTAACTACCTCCTCAAGGCTTATAACGCCGAGGTAGAGGGCCCCAAGGGATCGCCTCGCCCCCAGAGCTTGGTTCACGCCGGCGACGACCTTAGACAGGAGCGCCGAAAGGTATGTTATCTTTCACTTGGCCTCTGTTTTGCAGGTCTTATGTATGTCCAGCGCTAACGATTTCATTGGAATGAGAACAACTCTTAGGGAGGTTCGCCGAGGCGACGTTCCCAAGCGAGAACGTCGGTTCCCTGGGGAAGCCGACGATGAAACATGTGAAGAAGGTTTCCTCGAAACCCAGGACGAGGAATCCCGCCCCCAAGAAAGCCAGGCCAAATCTCAGAGAGGGGTCTTCACAGAGCGTCCCTCCTACCGCAAGGAAAACTGCGGTAAGATATCACGTTCCTCCTATCTTTCCAGGTGCGGACTGGAATCACTTCTTCGTCGTACAGGGGGAGAAGAGCGAGGAGGAGGAGGATGATGATGTCCCCCTAGTTTGCTGGAGGAGAAAGATTGCGGGCTCTCCATTCGGTGACGCTCCAACTTGTCCCGCAGAAACAACTGCTACCGCAAAAGCGACTGTAGCAGACTCCGTGGCCACCGAAAGTCCCGTGGTCGCGGGTAACACCCCTGCTCCTGAAGCCCCCGAGGCTTCAGGGACAGTTGCCTCTACTTCCTTGGTCGAAGGGGTGACCATGGTAAGATTCTTTCACGGTCTTGTTTTCTTCAATTCCCCCTGTATACTTGTTCATTAAGTTAATGCTTATTCAGGGAGAAGAGCTTCCCCCTGCGACTCCTGTGAGTCCAGGGAGGAAAATCCTCCACCCCCGTGGACAGGAGTGGAGGTAACCGAACAAGGCCCTGTGGTAGTTGCGGACGAGGTGCCGGCCCCAGAAGTTCAGGAGCCATCCAGGCCTTTGGATGCAACCCCGCCAACCGGACAGGTTGCCCAGGTAAGAACTCTTACCCTTTGTCTTCACCTTCCCTTAGAAATGTGCTTACAGAGGAACACACCTAGGGGGAAAATGCCTTGTTCACCAAGAGGAAGACCAAGACAGACGACGATTGTCCCCTTTCTCGAGGAGAGCCTTCCCTGAAATCCCAAAAGCTGATGGGATTTCAGATAAGGTAAGAACCCTTATCTTGGTTGTATTAAAATAAGTTGTGATGATCATGAATTGTGATTGTTTGGTTCATCTTTCTTTGTCAGGCGAAAAGAGACAGCACCCAGCCCTTCAACTGCTCCAGGGAGGGTTGAAGTCGCTGCTAGTGCCGGAGTCTCCAGTGAGGAGCGCTCCGCCCCCTTGGTCCAGGAAGTAGTCCGGGCCGTGAGGGGAGAAGCAGGCGCGGAGACCCAGTCGCAAGCAACAGCGACTGGGGATAGTGCCCAGCAGGCACTCCCACCGGCTGCCTCTGTTGTGGCCGCAACGGGGCCTTCAACGAGTCCTCCTATCAACCCGGAAGACGTTTCCTTCCGGGGATTCACAAAGGTATGATGAACTTCTCTTTTGGCGCCTGGATTGTACATAGGACACCTTTAACTTTTTTTTTTTGCATCACAGGAGCTATCCCAAATGACGGCCAGGTCACTTGCTATGATAGCGAGCGTTGAGGCCATACAAAAAGAACGAGACAACTTGCGCAGGTAAGGATCATTACTCTTCAACTTGTATAGATACAAAATGGTTATGACCACTCCTTCTGTTCTATCACAGAGAGGTGGCATTCCTGAAAAAAGAAATGGCCACGGTCAAGCTTCATTCGATCTCAGTGACTTCACACCAAGGGATCGAGATCAACAAGCTGCGGTCACAACTCTCTGGTAAGTCGATTCCTGATTAGGAAGACTTAACTTCATAACACGTTAGTAACCCTTTCTCTTACTGCAGCACAAGCAGGTCAAATAAGACAACTCAGTCAGGAAAAGGTGATCCTCCAGGGCTCTATTCAAACCTCCGAAAGGGCGAACAGAGAGCTGAGCCGTTCGATCTTCGAAAAACTGAAGACGGTGGCTCGCCTCCTGAGGGCTGATGTGGTCGAAACCACAAGAGATAACCTCAGCCTAAATGACTGGTCTACGCTAGTCATTGCCCCGGCGGAGTCACTTCTTGAGTATCTTCCTGAAGATACACGGCGACGAGAAGAGGCGATCAGAACCAGGGTTCGGTCAGCCGCTTTCACCATTCTCGGCCGGTTTCGACTTCACCATGGCCCAGATGCAGATCTGAATCCATTGGTGGGACTGGTTGAGGTCGAGAGTGAGGAACAGTTAGAGGCCGTCATGGAGGAGATCAGACCCCTTATAAATAAACTCCTGACTGAGCTTGGGATCGAGTGATCCCTACATATGTATAGAAACAGTTATATAAAATGCGATCTATGTTGAAACTCATTTTTGAAAATGAATATACTTTCAAATATATTCTTGTTTTATGTTGTTTCATATTATAAACATATCCCCCTAGCCCCCGCCTGTGATTGTAGATACTGAAGACTTAGTATTACAAACGCAGGAGAGAAGTTAATATAACGACCAGGGATATGTGATCGAACCAGCAACTGTGATCAGTGTAACGCCTAGCCTTGTTTGCAAACCAACAGCCACTCAGATGACCGAGAACATGCCAAAAAGCCCCGTGTGCGTTGAGAAATGGCTTATTTAGGAGTGACTTGTCTGGAAGCGGTCATGAGATTGGCCAGCGAATCCGACTAGAACGTTGTAATGATCTAACCGCCGGCGACCAGCCCCCGAGCCGAATTCGCAGCACATGGGCATAAAGGGAAATATTCATCGTATGAAACCAAAACATTTTTTGTTTTATGAAAAAATGCTAATTGAACAGGAAAAGGGATTGAGTACTTACACGTAGAACTTGCGAAGTTGATCGATGTTCCAAGTATTGGACAGAATTCGACCATCCTCCATGGCTAACCGCGTAGATCCTGGTCGCGGCACTGAGACAACAATGTAAGGGCCTTCCCACTTCGGGGAGAATTTGTTGCGATTAGACTGGTCTTGGATTTTTCGTAAAACCAAGTCGCCCACGTTAAGACTACGTGGTCGCACCCTTTTGCTGTGATACTTGCGCAAAGCTTGCAAGTATGCCGCGGATTTGATCAAAGTGCGATCACGCCTTTCTTCTAAGAGGATGAGATCTTGTGATCGCTGTTCGGACTGATCAACTTGTTCGAATTGTTCTGTCCGAACAGACCCAATACTAACTTCCATAGGCAACATAGCCTCGGCCCCATAGACCAGATGGAAGGGCGTCTCACCGGTGGCTCGACTAGAGGTAGTTCGTAGTGCCCATAGAACGGTAGAAAGCTCGTCTGCTCAAGCCCCCGAGCGAGTCTTAAGGCGATCAAAAACACGTTTTTTGATGCCTTGCAGTATCTGCCCATTGGCCCGTTCTACAGCACCATTACTTTGTGGATGTGCCACAGAAGCAAAGCACACCTTGGTTCCGATCTGATCGCAATAGTCTAGGAAAAGGCCACTGGCGAATTGAAAACTATTGTCGGTGATAAGACGGTTTGGAACACCAAATCGAGCAACAATGTTCTTATGAAATAACTTTGTGCTGTTGATGCGGTAATATTTCGTATCGGTTCGGCCTCAATCCACTTTGTAAACGTGTCAATGGCTACGAACAGAAACTTGTACCCGTTGACCGCTTGTGGCATAGGACCAACAATATCCATTCCCCAGACCGCAAAAGGCCATGCGAGGGGAATGGTTTGTAACGCATAGGCAGGTTGATGAACCTGTCTCGCGTGGAACTGACACTGAGGACACATCTTGACCATATGCTTGGCATCATCGAGTGCCGAAGGCCAGTAGAATCCTTGTCGAAAAGCTTTTTGGACCAGTGTCTGATATGACGCATGCACACCACATATACTGTCATGTATGTCCTTCAAGAGGGATTTTCCTTCCTCCTGAGATATGCAGCGCATGAATACTCCTTGAGTACCCTTTCTGTACAAAACCCCATCTATGAGCTTGTACAGACGCGCTTTTCGAATTAACTGATCACTTTCGGTTTCGTCCTCGGGTAGGGTCCCATGTTCAAGATAGACTCTCAATGGATGAGTCCAATCCAGTTCCTGACTGAGGTTGGTAACGCAGGCTATTACCGGATCATCCTCGACCGAAGTCATGATTGAAGGACGGTCCAAGTGTTCAATGAACACTCCTGCCGGAGCCGATGTGCGTGAGGACCCAATTTTGGATAATTGGTCTGCGAGAATGTTGTCCTTTCGCAGGATGTATTGGACTTCGAAATGACTGAAGTGTTTTTACAATCTCCTCACTTCCCCCAGGTAATGAGCCATTGTTTCATCGGAGGTGCTGTACTCCTTGTTTACCTGGTTTACGATCAGCTGTGAGTCTCCCCTCACCACTAATCGACGGACTCCGAGGAATTTTGCTACCCGGAGCCCTGCAAGAAGACCTTCATACTCTACCGCGTTGTCGGTCACAACAAAGTGTAGTTGGATGACATACTTAAGCTGTTCGCCCTGAGGAGTAACTAAGACCACTCCAGCCCCCGAGTGTTGAAAACTACGGGAACCATCAAAGTACATTGTCCAGTGATCGGGGCATTCCAGTTCCTCTGGCACCTGCACGGGTGGCTTAGGGTTGGTCCATTCGACCACAAAGTCGGTCAAAACCTGAGACTTAACCGCCGTGCGGGGCGTGAAATGGATATCAAAGGCACCGAGTTTGACCGCCCATTTAGCCATTCGACCAGATTTTTCTGGATTTCGGACAATATCCCCCAAAGGAAAGGAGGAGGGTACTGTGATCTTGTGAGCTTGGAAATTGTGTCGTAGCTTACGGGAAGCCATCAATAGCGCGTAAAGTATCTTCTGGACCTCAGGGTAACGCTCCTTAGGACCATGAAGCATCTCGCTCACGTAGTAGACGGGTCTGTGTATTCCTTCCCTATCCGCGATCAGGACAGCGCTGACCGCGTATGGTGTGGCCGTCAGATAAAGAAGCAATGGTTCTCCTTTATCTGGAGACACCAATACTGGCGGACTGGATAGATACGTCTTCACCTCCAGAAACGCTTTCTCGGCCTCATTCGACCATGTGAAATTGTGATGCTTCCGCAAGGCTTTGAAGAAAGGTAATCCCCTTTCGCCTAGTCGCGATATGAAGCGACCTAAGGCCGCCATGCGACCAGCCAGGCGTTGAACATCTTTCATTGTCGAGGGCGACCTCATTTGTTCAATGGCCCTGATTTTCCCAGGATTAACTTCAATGTCCCTGGAACAAACAAGGAAACCAAGAAGTTTTCAGCGAGATCGTCCAAATGAGACAATCTCTTGGTACTTTTTACAACCAGGTCGTCTAAATACGCTTCGAGATTACGCCCTATTTGGGAAAGAAAGGTCTTTTGCATCAAGCGCTGGTACGTGGAACCTGCGTTCTTGAGACCGAACGATATTCTGACGTAGCAGTAGGTGCCGAACGGGGTGATGAAGGCAGTTTTCTCTTCATCTTCTTCCGCCATGCTAATTTGATGATATCCTGAGTAAGCGTCTAGGAAACTCATCAGTTTGCAACCCGCGGTTGAGTCGACCAGCTGGTCGATGTGGGGAAGGGGAAAGTCGTCCTTCGGACAGGCACTGTTGAGGCTAGTGTAGTCGACGCACATGCGCCACTTGCCATTTGACTTGCGGACCATGAATGGATTGGCGAGCCATTCCGGGTGATCGACCTCGCGAATAAACCCGACTTTTAGGAGTTTGTCCAACTCTTCTCGGATGGCTTCCTGTCGGTCAACAGCAAAACGCCTGAGATTTTGCTTTATTGGTCGTTGTCCAGGTCGAATTGCTAACCTGTGCTCGATTACTTCCCTTGGGACACCGGGCATGTCGGACGGTTTCCACGCAAAAACATCTGTGTTAGCCCGGAGGAAAGTAATGAGCTCGAGTTCCTATTTGTCATCCAGACCTGATCCGACCCGAATTGTCTTGGATGGATCATCTGGGTACAATGGAACCAGTTTGAGTTTCTCATCTGGTCGAGGAGCAGCCTTGATCGCGTCGGTGGCGACGGTGGCGACCTGGGCGTCCCGGAGGGGAAGTTGATCCACCATCTCCAAAGATAGCCGGTCGCATGTGAGTGCCACGTTGCGACTGCCTCGGACCGAGATGACACCTTTGGGGCCAGGCAATTTGCCGCACTGGTAAGCATAGTGCGTTGCCATCATGAACTTAGCAAGAGTTGGCCTGCCAAAGATTGCATTATAAGCCGAATCACAATCGATTAAGTCAAAAATAACCAATTCTGTTCGGAAGTTATCCGGTTCTCCCAGTGTGACCGGGAGGACCACTTGTCCCAACGGCATCATGGAGGGGCCTGGGATTATCCCATAAAACGGATGGATTATGGGCTTAATCTTCGAACGAGGAATTTGCATCTCGTCGAGTGCCTTGACCAATAAAATGTCAAGGGAGCTCCCTCCGTCGATCAGGACCCTTTCGACTCTCGCGTTACTGATGATCGGGGTAATGACCAGAGGGAGCCTCAATGGTCAAGTAAGCCCCGTGGGACAATCAGAGCGATCGAATGTTAAAGGTGTATCTGACCAACGGGGGTATTGAGGTTCACCAAGGGATGTCTCCGTTTGGTTAACCTCTCGGTAAAAGGCTTTAAACTGCCTTTTGGAAATGAAAGAGGAAGAACCCCCAAAAATAACATTAATATGATTTTGAGGGACCTGGTAGGACATCTCCTCGTCTCCGTCGGCGTCTCTAAGTCCGCATGCCTGCTCTTTAGCCGGTAAGGTCAGCATTGGCCCAACTCCCTGGTAGAAGTCATCCAATTGCTTCAACCAACTCATGCAGTTTTTGAGGTTGTGGCCTGCGGAGTTGTGGAGGGGACACCATTTCTTACCTTCCTGCGGATTAGTCGACTTTTTTGGCTGGTCGGCACTATGACCACCAGAAGCAGTTTTATTCTTAAATGAAGGCTTGTTACCTTTGGTCGAAGGGGGCTTCTCTGTGACTGCGACCTCGCGGTACTGTCCAGAGCGGTTCCTCTTCGACTTTTTCGACTTCCCACCCGACGAAGATTCTGGCTTCTTGCTTGAATCTTCTTTCCTGGCGTCTTTGAAACCTGGTTGAGGTGGTAGGTCACCCTTGTCGACCATCCGGTTCCATTCGACCGCTTCAGCTGCGTCGGAGTATCGATCGGCCATGTCGAAAAGATCGACCACTCATCGAGGAGGGTGGATAAGCAAGTCTTCGGTGAATCTCCGGTATCGAACGGCATGTTTAAATGCCATGATAACGGAGCAATCAGATATATTCGGGATGGTATTCCTCACCCCGACAAACCTCTTGACAAACTGCCGAAGAGTTTCGGTCGAAGTTTGTTGTAGCCGATGAAGATCGTCCTCTTTACCCAGCTTTTGATAACAGTTTTGGAAATTGCTGAGGATAGCATCGCACAGCATTTCCCAATTGTAGATGGAACCTTCGGGCTGATTAAACAGCCAGGTTCTAGTCGGTCCCTTGAGGACTGTAGGCAGGTAGTTGGCCACGACCAGGTCATCACCTCCTGTCGCTTGGATGGCAGTGATATAGATTTGAAGGAACTCGGATGGGTTCTGGGTTCCGTCGAACCTTTCAATGGCCCCTGGTCGAAACTTATCAGGCCAAACGACCGCATGTAGGCCGGGCGAGAAAGCTTTACAACCGACGTAGGGACCGTGAACTGCCCTGTGACACTCGACCGGGTCACGGGCGACTTCACGCAATGGTGAAGTTATTCGTGGTCCCAAACGAGAGTGGACAGGGACCCGATCCCTACCACAAGAATCCTGTGTTCGCCTGTACTTGTCCTGTCGGGATGGTACAGGTGGCGGGTAACTTCACCGGCCAGAACCAGAGTGAGAACACTCTCGTTTGCGGGAACGTGTTACCGACCAGGAAGAGGCCATTGGGGTCGCCTCAGATGCGACCTCATCCAGTCTTTCCGCCAAGATCCTGGTGAAGGCCGGTTTCTGCGCATCTGTGACCGTACGAGGGAAGTTATGCATGACTTCCGCGATAGATCGCAGTTGACCATGGGTACTTCTCCTAGGGGCACCAAGTGTTACTATTTCTTCGTCCACCGGGAAACGCTCTTGAGGCAAAGAAGGGGTCTGGTCGCGTCTGCGACCACGTGACCATCGAGAAGAACTCAGAGCAGCATCGTAACGAGCCTGCGCATCTTGAAGAGCCTCTAGGGCAGTTCTGCGCAGTTCGTTGTTTTGTTGCTCGAGATCTTGATCCTCCTTCTGTTTGCGATCCCGTTCTTCCCTAGCAGCTTGTTGATCAGGAGTTTCGTCCGATAAGGCAGCGAACTGTCTAGGGAGAAAGGTTGTCGATGGGGAAACATCTCAGTCTGTTCCGAGTCGGACTCGAAATCAAAGAGACAGTGGAGGTTATCAGGGTCGAATCTCCCCGGGCTAATTTCCAGGTCGATATCATCCTTCCCCTCAGCAGGGTCGTATGACTGACCGGACTCACCCTCTAGTGCATTAAGAACCTCGGTGGGTTCTGACCTTGCGCTAGTCGCTCCCTGGTCGATGGACATGACCTAGAGAGATGATTCAACCTCTGGAAGATTTTGGCCTCCAACCTCCTCCATTGGAACAAGATCGCTCGGAGAAGGCATTGGAATGTGAGCATAATCCTCGAGATCAAAATCGTTCTCGGAATCATATACTCCAGCCATATTTCAGCCAACCTCCGGATGAAAATTAGGACGCCTTGAGAAAGGCCCCACGGTGGGCGCCAGCTATCGACGATTCGGACTCGGGGTCCTCAGCCGAACTTATGCAAAATTTATAATAGTGAGACCTTTCAAGATGACCCTCCGGGAAGGTATGTAGGAATATGGAGAACAGGAGCACAGAGAGGTTTATACAGGTTCGTGCCCTCGATGGTGGGAGTAATAGCCCTACGTCCTGTTGGGATTTCAATATACGTGGTAAAGATTTACAAGATGACAGGAAAAAACCTTCACAGGCGAAGGTTTTTCTTATGTAAGTGTACAGAAAGAAGCCAGGAAGGCTTATAAGAACTATCTAATCTAGGCTGTAGACTTAGCTGTTTGAGTGGTTGAGATGTGTTGTATCTCGCTTTGATCAAGGACGTTGATCTTTTTTTCTTCTCCCTTCTATTTGATGCATCTTGCCATCCTTTTATACTAGTCAAAAGGGTGCCATGTCGTAACTGCATCAGACAGTTGCTTGGATGCGGTTTAGAGAACCGCTCTTAACCCCCATGCAGGTTTAACATGTGTTATTCATGGATAACTGCACGTATTAACCACCTGATGGTTAGTCCTCCACGTGGAAGAATCTTCGGGATACTTGGGATATTCCTGCTATAGGGACAGGTGAATCCCAAATACCCTGGTCGAAAGTGCTCTGACCGCGGGATGTTGGCTAATTGCGCAACATCTCCAACATCCTGTTCGCGTATAGCACACGAACTCCTGACCGCGCACTACCTGCGGTCTGATCACGCAAAGCCTACGACCTCGGGCTGATGCTTCTCAGAATGACTTGAGTTCGCACCGCCAGGCACGTGTCTGGCTTGAATCTGTCCTGAACCAACAGTGCATTTATTTGAACTGACTCGGGTGTCAATCCTCGTAAGTCATGTATGTCTTTCAAGAGGGATTTACCTTCCTCCTGAGATATGCAGCGCATGAATACTCCTTGAGTACCCTTTCTATACAAAACTCCTTCTATGAGCTTGTACAGACGCGCTTTTCGAATCAATCGATCACTTTCGGTTTCATCCTCGGGTAGGGTCCCATGTTCAAGATAAACTCCCAATGGATGAGTCCAATCTTGTTCCTGACCGAGGTTGGTAACACACGCTGTTATCGGATCATCCTCGACTGAAGTCATGATCGAAGGACGTTCCAAGTGTTCAACGAACACTCCTGCCGGAGCGGATGTGCGTGAGGACCCAATTTTGGATAATTGGTCTGCGAGAATGTTTTCCTTTCGCGGGATGTATTGGACTTCGAAATGACTGAAGTGCTTTTCCAATCTCCTCACTTCCCCCAGGTAATGAGCCATTGTCCCATCGGAGGTGCTGTACTCCTTATTTACCTGGTTTACGACTAGCTGTGAGTCTCCCCTCACCACTAATCGATGGACTCCGAGGAATTTTGCTGCCCGGAGCCCTGCAAGAAGACCTTCATACTCTGCTGCGTTGTTGGTCGCAACAAAGTGTAGTTGGATGACATACTTAAGCTGTTTGCCCTGAGGCGTAACTAAGACCACTCCAGCCCCTGAGTGTTGAAAACTACATGAACCGTCAAAGTACATTGTCCAGTGATCGGGGCATTCCAATTCCTCGGACACCTGCACGGGTGGCTCAGGGTTGGTCCATTCGACCACAAAGTCGGCCAAGACCTGAGACTTAACCGTCGTGCGGGGCGTGAAATGGATATTGAAAGCACCGAGTTCGACCGCCCATTTGGCGATTCGACCAGATTTCTCCGGATTTCAGACAATATCTCCCAAAGGAAAAGAGGAGGGTACTGTGATCTTGTGAGGTTGGAAGTAATGTCGTAGCTTACGGGAAGCCATCAATAGTGCGTAAAGTATCTTCTGGACCTCAGGATATCGCTCCTTAGGACCATGAAGTACCTCGCTGACATAGTAGATGGGTCTGTGTTTTCCCTCCCTATCTGCGATTAGGACAGCGCTGACCGCGTGCAGGGTGGCCGCCAGACAAAGAAATAATGGTTCTTCTTTGTCGGGAGAAACCAAGACTGGCGGACTGGATAAATATGTCTTTACCTCCTAAAATGCTTTTTCGGCCTCATCAGACCATGTAAAATTATGATGTTTCCGCAGGGCCTTGAAGAAAGGTAATCCCCTTTCGCCTAGTCGCGATATGAACCGACTTAAGGCAGCCATGTGACAAGCCAGGCGTTGAACATCCTTAATGGTTGAGGGAGACCTCATCTGTTCAATGGCCTTGATTTTTTCAGGATTGACTTCAATGCCTCTGGAACAAACAAGGAAACCAAAGAGTTTTCCTGAAGAAACCCCAAAAGAACATTTCTCTGGGTTCAATTTTATTCCAAAGCGATTCAAATTATAGAAGGTTTCGGCGAGATCGTCAAGATGAGACAATCTCTTAGTGCTTTTTACAACCAAATCGTCTACATATGCTTCGAGATTACGCCCTATCTGGGAAAGAAAGGTCTTTTGCATCAAGCGCTGGTACGTGGAACCTGCGTTCTTGAGATCGAACGGCATTCTGACGTAGTAGTAGGTGCCGAACGGGGTGATGAAGGCAGTCTTCTCTTCATCTTCTTTTGCCATGCTAATTTGATGGTATCCTAAGTAAGCGTCCAGGAAGCTCATCAATTCGCAACCCGCGGTTGAGTCGACCAGCTGGTTGATGCGGGGAAGGGGAAAGTCATCCTTCGGACAGGCACTGTTGAGGCTAGTGTAGTTGACGCACATGCGCCACTTGCTGGCGCGGGGGTAGTCCTCCGGAGCCCCGAGGGGAAGGAGCTCGAGTACGCCGCGCGGCTCGAGTTCCCCGCAACCAACAACGTCGCCGAATAGGAGGCTCTGCTCCTTGGGATGCGCCTTGCGCGCTCCCTGGGGATCCGGCGCCTCCTAGTGAAGGGAGACTCTCAGCTCGTTGTCTGCCAAATGGACAAGTCTTACTTGTGCCATGACGCAAATCTAAGTCTTTACTTGCAGGAAGTACGGAAGATGGAGAGGCACTTCGACGGCCTCGAGGCCCGGCATATCCCGCGAAGAAAGAATGACCGGGCCGATGCCTTGGCCCGGGCAGCAAGCGCCCAGGAATTGCTCCCAAAGGGGGCCTTCTTGGAAATCATCACGAAGCCCTCGGTGGCCTCCCCGGACTCGGGCGACGAGCCTCCGATCCCAGAGGTCGCCGAGATCATCCGGCCTTCGTCGTGGATGGACCCCCTCATCTCCTTCATCAAGGGGGAGGGGGACCCTCCCAGCGAGACCGAGGCTAAGCGCCTCCGGGCCAAAGCCCGGGCATATCTCCTGCTGGAGGGGAGGCTCTACAAGCGGGGGGCCTCTGCCCTTCTGCGCTGCCTCCCCCGGCGGGAGGGACTTCAACTCCTCGATGACATTCACGTGGGGAGCTGTGGTTCTCACCTAGCTCCGCGCGCCATCGCCGCCAAGGCCCTTCGGCAGGGCTTCTACTGGCCTACGGTCATGCGCGACGCGCGAGACCTTGTCTCCTCGTGCGAGGCATGCCAGAAGATGGCCAAAGGCTCGAACCTCCCCCCCCGTAGCGCTGCGGACTATCCCCATCACTTGGCCCTTCGTGCGCTGGGGGATGGACCTCTTAGGGCCCTTCCCCCCAGCGCCCGGAGGATACAAGTATGCGGTGGTCGCGGTAGACTACTTGACGAAGTGGGTTGAGGCGGAGCCCTTGGCTAGCATCACCTCCCGGGCCGTTCAGCGGTTTTTCTGGAAAAACGCCGTTTGTCGTTTTGGTGTCCCCCGGGAAATCACCGTGGACAACGGGACCCAATTCGACTCCGCTTATTTCTGGGAATTCTGCGAGGGCCTGGGAATCGTCATCCACTTCGCCTCAGTGGCCCATCCCCAGAGCAACGGGGCCGTCAAGAGGGTCAACGGCGTGATCCTACAAGGGTTACGTTGGAGACTCGAACAAACCGCTTCTAAGCGGGGCGCGTGGGCAGAGGAGCTTCCTAGCATCCTCTGCTCCATGCTTACGACCCCGTCCCAGGCAACGGGGCGTGCTCCCTTCTCCTTGGTCTACGGGGCGGAGGCAGTCCTCCCCCCGGAGATCGGCTTCCGGTCGCTGCGGGTCGAGCTCCTAAACGGAGCCACGGCCGCAGCCTACCGGACCAACGAAGACAACCGGCGGCTGGAAATCAACCTTGTGGAGGAGGAACGCGACCGAGCGCTCCTCCGCCACGCCATCTACGAGCGCGAGATGTTGCGCGCATACAACCAGCGCGTGCGCGAGAGAGCTTTTCGCCTTGGGGACCTTGTCCTCAAGCGCGTCACGGACCCCCAAGCCCAGGGTAAACTCTCCCCCAAGTGGGAGGGCCCCTACAGGATCTCCGCGGTCCTAGGCTCAGGGGCCTACAAGCTCTCCAACCTTCAAGAGCAAGAGCTGAAGCACACGTGGAACTTGCGTTTACTTCGCAAGTTCTATGTTTAGCCTTACGGGCCTGTCCCCTCCCCCGGAGCGATCACGCCGGAGGGGGAGGAGGGACACTATAGTTACTTTTTCCTCCCCCTTCGCGGCTTCGCATGGGGGGGGCACTACATTTTGTTAATCAATGCATAAGCCTTTGTTCTTCAACTGTCTCACTGCAGGTTGTTCTCATTTACCACCCCTAACGGCGATGCCCTCTCCGCGAGGATGCCTTCCCCGTGAAGATGCCCTCCCCGTGAGGAAGCCCTCCCCGTGAGGATGCCCTCTCCGTGAGGAAGTGCGCCCTGACCCAGCAAGTCCCTCCTGTAGGGCGGCTTACGATCAGCCCTCGTGGACTGAGGGTGTAAGCGGCAACCCGGTCCCCAGCGGCCGCGGTAACGAGTCACTTTGGGAGACTAGTCCCCTACCCAAATACTCAAGACCCGTCTTCGGGTACTTCCTCCTCCGGGAGTAGACGCTCTCCCTAGCGGGACGTCTAATGGCTTTCTGGAACCTCTTCCTCCTCCGGGAGTAGACGCTCTCCCCAGCGGGACGTCTAATGGATTTCTCGGAGACCTTATTCCTGGCCCCCCGTTCTCACGGCGACCGGATGATTATCTCCCGGAGACCTTATTCCCGGCTCCCCGTTCTCACGGCGACCGGATGATTATATCCCGGAGACCCTATTCCCGGCTCCCCGTTCTCACGGTGACCGGACGAAGTCTCCCGGGAAGCTCCTCTCCGGAAATTTTATCGGGTCTTTCATGGGCTCCTTCCACACCTTATTCCTGGCTCCCCGTTCTCACGGCGACCGGATGATTCTCTCCCGGAAGGTTCTTCCCTCGGAAACCCCGCTTTTAGAGTTTTCTAACTTAGAAAATTTCTGACGCTACAGGTTATGTTTATCCCGGGGGGCCCCTGCTACCCCCACAACGCACGGAGCTACCCTCTGGCCCGCTGTGGGGGAGGGGGACCCCCGGGTCGCCCACGAACAAACATAGCTTATCCTTATTAAGATAAGTCCACCAGACCATCCAAGAAGAAAAAATAAGAAGACAACAGAAGAAAAGCAACTTTATTCATAGGGAAACCCGGAGGACATCTTCCCCCTCCGGTGGGCTTCGGAAATGATACAACCCGGGTCCTAACCCGGGGGATTCTCTACATCCTAAGGCTCCTACGCCTAAAGCTCCTGGAGGCTCTCCCTCAGCTCCCGGGCCAAGTCCCGGTACAAGGCGCGCACGCGACGCTGAGAGTCCCAGAGCACATCTTCGGGCCAGAACTCGTATCCCGCCGGTGGAAGTATCCGGAGAGGGGGTATCATCTGGACCCCCGGACGCAGGGGGGTTAATTCGGCGCGATTGTTGTCAAAGTTGTCCAAGTGCCACTCCGGGCGCCACCTCAACCGGACGGGCTCCCAGACAGTGCCCTCGCCGTGCTCCCCGGAGACGAGGCTCAACAATATTAAAGCCGCTTGGGCATCCCCCGGAGAGCCTCTCCCAGACCGTCGCCCGGGAGTAACCTCCCGGGAACCCTCGTAACATTTCATTCAACACAAAGACTTAGAAAATTTTCAAATATATTGCATTTCAAAATGTCTTTTTACAAGTGTCCGGGGCTTCTCCTAAGAAGCTACCGGAATCAAAAGTCCTAAAAAAAAAAGGGTCCTAGCTAAAGACCCGGGGGGAGGCTCATACTTTTGCATTGGCATCCTCCCCCCGGGGGGCTTCCTCCGAGGCCGGGACAGGGGCGTCCGCTGTCGAAGGCACCGGCGCCGGGAATCTCGCTCGGATGATCTGGTCGTAGAATCCCCCAGCCAGCTGCTCCACCTCCCGGCGCGTGGGCTCGAAGGTGTCCGGGAAGCTTCGGGGGATGCGGCCCCCAATCACCCGGGCGCCGACACCCCGAAACTCGACGAGGCCCGCTGCGGCCGCGATGATGGGGATTGCCCAGCCCCGCGCCCGAGCGTCTACAGCCTCCGGGATGGCGGAGACTTGTGCGTTGAGAAAACGCACAAGTCTCCGCAAGGCTCGCCGGGGGCACCTCCGGGTCGCTCCCAGAACCTAGGCTTACGCGAAGGCTCTCAACGGCCATCCGGACGGAGCAGCCCACGTCCGCCACCGCCCGGACGCTGGAGCTTTCGAGCTCCCGGAGCGTCTTCTCCTTTGCCTTGGCCTCCTCTCGGAGGCGGCTGTTGACGTCCTCGGAGACGCGCACCTGGGCCCGGACCCGGGACAGCTCCTCAAGGGCTGCGTCGCACTCCCGGAGGGCCTCCTCTCGCTGCCCTACGGAGGCCGTGGCCCGGCCCTCCGCTTCCTTGAGCAGCCGGGCGACCCGCTGCTCAAGGCCCCAGGTAACAGTCGCCACCTACAAAAATGTCTATAGAGTTAGAAAAATCTCAAGTGCAGGAAGCAAGTGGAAACGTTAAAGAACTTGGGTTACCTGGGCTCCGAGGGACTCAAGCCCCTGGAAGCGCTCGTGGAGCGTTCCCCCCGCGACGAAGGCCTGCTCCTTCCGGGTGTGTAGGCCCTCCGCGTAACGGGCTACTTCCCCCGCGGGAAGTAGGGGGTATCTCGCCCGGTGCCGCCGTCGCGGCCGGGGAGGGCCCCCAGACCTCGGAGTCCGGAAGCGCAGCCGGCGTCGCCGGCGTCTTCGTCGCCGAGGAGGTTCCCTCCGAAGACGACGACGAAGAAGTTTCAGCGGGGGCCCCCGCCCGGGGGGGGATCATCAGACCTTTCCCCGCCCTGGGCCGGAGGGTCCTCGGGACCTCCTCCTCTGGGGGGACCTCGTAGACCGAGGGGCTCCCCCCCTCGTCCACCGGCCAAACACACGGAGGCGAGGCCTCCGCGAACCTTACCTCCAGCCTCTCTGGCGCCAATGCTGCCGGGAGAGGCGACAGGACCGCCACCGGAAGTGGCGACGGGGTGTAGTCCGCCGAATCGGACGCCGCCCCGCCAGTAGCTTGCTCCTTCCCCCGGGCCTCGACGGGGGCCTTCGGGGGAGGAGGCGTCATTTCTGCCCGGGGCGCCGCCCGGGCACGCTCGGCCCCGGGAGTCGCGTCCCGGGCCCTCACAGGCATCGCTGCCGACGTCGTCGCCGGGCCGGGGGTCTTTTGGACCCGGGCCCTCTTGGGCTCCGAGCCCCCGGCCGTGTCCTTCCCCCGCTTGTGCGACCCGGGGGTGGGAAGGGGCTTCCTCTCCGGAAGCTTAAGCCCGTAGGCCGCCGCCACCAGGTTCCGGGGAGGACCCTCCCCCACGAGGCGCACGACGCGCTTGTGTTCATCGGCGAAGTACCTCCCCAGGAGGTTCTCCGCCTTTTCCCTCGCCGCCGGGTACGGCCGCACTACAAGAGGTAAAGAGTTAGTCAAATTTCATAAAAAACTGTAAGATGAAATGAGGCAGGTGAAGCGCTTACGCCGGGTCACCGGCTTAACCGGAGGCCGTTGCTCCGGACCCATGCCGATCCCCCTTCTCCCGCGTGAGAAGGCGGAGATCCGCAGGAGCATCAGCTCCTCGGCGGCGTCCCGCATCGAGCGGGTCTTCTTGGAGAGCACCACCTTCCCGAGGAGTTCGAACTCCTCGTCCGTCCACGCCGGCGGCTTCGGCGCGGACGAGCGGCTGTAGGTGGGGGGCTCCGGGGCGTACACGACCGCCTCGTCCCGGACCCGGAGGTAAAACCACCTCCAGAGCCAGTCACCCCAATGGTCCCGGGAGGCCGCCGCCGGGTAGTCCGCCACCCGGGAGGGCAGCATCTGGACCATCACCGAACCGAAGGGGGACTTCGGTCCTCCCTTCACCAGGTGGAAGCTCCGCGCCGCCGGTTCATAGAAGTACCGGAAGGCGCGGAGGGTGGGCTCCCGCCCGGTCGCTGTCTCGTAGAGCCAAATAAAAAGGCCCATCCGGACGAGCGCGTTCGGGGTGAGGTGGTTGAGCGCCACCCCATATTCCTTCAAAAACTCCCGGAGCATGGGATGCACCGGGAGCCGGAGCCCCGCCTCGATGAAGGCCTCGAAGGCCACCACCTCTCCGGGCCGGGGGCGCGGGGCTCCGTCCTTCTTCACGGGGACTCGGATGTCCCCGTCTTCAACGACGCCTCGCTCGACCAGGGACTCCGCGTCCGAGGCTGAGAACTCCGAAGCCCAAGAGGAAATCCACAGGGATTTCCTCCGGGGGCACCTCCGTGGTCTTCGCTCGACCCTTGGGTGCCATGAGGTTTGTCTTTTCTCGTTTAGTGGCTAACTTTTCAGGGGGTTTCAACTAAAGTTCCCGGACGCTCGCTACCGAAAAAGCTACCGGGAGAGCGCTACCGGGAGAGCTGAATGCTGGAGTTGGAAATTTGGAATGAGTCTCCGGGGCCCCCTAAGGCCCTATTTATAGAGGCCGGCCGTGATCTAGATGCGCGCCACGTGGTACCCCGCGGAGCAATCTGGGCCACTGAAGTTCAAACCGTGCTCGGGAAACGAAAGGACGGGCGTGTAAATCGAGACGCCGGTTCGAATCGCGCGTACATTTATGACGAAAGCGGCGTGGTCATAAACGCCCGGCACGGAAACGGAAGCGTCACAGCAGCTCCGGTGATTTCGTCCGGAGATTTTCCCGGTAGCATAACCATTCCCACCGGGGACTCAAGCTTCGTCCCCGGGGGGAATGGGGGGCTGCTGTTGGGGGAAATCTCCGCGTAACCAAGTCCAGGTAAGTTCGCATTTGCCCGGGGACGTGGCCTCCGGCGCCTGCCCCGGGAGCCGCCTTTTGGCCCCCGGGAACGTGCCTCCGGGGCATGTCCCGGGCGCCGCCATTTGCCCGGGGATTGTGGCCTCCGGCGCCTGCCCCGGGCGCCGCCATTTGGCTCCCAGGACCGTGCCTCCGGGGCATGTCCCAGGCGCCGCCATTTGCCCGGGGACTGTGGCCTCCGGCGCCTGCCCCGGGCGTCGCCATTTGGCTCCCGGGACCTTGCCCCCCGGGCGGGTCCCGGGCGCCGCCATTTGCCTGGGGACTGTAGCCTCCGGTGCCTGCCCCGAGCGCCGCCTTTTGGCTCCCGGGACCGTGCCTCCGGGGCATGTCCCGGGCGCCGCCATTTGGCCCCCGGGACCGGGCCTCCGGGGCATGTCCCGGGCGCCGCCATTTTGGCTCCCGGGACCTTGCCCCCCGGGCGGGTCCCGGGCGCCGCCATTTGCCCGGGGACTGTGGCCTTTGGTGCCTGCCCCAGGCGCCGCCTTTTGGCTCCCGGGACCGTGCCTCCGGGGCATGTCCCGGGCGCCGCCATTTGGCCCCCGGGACCGTGCCTCCGGGGCATGTCCCGGGTGCCGCCATTTGCCCGGGGACTGTGGCCTCCGGTGCCTGCCCCGGGCGCCACCATTTGGCTTCCGGGACCTTGCCTCCGGGAGAGGTCCCGGACGTCATCGCCCTCCTAAAAGGTAAAGTTCCTATTTGTTCATCACGTGCAGGTCACGCGAGGAACGCCTCGGGAATCAGCGACCACCTGTGAAGCATCCAAGGCGCTTGACCGGGAGAAAGACGTTGCTGCCCCTCAATCCGACGGTAGCGTCCGGGGTAGTTTAGGTTTTTCGCTTCTTTTTGGGGCTATAAATAGCCCTTGTACCCCTCTGTTGTAAAGGATCGAATCACTGTTATTGGAATAGCTAAACTCACAGGCGTGCTCCGGAAGCCTCTCCTCCGGACAGAGCCTCCCCAGCCGACTCCGGTCGGGAGCGCGTCGACAGGACTAGGGCCCCCACCGGGACCCGAACCTGTATAAATCCTCGTGTCTTTTTGTGTGATTGTCCGGCGGGGGAGGACCGGTCGCCCGGTCAACCCGCGTCGCGTATTCTTCGCTAGGATCGTCTTCAAAACCTGCCGGGGTATTCGTAATACCACGATAGATAGTTGGTAGAGTAATCTATATATTGTAGTTTATATATCGTAACCTATGTTTGAGAACCATTGGATGAAACTTAAATTAATTGCAGTTACCCAAACCCATCTATTTAGAGTTTGCTTTCCATTCCACATCTAAAACTCTAATCAAAAGTTATGAGGTTAAGAAAAGCATGCAAGGACTCACAGAGTCGCACTCACACTTGAATTTTTTTCTTAATAACCCAAAAAAAAATTCGAAAAATAACCCAGACCTTTGTCGCTAATCGAGCCACGCGACTAATCTTCAGTCGCTAGCTGCTAGCGATTCAAGACGTGGTACGGCCCAACGCCCCGCTGGCCCAGGTGCCGTGCCACGCCAGCTTTCAGTCGCTAGCCCGGATAGCGACTGAAACCCGCAGCGTTTCAGTCGCCAACCCAGCTAGCGACTGAAATGGGTATTTAAACCATAGCCATCCCTTTCACAGTACGGCCGTTTTCATTTTTTCCGAAAATCCAGAAATTACTGAAATCTGTTTAGAGAGATAAGGAAGAGAAGAAGAGAGGAAAGAGGAGAAAAACTATTTTCGGAGGTTCTTCAAATCTGTTCACTGAGGTATATTATTTAGATTAATTAGATCGTTAACTTGTAGTATTTAGATATGATTTAGATCATAATTTTATATGGATGGTAAATGCGTGAATGTGATGGACTAAAAAATTTAAAGAACCTGTATATTAGTATATGGTCGTAGATTAAAAAATTTGAAGAATCTATACATTATTAGTATGTGATGGACTAAAAAATGTGATGTTTTTCAAATTTGAATTTTATTAGTATGCACATAGATTAAAATATTTGTTAGTATGTAGATGTAATCGTTTGTTAGTACGTATATTAAAATGATTGATAATATGTAGATTGAAATGTTTATTTTTGTCGTGGTATAAAAAGTACCTCGGCAGATTTGATGACGTGCGTAACGTGTTCCTCAACGCGTGCTGACCGTGCAACGGGTCACCCCGCGTTGGACAATCTCAGAGATTGACACAAGGGTTTATACAGGTTCGGGCCTCAGTGGAGGCCCTAGTCCTGTCGACGTGCTCCCGACACGTGTCGGCTTGGGGGATCTCTCCCGGAGAGAGGGTTCCAGAGCACGCCTATTAGTTTTTATGATTGGAGTCAAATGAAAGTCTTCGGTTACAAAAGAGGGTTACAAGGGTATATATAGACCCTAAAAGACGCAAATTACTAAACTACCCCTGCTACGACCGTCGGATCGAGGGCAGGATAGTCTTTTGACGAGGTCCAGGGCACCGATTTCGGACACGTGGCGGCCCTCGAAATCAATGCCCACCAGAGGAGCGCCGGGGGAAATCTCTCCTGAGCCCGGAGAAGGGGCTCCGGGAGAGGGCTCTCCCTAGCCCGGAGGAGGGGCTCCGAGAGAGGCCTCTCCCAAGCCCGGAGGAGGTGCGCCGGGAGAAGTCTCTCCCGAGCCCGGAGGAGGGGCTCCGGGAGAGGTCTTCCCCGGCCTGGAGAAGATGCGCCGGGGGAAGCCTCCCCCTAGCCCAGAGAAGGGGCTACGGGAGAGGTCTTCCCCGGCCCGGAGAAGGGGCGCCGGGAGAGGGCTCTCCCTAGCCGGAGGAGGGGCTCCGGGAGAGGCCTCTCCCGAGCCCGGAGGAGGTGCGCTGGGGGAAGTCCCTCCCGAGCCCGGAGGAGGGGCTCCGGGAGAGGTCTTCCCCGGCCCGGAGAAGATGCGCACGAATGAGGGGGGCTCCTCCTCCCGTCCTTGGGTGATTGTTGATATTGCTAGTATTTTCCCCCAACAGAAGCCCCCTGCACCCCGGAGGACATTCGATGTCGTCGGGGGGTGCGATTCATTTTTTAGGGGGAAATGGTCCTCTCCCGGAGAGCTACTATGGGTGCACTCCGTCCTTTCCTGAGAGGGGAGCGCTATTTAAGTTAGCCATGTGTTGCCTCGATATTCGTGCGACCTTTCGTATTCACGGTGTAGATCCCTTGAGCTGACACGTGGTAGCCATCGGGGGCACCTCCATCGCCTATATAAGGAGGGGCCCGCCTCAAGGGAGGCACACTTTGCTTCTCCTTAGGCCTCATAGTCCACCACATTCCCCGGGAGTAACTTCTTCCCCGGCTTCAAAAAACCCTCTCCGGGAGAGACGAAGAAATGGCATCGAAGGGACGCGGGAAGGCTTCAAGTGTCCCGGAGGACGCAACCTCAGATTATCTCGGGACAACTGAGTTCTCCGCGGGGGACCAGGATACCCTTGTCTCCCGGAGGATATTCACGGAGGGGGACATTCGTGTCCCAGTTGTGGGGGAGACGACCCCAAGTCCCCGGGACGGGAGAGGTGGTGGTCTTCATGGCATTCATCTAGGCTGGCCTGAGGCTCCCGATCCACCCTCTTCTCCGGGACTTTCTCCGGGAGCACGGGATAGCCCTTAACCACTTAACACCCAATGTTCTCGTGAGAATGGGGTTGTTTTTGTGGCTGTGCGAGACCGCCGCCGGAGTGGAGGGGACACTCCGCCTCTTCTCCTACTTCCACCGGTCGGCGGCGAAGAGTTCTCCGATGATGAAGCACGGGCCGAAGTCTACTTGCGGCTCGGTGATGCTGAAGTATGCCCCATCCCGGGTGGAGGAGTACCCGGTGACAGCCTCCCAAGAACACTGGGAGGGGTGGAGCCGAAGGTGGTTCTATCTCTGGGCAGGTGACCCGGAGATGGTTTACTCCCCAAGGCCGACGACACTCGGTCGTTCCCCCGATCCCCCGGTCTTGACGATGGAGGAATTAACCACCGTCGTGAAGATGACGGAGGCCCGCTCCCGGAGGAGTATGCGGGACTTGGCGGAGGAGTTGCTGCTCCTCCGGCTCAGCCCCTTCAGCCGGAGCCGGAGGGGTCCGGAACTAGGCCCGGAGCTTCGTCCTCCGAGATTCCCGGTGTCGCGGTGTAAGTTTCACATTCCCGGGAGTTCACATGTCATAGGGATTGGTTGTTAAACTGTTTGCTTCTTGCAGTTAGGTCCTACAAGTCCACCCGGGAGAAGGCGGAGCACCTCCTCGGGAGGTACTACGAGGACGAGCACTCCCGGTGCCTCGCTGTCATCGGGGAGGGTCCTCCCCGGAACATCGTCGCCGAGGCCTTCGGGATGACCCTCCCGGAAAGGGTTCCCTTCCCGACTCCGAGCTCCCACAGGCGGCGGGAAACAGGGGCGGCCCCGGCGGTGAAACGCGCTAAGACTGCACAGGCATCGGGCGAGGGTTCCACTCAAGCCGACGCCCAATCACCGGCGCTGGTGCGGAGGCCGACGGGGACACCAGGTGCCCCGGGGAAGATAAGGCCTCTGGGACAAGTGGGGCCCTCCCCCGTCAAGGCAACTCCGGAGACGCCAAAGACGCCGGGGGAGGCGTGGCCGTTGCCGGCGGGTGCACCTCCGGCACAAGTGACTCCCCCGGGGAGACCACAGTCCCCGGCGCCGGGGGACGAGGAGAGCCCCACAGACACGGCCACGCTGGTTGCGCAGCTTGATGCCTTGGGGGCATCAGGCGTGTACGACCACATGGTCGCGGAGGAGGACGAGCCCACCTCCGGGGATTATGGCACCTCTCCTTCCCCGGAGCAAGCTCTCCGGGAGGATCCCCCGGGGGTGTACTTCCGGGGTAATGGCGCCTTTGCGCGCCTGGACGCCCTCTTCGCCCCCGAGGTCGTGTCTTCCCCGGCGCCCGCTCCCAGGGGGGCGAGCCACCATGTCCCCCCTGGGGGCGACACCTTGGCGACACCATGCCCAGGGAGGGGAGCCCCCCGGACTCTACAACGCTCTCCCCGCGCGGGGGACGGGAGGTCCCCTGCCCCTCCACCGGGAGACATTCTCCAAGGCTCCGGGAGTGGGGTCGGTGACGGGGGCCTGCCAATGGGAGGAGATCCCCGTTCCCCGGCGCGGGGAGCATCTCTCTTCTCCTCGGAGGAGACGCACAAGCTCTCCCTGAGCTTCATCACCCCTACGGTGTAGGCTCATGTCCGGGAGGGCGGCATCGACGAGCGCTACGGGGAGGTCGTCTCCCTGGTTTTACAGGTGAAAAACTTAAAAACTTCCTCCTCGTCGCTTGCATTCACTGACCTTTCTTTTTCCTTAGACCACCGCCGTAGCCCGCGCCGTCCGGACTCGCCTCGCTCGGGAAAACGAGGACATGCGGTTGGCCTTGGCCTCCGCGGAAGCGGAGCGTGATGCCGCTGTTCGGGAGAGGGACGTGGCAGTCCAGGCCCGGGAGAGGTTCGTCCAGGAGAGGGACGCGACCGCCTGGGAGTTGGAGCGCGTCCGGGTGGAAGTGCTGGCCCCCGCGGAGGTTGCCCGGGACACCGCCATCCGGGAGCTGGAGGGCGTCCGGGAGCAGCTTGCGTCCTCCGAGCAAGCTCACTCCCGAGCGCTTCAGGAGACGGAGGCCACGGGGGTGCGAGCCCTCGTATCGGCGGGGAATCGACTCCGGGCCACGTTGATTGGGCTTGGAGTCGAGTTCCCGGAGGAGGGGAATCCCCGCAACCCGCTGGTATCTTTGGCGGAGGCTCGTAGATTCCTCACCCGGCACATCGCGGCGATCCCAGAGGCCGCGGACGTTCGAGCCCGGGCCTTGGCGTCCACCACCACCGCGCTTGTAGCCTCCTTGGTGGAGTACTAGGGGGTCGGGGCCCAAGCTATCGGGCACCTTGTCCCCCGGAGCTTCCAGGAGTTCTACGAGCCCCGTCGGGCGGCGCTGGAGGAGTTGGCGGGGGCTTTCTGTGACCGAGTGATTGAGCCCCCGCGAACGAGGCGTCCTCAAGCGGCCGGAGAGGAAGTTCTGGGCGACGCCTCCTCCGGGGGGGACGACGCCGGGCAAGTATGAGCCTCCTGTCCCCCCCTGGGTAGATTAGGGGATTTTTTTTGTATAGGATTTTTGCTCCCGGTAGTTCCGTAGGGGGAACCCCGGACTTGTAAATCATTTGACAATGAAATAAAATTTTTGCTAAGTTATATCTTGTCATGGTCAGGTGTCCGGGGTGGGGGTCCCGGGAAAGGACGTGGAAATCACTCCCATCTCCGGGAGTCCCGCCTCCGGTGTCCCCCGAGGGGGACAAGCCTTGCTCCGGTGGTTGCCCGATTGGCACTTGGCGAATTTTGACAACCACCGCGCGGAGTTGCCTGAACCTCCCTCGGGAGTGTGGGAGGCAATTCCCTTGCGTATCGAACCTCCCGAAGGGTGTGAATACTGGCCGGAGGACATGTTCAACGCAGCGAGGCGACGAGTTCAGAGCGTGCACCAGGACATGGCGAGGGCTTGACGATGGGCTTAGGGGGCGCTAGTTCTCCGCGTTAGACGTAGGTAGCCCCCCATGTGTCCTCCGGGAGTACTCAACTCCCGGTTGTACCCTGTAAGCCTACCGGGAGAGGCTGTCTCCCAGCTTATTTTCCATGGAATAAAAAAGATAGCACTTGTGCCTTTTTGCTTATTTCGCGCTTTTAAATCACCAGAAGAGCACTTGGGGAATGAACTCCGGGGGAGCAAGGCTCGACCTCCGGGGAAGGTCCGGAGGACTAAGGTCCGGGGGAGAAGTTCCACCTCCGGAGACAACTCCTCTGGGTGACGAAATCTGGGGAGCAAGGACTCCATCTCCGGAGAAGGTTCGGGGGAGAAGTTCCACCTCTGGAGACAACTCCTCCGGGGGATGAAATCCGGGGAGCAAGGGCTCCATCTCCGGAGATGGTTCGAGGGAGCGAGGCTCCTCCTCCGGAGGAGATGGTCCGGGGGAGCGAGGCTCCTCCTCCGGAGGAGATGGTTCGGGGGAGCGAGGCTCCACTTCCGGAGACAACTGCACCGAGGGACGAAACCCGGGGAGCAAGGCTCCACCTCCGAGGGAGATAGCTCCTACTCCGGAGGACGAAGGTCCGGGGGAGAAGTTCCACCTCCGGAGACAACTCCGGGTGACGAAATCCGGGGAGCAAGGGTGACGAGGATTGACACCCGGGTCACTTCTAATAGACTTTTGGTTCAAGATAGGTTCGAACTAGACACATGTCTGATGGTGCGAACTCAAGCTATTCTGAGAGGCATCACCATGAGGTTGCAAGCTTTACGCGATCAGATCGCAGGCTTTGCGCAGTCAGAAGTTCGTATGCTATACGCGAACAGGATGTCCGGAATGTTGCACGGTCAGCCAACATCCCGCGGTCAGAATACTTTTGACCAGGGAATTTGGAGTTCATCTGTCCGGCTGTCCATACAGCGGAATATACCAAGTATCCCGAAGATCCCTCCACGTGGAAGACCAACCATCGGGAGGTTAATACGTGCCGTTATCCATGAATAACACGTGTTTAACCTGCATGGAGGTTAAGAGCAGTTCCAAAAAACCGCATCCAACCGTTCAAGCAACCGTTTGATGCAGTTTTCTTCACATGACACCCTTTCGACTAGTATAAAAGGGTGGCATGGAATATCAAGAAGGACATCGAAACATCGATTGAGAGATCATCCAATTGATCTATAGAAGAATCAAGAGATTCAACACCTTTCTAATAGCCAAGTCTACGGCTTACATTAGATAGTCTTCTTTAAGCCTTATAGGCTTGTTTTTGTACACTTACATAGGAAAAACCCTCGCCTGTGAGGGCTTTTTCCTCCATCTTGTAAATCTTTTACCATACATAGTGAAATCCTAACAGGACGTATGGCTGTTACTTCCACCATCGAGGGCCCGAACCTGTATAAATCTCTTTGTGCTCCTGTTCTCCATTGTTCTATATACCTTCCCGGAGGGTCACCCTGAAAGGTCTCACAACTTACAAATTCTGCATAAGTTCGGCTTAGGACCCCGAGTCCGAATCATCGACAGCTGGCGCCCACCGTGGGGCCTTTCTCAAGGCGTCCTAATTTTAATCCGGAGGTTTGCTGAAACATGGCTGGAGTATATGATTCCGAGAACGATTTCGATCTCGATGATTATGCTCATATTCAGATGCCTTCCCCAAGCGATCCTGTTCCGATGGAGGAAGCTGAGGAAGAAAATCTCCCGGGGGTCGAATCCTCTCTCCAGGTCATGTCCATCGACCAGGGAGCAACTAGTGCAAGGTCAGAACCTACTGAGGTTCTTAATGCACTAGGTGATGAATCCGGTCCATCATACAACCCCATTGAGGGGAAGGATGATGACGATCATGAAATTAGCCCAGGGAGGTTTGACCCCCACAATCTCCATCGTCTCTTCGATTTCGAGTCTGACTCGGAACAAACCGAGATGTTTTCTCCATCAGCAACCTCTCTCCCCAGACATTTTGCTGCCTTGTCGGAAGAAACTCCCGATCAGCAAGCTGCTAGGGAAGAGCAGGAACGCAAACAGAAGGAGGATCAAGATCTCGAGTGACAAAACAACGAACTACGCAGAACAGCCCTAGAGGCTCTTCAAGATGCGCAGGCTCGTTACAATGTTGCTCCGAGCTCTTCTCGACGGTCACGAGGTCGTAAACGTGACCAAACCCCTTCTTTGCTACCGGAGCGCTTCCCGGTGGACGAAGAAACAATAACACCCGGTGCTCCCAGGAGAAGTACCCATGGTCGACTGCGATCTATCGCGGAAGTCATGCGTAACCTTCCTCCTACGGTCACGGATGGGCAAAAACCGGCCTTTTTCAGAATCCTGGCCGAAAGACTGGATGAGGTTGCATCTGAGGCGACCCCAACCTCCTCTTCTCGGTCGGTGACACGTTCCCATGAACGAGAGTATTCTCGCTCTGGTTTTGGTCGACAGAGTTACCCGCCGCCCGTACCGTCCCGATAGGACAAGTACCGGTGAACGCAGGATTCTCGTAGGAATCGGATTCCTGTTCACTCTCGTCTGGGACCACGAGTAACTTCAGCATCGCGTGAGGTCGCTCGAGAGCCAGTCGAAGTCACAGGGCAATTCACAGTCCCTACGTTGGTTGCAAAGCTTTTTCGCCTGGCCTACGCGCGGTCGTTTGGCCCGATAAGTTTTGACCAGGGGCCATCGAAAGGTTCGACGGAACTCAGAATCCCTCAGAGTTCCTTCAAATCTATATCACTGCCACCCAAGCGGCAGGAGACGATGACCGGGTCATGGCCAACTACCTGCCTACAGTCCTCGAAGGGCCGACTAGAACTTGGCTGTTTAACCAGCCCGAGGGTTCCATTTACAATTGGGAAATGCTGTGTGATGCTATCTTCAGTAACTTCCAAAATTGTTACCAGAAGCTGAGTAAAGAGGACGATCTTCATCGTCTACGGCAAACTTCAACCGAAACTCTTCGGTAGTTTGTCAAGAGATTTGTCGGGGTGAGGAATACCATCCCGAACATATCTGATGGCTCCGTTATCAGGGCATTCAAACATGTCGTTCGATACCGGAGATTCACCGAAGACCTCCTTATACACCCTCCTCGATCAGTGGCCGATCTGTTCGACATGGCCGATCGGTACTCCGACGCAGCCGAAGCAGTCGAATGGAACCAAATGGTCGACAAAGGTAACTTGCCGCCTCAACCTGGTCTCAAAAATACCAGGAACGAAGATTCGAGCAAGAAGCCGGAATCTTCATCTGGCGGGAAGTCGAAGAAGTCGAAGAGGAACCGCTCTGGACAGTACCGCGAGGTCGCAGTCGCAGAAAAGCTGCCTTCGACCAAAGGTAATAAGCCTACATTTAAGAATAAAACTGCCTCTGGTGGTCGGGGTTCCGACCAGCCAGAAAAGTTTACTAACCCGCAGGAAGGCAAGAAGTGGTGTCCACTCCACAACTCTGCAGGCCACGACCTCAAGAACTGCAGGAGTTGGTTAAAGCAATTGGACGATTTCTACCAAGGAGTTGGGCCAATGCCAACCTTACTGCCTAAGGAACAGGCGTGCGGGCTTAGAGACATCAACGGGGATGAAGAAATGTCTTACCAGGTGATGAGGATTGTCACCCGGGTCACTTCTAATAAACTTTTTGGTTCAAGACAGGTTCGAACCAGACATGTATCTGGCAATGCGAACTCAAGCTATTCTGAGGGGCATCGCCATGAGGTCGCAAGCTTTACGCGATCAGGTCGCGGGCTTCATGCGATCAGGCCAACAGCTTTGCGCGGTCAGAAGTTCGT
Source organism: Pharus latifolius (assembly GCA_019359835.1). Taxonomy (NCBI): domain Eukaryota; kingdom Viridiplantae; phylum Streptophyta; class Magnoliopsida; order Poales; family Poaceae; genus Pharus; species Pharus latifolius. The sequence goes on from CM033324.1 coordinate 82,957,020, forward strand.
ATGCTATACGCGAACTGGATATCCGGAATGTCGCGCGGTCAGCTCACATTCCGCGGTCAGAACATTCTCGACCAGGGTGCTTGGAGTTCATTCGGTTATCCATATAACAGGATATTCCGAGCATCCCGAGGATTCCTCCACGTTGAAGACCAACCGCCAGAGGTTAATTTATGCGGTTATTCATGATTAACACGTGTTAATAACCTCCATGGAAGTTAACAGCAGTTCTCCAAAAACCGCATCCAACCGTTTGATGCAGTTTCTTCATATGGCACCCTTTCGACCAGTATAAAAGGGTGGCATAGAGGTCTGAGGGAAAACATCCGATCCATTTGGAAGAACAAGACCCCTGATATAGTTGAGACATAACACATCTCAACTACGAAAAACAGCCAAGTCTACGGCCCCAATTAGATAGCTTCTACAAGCCTCCCTGGCTTTATTCTGTACGTTTACATAGGAAAAATCCTTCGCCTGTGAAGGAGTTTTTCTGCTATCTTTGTAACCTTTTGTCACCTATAGTGAAATCCTAACAGGACGTAGGGCTATTACTCCCACCATCGAGGGCCCGAACCTGTATAAATCTCCCTGTGCTCCTGTTCACCATTTTTCTACATACCTTCCCGGAGGGTCATCTTGAAGGGTCTCACCATTACAAATTTTGCATAAGTTCGGCTGAGAACTCCGAGTCCGAATCGTCGACAGCTGGCACCCACCGTGGGGCCTTTCTCAAGGCGTCCTAACTGAAATCCGGAGGTTCGCTGAAACATGGCTGGAGCATATGATTCTGAGAACGATTTCGATCTCGAAGATTATGCCCATGTCCCAATGCCTTCTCCAAGCGATCCTGTTCCGATGGAGGAGGTCGAAGGCCAGAATCTTCCACAGGTTGAATCGTCTCTCCAAGTCATGTCAATCGACCAGGGAGCAACTGGCGCAAGGTCAGAACCCACGGAGGTTCTTAATGTGCTAGGCGATGAATCCGGCCCGTCATACGACCCCGCTGAGGGAAAATATGATGATGACCCGGAAATTAGCCCAGGAAGGTTCGACCCTGATAACCTTCACCGTCTCATTGATTTCGAGTCCGACTCGGAACAAACTGAGATGTTTTCCCCATCGGCAACCTCTCTCCCTAGGCAGTTTGCTGCGCTATTGGAAGAAACTCCCGATCAACAAGCTGCCAGGGAAGAACAAGATCGCAAACAGAAGGAGGACCAAGATCTCGAACAACAAAACAACGAATTGCGCAGAACTGCCCTAGAGGCTCTTCAAGATGCGCAGGCTCGTTACGATGCTGCTCCGAGTTCTTCTCGACGGTCGCGTGGTCGAAAACGTGACCAAACCCCTTCTTTTCCACCGGAGCGTTTCCCGGTGGACGAAGAAACAATAACACCTGGTGCCCCTAGGAGAAGTACCCATGGTCGATTGCGATCCATCGCGGAAGTCATGCGTAACTTTCCTCCTACGGTCACGGATGCGCAGAAACCGGCCTTTTTTAGGATCCTGGCGGAGAGACTGGATGAGGTCGCATCCGAGGTGACCCCAACGGCCTCCTCCCGCTCGGTAACACATTCCTGCGAGCGAGAGGGTCCTCATTCTGGTTCCGGCCGACGGAGTTACCCACCGCCCATACCATCCCGACAGGACAAATACCGGCGAATGCAGGACTCCCGTAGCAGGGATCGAGTTCCTGTTCACTCTCGTTTGGGACCACGAATAACCTCGCCATTGCGTGAGGTCACCCGAGATCCAACCGATAGTCACAGGGCGATTCACGGTCCTTACGTTGGTTGTAAAGCTTTTTCGCTTGGCCTGCGAGCAGTCGCTTGGCCCGATAAGTTTCGACCAGGGGCCATTGAGATGTTTGACGGAACTCAGAACCCATCCGAGTTCCTTCAAATTTATATTACTGCCATCCAAGCGGCAGGAGGCGATGACAAAGTCATGGACAACTACCTGCCTACAGTCCTCGCAGGACCGGCTAGAACCTGGCTGTTTAATCAGCCCAAGGCTTCCATCTACAATTGAGAAATGCTATGCGATGCCATCCTCAGCAATTTCCAAAATTGTTACCAAAAGCCGGGTAAGGAGGACGACCTGCATCGGTTGCGGAAACTTCAACCGAAACACTTCGGCAGTTTGTCAAGAGGTTTGTCGGGGTGAGGAATACCATCCTGAACATATCTGATGGCTCCGTAATCAGGGCATTTAAGCATGCCGTTCGATACCGGAGATTCACTGAGGACTTGCTTATCCACCCTCCTCGATCAGTGGCAAATCTGTTCGACATGGCCGATCGATATTCCGATGCGGCCGAAGCGGTCGAATGGAACCGAATGGTCGACAAGGGGGACCTACCACCCCAACCAGGCTTCAAGGACGCCAGGAAAGAAGATTCGAGCAAGAAGCCGGAGTCTTCATCGAGTGGGAAGTCAAAGAAGTCGAAGAGGAATCGCTCTGGACAGTACCGCGAGGTCGCAGTCGCAGAGAAGCCACCTTCGACAAAAGGTAATAAGTCTTCATTCAAAAATAAAACTGCCTCTGGTGGTCAAAATGTCGACTAGCCAGAAAAGTCAACTAATCCGCAGGAGGGCAAGAGGTGGTGTCCACTCCACAACTCCGCAGGCCACGATCTCAAGAACTGCAGGAGTTGGTTGAAGCAACTGGATGACGTCTACCAGGGAGTTGGGCCAATGCCAACCTTACCGCCTAAAGAACAGGCGTGCGGGCTTAGGGACGCCGACGGAGACGAGGAAATGTCCTACCAGGTACCTCAAAATCATGTTAACGTTATTTTCGGAGGTTCTTCTTCTTTCGTTTCCAAAAGGCAGTTTAAGGCCTTTTACCGAGAGGTTAACCAAACGGAGACATCCCTTGGTGAACCTCAGTACCCCCGTTGGTCGGATACACCATTAACATTTGATCGCGCTGATTGTCCGGTGGGGTTAACACGACCTTTGAGACTTCCTCTGGTCATTACCCCGATCATCAGTAACGCGAGAGTTGAAAGGGTCCTGATCGACGGAGGAAGCTCCCTTGACATTTTATTGGTCAAGGCACTCGACGAGATGCAAATTCCTCGTTCGAAGATTAAGCCCATAATCCATCCGTTTTATGGGATAATCCCAGGCCCCTCCATGATGCCATTGGGACAAGTGGTCCTCCCGGTCACTCTGGGAGAACCAGACAACTTCCGGACAGAATTGGTTACTTTTGATGTAATCGATTGTGACTCAGCTTATAATGCAATCTTTGGCAGGTCAACTCTTGCTAAGTTCATGATGGCAATGCACTATGCTTATCAGTGCGGGAAATTGCCTGGCCCCAAAGGCGTCATCTTGGTCCGAGGCAGTCGCAACGTGGCACTCACGTGCGACCGGCTATCTTTGGAGATGGTCGATCAACTTCCCCTCCGGGACGCTCAGGTCGCCACTGTTACCACCGACGCGATCAAGGCTGCTCCTCGACCAGATGAAAAGCTCAAATTGGTTCCTTTGTACCCAGATGATCCATCCAAGACAATTCGGGTCGGATCAGCTTTGGATGACAAATAGGAGCTCGATCTCATTGCTTTCCTCCGGGCTAACGCAGACGTGTTTGCGTGGAAACCGTCCGACATGCCCGGTGTCCCAAGGGAAGTAATTGAGCACAGGTTAGCAATTCGACCTGGACAACGACCAATAAAGCAAAAGCTCAGGCGTTTTGCTGCTGACCGACAGGAAGCCATCCGAGAGGAGTTGGACAAACTCCTACAGGCCGGGTTTATCCGTGAAGTAGATCACCCGGAATGGCTCGCCAATCCGGTCATGGTCCGCAAGTCAAATGGCAAGTGGCGAATGTGCGTCGACTACACTAGCCTCAACGCTGCCTGTCCGAAGGATGACTTTCCCCTTCCTCGCATCAACCAGCTGGTCGACTCGACTGCGGGTTGCGAACTGATGAGTTTTCTGGACGCTTACTCAGGATATCATCAAATTAGCATGGCAGAAGACGATGAAGAGAAGACTGCCTTCATCACCCCGTTCGGCACATACTGCTACATCAGAATGCCGTTCGGTCTCAAGAACGCAGGTTCCACATACCAGCGCTTGATGCAAAAGACCTTTCTTTCCCAGATAGGGCGTAATCTCGAAGCATATGTAGACGATTTGGTTGTAAAAAGTACCAAGAGATTGTCTCATTTGGATGATCTCGCTGAAACCTTCTGTAATTTGAATCGCTTTGGAATAAAATTAAACCCGGAGAAATGTTCTTTCGGGGTTTTTTCAGGAAAACTCCTCGGTTTTCTTGTTTGTTCCAGGGGCATTGAAGTTAATCCTGAGAAAATCAGGGCTATTGAACAAATGAGATCGCCCTCAACCATGAAGGATGTTCAACGCCTGGCTGGTCGCATGGCGGCTTTAAGTCGTTTTATATCACGACTGGGCGAAAGGGGATTGCCTTTCTTTAAAGCCTTGCGGAAGCATCATAATTTTACATGGTCAGATGAGGCCGAAAAAGCATTTCAGGAGGTAAAAACATATCTATCCAGTCCGCCAGTATTGGTGTCTCCCGACAAAGGAGAACCATTGCTTCTTTACCTGGCGGCCACACCGCACACGGTCAGCGCCGTTCTGATCGCAGATAGGGGAGGAATACATAAACCCATCTACTATGTGAGCGAGGTACTTCATGGTCCTAAGGAGTGCTACCCTGAGGTCCAGAAGATACTTTACGCACTACTGATGGCTTCTCGTAAGCTACGACATTACTTTCAAGCGCATAAGATCACAGTACCCACCTCATTTCCTTTGGGGGATATTGTCCGAAACCCAGAGAAATCTGGTCGAATCGCCAAATGGGCGGTCGAACTCGGTGCCTTCGAGATCCATTTCACACCCCGCACGGCGGTTAAGTCCCAGGTTTTGGCCGACTTTGTGGTCGAATGGACCAACCCTGAGCCACCCGTGCAGTTGGCAGAGGAACTGGAGTGCCCCGATTACTGGACAATGTACTTTGACGGTTCCCATAGTTTTCAATACTCGGGGGCTGGAGTAGTCTTAGTTACGCCCCAGGGCGAACAGCTTAAGTATGTCATTCAACTACACTTTGTCGCGACCAACAATGCGGCCTAGTATGAAGGTCTTCTTGCAGGGCTTCGGGCAGCAAAATTCCTCGGAGTCCGTCGATTAGTGGTGAGGGGAGACTCACAGCTGGTCGTAAACCAGGTAAACAAGGAGTACAGCACCTCCGATGAGACAATGGCTCATTACTTGGGGGAAGTTAGGAGGTTGGAAAAACACTTCAGTCATTTCGAAGTCCAATACATCCCGCGAAAGGACAATATTCTCGCAGACCAATTATCCAAAATTGGGTCCTCACGCTCATCCGCTCCGGCAGGAGTGTTCATTGAACACTTGGACCATCCTTCGATCATGACTTCGATCGAGGATGATCCGGCAATAACCTTCGTTGCCAACCTCGGTCAGGAACAGGATTGGACTCATCCATTGAGGGTCTATCTTGAACATGGGACCCTACCCGAGGACGAAACCGAAAGTGATCGGTTAATTGGAAAAGCGCGTCTGTACAAACTCATAGATGGGATTCTGTACAGAAAGGGTACTCAAGGAGTATTCATGCGTTGTATATCTCAGGAGGAAGGAAAATCCCTCTTGAAAGAAATACATGACGGTGTATGCGGTGCGCACGCGTCATATCGGACACTGGTCGGAAAGGCTTTTCGACAAGGATTCTACTGGCCTTCGGCACTTCATGATGCCAAACATATGGTCAAGACGTGTCCCCAGTGTCAGTTCCACGCAAGACAAGTTCATCAACCTGCCTATGCGTTGCAAACCATTCCTCTCGCATGGCCATTCGCGGTCTGGGGGATGGATATCGTCGGTCCTATGCCACAAGCGGTCAATGGGTATATGTTTCTGTTCGTAGCCATTGACACATTTACAAAGTGGATTGAGGCCGAACCAGTACGAAACATTACCGCATCAGCCGCACAAAAGTTCTTCCATAAGAACATTGTGGCACGATTTGGTGTTCCAAACCGTCTCATCACAGACAATGGTTCTCAGTTCGCCAGCGGTCTTTTCCTGGACTACTGCGATCAGGTTGGGACCAAGGTGTGCTTTGCTTCTGTGGCACATCCACAAAGCAATGGTGCCGTAGAACGAGCCAATGGGCAAATACTGCAAGGCATTAAAAAGCGCGTCTTTGATCGCCTTAAGACCCGCTCGGGGGCTTGGGCAGATGAGCTCTATATCGTTCTATGGGCATTACGGACTACCTCTAGTCGAGCCACCGGGGAGACGCCCTTCCATTTGGTCTATGGGGCCGAGGCTGTATTGCCTATGGAAGTAAGTATTGGTTCTGTTCGGACAGGTCAATTCGAACAGGTTAATCATTCCGAACAACGGGCGCAAGATCTCATCCTCTTAGAAGAAAGGCGTGATCGCACCCTGATTAAATCCGCGGCATACTTGCAGGCTTTACGCAGGTATCACAGTAAAAAGGTGCGACCACGTGATCTCAACGTGGGCGACTTGGTTTTACGAAAAATTCAAGACCAGTCTAATCGCAACAAATTCTCCCCAAAATGGGAAGGCCCTTATACTGTTGTCTCAGTGCCGCGAACAGGATCGGCGCGGTTAGCTATGGAGGATGGTCGGATTTTTTCCAATACTTGGAACATCGATCAACTTCGCAAGTTTTATGTGTAAGTATTCCAATCACTTTTTTCCTGTTCAATTAGCATCTTTTCATAGAATAAAATATGTTTTGCTTTCATACAATGAGTTTTTCTCTTTAAGCCCGTATCATATGCATTCGACCTGGGGGCTGACTGCCGGCGGTCAGATCATTACAACAATCTAATCGGATTCGCTGGTCGATCTCATGACCACTTCCAGATAAGTCACTCCTAAATAAGCCGTTTCTCAGCGGATACGGGGCTATCTGGCAAGTCCTTTGTCATCTGAGTGGCTACCAGTTCGCAATAAGATTAGACGTTACATTGATCATGATCGCTGGTTTAAAACGCACACCCCTGGTCGTTACGCTTATGTTTTCTCCTCTGCTTATAACACTAAGGCTTCAGTATTCATAAGCAGAGGCGGGGGCTAGGGGAGATGTGCTTATAGTATGGAACTCATAATATAAAATTGCAAAATATGTACTTTCAGTCAAAAATGGTTTTTTACATACATTGCATTATACACAATTGTTTGGATACAAAAACCAGGATCATTCGATCCCCAGCCCAGTCAGGAGCCTGTCTACAAAGGGCTTGACCTCCTCCATGACGGCATCGAGCAGCTCGTCACTCTCGACCTCAACCGGACCCACCAGTGTGCTCAGATCTGCATCTGGGCCATGTTGAAGTCGAATCCGGCTGAGTACGGCTGCTGCGGCTGATCGAACCCTGGTTCTGATCGCCTCTTCGCGTCGCCGTATATCTCCAGGGAGATACTCAAGCAGTGATTCTGCCTGAGCAGTGAGCAGCGATGTCCAGTCGCTTACGCTGAGGTTATCTTTCTTCGGTTCTACCACATCGGTCTTCAGAAGATCAGCCACGGCCTTCAGTTTTTCAAAGACCAGGAGGCTCAGCTCTTTGATCGCCCGATCAGTGTAGAGAATCGAGGACTCAAGAATCCCCTTGTCCCGACTGAGCTGGGTAATGTGACTTGCTTGCGCTGTACAACGAGAGGAGGTTATTCACATGTTATGGATTTAAGTTTTCTTGAATCAAGAATCAACTTACCAGCATTCTCTGATCGAAGTTTGTTGATTTCAATCTCTTGTTTCTTAAACACTGAGACTGAATTCAGCCTAATTTTGGCCACTTCTTTTCTCAACAATGTGACCTCTCTGCAGCAAAATCAAGGCAGTCACAACCAAAATGCACCCATACTGACCAAAGGGTAATGATCCTCACCTGCGCAAGCTATCGCGTTCTTTCTGAATGGCTTCTGTACTGGCCATCACAGCATGCGACTGGCCTGTTAGCCAGGATAACCCCTGTGATGCAAAGGAAGAGGATCAAAGGTGTCCTAAGTACAATTCAGGCACGAGAGCAGAGGTTTATTATACCTTCATAAACTTTTGTAAGATAGCATCATCCAATCCAGCGGGGATCCTTGCCAGAGCCCCGGATGTGCTTACCACAGGGACAGTCGGTGGGAGTGCCGACTGGATGCTACCCCCAGTAGTCATCGGTCGCGACTGGGTCCCTGCATTTAGTCCTTCCCCTGCGGTCTGGACGACTCCCTGGACCACAGGGGTGGAGCGTTCTTCGTTGGAAGCTCCTGTACCAGCTGCGGCTTCAACCCCTCCTGAGGCGGTTGTAGGGCTGGACGCCGTCTTTCTTTGCCTGACAAGAAAGACAATTTGAACAGTTTTTATTTAAGATTATTGCCGGTTCAAGGTTTTTACCTTATTTGGAATCCCATTCGCTCCCGGGATTTCTGGGAAGGTTCCCCTTGGGAAGAAGAACCATCGTCGGTTCTTGCCTTCCTCATGGAAAACAAGGCAGCTCCCCCCTGGAAGTGTTCTGCTATGAGCATATTCCTAGAGAAAAGATAAAGATGTATAGAAAGGTCTTTACCTGGGCTACCGTACTGGCTGGTGGGGCTACATCCGAAGGCCTTGACGACTCCTGGGTTGCTGGAGCCACCGCAGCCAGCCTTTGCTCAATTACCTCCCCCTCTGTCCGCGGAGGAGGAGGATTTTCCTCCCTAGGACTCGCGGTAGTCGCGGGGAGAAGCTCTTCTCCCTGTATAAACATTGACTCGTCAAAATATACAGAAGGAATTGAAGAAAGTATGACCGTAAGGAATCCTTACCGAGGTCGTTCTTTCGACTAGGGAAACGGAGACAATCAACCCTGAAGCCTCGGGGGCTTCAGGAAATGGGAGGTCATCCGCGATCCCAAGATTTTCCACGGTTGCAGGATCTGCCACGGCTACTTCTTCGGTAGCAGTGGTCTCTGTGGGGCAGTTTGGAGCATCGCCGGATGGGAGGTCCGCGATCTTCCTCCTCCGAATGACCAGAGGAACATCATCCTCTTCCTCCTCGCTCCCCTCTCCCTGTACGACGAAGAAGTGATTCCAATCTGCGCCTGGTAAAACAGAAGGGATGTGAAATCTTACCGCCGTCTTTCTTGTGGTAGGAGGAATGCTCCGTGAAGACCCCTCCCCGGGATTTGGCCTGGCCTTCTTGGGGACAGGACTCTTTGTCCTGGGTCTTTGGGAGACCTTCTTCACATTCTTCACCGTTGGCTTCCCAAGAGAGCCGACGTTCTCACTCGGGAAAGTCGTCTCGACGAACCTTCCTAGGAGCTGATTCACATTTCCGATGGAATTGTTTAGCGCTGGACATGTATAAGACCTGAAAAACGGAGGCCAGATAGAGAATGTACCTTTCGGCGCTCCTGTTTAAGGTCGTCGCCGGCGTGAATCAGACTCTGTGGACGAGGCGATCCCTTAGGGCCCTCTACATCGGCATTGTAGGCCCTAAGGAGGGAGTTGGTCCGCCTCTCAATTTCGGATGAAGGCAGGACTGTTCCCAAATTCGAGTCAGAATTTGTGCAATTCAAGAATGGCAAAGCTCAGCGCCAAAGAAATAAATACCTTTACTGTAGTCCAAGGTGCTGTCCGCCATGGACCTAATCTCCCATGCCGGATGAGCCCTTTCGCACAGAGGGCTCACCCGATTCTTCACAAAATCTCGGATGACATCTCGAGCTGTCAACCCTTGATCGACCAAGTGAAGGATCACCTCGACATGCTTCAAGAGCTCCGAATTCATCGCCGGGGGAGCATCCAACTCGCTCGACTTCTCTGGTCGCGAGTTTTCAAACCACAGGCTGCTCTCAGATGGTGGAGAGCAGTAGAACCACCTTTGGTGCCACCCGTGCACAGAGTCTCGCAGGGGTGGAGAGGGATACTCCTTTTTATCCCTCAGCGGGAAGTAGATGCATCCGGCGGCGTTGGTACTCTTCGACCACGCCGAGAAGTAGAATCGCCGGAAAAGATCCATGCTAGGATACACTCCGACGAACGCCTCACAGAGATGCTGGAACACTGCAAGGATCAGCATCGCATTGGGGTGGAGGTTAATCAATTCCCACCCATAATGCTCAAGGACATCTTTGAGGAACCGACTCTCAGGGAATCGGAACCCGCAGCGCAAGTACTCCTCAAAAACCACCAACTCGCCCTCTTGGATGGTTGGGGTTTCTTGGTCCTTCTCCGCGGGCCGCCAGTTGATGAGCAACCGCGGAGGAAGGATCTCCTCCTTCTCCAACGCTACTAGGCTCTCCTCAGAGTGGTGAATGGATCGGCTCCAGGATGCCATTTTTGGTGGAGAATCAAAGGAAAAGTTGGTGATTTTGGGAAGACGAAGGCTGAAGAAAATGAGGGTTTTGTGCGGCGGGAACGATGAGGGTTTTCGGCTGTGTGGCTTCTTTGAGAAGACATCTGCTCTTTTTATAGACCCAAGGCAGCACATTAATGTGAGTAAACGTTTCATTTCAAACGTTCCATTGAATGCTTTATTCATTTCCCATAATGGATACTGCCTTTGGCGGACCCGATAAAGTGTTCAGGCATCGGATCTGAAACAAAAAGACTTCTTTGTTTCAGAAACTGAAAGTACAAAAGGACTGCAAAATTTTCAGTACTTTTCGGAAGATGTTTCTTCTTTGTATGCTTTGAACATTTTTTACGAAAAAATCATGCAACTCAATTTTTGACGTATTGGAATATTTCTAATTGGGTTATGGTTTGATCGAAACCGTGTTTTAGACTAAACTTCGATTCTAATCGGAGTGACAGTCTGACCAAGTTCCAACTCTGGTCGCAATTCAGTTCTGACCGCGGCCCTAAAACTGATCGCGATATCAGGGCAGGTCGCGATGCTTTTGGAAGCATGATTCTGATCGCAGAACTAAAGTTTCCTGTGTATGAGTGGTCGCGAATATAAAGTTTATGGCCATATTTTCGCATAGAAGATGTGAAGAATATTCATGAGAAATAAGAAACTTTTATTTCTTGCATTCTTTACATACAAAAGGGATACAGTCGATCAAAATGTCGACTTGCTCCGAAAGAAGTTTACAAAGTTCCCCAAGGGACATGTTGTTGTCAGTAGGATCTACACTGGCAACCCCCAGAGAACTAGCAACTACCCTAAGTCTATCTACATCATCCCTAACAACAGACGCACTATTATCCCTAATCAAGTCAGAGAGTTCTCGCTGTTGCTGAGCGTGGTCCCTCTCTCGACGGAAATGGTGCGCCTCTTCCCGGGATCGATCAAGACATTCTGCTAGACACAGAATCTTCGAGGCCATCTCCTCGGTCTTCTTCTCTAGGGCATTCTTCTCCTCCAAAAGAGTCTGTCCGAAAAGAAGAGATGGAGCAGCAGAAGGCTGATCGCTGGAGCCTCCAACCTCCTGCATTTTGCAAAAGTTAGTCGTACTAACTATAATTATCAGCAAAAGGGGAGAAGAATTGTTACCTGTCCCAGTGCATAACCCGTTGATATACCCATCTTGGGAGGAGGATCATCAGATGGTGGAAGTGCAACCTTCCCATCAGAAGATTGCTTCGCCAACCCAATATGGCAATCATCTGATCGAGGGATAGTCGCCGCTTGCCAACCAGAATATCGATCACCCAAAAGGATGGGAGAATTGGAGGGAAAAGGAGAAAGTTGAGAAGAATTCCTCTCCAAGGTTAAAGGCCTAACTTGCTGAGATGCATGAACGGGGAGAGTCAAAGGAACTGAAGGAAGAAAGAAACTTGCTACATTCTTCACCTTTGTTCCACTAGAAGATCCTTCGTCAACCTTGGGTTTCTTCCTTAATGGAGACAGGACTTCAATCGTTTGAGGCCCTTGTTTGACAACTTTCTCTTCATCACTCTCAATCTCGATGATGTCGTGATCTGCCATCAGGAGGAGTATGTGAAAAGGAAGAAGGCAGGATGACAAGAAAAGGACTTAGGCGTGGGGGGAAATTGTGAAGTTTTACAAATCCAGGAGCCTGGTATTTATAGCCGCCAGGGTGACGGTTTGCATTCCAGACGCCTCGGGTTTCGTCAAAGCATTTACAATTTTACCTCGAGATAAAAACAGTTCTACGGCGCTATCATTGCCCGTCACATAATGTCAGAACCCGTCTTGGGAAACCAACCGTTTTTCACTTAGTGCGCCACTAAGTGGAAAAATTGAAGAGTCGGGTTAAAAATCCAATGCATGGTCTTAAAATTCGAAATAAACACGTCTCTTCGTTTTCTTCGAATTTGGGGGCTAGCTGATGAGGATTGTCACCCGGGTCACTTCTAATAAACTTTTTGGTTCAAGACAGGTTCGAACCAGACATGTATCTGGCAATGCGAACTCAAGCTATTCTGAGGGGCATCGCCATGAGGTCGCAAGCTTTACGCGATCAGGTCGCAGGCTTCATGCGATCAGGCCAACAGCTTTGCGCGGTCAGAAGTTCGTATGCTATACGCGAACTGGATATCCGGAATGTCGCGCGGTCAGCTCACATTCCGCGGTCAGAACATTCTCGACCAGGGTGCTTGGAGTTCATTCGGTTATCCATATAACAGGATATTCCGAGCATCCCGAGGATTCCTCCACGTTGAAGGCCAACCGTCAGAGGTTAATTTATGCGGTTATTCGTGATTAACACGTGTTAATAACCTCCGTGGAAGTTAACAGCAGTTCTCCAAAAACCGCATCCAACTGTTTGATGCAGTTTCTTCATATGTGTCGTGGTATTGCGAATACCCCGGCAGGTTTTGAGAGTGATCCTAGCGAAGATTACGCGGCGCGGGTTGACCGGATGACTGGTCCTCCCCCGCCGGACAAGCACAAAGAAAGACACACGGGTTTATACAGGTTCGGGTCCCGGTGGGGGCCCTAGTCCTGTCGACGCGCTCCCGACCGGAGTCGGCTGGGGAGGCTCTCTCCGGGGGAGAGGCTTCCGGAGCACGCCTGTGAGTTTAGCTATTCCAATAAAATGAACCGATCCTTTACAACAGAGGGGTACAAGGGCTATTTATAGCCCCCAAAAAGCAGCAAAAAACCTAAACTACCCCGGAAGCCACCGTCGGATTGAAGGGCAGGACCGTCCTTCTCCCGGTCAAACGCCTTGGATGCTTGACAGGTGCTCGCTAGTTCCCGAGGCACCCCTCGCGTGACCTGCACGTGACAAACAGTTCGAGACTTTACCTTCAGTAGGGTGATGAGGCCCGGGACGGCGCCGGAGACCACGCCCCGGGAGCCAAAAGGCGGCGCCCGGGGAGGCCCCGGAGGCCACGTCCCCGGGCAAATGGCGGCGCCCGGGGCGGCCCCGGAGGCCAGGTCCCCGGGCAAATGGCGGCGCCCGGGAGGGCACCGGAGGCCACGTCCCGGGAGCCAAAAGGCGGCGCACGGGGAGGCCCCGGAGGCCACGTCCCTGGGCAAATGGCGGCGCCCGGGAGGGCACCGGAGGCCACGTCCCGGGAGCCAAAAGGCGGCGCCCGGGGAGGCCCCGGAGGCCACGTCCCCGGGCAAATGGCGGCGCCCGGGAGGGCACCGGAGGCCACGTCCCAGGAGGGCACCGGAGGCCCCGGAGACCACGTCCCCGGGCAAATCGTGACACATCTTACCTGGACTTAGTCTCGCGGAGATTTCCCCCGACAATATGGCACCCTTTCGACCAGTATAAAAGGGTGGCATAGAGGTCTGAGGGAAAACATCCGATCCATTTGGAAGAACAAGACCCCTGATATAGTTGAGACATAACACATCTCAACTATGAAAAACAGCCAAGTCTACGGCCCAAATTAGATAGTTTCTACAAGCCTCCCTGGCTTTATTCTGTACGTTTACATAGGAAAAATCCTTCGCCTGTGAAGGAGTTTTTCTGCTATCTTTGTAACCTTTTGTCACCTATAGTGAAATCCTAACAGGACGTAGGGTTATTACTCCCACCATCGAGGGCCCGAACCTGTATAAATCTCCCTGTGCTCCTGTTCACCATTTTTCTACATACCTTCCCGGAGGGTCATTTTGAAGGGTCTCACCATTACAAATTTTGCATAAGTTCGGCTGAGGACTCCGAGTCCGAATCGTCGTCACCAAGTACCTCAAAATCATGTTAATGTTATTTTTGGAGGTTCTTCTTCTTTCGTTTCCAAAAGGCAGTTTAAAGCCTTTTATCGAGAGGTTAACCAAGCAGAGACATCCCTTGGTGAACCTCAGTACCCCCGTTGGTCGGATACACCTTTGACATTCGATCGCACTGATTGTCCCGTGGGGCTTACTTGACCATTGAGGCTTCCTCTGGTCATTACCCCGATCATCAGTAATGCGAGAGTCGAAAGGGTCCTGATCGACGGAGGGAGCTCCCTTGACCTTTTATTGGTCAAGGCACTCGACGAGATGCAAATTACTCGTTCGAAGATCAAGCCCATAATCCATCCATTTTATGGGATAATCCCAGGCCCTTCTATGATGCCATTGGGACAAGTGGTCCTCCCGGTCACACTGGGAGAACCGGACAACTTCCGAACAGAATTGGTTACTTTTGATGTAATCGATTGTGATTCATCTTATAATGCGATCTTTGGCAGGTCAACTCTCGCTAAGTTCATGATGGCAACACACTATGCTTATCAGTGCGGAAAGTTACCTGGCCCCAAAGGTGTCATCTCGGTTCGAGGCAGTCGCAATGTGGCACTCACGTGCGACCGGCTATCTTTGGAGATGGTTGATCAACTTCCCCTCCGGGACGCTCAGGTCGCCACTGTCGCCACCGACGCGATCAAGGCTGCTCCTCGACCAGATGAGAAACTCAAACAGGTTCCTTTGTACCCAGATGATCCATCCAAGACAATTCGGGTCGGATCAGCTCTGGATGACAAATAGGAACTCGGGCTTGTTACTTTTCTCCGGGCTAACGCAGATGTGTTTGCGTGGAAGCCATCCGACATGCCCGGTGTCCCAAGGGAAGTAATCGAGCACAGGTTAGCAATTCGACCTGGACAGCGAACAATAAAGCAAAAGCTCAGGCGTTTTGCTGTTGACCGACAGGAAGCCATCCGAGAGGAGTTGGACAAACTCCTGAAGGCCGGGTTCATTCGAGAAGTCGATCACCCGGAATGGCCGGTCATGGTCCGCAAGTCAAATGGCAAGTGGCGCATGTGCGTCGACTAGACTAGCCTTAGCAGTGCCTGTCCGAAGGATGACTTTCCCCTTCCCCGCATCGACCAGCTGGTCGACTCAACTGCGGGTTGCGAACTGATGAGCTTCCTGGATGCCTACTCAGGGTACCATCAAATTAGCATGGCAGAAGAAGATGAAGAGAAAACTGCCTTCATCACCCCGTTCGGCATCTACTGCTACGTCAGAATGCCGTTCGGTCTCAAGAACGTAGGTTCCACGTACCAGCGCTTGATACAAAAGACCTTTCTTTCCCAGATAGGGTGTAATCTCGAAGCATATGTAGATGACTTGGTTGTAAAAAGCACCAACAGGTTGTCCCATTTGGATGATCTCGCTGAAACCTTCTGTAATCTGAATCGCTTTGGAATAAAATTGAACCCGGAGAAATGTTCTTTCGGGGTTTCTTCAGGAAAGCTTCTTGGTTTCCTTGTTTGTTCCAGGGGCATTGAGGTCAATCCTGAGAAAATCAGGGCCATCGAACAGATGAGATCACCCTCGACCATGAAAGATGTTCAACGCCTGGCTGGTCGCATGGCGGCCTTAAGTCGCTTCATATCGCGACTAGGCGAAAGGGGATTACCTTTCTTTAAAGCCTTGCAGAAGCATCATAATTTTACATAGTCCGATGAGGCTGAAAAAGCATTTCAGAAGGTAAAAACATATTTGTCTAGTCCGCCAGTATTGCTGTCTCCCGAGAAAGGAGAACCATTGCTTCTATATCAGGCGGCCACACCACACGCGGTCAGTGCTGTTCTGATCACGGAGAGGGAAGGAATACACAGGCCCGTCTACTATGTAAGCGAAGTACTTCGTGGTCCTAAGGAGCGTTACCCTGAGGTCTAGAAGATACTTTACGCACTACTGCTGGCTTCCCGTAAGCTACGACATTACTTCCAAGCACACAAGATCACAGTACCCTCCTCTTTTCCTTTGGGGGATATTGTCCGAAATCCAGAGAAGTCTGGTCGAATCACCAAATGGGCGGTCGAACTCGGTGCCTTTGATATCCATTTCACACCACGCACGGCGGTTAAGTCTTAGGTTTTGGCCGACTTTGTGGTCGAATGGACCAACCCTGAGCCACCCGTGCAGGTGCCAGAGGAATTGGAGTGCCCCGATTACTAGACAATGTACTTTGAGGGCTCCCGTAGTTTTCAACACTCGGGGGCTGGAGTGGTCTTAGTTACGCCTCAGGGCGAACAGCTTAAGTATGTCATCCAACTACACTTTGTCGCGACTAACAACGCGGCTGAGTATGAAGGTCTTTTTGCAGGGCTCCGGGCAGCAAAATTCCTCGGAGTCCGTCGATTAGTGGTGAGGGGAGACTCACAGCTGGTCGTAAACCAGGTAAACAAGGAGTACAGCACCTCCGATGAGTCAATGGCTCATTACCTGGGGGAAGTGAGGAGATTGGAAAAACACTTCAGTCATTTCGAAGTCCAATACATCCTGCGAAAGGACAACATTCTCGCAGACCAATTATCCAAAATTGAGTCCTCACGCTCATCCGCTCCGGCAGGAGTGTTCATTGAACACTTGGACCATCCTTCGATCATGACTTCGGTCGAGGATGATCCAGTAATAGTCTTTGTTACCAACCTCGGTCAGGAACAAGATTGGACTCATCCATTGAGGGTCTATCTTGAACATGGGACCCTAGCCGATGACGAAACCAAAAGCGATCGGTTAATTCGAAAAGCGCGTCTGTACAAGCTCATTTATGGGATTCTGTACAGAAAGGGTACTCAAGGAGTATTCATGCGTTGTATATCTCAGGAGGAAGGAAAATCCCTCTTGAAAGAAATACATGATGGTGTATGTGGTGCGCACGCGTCATATCGAACACTGGTCTAAAAAGCTTTTCGACAAGGATTCTACCGGCCTTCGGCACTTGATGATGCCAAGCATATGGTCAAGATGTGTCCCCAGTGTCAGTTTCATGCGAGACAGGTTCATCAACCTGCCTATGCATTGCAAACCATTCCCCTCGCATGGCCTTTCGCGGTTTGGGGAATGGACATTGTCGGTCCTATGCCACAAGCGGTCAATGGGTACAAGTTTCTGTTCGTAGCCATTGACACATTTACAAAGTGGATTGAGGCCGAACCGGTGCGAAATATTACCGCATCAGCCGCACAAAAGTTCTTTCATAAGAACATTGTGGCGCGATTTGGTGTTCCAAACCATCTCATCATAGACAATGGTTCTCAATTCGCTAGTGGTCTTTTTCTGGACTACTACGATCAGATTGGGACCAAGGTGTGCTTTGCTTCTGTGGCACATCCACAAAGCAATGGTGCCGTAGAACGGGCCAATGGGCAGATACGGCAAGGCATCAAAAAGCGTGTTTTTGATCGCCTTAAGACCCGCTCGGGGGCTTGGGAAGATGAGCTCTACACTGTTCTATAGGCACTACGGACTACTTCTAGTCGAGCCACCGGCGAGACACCCTTCCATTTGGTCTATGGGGCCGAGGCTGTATTGCCTATGGAAGTAAGTATTGGTTCTGTTTGGACAGAACAATTCGAACAGGTTAATCAGTCCGAATAGCGGTTACAAGATCTCATCCTCCTAGAAGAAAGGCGTGATCGCGCCCTGATCAAATCCGCGGCATACTTGCAAGCTTTGTGCAAGTATCACAGTAAAAGGGTGCGACCACGCAATCTTAACGTGGGCGACTTGGTGTTACGAAAGATTCAAGACCAGTCTAATCGGAGAAAATTCTCCCCAAAGAGGGAAGGCCCTTACACTGTTGTCTCAGTACCGCGACCAGGAACCACGCGGTTAGCCATGGAGGATGGTCAAATTTTGTCCAATACTTGGAACATCGATCAGCTTCACAAGTTTTACGTGTAAGTATTCCAATCCCTTTTTCCTGTTCAATTAGCATCTTTTCATAAAACAGAACTTGTTTTGTCTTCATACGATGAGTATTTCTCTTTAAGCCCAAATCATATGAATTCGACCTGGGGGCTGGTCGCCGATGGTCAGATCATTACCACGTTTTAATTGGATTCGCTGGTCGATCTCATGATCACTTCCAGATAAGTCACTCCTAAATAAGCCGTTTCTCAACGCATATGGGGCTATCTGGCAAGTCCTTGGTCATCTAAATGGCTGCCAGTTCGCAATAAGGTTAGACGTTACATTGATCATGATCACTGGTTTAAACGCACACTCCTGGTCGTTACACTTATGTTTTCTCCTCTGCTTATAATACTAAGGCTTCAGTATTCATAAGCACAGGCGGGGGGTAGGGGATATGCTTATTGTATAAATCTTATGATATGAAATTGCAAAATTTTTGACTTTCTTTCATAGAAGGGTTTTTTACATACATTGCATTATACACAATTGTTTTGGTACAAAAATATGGATCACTCAATCCCAAGCTCGGTCAGGAGTTTATCTACAAGGGGCATGACCTCCTCCATAACGGCATCAAGCAGCTCGTCACTCTCGACCTCAACCGGTCCCACCAATGGGCTCAGATCTGCATCTGGGCCATGGTAAAGTCGAACCCGGCTGAGGATGGCTGACGCGGCCGATCGAACCCTGGTTCTGATCGCCTCTTCTTGCCGCTGTGTATCCCCAGGGAGATACTCGAGCAGTGACTCTGCCTGGGCCATGATTAGCGATGACCAGTCGCCTAGGCTGAGGTTATCTCTCTTCGGCTCTACCACATCAGCCTTCAGGAGATCAGCCACGGCCTTCAGTTTTTCGAAGACCAAGAGGCTCAGCTCTTTGATCGACCGGTCGGTGTGGTGAATAGAGGATTCAAGGAGCCCCTTGTCCTGACTAAGCTGTGTTATTTGACCTGATTGTGCTGTACAAAGAGAAGAGGTTACTCACATGTTATGGATTCCAGTCTTCTTAATTAGGAATCGACTTACCAGCAATTTGTGACCGCAGTTTGTTGATTTCGATCTCTTGGTTCTTAGCCACCGAGATTGTATGGAGCCTAACTTTGGCCACTTCCTTCTTCAACAATGATACCTCTCTGTAGCAAAATTGAGGGAGCAGTCATAACCAAATTGCATCCATACGAACCGAAGAGTAGTGATCCTCACCTGCGCAAGCTGTCGCATTCTTTCTGAATGGCCTCCATACTTGCCATTACAGTACGTGATTGAGACGTTATCCAGGATAAACCCTGTGATGCAAAGAAAGAAGGTTAAAAGTGTCTCATGAACAATTTAGGCACCAGAACAGAAGTTCATCATACCTTCATAAACTTTTGTAAGACAGCATCATCCAAACCAACGGGAAAGCTCGCCAGAGCCCCGGATGTGCTTACAATTGGGACAATCGGTGGGAGTACCGGCTGGGCACTACCCCCAGTAGCCGCTGGTCGCGACTGGGTCCCTGCACTTACCTCTCCCCCTGCGGTCTGGACGACTTCCTGGACCAAGGGGGTGGAGCGCTCCTGCACCGGCTGCGACTTCAACCCCTCCTGAGGCGGTTGAAGGGTTGGACGCCGTTTTTCTTTGCCTGACAAAGAAGACAATTTGAGCAATCTCGATTTGTGGTTATTACCATTTATTATAGCCAAGATAACGGTTCTTACCTTATATGAAATCCCATCCGCTCCTAGGATTTCAGGGAAGGTTCCCCTCTAGAAGGAGAACCGTCGTCAGTTCTAGCCTTCCTCTTGGCGAACAAGGCGTCTCCCCCTTGGATGTGTTCTGCTGTGAGCACATTCCTAGGAAAAGATAAAGACAAATAGCAAAGTCTTTACCTGGGCAACCAGACCGACTGGTGGGGCTGCATCTGAAGGCCTTGGCGACTCCTGGATCGCTGGAACCGGTGCCTCGTGTGCAACCACAGCCGGCCTCTGCTCAACTACCTCCACCTCTGTCCGCGGAGGTGGAGGATTTTCCTTCCTGGGACTCGCAGTAGTCGCAGGGAGAAGCTCTTCTCCCTGTATAAACATTGACTTGTCAAAATATACAGAAGAAATTGAAGAAAGCACGACTGTGGGAAAACCTTACCATGGTCGTCCCTTCAACCAGGGAAGCAGAGGCAATTGACCCTGAAGCCTCGGGGGCTTCAGGAGCTGGGGGGATATCCGCAACCACAGGGCTCTCAGTGGTCATGGGGTCTGCCACAGCCGCCTCTGCGGTGGCAGTTGTTTCTGCGGAACAGCTTGGAGCATCGCCGGATGGGAGGTCCGCGATCTTCCTCCTCCGAATGACTAGAGGAACATCATCATCCTCTTCCTCCTCGCTCCCCTCTCCCTGTACGACGAAGGAGTGATTCCAATCTGCGCCTGGAAAAACAGAAGGGATGTGATATCTTACCGCAGTTTTTCTTACGGTAGGAGGAATGCTTCGTGAAGACCCCTCCCCGGGGTTTGGCTTGGCCTTCTTGGGGGCAGGACTCTTTGTCCTGGGTCTTTGAGAGACCTTCTTCACATTTTTCATCGTCAGCTTCCCCAGAGAGCCGACGTTCTCGCTCGGGAATGTCGCTTCAGTGAACTTCCCTAGGAGCTGATTCACATATCAGTGGAATTAATTAGTGCTGGGCATGCATGAGACCTACAAAACAGAGGCTGGATAGAGAACATACCTTTCGGCGCTCCTGTTTGAGGTCGTCGCCGGCGTGAATCAAGCTCTGTGTGGCGAGGCGATCCCTTCGGGCCCTCTACATCGGCGTTGTAGGCCCTGAGGAGGGAGTTAGTTTGCCTCTCAATCTCGGATGAGGGCAGGACTGCTCCCAAATACAAGTTAAGATTCATGAATTCCAGAAATAACAAAGCTCAGTGCCAGAAATGAGTACCTTCACTGTAGTCCAAGGTGCTATCTGCCATGGACTTTATCTCCCAAGCCGGATGAGCCCTTTCACGCAGGGGGCTCACTCGGTTCTTAACAAAGTCTCGGATGACATCCCGTGCTGTCAACCCTTGACCGACCAAGTGAAGGATCACCTCGGCGTGCTTCAGGAGCTCCAAGTTCATCGCCGGGGGAGCATCCAACTCGCTCGACTTCTCTGGTCACGAGTTTTCGAACCACAGACTGCTCTCGGATGGAGGAGAGCAGTAGAACCATCTCTGGTGCCACCCGTGCACGGAGTCTCACAGGGGTGGGGAGGGATACTCTTTCTTATCCCTTAGCCGGAAGTAAATGCATCCGGCGGCGTTGGCGCTCTTTGACCACGCCGAGAAGTAGAATCACCAGAAAAGATCCACGCTGGGATACACTCCGACGAACGCCTCACACAGATGCTGGAACACCGCCAGGATCAGCATCACATTGGGGTGGAGGTTAATTAGCTCCCACCCATAATGCTTAAGGACATCCTTCAGAAACCGACTCTCGGGGAATCGGAATCCGCAGCGCAAGTACTCCTCGAAAACCACCAACTCGCCCTCTTGGACGGTTGGGGTTTCTTGGTCCTTCTCCGCGGGCCGCCAGTTGATCAACAGCCGCGAAGGAAGGATCTCCTCCTTCTCCAACGCCAGTAGATTCTCCTCGGAATAATGGATGGATCGGCTCCAGGACGCCATTTTTGGTGGAGGATTGAAGAAAAAGTTGATGATTTTCTGGGAAGACGAAGGCTGAGGAAGAATCAGGGTTTTGTGCGGCGGAAATTCTAAGGGTTTCTTGGCTGAGTGGCTTCCTCAAGAAGACACCTGCTCCTTTTATAGACCCGAGGAGACGCACTAATGAGGGTAACGTTCCACTCAAATGTTCTATCGAATATTTTATCCATTTCCCATAATGGATACTATCTCTGGCGGACCCTTTAAAGCATTCCAGGCATCAGACCTGAAATAAAAAGACTTCTTTATTTCAGAAGCTGAAAGGGCAAAAGCCTGAAAAGTTTTTCAAGACTTTTCAGAGGGCATTTTTCCTTTGTATGCTTTGAGCATTTTATGAAAATATCCTATAACTCAATTTTTGACGTGCGGGTATATTTCTAACCGGGTTGTGGTTTGGTCGAAACCATGTTTTAGACTAAGCTCCGATTCTGATCGAAGTGACAGTCTGACCGAGCTTCAACTCTGGTCGCAATTCAGTTCTAACCGCGGCTTTAAGTCTGATCGCGGTATCAGGGCAGGTCGCGGTGCTTTTTAAAAGCGTGATTCTGATTGCAGAACTGAAATTTCCTGTGTATGAGTGGTCGCGAACATAATGTTTATGGCCATATTTTCGCACAGAAGATGTGAAGAATATTCATATGAAAGAAGAAAGTTTTATTTCTTACATTCTTTACATAAAAAAGGGATGCAGTCAACCAAAGCGTCGACCTGATCCGAAAGAAGTTTACAAAGTTCCCCAAGGGACATATTGTTGTCAGTAGGATCTACACTTGCAACCCCCAGGGAACTAGCAACTACCCTAAGTCTATCTACGTCGTCCCTAACAAGAGACGCACTATTGTCCCTAATCAAGTCAGAGAGTTCTCGCTGTCGCTGAGCGTGATCCCTCTCTCGACGGAACTAGCGCGCCTCTTCACGAGATCGATCAATACATTCTGCTAGATGCAGAATCTCCGAAGACATCTCTTCGGTCTTCTTCTCCAGGGCATTCTTCTCCTCCAGAAGAGTCTGTCCGGAAGGAAGAGATGGACCAGCAGAAGGTTGATCGCTGGAGCCTCCAACCTCCTACATTTGCAAAAGTTAGTCGTACTGACTATAACTATCAGCAAAAGGAGAGAAGAATTATTACCTGTCCCAGTGCATGGCACGTTGATATACCCATCTTGGGAAGAAGATCATCAGATGGTGGAAGTGCAACCTTCCCATCAGATGATTGTTTCGCCAACACAATGTGGGAGTCATCTGGTCGAGGGATAGTCACCGCTTGCCGACCAGAATATTGATCACCCAAATAAAGGATGGGAGAATTGGAGTGAAATGGAGAAAGCTGAGAAGGATTTCTCTCCAAAGTCAAAGGCCTAACTTGCCGAGATGCATGAACAGGGAGAGTTATAGGAACTGAAGGAAGAAAGAGACTTGCTACATTCTTCACCTTCATTCCACTGGGAGATCCTTTGTCAACCTTGGGTTTCTTCCTTAAGGGAGATAAGTCTTCAAGCATCTGAGGCCCCTGTTCGACAACTTCCTCTTCATCACTCTCAATCTCGATGATGTTGTGGTCTGCCATCAGGAAGAGTATGTAAAAAGGAAGAATGCAGGTTGTCAAGGAAAGGACTTAGGCGTGGGAGGAAATTGTGAAGCTTTACAGATCCAGGGACCTGGTATTTATAGCCGCCAGGGTGACGGTTCGCATTCCAGACGCCTCGGGTTTCTACAAAGAATTTACAATTTTACCTCGAGTTAAAAAACATTTCTACGGCGCTATCATTGCTCGTCACATAATGTCAGAACCCGTCTTGAGGAACCAACCGTTTTTCACTTAGTGCGCCACTAAGTGGAAAATTTGAAGAGTCGGGTTAAAAATCTGATGCATGGTCTTAAAAATTCGAAATAAGCACGTCCCTTCGTTTTCTTCGAATTTGGGGGCTAGCTGACGAGGATTGACACCCGGGTCACTTCTAATAGACTTTTGGTTCAAGACAGGTTCGAACCAGACACATGTCTGATGGTGCGAACTCAAGCTATTTTGAGAGGCATCACCATGAGGTCGCAAGCTTTACGCGATCAGATCGCAGGCTTTGCGCGGTTAGAAGTTCATATGCTATACGTGAACAGGATGTCCGGAATGTTGCGCGGTCAGCCAACATCCCGCGGTCAGAATACTTTCGACCAGGGAATTTGGAGTTCATCTGTCCGGCTGTCCATACAGCGGAATATACCAAGTATCCGGAAGATCCCTCCACGTGAAAGACCAACCGTCGGGAGGTTAATATGTGCCATTATCCATGAATAACACGTGTTTAACCTGCGTGGAGGTTAAGAGCAGTTCCAAAAAACCGCATCCAACCGTTCAAGCAACCGTTTGATGCAGTTTTCTTCACATGACACCCTTTCGACTAGTCTAAAAGGGTGGCATGGAATATCAAGAAGGACATCGAAACATCGATTGAGAGATCATCCAATTGATCTATAGAAGAATCAAGAGATTCAACACCTTTCAAATAGCCAAGTCTACGGCTTACATTAGATAGTCTTCTTTAAGCCTTATAGGCTTCTTTTTGTACACTTACATAGGAAAAACCCTCGCCTGTGAAGGCTTTTTCCTCCATCTTGTAAATCTTTTACCATACATAGTGAAATCCTAACAGGACGTAGGGCTGTTACTCTCACCATCGAGGGTCCGAACCTGTATAAATCTCTCTGTGCTCCTGTTCTCCATTGTTCTATATACCTTCCCGGAGGGTCACCCTGAAAGGTCTCACAACTTACAAATTCTACATAAGTTCGGCTGAGGACCCCGAGTCCGAATTGTCGACAAAGGGCTCCATCTCCGGAGAAGGTTCGGGGGAGAAGTTCCACCTCCGGAGACAACTCCTCCGGGGGACGAAATCCGGGGAGCAAGGGCTCCATCTCCGGGAGTGAGGCTCCACTTCCGGAGACAACTGCTCCGGGGGACGAAACCCGGGGAGCAAGGCTCCACCTCCGGGGGAGATAGGACGTACTCCATAAGAATTCTAGATGCCTTAGATGCCTCCCGAACGGAATTAGTTGGGTATTTCCTCCTCCCCTTGCAGCGGGGGGTGACCTAGACAGGCGGCCCGCGCTGAAATCATAAGAAAAATCCCGGTCGTTTCCTTTGAGGGGTGGCACCTGCAAGGGGTTATCCTCGTGCAAGCTAGTGTGGGGATAAAAGATCTATCGGTCGTGCGACCTAGATCGCTCCCGGAGGAGGAAGAGCATAAAAAGCTCTAGAGTGTATGGGGGGGGGACTAGTCCCCCAAAGTGACTCGTTACCTCGGTTCCTTGGGAACCAGGTTGCCGCTTACGCCCTTAGTCCACGAGGGGATATTGTAAGCCGCCCAAGGGGGAACGGGGCTCCCACCGTTGGGACTTTTAAGACTGAGCTGGAGCCTGTAGTCTCCTCGCGATGAGGGCATCCTCAAGGGGCATCTTCACGGGGAGGGCATCCTCGTGATGAGGCTGTTGCCTCAGGGGCGATTAAAGAGGTCTGCACAAAATCACATAACATGGAGAAAAAACCATTCGCATTGATTGAAACAAGCTGGTACAACGCCTCCACCCTTTGCGGAATCGCAGAAAAAAGGGCGGGGGGCAAAAGGCCTTTGAGGCAATTTGTTACAACTCACCGCGCCTTCCCCTTGTGAAGTCCAAAAAGGGGAAGGGGGGAGGCTCGGAGACTAAGTGTAAAATCTGCGGAGCAGGTCCGCATTCCATGTGTGCTTCAGCTCTTGGTCTTCGAGAGTGGAGAGTTTGTAAGCCCCCGAGCCAAGGATCATGGAAATCCTTTATGGCCCTTCCCACTTTGGGCTGAGCTTCCCTTGGGCTTGAGGGTCGGTGACGCGCTTGAGGACAAGGTCTCCCAAACGGAAGGCCCTCCCCCGAACACGTTTGTTGTAGGCGCGCGCCATCTCGCGTTCGTAAATGGCGTTGCGGAGGAGGGCTCTGTCCCGCTCTTCTTCGACGAGGTCCACCTCTAGCCTCTGGTTGTCTTCGTTGGCTTGAAAAGCGGCTGCCGAGACTCCCTCGAGGAGTTCGACTCGCAGCGATCGGAAATTGATTTCCGAGGGTAATACTGCCTCAGCCCCGTACACAAGCGAGAAGGGGGCACGCCCTGTTGCTCGGCTTGGGGTCATTCGCATGGAGCAGAGGATACTCGGGAGCTCGTCTGCCCATGCCCCACGCCTGGAGGCGCTTTGCTCCAGGCGGCGACGGAGTCCTTGGAGGATAACCCCATTGACGCGCTCGACCGCCCCATTGCTCTTGGGGTGAGCCACCGAGGCGAAGTGGAGGGTCGTACCCAAGTTCTGGCAGAACTCGCGAAAGATTGCTGAGTCGAACTGGGTTCCGTTATCCACGGTAATCTCGCGGGGGACCCCGAATCGGCACACCATGTTCTTCCAAAAGAACCTTTGCACCGCACAAGACGTGATGGTGGCGAGGGGCTCGGCCTCCACCCACTTGGAGAAGTAATCCACGGTCACAACCGCGTACTTGTAGCCCCCCGACGCTGGGGGGAACGGGCCTAGGAGATCCATTCCCCATTGCGCGAAGGGCCATGTGATGGGGATTGCCTGTAGAGCTGCGGAGGGTATGTTGGAGCCCTTAGCCATTTTTTGGCAAGCCCCGCAAGCAGAGACAAGGTCTCTTGCGTTGCGGGTGATTGTTGGCCAGTAGAAACCCTGGCGGATGGCTTTTGATGCGACGGCCCGGGGGCCGAGGTGAGAGCCACAACACCCGAGGTGAATATCTTCAAGGAGCTGAACTCCCTCCTCCCGCAGGAGGCAGCGAAGCAGCGCAGAGGCTCCTCGCTTATATAACGTCCCTTCTATCAGCACATACGCTCGCGCCTTAGCGCGAAGGTGCTTGGCTTCGGCTTCGTCGGAGGGCTCCCCCTCTCCCTTGATGCAAGAGATAAGGGGGGCCATCCAGGATGTAGCCCAGATGATTTCTGTGACGTCGGGGTCACAAGACCCGGAGTCCTGATCGGGGGCCGTTGCAGAAGGTTTTGAGATGACCTCCAGGAAGGCCCCTTCGGGAAGGGGCCCCCGGGCACTTGCTACCCTAGCGAGGGTGTCGGCGCGATCGTTGTCCCTATGCGGGATACGGCGCGCCTCGAGGCCGTCGAAGTAGTTTTCCATCTTCCGGACTTCACTAAGGTAAAGGCTCAGATTTGGGTCATGGCACAAGTAGGACTTGTCCATTTGACACACCACGAGCTGGGAATCTCCCTTGACAAGGAGGCGTCGGATACCCAAAGAGCGGGCGAGGCGTAGCCCTAGGAGAAGGGCCTCATATTCCGCGACATTGTTCGTCGCGGGGAACTCGAGCCTGGCTGCATACTCGAGGGTTCTTCCCTCAGGGCTTCGCAGGACTACACCCGCGCCGGCTCCTGCCAGGCATAGGGAGCCGTCAAAGAAGAGGGTCCAGTGGTCGTCGCGCGGTGGGGTGGCACGCGCTTCTTCTTCCGGCCCGGGGACCGGAGCCCACTCAGCCACAAAGTCCGCGAGGACCTGTGACTTGATCGCGGTTCGTCCGGTTAGGGATAGCGAGAAGGGGGCTACCTCGGCCCCCCATTTTCCTATCCGTCCGGTGGCTTCCTTGTTTCGAAGCACCTCTCCCAAAGGGAGAGAGGAAGGCACCGTGATGGGGTGGCCTAGGAAGTAGTGGCGGAGCTTCCTCGAGGCCATTAGGAGGGCATAACAAACCTTCTCCACCTTTGTGTATCTCGTTTTAGCACCTTGGAGAGCCTCGCTCACATAGTAAACGGGGCGTTGATGCCCATCTTCTTCCTTGACAAGAACTGCGCTAACGGCAACCGGAGTGGCCACGAGGTAGAGGAGCAGGGGCTCCCCCTGACGCGGGCTCACGAGCATCAGAGGGCTCGTGAGATATTTCTTCAAGTCCTCGAACGCAGTCTGTGCCTCGGGGGTCCAATGGAACCCTTCAAGGCCGCGGAGGATCTTGAAGAATTGGAGACCGCGCTCCCCCGAGCGCGAGACGAAGCAACTTAACGCGGCCAAGAGGCCGGTAAGTCGTTGTACATCCTTGACAGAACGCGGTGGAGGCATGTCGAGGAGGGCCCGAATTTTTTCAGGATTGGCTTCGATTCCCCTTTGGGAGAGAAGGAAGCCGAGGAGTTTTCCTCCGCAAACTCCGAACGCGCATTTTTCTGGGTTAAGCCTTAACCCGTACTTACGGAGATTGCGGAAGGTTTCTCCCAAGTCTTCGAGATGGGTGGCCGAGCGAGAACTCTTGACGATTGCATCGTCAACGTAAACTTCCACGTTGCGGCCGATTGGTTCCCTCAGGACTAAGCTCATAAGGCGCTGGAAAGTTGCCCCGGCGTTTTTCAACCCGAAAGGCATGTGGACATAACAGAAGGTGCCGAGGGGAGTTACAAAACTCGTCTTTTCCTCGTCCTCCTCCGCCATTCGGACTTGATGATAGCCTGAATAGGCGTCCAAGAAACTCATCAGCTCGCATCCCACGGTGGAATCCACCAGTTGGTGTAACATCCTGAGTTTTGGGGTGAAAAGTTCTTTCTTAAAAATAATAATGCATATGTCTCTTCTAGATCAACCAAATCAGCCTCAGCTTTATTCTGTTCTAGCCCTAAAATCTCCAAATCTATTCTGTGACCTCAAGTCAAGATCTGACTTCCCAGATTTGATCTATCAGTTATCCTAAACCTAAAAGCCTTCAGAACCCAGATTCAATTCTATCCCTAACTTCCAGATTTATCAACTCCTTTCTGTTTTCGAAAACAGAATATCTGTTATTACCTAAATACCCTAAGTTTCAGAAATTCAGATTTAATCAAAATCTTAGCCAAGTTCAGACCAGATTATTCTTGGATTATGATCAAAGGTATGCCAATACCTTAATCCAAAAAGTTGGCAGCTAGATTTCATCATCTAGACTCTTTTCGCAAATCAGTCCAAGAGTATCGCAGATCAGTCCTTTTTCCAGATTTTCTAAAAGCTAGAAAAGGCAAAATGTTGCAAATCATCTTCAAATTCAAATCTGATTCAGGGAACACCTCCCAAATGCTTTTCAATACAAATTCTTCTTTTATGAGTATCTCAAAATCAAACCCTAAATCCCAGAATTCGAGATCAACAAGAATCAGACTTATATTACCCTAATTTACCCTATTTTCAGTTTGTATCGAAAACTATTCAAATGTGCCAAAGCTTATCAATTACCTTTGCAAAATATCCTGTTGAATATAATCTACTAGATTAGTGAAATCAATTTCAGTTTAAACCTTCCAAATCTCCAGATTTACATTTCAGTCCAAATCAAGAAATCAAGTATTGAAAATCAGCCCAAATTCGACCAGGCCAACTGCTGTACACGACCAGAAGCCTCGCCGTGATTCCTGCGCCATGCTCGCTCGCCGCCGGCCACGCCTCACCGCGACTGAGCTCGTACTCACTTGAGTTGCATGTGCACACGCCGTGGCAGTGCCATTGAACAACACTTGCTCCTGTGCGTGACCAACAGCAACCATTGTCAGCATCCTCTTGCCACGTTGCTTGCTTTGCCAACTCTTGTCGCCACCGCCTTGCACCGCCCGACATTGATGAGTCCCGATGTAGCACAGCTTTGCCTCACCAATGCGCCGTCGCTTCACCGCTCGCCGTTGTTGCATCTGCGCCCAGCAACTCATGTCAACTGACACAAATTCAATGCTGTTTAATCCTTGCAAGCTTCGCCCTCTGGTCTATTTAAGCCACCAGTACCCTGTGTTATCTCCTCTTCACCAGGACTTAGCCAATTTTGCAAATTCTCTCGCTGCAGTCGTCTTCTCCGGCGAGCCATCAAGGAGCTTCACGGTGCCAGCACAATCTGCAGCACCTCTTGCCAAATTAACAGCATCAGTGAGTTCCCCTTATCTCTCTCATCATGCTGTATCACTTAATTGGATTTTCTTGCCTCCTATCGCCAGCGATCACCGGAATTTGCTGAAACTCGAAGAATGCCCTGTTCCGGCAATGCAGGCCAAATTACCTCGATTTAGCTCTCGATCCTGTGGAAGAAAATAATCAGTGACTCATTTCCAGCAAGCCTATGCATCAAGATCTCCCGATTGAGCTTCAATCGAAGCTTTCCCCAATTTTGAGTTTCTCCAGAAACCGGCGATCGTCGCCAGGCTTCTCCGGCCATCCTCCGGCCAAATTGATCGTGCAGGTAGCTTCCTCTTATCTCTCTTTCACTCTCCAAGCTTGGAATCGAGTTCATTCGACCTGTATCAAAAAGCCCCAAATGGCAGTGTTTCTTCTCTGGCGTCGATCACCGGAAAACCTATTCCTGGCCGTTTCAGCTTCATCTACTTTGTCTTTCAGGTGTGCCTCAACTTCCTGAGCATAATTGTCTTCTAGCTCGATCTTTGAAACTGTCCAGAATTCCAGATACAGCCATGCCAAGATTTTGACCAGTAGCTTCACTGTGCCGTGTCGCCACCACACTTCTCTTTTGAATTTCATCACCTTCCAGCCATCTTCTGCCCTAGATCCTGTTGAATGATTTGTTCCTGTTATCATTGTCTACCTCCCAGACAAAGTGGTGCATCATTTGGAGCTCTAGATCAAAAGTTATGCCAAGCCCTAGTTTCTGGCCATGTCAAGATCAATGCCAGACTATGTCAGTCAGTGGCATTAGCCCTTTTCACCCCCTTCCAGATGTGCATTTTGGGCATAACTTTGTCTCTTAGATTTCTGAGGTTGTGATCTACATTTTCTTCTTCTATCACAACTTGATTTGAGCCCTTGAAATGCATGTTATGCTAAACCCTAGCTTTTGACACTATCCCAGTGCATGCCAGCCAATGGCATTGGCCTTGTTTACCCACTTCTGATTGTGCATTTTGAAAGCCACTTTGCCCACTGAATTTGTAGAGTTATAATCTACACTTTCTTCTACTGTCATAACTTGAGATAAGCTCTCTAGTTTGCCTTGAAGTTATGTCAGAACCTTGATCCGAATGTCAATCCGCTGACATTCGCTGTTTTTGATCAAACCAACCACAAAACTGACGTTCTTATTGTAACCTTGAGATCCTAAGAGCATCTAACACCCATCCTTAGCCAAATCCTTGAAACCCTAGATCTCAACTCAGTTCAGCTTGTAATCTCAATTATCTCCAGTATCGTTCAGTCACTCTTGTAAAGCATATCTGCATATAGATCCTAAAACATCTTAATATATAAGTAATATTTGTGTGTATTGTTTGGTTTGTCGTCGAGCAGATCTAGAAGCTGAGATCGAGGACTTCGCTGTTGACCCGTCATCAACTGCTGTTTCTTACGACGCGGAAGGCAAGTCATATCCTTGGTCATCTTGAACCTATATTTTAAATGTTGCTATAATATAACCTTGAATATAGGCAATATTGCATGTGAAAGATTGAGAATGGTTGATTTATGAATTGGCAGTACTAGACTGGTTATCTGTGAAATGTGAAATAAACAAGTTTTGAGCCATGAACTATTATATGTATTTATATACTTATATTCATGAAATAAAACCCCTAGCCGTGACCAGAAAAATGGTATGGATGGCTGTAGCACTGGAGGTGCTAGACTGCAAAGGAATGCAGGCACTGAAGGTGCAGGGTTGTGGATGGTCTGGTCACTGGCATATAAGGACTAGAACCTTGTGTTGTGCGTCTAGTGGCATGAACAACGTGCTAACCGCAAGCCTGGTATGGGACAGGCCTGAACAAGTACTTATGTGGATCACACATGACACCCCTGCTGGAATTGTGTAGTGATGCACGATAAACACGGAGTACGGCTCCCACACATATCACTGAAAGTGATCTCGCACGTTGATCCAGTAATGGAAACATATGTAGGGGTGGAGGTTATGATACAGCCTACCACAACTGTGTCTCACAGAGAGCCACAGGGTCGGGGGTGAATTGTGAGTGAGATATAACAAAAGTTCTTGTTATCTCCACCTTGCCACTCACACATGGTTGTGAGGAGGGGTCTAATCATTTTGATAGGATGGGCTTGAAAGTGGAATATCTTACGGGTAAATTGGTACCTCTCTGCAGAGTTAAAAACGTATTCGAATACTCCGAGCTCCCGGGTTTATAGGAGTCTGCTGCGGTGGATTAAATCCACGGGGTGTGACACAAGTATTATTTTCTAAATAAGATATGTTTTAATCAAGATTACCCAAATGACATGTGTTGTCATGATAAGGAGTACTACCGTGGGCTGTCGTGTGTCGACGTGTCGCAGTAGTGCTATAATCTAGTGAACATGAATGATGATGTTATATTATGAAAAGTGCTGCCCTGAGATGAGGTACGAAAGTAAAAGATTATTTTATAAATATCCATAATTCTTGACTAGTCTAGGTTCATATCATCACTACTATATGTATCTACTCTTACCTATGACTTGCTGAGTACGTAAGTGCTCACCCTTGCAACCTACAAATCAATAGACAGAGCGATCAACAATCAAGACGAAGGCATGGAGGACTTCTTGGATCCAGAAGGAGGAGCGTCAGTTCCGCCAGAGCCCTGATGTGTGTTGTTCTGCTGTCCACTTCTCTTTTGTGGGTGGGTCACCTATCTTCTGCTGTGTAGATGTTATTTTGCTAAACCATGTATGCCGTGAAGGCATTGTAATCTCCTTATGTAATATCAAGACCAGCAGGCCACACTGTTTAACTATTTTGTAAGTTACTCTGTTGCAATGTGAATATACTCCTGTACTTGACTTATCCTGGGAAGTCAAGGGTATGTGTATGCTATGCATATATGGGACTAGCTGCAGCGAGCTAGGTCTCTTCAGGAGTAGTCGTAGTCCCAGTTTCGGGGCGCGACAGTTGGTCGATCCGCGGGAGCGGGAAATCGTCTTTTGGGCAAGCTTTATTGAGATCGGTGAAGTCGACGCACATTCTCCACTTGCTGCTTGCCTTCTTTACGAGGACGGGGTTCGCTAGCCACTCGGGGTGTAGGACCTCCCGAACGAACCCCGCCTCCCGGAGTTTAGCGATCTCCATCTTGATGGCCTCCTGCCTTTCGAGGGAGAGCTTCCTCATCTTCTGCTTTACCGGGGGGCGACCGGGCATTACTGCGAGCTTGTGCTCGATAACATCCCTGGGCACACCCCCCATGTCCGCGGGCTTCCATGCGAAGACATCTGCGTTCTCACGAAGAAAGTCGGTGAGTCGCATCGCGTGTTCCTCGGGGAGATCAACCCCGATCTTGATAGTCATCCCCTCGTCCTGGAAGAGAGAGACTTCCCGGAGGCCCCCCTCAGGGCGAGGCTTGGGAAGGAATTTCCCGGGGAGCGTAACTGGCACGTTTAGGGTAGGGGAGGAGCCTCCTCCCCCCGGGGCCTTAACCAGGTTAACGTCCCCGATCACTGCGGAGGCGCGCTCGTAGAGGGAGCGAGCCACACCCTGGTCACCATGCATGGAGATCACCCCGCTCGGCCCGGGGATCTTCATGCAAAGATAGTTGTGGTGGACTGCCGCTCCTAAGCGGTTGATGATGGTTCTCCCCATTATGGCGTTGTAGGAGGAGGGTGTCGACGATTCGGACTCGGGGTCCTCAGCCGAACTTATGCAGAATTTCTAGGTTGTGAGACCTTTCAGGGTGACCCTCCGGGATGGTATGTAGAACAATGGGGAACAGGAGCACAGAGAGATTTATACAGGTTCGGGCCCTCGATGGTGGGAGTAACAGCCCTACGTCCTGTTGGGATTTCACTATGTGTAGTAAAGATTTACAAGATGAAGGGAAAAAGCCCTCACAGGAGAGGGTTTTTCCTATATAAGTGTACAAAAAGAAGCTAAAGAGGCTTATAAAAGCTATCTAATGTAGACCGTAGACTTGGCTATGTGGGAGATGTTGAATCTCTTGATTCTTCTATAGATTAATTGGTTGATCTCCCGATCGATGTATCGATGTCCCCTCTTGATACTCCATGCCACCCTTTTATACTGGTCGAAAGGGTGTCATGTGAAGAAACTGCATCAAACGGTTGCTTGAACGGTTGGATGCGGTTTTTGGAAAACTGCTCTTAACTTCCACGTAGGTTAAAACACGTGTTAATCATGGATAACTGCATGTATTAACCTCCTGACGGTTGATCTTCCACGTGGAGGAATCTTCGGGATACTTGGAATATCCTGCTGTATGGACAACCGAACAGATAGACTCCAAGTACCCTGGTCAAAAATGTTCTAACTGCGGGATGTTGGCTGACCGCGCAACATTCCGGACATCCAGTTCACGTACAGCATACGAACTCCTGACCGCGCAAGGCTTGCAGTCTAATCGCGCAAAGCCTGCCACTTGATCGCGTAAAGCTTGCGACCTCATGGTAATGCCTCTCAGAATAGTCTGAGTTCGCACTGCCAGACACGTGTCTGACTCGAACCTATCTTGAACCAAAAGTCCATTTATTAGAAGTGACCCGGGTGTCAATCCTCGTCAGCTAGCCCCCAAATTCGAAGAAAATGAAGGGACGTGTTTATTTCGAATTTAAAGTCATGCATCGAATTTTTAACCTGGCTCTTCAAATTCTCCACTTAGTGGCGCACTAAGTGAGACGGTTGGTTCCCCAAGACGGGTCCTGACATTATGTGACGGGTAATGATAGCGCCGTAGAAATGTTTTTTAACCCGAGGTAAAATTGTAAATGCCTTGTAGAAACCTGAGGCACCTGGCTGAGCTCGGGATCGAGTGATCCCTATTTTTGTATCAAAACAATTGTGTATATAATGCAATGTATGTAAAAAACCCTTCTTTGAAAGAAAGTAAAAAATTTGCAATTTCATATCATAAGTTTCATACTATAAGCATATTCCCCTAGCCCCCGCCTGTGCTTATGAATACTGAAGTCTTAGTATTATAAGCACAGGAGAAAAACATGAGTGCAACGACCAGGGGTGTGCATTTAAGCCTGTGATCAAGATCAATGTAACGTCTAACCTTATTGCGAATTGGCAGCCACTCAGATGACCAAGGACTTGCCAGAAAGCCCTGTATGCGTTGAGAAACGGCTTATTTAGGAGTGACTTATCTGGAAGTGGTCATGAGATCGACCAGCGAATCCGATTAAAAACGTTGTAATGATTTGACCGCCGGCGACCAGCCCCCAGGTCGAATTCATATGGTTTGGGCTTAAAGAGAAATACTCATCGTATGAAAGCAAAAAATGTTTTGTTTTATGAAAAGATGCTAATTGAACAGGAAAAAGGGGTGGAGTACTTACACGTAAAACTTGCGAAGCTGATCGATGTTCCAAGTATTGGACAAAATTCGACCATCTTCCATGGATAACCGCGCAGATCCTGGCCGCGGCACTGAGACAACAGTATATGGGCCTTCCCACTTTGGGGAGAATTTGTTGCGATTAGACTGGTCTTGAATTTTTCGTAAAACCAAATCGCCCACGTTGAGATTGCGTGGTCGCACCCTTTTACTATGATACTTGCGCAAAGCTTGAAAGTATACCGCGGATCTGATTAGAGCGTGATCACGCCTTTCTTCTAAGAGGATGAGATCTTGTAATCGCTGTTCGGTCTGATTAACCTGTTCGAATTGTTCAGTCCGAACAGATCCAATACTAACTTCCATAGGCAGCACAGCCTCGGCCCCATAGACTAAATGGAAGGGCGTCTCACCGGTGGCTCGACTAGAGGTAGTTCGTAGTGCCCATAGAACAGTATAGAGCTCGTCCGCCCAAGCCCCTGAGCGGGTCTTAAGGCGATCAAAAACACGTTTTTTGATGCCTTGCAGTATTTGCCCATTGGCCCGTTCTACAGCACCATTTCTTTGTGGATGTGCCACAGAAGCAAAGCACACCTTGGTTCCAATCTGATCGCAGTAGTCCAGAAAAAAACCACTGGCGAACTGAGAACCATTATCTGTGATGAGACGGTTTGGAACACCAAATCGTGCCACAATGTTCTTATGGAAGAACTTTTGTGCGGCTGATGCGGTAATATTTCGCACCGGTTCGGCCTCAATCCACTTTGTAAACGTGTCAATGGCTACGAACAGAAACTTATACCCATTGACCGCTTGTGGCATAGGACCGACAATGTCCATTCTCCAAATCACGAATGGCCATGCGAGGGGAATAGTTTGCAATGCATAGGCAGGTTGATGAACCTGTCTCGCATGGAACTAACACTGGGGACACATCTTGACCATATGCTTGGCATCATCAAGTGCCGAAGGCCAGTAGAATCCTTGTCGAAAAGCCTTTCTGACCAATGTTCGATATGACACGTGCGCACCGCATACACCATCATGTATTTCTTTCAAGAGGGATTTTCCTTCCTCCTGAGATATACAACGCATGGATACTCCTTGAGTACCCTTTCTGTACATAATCCCATCTATTAGTTTGTACAGACGCGCTTTTCGAATTAACCGATCTCTTTCGGTTTCGTCCTCGGGTAGGGTCCCATGTTCAAGATAGACCCTCAATGGATGAGTCCAATCTTGTTCCTGACCAAGGTTGGTAACGAAGGCTATTACCGGATCATCCTCGACCGAAGTCATGATCGAAGGACGGTCCAAGTGTTCAATGAACACTCCTACCGGAGCGGATGAGCGTGAGGACCCAATTTTGGATAATTGGTCTGCGAGAATGTTGTCCTTTCGCAGGATGTATTGGACTTCGAAATGACTGAAGTGTTTTTCCAATCTCCTCACTTCCCCCAGGTAATGAGCCATTGTCTCATCGGAGGTGCTGTACTCCTTGTTTACCTGGTTTACGACCAGCTGTGAGTCTCCCCTCACCACTAATCGACGGACTCCGAGGAATTTTGCTGCCTGGAGCCCTGCAAGAAGACCTTCATACTCTGCCACGTTGTTGGTCGCGACAAAGTGTAGTTGGATGACATACTTAAGCTGTTCGCCCTGAGGCGTAACTAAGACCACTCCAGCCCCCGAGTGTTGCAAACTACGGGAGCCGTCAAAGTACATTGTCTAGTAATCGGGGCACTCCAATTCCTCTGGCACCTGCACGGGTGGCTCAGGGTTGGTCCATTCGACCACGAAGTCGGCCAAAACCTGAGACTTAACCGCCGTGCGGGGCGTGAAATGGATATCGAAGGCACCGAGTTCGACCATCCATTTGGCGATTCGACCAGACTTTTATGGATTTCGGACAATATCCCCCAAAGGAAAAGTGGAGGGTACTGTGATCTTGTGAGCTTGGAAGTAATGTCGTAGCTTACGGGAAGCCATCAGTAGTGCGTAAAGTATCTTCTAGACCTCAGGGTAACGCTCCTTAGGGCCATGAAGTACCTCGCTTACATAGTAGACGGGTCTGTGTATTCCTTCCCTTTCCGCGATCAGAACAGCACTGACCGCGTGTGGGGTGGCCGCCAGATACAGAAGTAATGGTTCTCCTTTGTAGGGAGACACCAATACTGGCGGGCTAGACAGATATGTCTTTACCTCCTGAAACGCTTTTTCCGCCTCATCGGACCATGTAAAATTATGATGCTTCCGCAAGGCTTTAAAGAAAGGTAATCCCCTTTCGCTTAGTCATGATATGAAGTGACTTAAGGCCGCCATGCGACCAGCCAAGCGTTGAACATCTTTCATGGTCGAGGGTGACCTCATCTGTTCGATGGCCCTGATTTTCTCAGGATTGACTTCAATGCCCCTGGAACAAACAAGGAAACCAAGAAGTTTTCCTGAGGAAACCCCGAAAGAACATTTCTCCGGGTTCAATTTTATTCCAAAGTGATTCAGATTACAGAAGGTTTCGGCGAGATCGTCCAAATGGGACAACCTCTTGGTGCTTCTTACAACCAAGTCGTCTACATATGCTTCGAGATTACGCCCTATCTGGGAAAGAAAGGTCTTTTGCATCAAGCGCTGGTACGTGGAACCTGCGTTCTTGAGACCAAACGGCATTCTGACGTAGCAGTAGGTGCCGAACGGGGTGAAGAAGGCAGTTTTCTCTTCATCTTCTTCTACCATGCTAATTTGATGGTACCCTGAATAAGCGTCCAGGAAGCTCATCAGTTCGCAACCCGCGGTTGAGTCGACCAGCTGGTCGATGCGGGGAAGGGGAAAGTCATCCTTCGGACAGGCACTGTTGAGGCTAGTGTAGTCGACGCACATGCGCCACTTGCCATTTGACTTGCGGACCATGACTGGATTGGCGAGCCATTCCGGGTGATCGACTTCTCGAATAAACCCGGCCTTTAGGAGTTTATCCAACTCCTCTCGGATGGCTTCTTGACGGTCAACAGCAAAACGCCTGAACTTTTGCTTTATTGGTCGCTGTCCAGGTCAAATTGCTAACCTGTGCTCGATTACTTCCCTCGGGACACCGGGCATGTCGGATGGCTTCCACGCAAACACATCTGCGTTAGCCCGGAGGAAAGTAACAAGCTCGAGTTCCTATTTGTCATCCAGAGCTGATCCGACCCGAATTGTCTTGGATGGATCATCTAGGTACAAAGGAACCTGTTTGAGTTTCTCATCTGGTCGAGGAGCAGCCTTGATCGCATCGGTGGCGACAGTGGCGACTTGAGCGTCCCGGAGGGGAAGTTGATCGACCATCTCCAAAGATAGCCGGTCGCATATGAGTGCCACGTTGTGACTACCTCGGACCGAGATGACACCTTTGGGGCCAGGTAATTTTCCGCACTGGTAAGCATAGTGCGTTGCCATCATGAACTTAGCGAGAGTTGGCCTGCCAAAGATCGCATTATAAGCCGAATCACAATCGATTACATCAAAAGTAACCAATTCTGTTCGGAAGTTGTCCGGTTCCCCCAGTGTGACCGGGAGGACAACCTGTCCCAATGGCATCATAGAGGGGCCTGGGATTATCCCATAAAATGGATGGATTATGGGCTTAATCTTCGAGCGAGGAATTTGCATCTCGTCGAGTGTCTTGACCAATAAAAGGTCAAGGGAGCTTCCTCCGTCGATCAGAACCCTTTCCACTCTCGCGTTACTGATGATCGGGGTAATGACCAGAGGAAGTCTCAATGGTCGAGTAAGCCCCACGGGACAATCAGTGCGATCGAATGTCAAAGGTGTATCTAACCAACGGGGGTACTGAGGTTCACCAAGGGATGTCTCCGTTTGGTTAACCTCTCGGTAAAAGGCTTTAAACTGCCTTTCGGAAACGAAAGAAGAAGAACCTCCGAAAATAACATTAATATGATTTTGAGGTACCTGGTAAGACATTTCTTCGTCTCCGTCAGTGTCTCTAAGCCCGCATGCCTATTCCATAGGCGGTAAGGTTGGCATTGGCCCAACTCCCTGGTAGAAATCATCCAATTGCTTCAACCAACTCCTGCAATTCTTGAGGTCATGGCCTGCAGAGTTGTGGAGTGGACACCACTTCTTGCCTTCCTGCGGATTAGTTGACTTTTCTGGCTTGTCGGAATTCCAACCACCAGAGGCAATTTTATTCTTAAATGAAGGCTTGTTACCTTTGGTCGAAGGTGGCTTCTCTGCAACTGCGACCTCACGGTACTGTCCAGAGCGATTCCTCTTCGACTTCTTCGACTTCCCGCCCGATGAAGGTTCCGACTTCTGGCTCGAACCTTCGTTCCTAGCATTTTTGAGACCAGGTTGAGGCGGCAAGTTACCTTTGTCGACCATTCGGTTCCATTCGACTATTTCGGCTGCGTCGGAATACCGATCAGCCATGTCGAATAGATCGGCCACTGATCGAGGAGGGTGGATAAGCAAGTTTTCGATGAATCTCCGGTATCGAACGGCATGTTTGAATGCCCTGATAACGGAGCCATCAGATATGTTCGGGATGGTATTCCTCACCTCGACAAATCTCTTGACAAACTGCCGAAGAGTTTCGGTTGAAGTTTGCCGTAGACGATGAAGATCGTCCTCTTTACCCGGCTTGTGGTAACAATTTTGGAAGTTACTGAGGATAGCATCACACAGCATTTCCCAATTGTAAATGGAACCCTCGGGCTGATTAAATAGCCAGGTTCTAGCCGGTCCTTCGAGGACTGTAGGCAGGTAGTTGACCATGACCCGGTCATTGCCTCCTACCGTTTGGATGGCAGTGATATAGATTTGAAGGAACTCTGAGGGGTTCTGAGTTCCGCCGAACCTTTCGATGGCCCCTGATCAAAACTTATCGGGCCAAACGACTGCACGTAGGCCGGGCGAAAAAGCTTTGCAACCAACGTAGGGACTGTGGATTGCCCTGTGACTCTCGACTGGTTCATGAGCGACCACGCGCAAGGGTGAAGTTACTCGCACTAGTACAGAAAAGCTTTCTTCTATCGGCAAAAAAAACCCTTCTACTATCGGTTTTTGTACCGATAGAGATAGACATGATAGAACAAGACAGAACATTTTCTATTGGTAAATAACCGACAGAAGAAATTAAGAATTCTATCGGCATCTTAGGAGTGTACCGATAGCAAACCCGTCGTAGTCTGACGATTAACGGTGGGAAAAGTACCACTATTCTAACGGTTAATTACATGATTACCGACAGGAAAATATTACTATTCTATCGGCACCTTATTATTGTACCGATAGAAAACCCGTCGTTGTCTGACGTTTAGCGTTGGGAAAAATACCCATATTCTAACGGTTAATTATAAGTTTACCGACAGAAAAAAGTGTAGCACTCTCTCGGTTGGAAATGACATTATTGATAGAAAAAATCACAGTAGTCTCTCGGTTGTGGATGAGTTCACCGGCAGGAAAAGTCACTCTATTCTGACGGTTAATTTCAAGTTTACAGATAGAAAAGTGGGTAGTAGTCTCTCGGTTGTGGATGAGTTTACCGATAGACAAAACCACAGTAGTCTCTCGGTTGTGGATGAGTTCACCGGCAGGAAAAGTCACTCTATTCTGACGGTTAATTTCAAGTTTACCGATAGAAAAATGGGTAGTAGTTTCTCGGTTGTGGATGAGTTTACCGATAGAAAAAACCACAGTAGTCTCTCGGTTGTGGATGAGTTCACCGGCAGGAAAAGTAACTCTATTCTAACGGTTAATTTCAAGTTTACCGATAGAAAAATGGGTAGTAGTCTCTCGGTTGTGGATGAGTTTACTGATAGAAAATTTGTAGTGGTCTGTCGGCTGTGAATGAATTTGCCGATAGAACATTCACATATACAGTACATTATTTGCATTCACAATACAGTACATTCACATATACAGTACAAATGCAATACATTATAGATTGGATACACAATACAGTACAGATTGACACATTAGACAGTTATTCACATATATATCGACAAATACAAATTGCAATCCAATGTGGACATTTATTGACATATATATATTTATTCACATGTATATAAATAGTCTATGCACAGAGTACACGAAAAAGAGAAAATTATCATGGCGGATGGTTGGGCGCAACTTCCTCCATGACATATTGAGCCCAGATTTGTCGAAGATCCCTAATCTTTACATTTTCGTATGAGTCTTTCGACATGGAGATCTGCAAGCATGTGTGAATACTTAGTAACTAACTTCCTAATTTAGAACGTGACACCCAATTTTCAAATTTGAGTTAGCTATCGATGCTTACCTGGGGGAATTGGGCAAAGTTTGTCTGCACTAGGTCGTACATGTAGCGCAACACATAAAACCCGCATTCCCACGATTGCGGCTGCTGATGGCACTGAGATAATTGCATATGCGAAGACATGTTAGCTATTGTTTCCATAAACTAATTAAGCATAAACAAAAAGTCTCGTGAGTACCTCATATTCTTTCCAAGCTAGTAGGGAGCCCTGCGGTGCGGCATGCCTCCCTCCAGCGGACGCATATTTATCAAAAGCCCTGCATTTCAGTTAGTATTGCCCGTTAATGTATTATCATGAGCTAGTGAGGTGAAAATTTAAATCAAACATATAAGTTACTTACGCCTCCATATTCCCCTTGACCACATATTCCATCGATAATTTGTCACGCATCGAATCGAGGTAGTACACCTCGTTCCTCTGCGGACAGATCACGATGAGGATCCAGTGGCCCCTGCATTGTACGTAAAAGAGGACCGCGTGCTCAAAGTATATCTCAGGTGTAACATACAAGATCGAGTTAAATTAGTACGAAATGCACTAACCTTTGGTGGTACGGCACCATAATGAACTCCCTGTCCTGCTGCGCCATCAGCGCCTTGGATATGTACTACTCAGCGTGCGCGGCGTCGTGCTCTAGCATCGTGAGGCTTATTTTCTCTGGGTCGAGGAAACCCACCTTGTCACACGCAACCTCCGATGCTAGCCTGTACATGCACCTGCATGCAAAGGACGACATTAGTATTGCACAGAAAGTTACTACATTTCAAATGAACTACAACAATGCAGAGTTAGCAAACAGAGTTAGAAAACAGCAATACATAGCATCAGCAAACTCACAGGACTCCAGTCCGTATGATGGACATATCGAGCTCCCGCCAGTTGTAGAGGTCGAACAGATCCTCGTGTGCCACGGATATACTCCCGGGCTCACGGTGGAACTGCCCAGGCCTGTAGGGAACTAAGAAGTTCAGATTGCGCCGAGCTCGGTGTAGGTACCACGCGTGGAGGTCTCTGGTTGATCGATCCAATTTGCGCAAAGCTGCCTCTGACATGAGTGGGAACCCATTCGTGAACCTCTCCGGCTGTCCCTGTCGCCCTTTTCCCTTGCCTTTGCCCTTGCCTTTTGCCGGGGACTGAGCGCGTACCTTCGAAGGCAAGG
Source organism: Pharus latifolius (assembly GCA_019359835.1). Classification (NCBI taxonomy): domain Eukaryota; kingdom Viridiplantae; phylum Streptophyta; class Magnoliopsida; order Poales; family Poaceae; genus Pharus; species Pharus latifolius. The sequence goes on from CM033324.1 coordinate 82,999,499, forward strand.
GCGAGGTGATGGCAGCTTTCTTCCGAGGTGAAGGCGTGGATGCGCTGGGTGGGGTCGAGGCCGTCTTTGATGTGTCCAGGGTCGCACGAGATCGGGCCTCATGCCCCGAGCTGGGGGCGCAGTCCCCTGGTAGCCCAGCGGCAGGCCACTTCAATTAATGAGCACGTATGTTAGATTATGCAAGTTGAGTGTACTGAGTAGGATGTAATCTAAAATGTGTAGGATTTACCGGTTGTATTACAAGACACTTCTTGGGCCACTGTACGTAGGAGCCCACTGCCTCAGCAAGTGTCTGCAGTTCCTCTGTTGGGACTGGCAACGGAGAATCGTTGTAGCCCGGCATGGCCATGTCCACCTGTACCTTTGCGAAACCCAACCGCAGAGGTACACAGTGGACCCGGACATCCGGCCCAGACGGATATATGAAGCCGTGTCCAACCACTTCCTGCCCGGCGCCTACGTGATTCTGTAGGATGCAGCCCTCCGGCCCCTGCAAATTTGTAACAATTAAAATAGGTAAGCGAAACAACTCTAACAGAATGGGAGTGGCATCAACTTAAGTGCACAGATGAAGGCTTGCAGTACCTCAAGTAGATCCACTGGATCCGCGAGTACCTTCGAAGCGCAACTGCTTATCCGACCCCGCGGGGTACCGTCGTCCTGGGGATCCGCATCTGCACTCTTGGCCAGCAATGCTTCTCTCAACCGTGCAAACTCTTCCCTCATTTGTGCGACCTCGGTCTGCACCTCAGACTGTACCTCAGCCCATATCTCAGCCCGCATCTCCGCCCGTATCTCCTCCCGTACCTCAGCCCGTATCTTATCGGAGAGGTCAGCTTCCTTTTCCTTCCAGGTGTGGGCCTTCTTCCTCGGTGGAGCTGGATCTACGAAACCGGCCTTCCACGACACAATGGCTCCCACGGCCCGTGTCCGCCAGGGATGCTCCTTATTTCCTAGAGCCCGGGTGAGGATGTTGTTCTCCCTCTGCGGGGTAAGCAATCCCTCCGCTGCCTCCTTCTCAAAAGAGATCTGTTACATTTGAAGGTACCTTGTGAGACAAATTGCCTTATATACACTTGTGCGCACACAGTTTACGAGGTTAGCCAACTTACCATTCGCCTCACAACGTCGGCGTCCCCAGGGGTTGCGAACTGCACAGACCCCGTGGACGACACGGACCCCCTCCCCCTCCACCATAGCTTGCACCTCTCACCCGGGTCTTGGAGAGCGGCAACTCAGGGGTGTCGATGACAGGATTTTGCTCGTCTTCCTTCTTCCACTGCTCCTCCTTCCCCGCATAGCCCCGGGATCTGAGCCGATGCGGGTGGTCGTTCCTCTTCTGGATCGCCCTATTCTTCTCGCTAAGGGCCTTGAACTCCTCAGTCCCCTTCTGCTTGGTGAATTCCTCCCATACCTCCTCCGATATGAAGGGGTACTTCTCGCAAGGAGATTTTCCCGCAGCGAGGAAGTTACTGACGAGCCAGCTCTTAAAGGTTTTTCATGTTCCGTTCATGTCCTTCAAGCAGGCAGTCCTAGGTGTATCGTTGGGGATGTTCCACTTAGCCTGTTTTCGAAAAATGCATACAATTAATCACGAGTTAGTTAAACTTTAGTATAAGCCAAGAGAACGTGATTACGAAAGAGTTCAGCGATTTCAGTTCATTTAACCTTCACTTCCGCCCACAACCTATCCCTCTCGTCCGCCGTCACGTCCTTCCAGCTCTGGACGGTGATCTTCACCCTTTCTTTCGCCAACAGCCCAACGTAGGCTGCGTACCTCCCAGCATTCTTTCCAATCGGCCTCCCAAATTGGTTGAACTCACAAGAAAGATCCGTGCGTTTGGCCAAACGCCCCAACATCATCGCGCCTCGCCCCACCCTCTTGCGCTGGGATGTAACAGCTGCATCTTCAGTAGTTACGATGGGGTTGGCCCTAGTCGAACCACTAGTACCATCCGATGAAGACGACGACATGTCTTCCCCTACAAAACCTTCAACAAACCATATATATGGCAATTAATTCGCCTTGGAGTTCCATAACTCAGCCCAGGACTGGAGACTAACTAGGGCGGCAAAAGGGAAAATAATACAAAAAGAAAGACATGCATAAATTACTTCCTGAACTGTTCAGAAATATTTTCTATCGGTAAACACATGAGCTGCCGATAGACCATAACAATTACTTCCACATAAGACAATTTTTCTATCGGCAAACCCGTGAGATACCGATAGAACATAACAATGTTCTCTACATATGGAATTTTGTTGACAAGCCACCATTCACTGTCATCACATAACATTCTCGATGATTTGCTATACTAATATTCATGGGCTAGCATTATTATTTCACAAGTAAATATGCACACAAGCATCTAAGTGCCACTGTGCATAATCTTTAGCCTAGCCTGTATGTGAGTCATCAGGACTTCACATCTATTAGGTTGGGAAAAGTCATGTATAGGCATTTGAAACATATACATCGAAGACCCATCCACATTGCCATATATTCATACCAAGTGAGTAAAAATTCCCAACCAAACTAGTACATTGCATGGCTCATGTCCTTCCAGATCCAAATTAAGTTTTACTACTTGTGCAGAAATATGTTCTATCGGTAAACACATGAGCTGCCGATAGAATATGTGTAAGATCACCTCCAACATATAATGTGCATTACATGGCAGTTGGATACAATTGATCACACATACAGCAGTATAGATAAGTTAAAATCTCAAAACAGGTTCATTACAGTACTGGAACATATTATGTAAACCATAATTTAAATCAACATTGCTTGCGGAATGTACATAATCCAACACAATAGGGAACCCTAGTGTAATTGCAAAACTCGAAGAATTAGTACGTGCAAACACTAGGATCAAATAAGGAAGATGCTGGAAATAGAACGACGAATTAGGGTATTTACGGCGGCGATCAGTTCTGGTGATGGAGAGGCGGTGTAGAACGCAGCGGCGGCCGGCGAAGGACGAAAATAAGAACCGGTGGCAGTGGCGAACCAGTGTCCAGCCGGCGATCGTCGTGTGGGAGAGAGGAAGTGAGTGGTCGTGGCGGAGGTTGTGGTTTTCTTCGCTCTTGAAGAGACGCAGTGCTCTAAGGTGGAACTGTTCGAGTGGAGGGAAACTAAAGGGCCGTGTACGAGTAATAAAGTAGTGGAGGCACTTTTCTATCAGCATAACAAAATGATACCGATAGACTTATGTCTTTTCCTATCGGTACAACAAAACAATACCGATAGAACAAGTAAATTTCCCAGAAAAATATTTGAAGTAGTGGATGCCTTTTTCTATTGGTATAAACAATAAAATCCCGTGAGACCAATTTATCCCAGAAAATTTTTTTAAAGTGCTTGAGATTATAGTATTGGGGTGCCATTTTTCTATCGGTAAAAACAACAAAATACCGTCAGAGTAATGAAAATGTGACTTTTCCTATCGGTATAAACAATAAAATCCCGTGAGAGCAATTTTCCCCAGAAAAATTTTCTAAAGTGCTTGAGATTATAGTTTCTATCGGTAAAAACAACAAAATACCGTCAGAGTAATGAAAAGGTGCCTTTTCCTATCGGTATAAACAATAAAATCCCGTGAGACCAATTTTCCCCAGAAAAATTTTATAAAGTGCTTGAGATTATAGTTTCTATCGGTAAAAACAACAAAATACCGTCAGAGTAATGAAAAGTGCCTTTTCCTATCGGTATAAACAATAAAATCCTGTGAGACCAATTTTCCCCAGAAAAATTTTCTAAAGTGCTTGAGATTATAGTTTCTATCGGTAAAAACAACAAAATACCGTCAAAGTAATGAAAAGGTGCCTTTTTCTATCGGTATAAACAATAAAATCCCGTGAGACCAATTTTCCCCAGAAAAATTTTTTGATTAAGTGCTTGAGATTATAGTATTGTGTGCCCTTTTTCTATCGGTAAAAACAACAAAATACCGTCAGAGTAATGAAAAGGTACACACAATTTAACATCAAACAGACCGTGGTTGAAAGCTGCAGAATGATAAAGAAAGAGGGAAGATAGCCGGAAAATTGGAAAATTGACATAAAAAGAAATTGTTCATTCATTGTTGTTTTATCACTTACAAAAAAAATAAAACCCATAATGCTAGGTCAAGGGGTGGTCTTAGCCCTGGCTGCATGTAGAATAGAGTCAGTTAGACTTGCAGCCAGGACGCAGGACTCCTCTAGCGACAAGTTGTCCCTAGGGTCAACTACTACCGTGTCGAGAAGGCCTGCGACCTCCCTCAGCTTCGCTATGGTATCCTTCATAGTCAAACCGCAGCCAGCGATGGTCATATCCACGGCTTTCTTCTCCTCGAGAAGACGCCTCGTCCTCGCCCTAGCATTGTCACCATCCGTCTTCATGCGCTTAATGCGCTGGAAGAGATCGTCAAGGTCAAGCCGTAGCTGAGTGTGCTTGTCTATAAGGAGCTTGTGCTCCTCCTGGAGGGCCCTCAGGTCGGCCTTCACTTTGGCAGTGTCTTCCACGGCTACCATTCCCTGTGCAAATCAACAGGTCAAGAATGAACTGAACATGGATTAACAATACATGGGTACACCGAGGAGATTTAGAGTTCTTACCGGGGAGGGCGTGGCTGACGATCCCATGGAGGTTGCCATTGTGAAAGAGAAGATGAGGAGTCGAACCGTTCGAGAATTAGAAAAACAACAAAATACCGCGACGCATGGAGAGGTACTTATAGAGTTTCCCAGGCGACGCATGGCGACACGGTTGAGAATTCAAAGCGGCAGAGTATTCTTCTATCGGTAAAAAAAGGAAAAAATCGTCAGACAAAAATACCGTGAGACTAACGAATTTATTCTAACGGTAAAATAGAACAATACCGATAGAAAACGTTTTGAAGTGCCTGAGAGAAGTGTGAAAGTAGCGGATGTCCTTTTCTATCGGTATAAATAACAAAATACCGTCAGAAAAAAGGGATTTTTGCAGAACTTAATTTGAAGAAGCAAGAGGCTGCGATGAGATTTTTGCAAGTGCTATTTGAAGGGAAGAATTAAGTATTTACAGGATAAAGGTACTGTACATGTTAGAACTCATGCTGTGGAGTAAAATTGAGATGTATTAATGCTGTGAACTAGCTTATCATTAAATTCTAAAGAAAAATGTACTGCCTGATGTATTAATGATAAGTTCCTCACCTTGCTGCAGAACTTGTGGGCTGTTTGCTTGGCATTTATCCCTGAAATAGAAATTAATCATCAATGGTTCTCAACCCATAATCCTTCTTCGTGGTTATCTCGCAGATACGTTGTTTCATCGATATCTTCAGTACGGATAGATTGAATGTCCTCTAAAAATGGAGGTATTTCATCGAATTGGTTATACTCCTCTTCGGCGACAACATCTTCGACCCCAACAATACGTCTCTTGCTGTGGAGGACAACATGCAAGTTTGGATTGGCCGGGTCAACGATGTAGAATACCTATGTGGCTTGCTTTGCAAGTATGAATGGATTGTCTTGGTGTCCGACTCTACCAAGATCGACGAGAGTAAACCCGTAACTGTCAACTTGAACACCTCGAGGGATTTCGACCCATTGGCATCGAAACAGGGGAATCTTAAGTAATCCGTAATCGAGCTCCCATATTTCGTCAATAACACCGTAATATGAGTTCCGCGCCCTTACTGACCTGGCATCCTCGGAAATAGCAAACAGTGTCACTCCGCTACATTGCGTGCTACTCTTGGCGTCTTGAGCTCTTGTGTAAAATGAATACCCATTGATGTCGTACCCCTGCCAAGTCCCTACAGTGAATCTTGGGCTTCTAGCCAACCATGTCACAGTTTCACTTACGGAGCCCTCGGCAGCTCGCGTGACTCTTTCTTGGATCCACTCAGCAAATTTCCTGTTATGTTCTCTGCTGACCCAAACGTCTGACTTCGAAGGATTCTGTGACCGTAACATTACCTTGTGCTCGTGTATGTATGGCTCGACCTCCGTCATGTGTTGTAAGACCCAAAAATGTGATTTTGCGTACACATCACGAGCGGGGATGATAGCTTTGAATCCAATCGTTCTGATTCCCTCAAGCCTACCCTCGTGTCGGGACCTAGGAACACCAATTGGGTCAACCCCGGCCATATAATTTGTGCAAAATTCAATCACCTCCTCGGTGGCATAACCTTCCATGATACTCCCCTCGGGTCGACGACGAGTCCTTACGTATCCCTTCAATACACCCATAAATCTCTCAAATGGATACATGTAGCGCAGGCACACGGGTCCACAAAACTTAATTTCTCTGATAAGGTGAACAATCAGATGGACCATAACATCAAAAAAGGATGGAGGGAAATACATCTCGAGCTGACAAAGAGTTGTAACCACGTCGAGTTGCAAAGCATCCAGTCCATCGGGATCAATTACCTACGAGGACACAGTTGCGCCAAATATTCATATCAGAAAAATCTTCTAATTAAGCTCCACAAATGGAGGTAGTGAACTTATAGTACGAGTGCACGTACTTACCTTGCAAGATATTGCGTTGAAGAAATAACATAGGTTTGTGATTGTCTCTCTGACTTTAACTGGGAGAATGCCTCTGATAGCAATGGGAAGCATCTGTGACATCAAGACATGACAGTCGTGGGACTTCATGCCAACCAGTCTTAGGTCCTTCATAGACACAAGCTTTTTCAAGTTCGCGGAGTACCCACATGGAACTTTAACACCATGCAGGCACCGACAGAGTTCTGTTTTTTCGCTCTTGGACAACGTATAGCAGGCCGGGGGGAGGTATGTACGCTTTCCATTCTCTAAAGGTGCAAGCTCAGTCCTTATCCCCATTTCCACCATGTCACGATGAGCTTTCACACCATCCTTTGTCTTTCCCGGAATGTTCAACAACAAACCAATCAAACTGTCACAGACATTTTTCTCTACATGCATGACGTCAATGCAATGTCGAACTTGTAAGTGCTCCCAGTACGGTAGATCCCAGAGAATCGATCTCTTCTTCCAAACATTTTTTTCTCGAGGTTTAGAATGCTTACCGAACTCAACTTTGATGTCATTCACGGGCGAGTAAATCTCCTTACCGGTCAGAAACACTGGAGCTGATCCCTTCTCAGGCTTCCCGTTAAATGATTTCCTCTTCTTACGGTACGTGTGATGCACCGGAAGAAACCTGCGGTGACCCATGTACACTGTTTTCCGGCAGTTTCGCAGCCACATGCTCTCAGTTTCATCTAGGCAAATAGGACAAGCCTTGGCTCCTTTCGTACTATACCCCGACAAATTGCCGTAGGCCGGAAAATCATTTATGGTGCAAAATATCAGGGCTCGCAAGATGAAATTCTCTTCCTTGTATGCATCCCACACCTGCACACCCTCGCTCCACAATTTCTGTAAGTCCTCGATTAAAGGCGCTAGAAACACGTCAATATCATTTTCGGGTTGTCTGGGTCCTGAGATTAGTAACGCCATCATGATGTACTTGCGCTTCATGCATAACCAAGGAGGAAGATTGTAGATGCATAAAAGAACCGGCCAAGTGCTGTGCCGGCTGCTCATATTACCATGTGGGTTCATACCATCTGTACTCAGCCCGAACCTTACATTCCTAAGTTCGCCGCCGAACTCAGCAAATGTTCTATTGATGTTTCTCCATTGAATAGAATCAGCTGGGTGTCTCAGTTTTCTGTCTTGTTTCCGGGCTTCAGCATGCCAACGCAAGTGCTTCGCGACTTTCGGATTTGCAAACAGCCGCTTCAATCTAGGTATCACAGGCAAGTACCACACAGTTTTTGCCGGGGGCCCTTTCCTTACCTCGTGACGTTCACTGTCAATCCGGTCCCTACGCGTATACCTCGATGCGCCGCATCTTGGACAAACATGCAAAACTGGAGTACTCGTTACGGTACAACACACAATCATTTGGGCATGCATGTATTCTTTCGATTTCCATTCCCAACGGACACAACAGTTTTTTGGCTTGGTAAGTAGATCTTGGCAACTCATTTCCCTCTGGAAGCATGTCCGCTAGAAGATCTAATAGTGCCGTGAAACTCTTATCACTCCAACCGTTTCCTGCCTTCAAGTTATATAATCTCAGCACAGAAGACAGTTTTGTAAATGTTGCACATCCAGGGAACAGAGGCTTCTCAGAGTCAGCAATCAGTTTCTCAAATTCACAGAAGTCATTTTCGTTGTAATCTTCCTCTACATCACGTAACATCTCATCTAGATTGTCATCATCATCATCTACGTGCACATCGGAATGAACATTACCAAAATTGGGATGATCATCGATATTATTGCAATCCACATCCGAGTCGTGCTGATTGGTAGTAGTGGTGCTTGTTTCCTCAAGATCTTCGCCATGCCATATCCAACGGGTGTATCGCGCGTTAAAACCACGACGAATCAAATGACTCTTAATTTGATCAGAGTTGCTAAACCTCTTCAAGTTCATACAATCTGTACAAGGACAGAGCATATTTTTCTCTCCCTTGCTCTCCTTTTGTTGCTCAGCAAATTTAATAAACTCATTCACACCATCCAAATATTCAAGAGTAGTACGTTTAATTCCATACATCCAATATTTCCTGTCCATCTACAATTAACAAAATTTAACGAGTAAGCCATGCATGAAACCTGCCCGATTAAGTTATGTATATGTACATGTACAGCCTCTTACAACAGATACATGTGTTGAACCCTAGCCTGACGAAATTAACACTAATTAACCTAGCTAACTACACAATACAAGCTAGTTAGCTCCTAAAACATGACGCATTTCCAGCTACCAAGCTCCCAAGCTTAGAGCTACAAACTTGGAACTACACAATACAGCTAGCTTGCAAGTAGAGAGGAAGGGAGATCTAGAGGGAGAGAGAGATAAGTGTCGACGATTAAGCGTACCTTAAAGAGAGGGGCGCAATCAACTTCCCTCCAGCCTGCGCTGATCACCCTAACAGTGTAGCTGGAACTTTCGTCACAAACAGAGGGACACAGAGTGCAACAGAACAAATTAAAGAGCAGCTCAGCAATGGTCGAGTGGGGTTTTCCTTATAATGGACATTTTTCTAACGGTAAATACATGAATAACCGTCAGACTACCTTAGGTAATTTGCCGCTCACATATTCTATCGGTAAAAACACACACATACCGTTAGAGAATGTGCATTACCGAGCAAGTACAGGACTTCTTCTTTCGGTAAATATATGTATTGACCGTTAGATCATGCATGACACAACACGCACATGAGTTTTTCTATCGGTAGATATGTGTACGAACCGTTAGATGATGCATGACACTCGAGCATGAGTTTTTCTATCGGTAAATATGTGTACTTACCGTTAGAATATGCATTACTGAGCAAATATATGTGTTTTCCTATCGGTAAATATGTGTACTTACCGTTAGAATATGCATGACTGAGCAAATATATGTGTTTTCCTATCAGTAAATATGTGTACTTACCGTTAGAGGAGGTACTGGTACCAATCTGGGACAAACATGCACATGCCATTTCTCACATTCAAGGAATCATATCAATGTAACATCAAACAGATCTTACATCAAACGGATCTTAACTAGAAGATAAAGCAATATATTTCAAGAAATGCTAATTTGTGGATTAACTAGGAGACACAAAAATACTTTTCGTAGGTACTTGGGACTTCATCTTACCAAAGAAATTACAGATGCCAGTTCACAAATTCAGGTACAAACATACACATGCCAGTTCACAAATTGAAGTGCATGTCTAAAACAGCAGTACAAATACACACCTACCTACCAATACAATTAAATACACAAATACTCCCTGCACATTCAAGTTCATGTCCCAATTAGCAATACATGATACACAAATATACAACAATATACAAATACAACAATTCACACATTCGATGTATATTACAAAAGCCACATCTGAAATTAACAACAGATCACGACGAGGACCCAATGGCCCATACATGCATTTTACATAAAAGGGAACCTTTGCAAGTTGCCACAATGCAACTACCGACTACAAGTTAGACCTGATACATCACAAATCCATTCATCCAAAACAGCAAATGTCTAAACCACATTGGACTTAACCATAGGAGTTCAGTTCGAAGACGCCCGAGGAGTTGGAACTGCCGTCGACATACATTTGTACGTATTGGTGATTTCCTCGGACTCAAACTCGATCAACTCAACTCAACTCCATTAACAAAAAGAACCTACCTTCCAAGATGTTGTTCTGTGTAGTGATGGTGTAGAATGGCTGTGCAAATAACAACAATTCTTCTTCTCCAAGCAGGTAAGCATCTGGCCACAAGCTGGTGCATGCAAAAAAATGTAAGATGCTTTCTATAGGTCCTGATTTGAGAAACACGCCGGGCTTAAGCATCTTCTCGACCGAGCCAACCAAGATCTCGCCCTTCACGTCCTTCCAGCTCTCGACGGTGATCTTCACCATTTCTTTCGCCAACAAGCCAACGTAGGCAGCGTACTGGGATGAAGAACCGTGAAATACGTTGCCCCTCACGAGCATCATCCAAGGACCTGAACAGATCATAATCATATTGAAAAGAAGACACATCAAAATGAAGGATACAAAAAAAGCAGAATTATTGCCATAATCGGATTAGAATAATCTAACAATATTGCAGAAATTTTACGTACCTTCCTTGGGATGCCGACGTCTAGAGGGCGTCGATGGAGGTGCGGAGGTGCAGCGGTCCCCTGTAGAGGTGCGCCAGCCATCCATGGAGCTTACGGGTTAGGACTACGAGCCCCAGATGAACTGTGAGAATGAAAGAGACATACCCGTGTATTTATACAAATATATATTTTCTATCGGTACGAAAACAGAATACCGTTAGTAATAAAAACATCTGTAGAAGGCGAATGATTCTATCGGCACAATAAATATTACCGATAGGAATTTTTGTACATATTCTATCGGTGTGTACGTACATTGCCGATAGAATATTACTAGTTGTAGAAGGCCAACAGTTCAAAGATATTTTTTGCAATATTCTACCGGTATAAACATTCATTACCGATAGAATAAAACTATTTGAAAACGAAGTTCTAAGCAATTTTCTATATATTCTAACGGTAAAAGAATCCATTACCGATAGAATAAAAATATTTGTAGAAGGCCAACTATTCTATCGGCGCACTACATATTGCCGATAGGAATTTTTAATATACTCTGTCGGTATATTCATACAGTAGCAATAGAATAAGTCTAGTTGTTGAAGTCGACTAGTCCTATCAGCGCACAACATTCTTCCGTCAGTACTTATGCATCTCTTCTAACGGCAAATATGTTCATCACCGCTAGAGTAAATCATACTATTTATTCTATCGGTAAGTTTCTTATAAACCGATAGGGAAAATACATCCGTCGGGCTTTTATAACCGCGAGGCACATTTTCTATCGGTTTTCTGCTGTTTCGCTAATAACCAATAGAAGATAGGGGTTAGTAGACTGCATTTCTGTACTAGTGTCGTGGTCCCAAACGAGAGTGGACAGGAATCTGATCCCTACGAGAATCCTGCGTTCGCCGGTACTTGTCCTGTCGGGACGGTACGGGTGGCGGGTAACTCCGTCGACCAGAACCAGAGCGAGAACACTCTCGTTCATGGGAACGTGATATCGACCGAGAAGAAGCGGTTGGGGTCGCCTCAGATGCGACCTCATCCAGCCTTTCCGCCAGGATTCTGAAAAAGGCCGGTTTCTTCCCATCCGTGACCGTAGGAGGAAGGTTACGCATGACTTCCGCGATAGATCGCAGTCGACCATGGGTACTTCTCCTAGGGGCACCAGGCGTTATTGTTTCTTCGTACACCGGGAAGCGCTCCGGTGGCAAAGAAGGGGTTTGGTCACGTTTACGACCACGTGACCGACGAGAAGAACTCGGAGTAGCATTGTAACGAGCCTACGCATCTTGAAGAGCCTCTAGGGCTGTTCTGCGTAGTTCGTTGTTTTGTTGCTCGAGATCTTGATCCTCCTTCCGTTTGCGTTCCTGTTCTTCCCGAGCAGCTTGCTGATCGGGAGTTTCTTCCGACATGGCAGCAAACTGCCTGGGGAGAGAGGTTGTCGATGGAGAAAATATCTCGGTTTGTTCCGAGTCGGACTCGAAATCAAAGAGACGATGGAGGTTGTCGGGATCAAATCTCCCTGGGCTAATTTCCTGGTCGTCGTCATCTTTCCCCTCAATGGGGTCGTATGATGGACCGGATTCATCACCTAGTGCATTAAGAACCTCAGTAGGTTCTGACCTTGCACTAGTTGCTCCCTGGTCGATGGACATGACCTGGAGAGAGGATTCGACCCCCGGGAGATTTTCTTCCTCAGCTTCCTCCATCGAAACAGGATCGCTTGGGGAGGGCATCTGAATATGAGCATAATCATCGAGATCGAAATCGTTCTCGGAATCATATACTCCAGCCATGTTTCAGTGAACCTCCGGATTAAAAGTAGGACGCCTTGAGAAAGGCCCCACGGTGGGCGCCAACTGTCGACGATTTGGACTCGGGGTCCTCAGTCGAACTTATGCAGAATTTGTAAGTTGTGAGACCTTTCAGGGTGATCCTCCGGGAAGGTATGTAGAACAATGGAGAACAGGAGCACAGAGAGATTTATACAGGTTCGGGCCCTCGATGGTGGGAGTAATAGCCCTACGTCCTGTTGGGATTTCACTATGTGTGGTAAAGATTTACAAGATGACAGGAAAAGTCCCTCACAGACGAGGGTTTTTCCTATATAAGTTTACAAAAAGAAGCCAAAGAGACTTATAAAAGACTATCTAAGGTAGGCCGTAGACTTGGCTATCTGAGAAGTGTTGAATCTCTTGATTCTTCTATTTGATCAGTTGGATGATCTCTCAATCGATGGATCGATGTATCGATGTGTCCATGTCCTGATACTCCATGCCACCCTTTTATACTGGTCGAAAGGGTGTCATGTGAAGAAACTGCATCAAACGGTTGCTTGAACGGTTGGATGTGGTTTTTAGAGAACTGCTCTTAACTTCCACGTAGGTTAAAACACGTGTTAATCATGGATAACTGCATGTATAACCTCCTGACGGTTGATCTTCCACGTGGAGGAATCTTCGGGATACTTGGAATATCCTGCTGTGTGGACAGCCGGACAGACGGACTCCAAGCATCCTGGTCGAGAATGCTCTGACCGCGGGATATTGGCTGACCGCGCAATATCTCGGACATTCTGTTCGCGTATAGCATACGAACTCCTGACCGCGTAAAGCCTGCGATCTGATCGCGTAAAGCCTGCGACCTCATGGTGATGCTTCTCAGAATAGATTGAGTTTGCACCGCCAGATACGTGTCTGGCTCGAACCTGCCTTGAACCAAAAGTCCATTTATTAGAAGTGACCCGGGTGTCAACCCTCGTCAACATCCAAATAGACTGAAATTTTCTTAAACATGTTGGCTTCTTTATAATCATCAAAACATATGCAAACAAGTTCCAAAAATACCAAAATAAATTTTGAAGATAGATAATGCAATGAGGAACAATATTTCCTTTTATAGTGAAGCCAAATTCTGATTCAACAGACATATGAAAAAGACAAATTTTGATCAGATTAAAGATTCAGATTTCAGGTTTCAGAAATTTATTTTACACTTTTAAACACACCTGAAAATCTATGAAAATGACTTCCAATAATTTTGAAATAAATTTTCAAGAAAGTCCAATCATAGAGGATAATATTTCATATAGAAACATTCTTCAAATAATCAACCAATAAAGAGATATGAAAAAGACAAATGTTGATCAGGTTTAAAGTTTCAGATTTCAGGTTTTCAGAGATTCATTTACACTTTTAAACGCACCTAGAAATCTATGAAAATGACTTCCAATAATTTTGAAATAAATAATCAAGAAAGACCAATAATAGAGGATAAAAGTTCATATAGAAACTTTCTTCAAATAATCAACCAATGAAGAGATATGAAAATGACAAATCAGCCCAAAGCCACGAGAAAACTGAATTTTGCAGATTTCTTTTTCAATTTGTGAAAAGTGTCAATTTTGCTCAAATCAAGTCCAATTGGGATGAAAATTTGCAGGAATGAATTTCAATGTATCAAATATATTCTCCAAAAAGAATTTTCCAAAAAGGATTTTTCAATTGAGAGTTATGGTCAAATGAACCTTGTGTTAAGCAAAAAGGTTGAAAATCGATAAACTTTTGCAAATTGAGTTCAAATTTGATTTTCATTGGATTTTTGACATGAAAGGGCTTACATGAGTTGTTCAAGTCATCTTGAGCTGAAATTCACAAATAAAGACCATAGAAATGGTCAAACCCATGTTTTGCATGTTTAGGGTATTTCGGGTCAAAGCGAGTTTTTCGGTGAGATTCAAATACCCATAACTTTCAAATGAGAACTCTTTTGAGAAAGTTTTCAATATCAAATTTATTCGTATTAAGAGTATCTAGGAGTTTTGTAAAGCAAGTTTTTGCAAATTCCAAATAGATTGTGATTTGCATTTGAAAACGATTTTGTTGAAAAACAAGATACTCGAAGATTCTTTTGAGGCTAATTTTCAATATGAATACTTTTTAACATCATTTCTTCATCCAAAGCCTCTAAAAACCTTTTAAATACATTTTGAAGACCATTTAGATAGAAAATGACGATTTTTGGCCTTTTGAGTGAAAATTGACATTTTGACCAAATGAGCTCATTTTAAAAACTTATAATTGTAATTTTAAGTTATTTCACATAAAGGGTTGTGATGAGCAACGGAAGCATTTTAAATTACAACCCTAATGATGCAACAACATAGGATTTAAATTTTTCCTCTTTTGTAGAATTTGCCATATGAATTTAAAACAACAAAGGATAAAGGAGAGGATGCAATGCAAATATTTTTATTAAACACATCAAAAAGATTTAAGCTCTTTTTGGTACCCAAACCATACGAGGCCCTCTAGCCTTGTCGCATAGGTCTTTTGGTACCCAAATTGCTTTATCTTTAGGTTTTTGAAAATGACAATGAATAGGTTTTGCAATTAAACCCTTTTTAGAGTATGAAATCAAATAAGAGCCAAAAGATACATTTCTAAAAAGGCTAGATGCATACTCATACGAATGTTTCCCTTTCACATGATATGAAAAACATGAAGTTCGAGAGGGCTTTTTAAAAGAGTTTGTATGAGTGTAATGAGGAATATGATACCACTTATTAGATGAATGTGCATTATTCAATTTTTCCCTTTTAAATGGATTTTTATGTTCTAAAGAGAGTTTAGCAAACATAGCACTACTCATATGACATCTAGTAGGATTTTTGCTCAATCTATTTATTTTACTCTTAAGTTCATCATTTTGAATTTTAGGTGTTTGAGATGATTTTGTGTCAACACAAGAAATATGATAAGAACATGATGGCATATCATCACAAGTAGATGAACTAGAAGGTATAGCACTAAAATGACTAGATGAGCTAGGCATATCAAATGAAGAACTCCTAGTACTAATACCATGGCATAACGATGAGTCACTAGAAGAATCATGGCATGAGATACTAGTATCATATGTACAAGCATGTGAATCTATAATTAAATCATTAGATAAGTTTTCACATGAAGTACTAGTGTCCACAAGACTAGCATTTGAATGTAACCATGAATTAACCAATGAATTATTGCTAGCATGTGAAGTAGAAGTGTGTGACTCTAGAGATGGATTAATAGGGGAGTCACAAGAAACTCCAACATCTAATACACATGTTGAGCTAATAGAATTCTTGGCAAGCAAGGAGTCTTAAGAATTTTTCAATTCTTGATGCTTTACTTTCAAAGATGAGTAATCATTCCTTAAAGTGCTAAGATTTTTAGTTATATTGCCAAGCAAGCCTTTTAACTCTATAATTATATCCACGAGCTCATTATTAGAAAGGTTAGAATTTGATATCGTCGAGTCAGATGCCGAAGGGCATATAGAATTTTCTTGAGATGAAGATTCCGACTTTGACCCTTTCTTTCTACCTTTTCTTGAGCTCTTCTTGCTTGGTTTCGCCTTAGTCTTGCTAGGGCAAACCTCATCGTTTACGTCCTTGAGCTCGCTCGAAGATTCTTGATCCTCCGCATTTAAATCATTGTCTTCAATATGCTCGGAGGTGGAACATATGTCCTTTTCTTGGGACATTGCCTCATTTGACATAAGCATGTCATTAAGCTCACTCGGTGAAGTGTTGGAAAGGTCACCATTTTCAAGATTGGTGATGAAGTCTCCATAGCAACCCTCCGGCAATACCTGGAGCAATTTTCTACAAATATCTAGATCGGAAATGTTAGCACCAAGGGCTTTGAGCTCATTTGTGATATTGATCAAGCGATCATATATGGTGGAGAGTGTATCATGCTCCAACATCACAAATGCCTCGAAGTCCCGCAATAGCAAGCATATCTTAACATGCTCAAAACTAGATGTGCCGATAAATAAGGACTCAAGGGTGATCCAAACATCGTGAGCGGTCGAACAATCACTCACTAATTTGAGCACATCTTGGCTAAGTGATTCGAGAAGCATATCTTTAGCCTTTGTATATAAAATGAGAGTATGCTTATCCGAAGATAATGAGCTATCCATACCCTTTTTCACTAATCTCCATAATTTCAAGTTTAATGCCTCAAGATGAGTACTCATCATAATTTTCCAATGTGTATAATTTGAGCCATCAAATTGAGGAGCAAACAATCCAAATTTCTCTAGCGAATTCATCCTTTCTCTCTAGCGGTTAAGCCGATAAATGAGAGACCTTGCTCTGATACCAATTGTAAGATCGAGGATGCCGACTAGAGGGGGGGTGATTAGGAGGCTTTTAAATTTTCTTCCTTGCTAGCAATTTTAATCACGATAATTGTTTGAGCTAAATTATACAATGAGGCTTAAAGGCAATTTAAACAATTTGTTGCATTCAACTAAATGAACTATTCAATGTGACAAGCAAAAATGGTAAATTTAGCAATTGTGTCAAGATGAATATAAAACAAGTATGAAATACGCAATTGACACAATATTTTTATCGAGGTCTCGGAGACTCGCCCAGTCTCCCCTACTCCTCATTGAAGCGCTCTCTCGGAGCCTCGCTTCTATATCCACGAAGGATATCTCACTAGGGTTGCTCCTTCTCCACACCGGATAGGCGAGCACCACACCTTTCACAATCTTTTGCCGGCCTCTCCGACAAACTTCAATTGAAGAGATCTCGGCTCTCCTCCGGCACCGTCTAGGCGAAGGCGATCGCCAAGAGTAACAAGTCGGACACACTCACTTGAACAAATCGAGTGCTAGAAGCTCAAGAATGCAAATGAGATGCTAAACACTCTAACACTAGCAGGCAAATGGTGATGGAAGTGCACTAAGCACTATTAACTTCACTCAATTGCTCTCTCTCTCAAATCACTCAAGAGTTGGGCTCAATTCTAGCCTCTAAATGTAATAACTCAAATGCAAATCAATTGGCTAGGTTTTCAGCTGAAGAATGAACTCTTTGAGCACCAACAAATGATGACATACATGAAGTATTTATAGCCTTAAACAAAAACTAGCCGTTTGCAATAAACTGAATCAGATTTGTACAGGCCGGACATTGTCCGGTCACTTCGGACATTGTCCGGCCAGTACAAGAAATATGACCGTTACACACGGGTTTTTCGATTGTCAGTAGCCGTTTAAAACATTTTGTGAAGGCCGGACAAATGTATTTGTCCGGACAGATGCATTTGTCTCTGTTGACACCCCTGTTCAACACTACTTGTACACACCAGATAAATCGATTTGTCCGGACAAAACATCCGGACAGATGTATTTGTCTCTGTTGACACATGTATTTTCAATTGCTTAGGAGTTGTATTGGCCGGACATTGTCCGGTCACTTCGGACAATGTCTGGTCACTTCAGACAAAACCCTCCGGACAAATACATTTGTCTTAACTTAACGTGCCATTAGCATTTGTATTGACCGGACATTGTCTGTTCACTTCAGACAATGTCCGGCCTTCATCGGACAGATGCACCGGACAAATGTATATGTCTCTGTTGCACTTGTTTGCAATGTTTAGAAGTTGGTTGTATTGGCCGGACATTGTCCGGTCACTTCAGACACTGTCCGGCCTGTACAAACCGAAAACAGGAACTTAGTAATTTTACTCTGAGTTTAATCTGGATATTTGCACATACGTATTTCCTGTTTTGTCGCGGATGCACCCGCTGGCTCTCAGCAGAGACCACGACCACACAGGTCGAATCATCCGATCAAAAACAGGTGGTCGATAGAGTTTGGTCGAGCGTACGCAAGCGAGCCGAAGACTGGTACGACCAGTTTGAACTCCTACAACCACGCCCAAACCCTAAACATAAAGCCGCTAAACAAGCGACACGACCACGACCACATATCAACACTGATATGATCAGAATATGCAAATACGACCACGACCAGCTCTAGATAAATAAACCAATTTAAACCACTGGCGATCACGACTAAGTGCAGTTTTCAAAACATTTAATCTAATGCACATGAAGTACACCTAGACTCACTAGCAATGTAAGACACTAGTGCAAGATGATATGAATGCATCTGAGCTTCCGCACTAGATAGATTCAAGCTACTAGTTTCCGACCCCTCTTAATAGTACGGTCAAACTAGTAAAAAGAAACCTATCAACCCGGTCTGTCTCCAAACACCGAGACCGGTAAAATCCTAAGAAAACAATCCTTAATCTTGGATTTTACCTTAGGTGAAGTTCAACCTCGTGAAGTTCGATCGCTCGACGCTCGTCATCGCAAAGCTCGATCCCGCTAAGCTTGACCACGCGAAGCTCGACCGCTTGACGCCTGTCTTCGCAAAGCTCATCCTCGCTAAGCTTGACCTTGCTCAGGATGTCTCATATCGTTTTTATCCTCTTCACACCCTTGCTTGTTTTCATCCTGCAACCATTCTGAGACTAGAACATATACACTCAATGCACAAACGTTAGTCTCATTTGCAGTTCGTCATTAATCACCCCAGATAAATCACTCCACACAGGAGTTCACTCAACAATTTCATTCTTCGGTGAAATGACAAAACCACTTTCAATGAACAACAAATGAGTAATGGATGAATCTCGCAATCATATAGATCCATATATGATATAAGAAATGCGCACACAATCCATACTACTCAAGTTATGATATCAATCAATATGGATGACTAATATCATGAGCTCTCTCTCAATCATACATAGATATATCAAATCCAAAACACGGAGTCATCAACCTTTTGCACAAACATGGATAACTAATCATCTTGAGCTCTCCCTCAACATGTGCATCGATATCAAAAACCACAACTGAAGTCATCAACCTCAAGATTGAACATATAACATCTTGATCAATCAATTAGCACAAGCTTGATGCAACCACCGAGCTCATCCTCTACATATGCATCAATATCAAACCCGCAATCGAGGAAAAAATCCAATTCAGGGTTTACCGATAATCAATTCAATTCACTTGTGCTAAATCAAGATTTATCTAAATTGTCATTTAATCATCAAATCTGATATTTTCAGATTAACTTTAATCACAATGGATTTATCCAAATCGTCATTAATCATCAAAAGCTAGATACTAAGATCTACCTAGATCCAACAACACCATTGTATGCAGTAACCAGCGGTGCATTAATTTTCTTGTTTCTAGTACGAAAGCCCTCAGCGAGAAGAACAAGGAAATCCAGAGGAGGAACGACCACCCACATCGGCTCAGCTCTCACAGCTATGTGGGGAAGGAGGAGCAGTGGAAGAAGGCTGAAGACGAGGTGTCGAATTTCATCGACTCCCCTGACCTACCACTCTCCGAGATCCGCGATCCGCGATGCAAGCGCTGGTGGCTCGCCATAGGGACCGTGTCGACCACGGGGACTATGGAGTTCCCAAACCCCAGGGACGTCGAGGTCATGCAGCGACTCGTAAGTTGGCTAACTTCCTGGTTGGAATCATAGAGTGTGGTAGAAAAAACAATGATCACTAGTGTGCGCACAAGTTTGTATATAGTTTTTCCTCACAATGGAGAGCTTTGAATGTAACAGATCTCTTGCTCGAAGGAGGTGACCGAGGGATTGTTCACTCCCCATAGGGAGAATGACATCCTTACCTGGGCTCTAGGGAACAAGGAGCATCCAGGGTGGACACGAACCGTGGGGGGTGTGGTGCCATGGAAGGAAGGCTTCTCGGAGCCCGGGCAAAAGGCGAAGAAGGCTCGCAGCTGGAAGGAAAGGGAAGTGGAGCTATCTTAGAAGATACGGGCAGATGTGACTGCACAATTCGCAGACATGTTCGCTCAAATGAACGAGAAGTATGAACGCCTCAGCCGAGTTGTGCAGTCCAAGGGTTTAGATCCAGCTGTCGAGGTCGACGCTGCCAGGCCGAGTAGTTGTGGCTCGAAGGTTCACGTGGATCCGGTGGACCTGATTGAGGTATTGCAACTCTTGAGCTATATATGCAGTTCGGTTGATGCCACTCCCGTTACGTTAGAACTATTTCGCTAACCTGTTATAATTGTTGTAAATTGCAGAAGCCGGAGAGCTGTAGCCTATTGATCAACATAGGCGACAAACCTGTTGTGGTTGCAAACGGGGTCGTATATCAGTATTGGGAGGATGTCCGGATCCACTGTGTACCTCTGGAGCCTGGATTCGTAAAGGTACAGGTGGACATGGCCCTCCAGGGCTACAGCTCTTTTCCGTTGCCCGTCCCAACGGACGAAATGCGGACAATTGGTGAGGCATTGTGCTCGTACATACAGTGGCCCAAGAAGCGTGTTAGACTACAGGAGGTAAACCCTAGCCATTCTAGCTTACAACTCAGTTAATATACTCAATTTGCAAAATCTAACTTATGCATTCGTACTTAAAGTGGATGACGGATACTAGCTCACTTCCTGAGGACACCACCCCCGCCACAACGCATGACCGAGCTCCTTCGGCCCCCATGCCTCCTCCGACAGCCTCAAACCCTTCGCCATCAAATGAGGCCAGCGGCACCACGCCCCAACCTTCGAAGGTATACACTCGCTGCCCGCCCAAAGGCAAGGGCAAGGCCAAAGGCAAGGCCAAACAAAGCCAGCCAGGTACGTTCAAGAATGGGTCCCCACTCGTGTCGGAGTACCTTCTGCGCAATATGGATCAAATAACCAGAAGTCTCCACGAGTGGTACCTGACCCGGTCTAGGCGCCACATCAACTTTTTGGTTCACTTCAGGCCAGGTCATTTTCACCGTGAGGCCAGGAGCATATCGGTGGCCCACGAGGATTTGTTCGACCTCCTCAACCGGCGGGAGCTTGATATGTCCATCATACGGATTGGAGTCCTGTGAGTTTGCTGTTGTCTGAAGTTATCACAGTTCATTTCATAAATCTAATCACTTTGTATGCACTACTTACTAATGTCTATTTTGCATCTAGGTGCATGTATAGGCTGGCGTCGATGAGGGCATGCGACAAGGTGGGTTTCCTCGACCCAGAGAAAATAAGCCTCACGATGCTAGAGCACGACCAAGCACATGCGGAGGAATACATATCAAGGGCACTACTAGCACAGCAAGACCGAGAGTTCATCCTTGTGCCGTACCACCAAAGGTTAGTTCATTTCCTACTAATTTAACTCATTCTTGTATGTTACGCCTAACATATGTATGAAATGGTTCGCTTATATATGCAATGTAGGGGTCACTGGGTCCTCGCCGTCATTTGCCCATGGATGAATGAGGTCTATTATCTCGATTCGATGAGCAACAGGGTGGCGCATGTTTTCACCCTCACGTGGCACATAGACGCGTAAGTAACACAGTTGTTTTAAATTTTTCTCTGACTAGCTAATTAATGATAACATATTAACCGGCAATGCTAAATTAAATACAGGACTTTCAAAAATTATGTTAGTGCTGGAGGGAGGCATGACGCGTCGAAGGGCACAACAATTTCTTGGAAAGAATATGAGGTAATTAATACGGATGGAAGTACTCATGATGAGTCTTTTAATTTAAGCTTAATTAGTTCTTTCGAGTTAATGTGGGTCTATGTCTTTGCATATGCAATTATTCCAGTGCCATCAGCAACCACAATCGTGGGAATGTGACTTCTAAGTTATGAGATTCATGTATGACCTGATCAGGAGAAACTTTGCCCAATTCCCTAAGGTAACCATTTTTCCTGACTCAAAGTCCAACATTAATTGGATGTGACGTACGTTCCTAACTTCATACACGCATATATGCAGAGCACCATGTTGAAAGAGCAATATGAGTTTCCTCAATTGAAGGAACTGCGAACAATTTGGGCTCAATATGTCATGGAAGAAGTGGCTATCAATGATCGATTGTAACTGACTTGTGTAATATATATTGAATGTGTTGATTGATGTATTTGTGAATAAACTCAATATGTGAATAGATTCATTGATGTATTTGTGAATAAACTCGATCAATATGTGAATAAATTCAATCTGTCCAATGCATGTGTATATTACTGTATTAGTGTATTTGTGAACAAATTCAATATGTGAATATTGGTGTATTTGTAAATATTGGTGTATTTGTGAATGATCCAATGTATCTCTGTATTGCTGTATGTATATGTGAAAGATTCCAGTACTAACCGTGTCGAGTACATAACTGATAGGAAAAACTACATAGTACTATCAGTTATATACTACAACCGATAGAATAAATATTCCAGTACTATCGATTCATATACTACAACCGATAGAATAAAGTTTCCAGTACTAACTGTGTCGAGTACCTAACCGATAGAAAAAACCTACACAATACTATCGGTTTAGATCCGAGCCGATAGAAAAAACCTACACAATACTATCGGTTTATATCTGAGCCGATAGAAAAAACCTACACAATACTATCGGTTTAGATCCGAGCCAATAGAAGAAATAGTCGTTAGCGATTAGTGAAACGTTGGAAATGTAGATGTTTTACTAACGGTTTTCAACTGATAGAAGTGTGCTACATTTGTACTATCGTGCCGATCACTATCGGTAAGAGAACCGATAGTAGAGTGGATTTTTAACCGATAGTGAAAAGTATTTATGTAGTAGTGTTCCCTTTTCCCGGCCACGGGGCCCCCAGAACCTCCTTTTCCGGGGGAACCTCGTAGACAGAGGGGCTTCCCCCCTCGTCCACCGGCCACTCCACGCGCGGGGGCGAGGCCTCCGCGAACCGGACTTCCGACCTCTCTGGCTCCGGTAACGCCGGGACCGCCGGGAGGGCTATCGCCGAAGGTGGCGAGGGGGCGTAGTCCGCCGAATCGGACACCCCCTCGTCGACGGCTGGTCCCTTTCCCTAAGCCTCCCCGGGGCTTTCCGGGGGAGGGGGCGTTGTCTCCTTCCAGGCCGCCGCCCGTGCGGGCCCGGTCCTGGGGGTCCCGTCCCGGGCCTTCACCGGCGTAGAGGCCGGCGTCGTCGAAGGGCCGGGGGCTTTTTGAGCCTTCGCCTTCTTCGGATCGGAGCCCCTGGTAGCCTCCCCTCCCCTCTTGTGGGAACTAGGGGTCGGGAGGGGCTTTCTTGCCGGTAGCCTTAGCCCAAAGGCCTTGGCCACCAGGTTGTGGGGAGGGCCCTCCCCCACGACGCGCATGATGCGCTCGTGCTCGTCGGCGTAGTACCTCCCGAGGAGGGTCTCCGCCTGCTCCCGGGCCGCCGGGTACGGCCGGACTGCAATGAGGTAAGAGTTAGAAAATTTTGAATTCATGAATATCAAATGCACTAGGTCACCGGGAACTTACGTCGGGTCACTGGCTTCTGTGGTGGCCGCTGGGCCTGGCACATCCCAATCCCCCTTCTCCCGTGCTAGAGGGGGGAGATCTTCAGCAGCGTTAGCTCCTCGGCGGCGTCCCGCATAGAACGGATGCCTCGGGAGCCAACAACTTTGCTGAGGATCCTAAGCTCCTCTTCCGTCCACACCGGCGACTTCGGCGCGGACGACTGGCTGTAGCTGGGGGCCTCCGGGGAGTACACCACCTCGTCGTCCCGGACGCGGAGGTAGAACCACCTCCGGGTCCAGTCCCCCCAATGGTCCCGGGAGGCCGCCACCGGATACTCTGCTACCCGGGAGGGCAGCAGTTGGGTCATCACCGAGCCAAAGGGGGACTTTGGTCCCCCCCTTCACCAGGTGGGAGCTCCTCGCTGCCGGCTCGTAGAAGTACCGGAAGACCCGGAGCGTGGGCTCCCTCCTAGTCGCCGTCTCAAAGAGCCATACGAAGAGGCCCATCCGGACGATGGCGTTCAGCGTGAGGTGGTTCAGCGCCACCCCATACTCCTTCAAGAACTCCCGGAGCAATGGATGCACCGGGAGCCAGAGCCCCGCCTCGAGGAAGGCCTCGAAGGCCACGACATCTCCGGGCCTGGGGAACAGGGCTTCGTCCTTCTTCGTGGGGATCCAGATGTCCCCGTCTGCGACAACCCCCCGGTCGACCAGGGACTCCAGGTCGCCGGTCGTGAAATCGGAGGCCCAGAGAAAGTCCGCGGTGACTTCCTCCGGGGGCACCTCCGCGGCCTTGGCATGGCCTTTGGGTCCCATCAGGTTTTTCTGGTGGCTAAGGCTTCGAAAACTGGGGGACCTATGGGTTCCGGAGGCTAAGCTTCCGGGAGAGCTAAAGGCGCTAGGGGTTTGAAGTTTGAAAGTTTGGAATGAGCTCCTCGGGCCCCCCGAGGCCCTATTTATAGGGGTCAAGCGCGGCCCCGATGGCGCCACGTGGCCCTTCACGGTACATCCGCGCCGTTGGAATTCAAACAGCGCGCGGGAAACGAAGGGACGAGCGCGCAAAATGAGGCATCAGTTCAAACTGCGCACTGCCATTATGGCCGAACGGCGGTCATAAACGCACGGCACGAGAATCGAAGCGTCACGGCTCTGGTAACTTCCTCCGGAGATTTTCCCGGTGCATGAAACCATCCCCTCCGGGGACTCGAGCTTCATCCCCAGAGGGCATGGGGGGCTGCTGTTGGGGGAAATATCCGTGCAACTAAGTCAAGGTAAGAAGCTATGCAAAATGTGCCCGGGGACAAGGCCCCCGGTGCTTGTCCCGGGCGCCGCCTTTCACCCGGGGACAAGGCCCCCGGTGCCTTTCCCGGGCGCTGCCTTTGGCCCAGGGACAAGGCCCCCGGTGCCAATCCCGGGCGCCGCCATTCGCCTGGGCTGCCTGTCCCAGGCGCCGCCTTTCGCCCTGAAGCAAGGCCCCCGGTTCCTTGTCCCGAGCATCGCTGTCCTTCCGGAAACAGGAGTCTCCGGTCCCGAGTCACGTGCGGGTCACGCGAGAAGTGCCTCGGGAACCGGCGGACACCTGTCAAGCATCCGAGGTGCTTGACCGGGAGAAGGATGCTGCTACCCTTCGATCCAACGGTAGCAGGCAGGGTAGTTTAGTCTTTTTGTGTCTTTTGGGGCTATATAAGCCCTTGTAACACCTCATGTAAGGGAGAATTGCTCATTATTGCTTATAGAATAGACAAACTCACAGGTGTGCTCCGGAGCACCTCTCCCCGAGAGAGCTCCCCAGCCGACTCTGATCGGGAGCACGCCGACAGGACTAGGGCCCCCACTGGGACCCGAACCTGTATAAACCCTCGTGTCATTTGTTGTGCTTGCCCGACGGGGGAAGACCGGTCACCCGGTTAGCCCGCGTCGTATTTTCTTCGCTAGGATCATCCACAAAACCTGCCGGGGTGTTCATAACACCACGACATGTACAGCTCCATGATTTGAGGAGACTTCTCAAACTCCAATTTGGTTGCTGCTACCGCTGGTCTTGGGCTCATGCCTTGAAACTTCTATGGACCAATGTTGTTGCATCCCATGGATGCACATGCGAATGGCCTCTTCTTGATGCATTTCCCTGGCGAGACGCACATAGTTGTCACGGAAACAGACCAAGTAATCATCAATCTTCTCGTCGCACTTCTGCTTGACTTGGGACAACTCCAAAGCTGAGATGTCCTTTTGCATAGTCACGAAGTGTGTCTTGAGAAGTTTCTTCATGCCTATCCAATCGCGGACATCCCCTATCAGAAGAAGACTATACCAATGGAAGGCAGAGCCGGTCAAGGACCTTGAGAACTGCCTCAGAAGAAGTGAGGGCTTGTTGGCAATGTCTGCACAAGCTGGCTTCAAAGTAGGCTAAATGCTCCCTCGCATCGCCGGTTCCATCAAATTGACGGAAGTTAGGTGGATGCCATCCAGATGGGAAGGGCACTAAATCATGCCATGCTTCATAAGGCTTCTCGAGCTCAGTTTCAGGAGTTTGAGGAGCTTTCTCAGCTGTAATCTGCTTCAATCTTCGGTTGATTAAGTCTTCAACGTAGTTGTGGCAATCCTTCAATGCAGCAGGTGTTGGTGCAGCATTTGCAGGCATGATGGGAATAGAAAAAAAAGGTGGAGCACCCACTGCTGTGGCGTGTTTCTCACCACTATCTGTAGGGCGGGATTGTGCAGCAGCCTCCAACTCTGCTATTTGAGGGTCAATGACTGGTTGGGGCGGATCTGATGGTATTGCTCTATGACCAGGATTGGTCAGAGCTTCAACCAACTGATCAAACTTCACTCCCAATTCACCAAACATCTTCTTATACTCGCAATCTCGTTCTTCAAAAGCAAGCCGTACGGAAGGATCAAGTGTAAGAGGATCAGCATCTGCCCCTTGCTCCCCATTAGCATTGGTTTCATCACCTGCATCGCCTTGACCTGTAGCCATGTGAACTGGAGCAGTGTTGTCATCACCGACACCAATTCCAAGATATTGTTCCTCGTCAGAAGCGATGGAAGGAGCAAGATCGGAATAGTGCGGTGAGTGAGCGAGTTGCTGAAAAGAGGTTGACTCAGAGTCAGATGACCCTCTTTCAGCATCAGACTCAATATCGTCTTGCGATGGTTCAGTCATAGAACTTAAAGCTCTCTGACGTGCCATCGTCCTCAAGCGAGTCTCCATGCCTTGTCGGGTTGCAACTTCCTGTAATTGAGCAGGATCCTCTGGAAGATGAGACGCGATGTCAACATAAGGGAGAGAAGATTGCCCTTTGTCAGTATCTTTTCTGGAAGTGACAGGAAGACAAGGAACCTTTTCCATTGCTTCTTTTGTTGATGCATCTTGATCTTCTTGCCCCTTGGTGGACTTGGACCGAGAATGAACATCTCCCAAGCATGGTAAGAATGCCACAGGTTTGGGGTTTGGGACAATCTCCTCATCCGAAGGGTACGAAAACTCTTGAGTAACAGGAGGAGGCCTCCAATCAGAGTCAATATCACCCTCAGGTTGAGATGTCACCATCCCACAAACCATGGCATCTTCTCCAATGACTTGAGTACTTGACACCTCATTCATTGGTGTAAGAGCTTCTGTAGTCTCTTGGGGAATAGTCATCACAGCTTCTAGTGGTGCTTCCTTCATGATAACATCATTTGAAGCCTCAACTTCTTGTTTTGCAGTGATTAAAGGAGCCTGGACTTGCACAGCTTTGGAGGGAACAATGACCGATCGGAGTCGTTTTTGCTTGGGAACTCCTGCACCCTGAGATAATGTTCCTGCAAGGGTTAATGGAGATGATGGAGATAATACCTTCTCCTTTTGCTTGCTTGGGCTTGAAACATCTCCAACTGATTGATCACGATGCCGCTTTCTAGGAGCCTGAGAAGGAGGCATCCAAGTGCGTCTTGCTTGAGATGGCAAGTCGACTTGCTTTCTAGGTGAAGTGGGTGCCTGCAAAGAGCCCCTACCTTGCCAAGATGAAGTCGATGCAGGTGGAAAAGTCCGCACACGGCATTGTTGCTGGACACGTGGTGGTTGCTCTGGCCGACGAGACCACTGATTCCAACAAGGTGGAAGTGGTGCTTGTCTAGGCCGATAAGTTGATGTAGATGAAGGTTTTTGACGAGGCACCCAAGTCTGGTACATGTGCTGAGGACGGCATCTTGAGGCATCATGCCTTGAACTCCTTCTAAGCTGAGAGGAGGAATCAGACATATTATGACCTCGCAACCGCTCTTGTAGACTCTTCATTTGGGTTCGTAGTTGATGGAGTTGTTGTTGTACTTTGTCAGCACCGGGAGTGGGTACTTCATTCGGCAACAATGCGAACTTGTTATTTGTATTGGATGGGCCAGCTTCCGCAGAAACGTGGAAGCATGACTCCCAACTAGTTACTTTAACCTCGGGGGTAAAAGAACCTGTTGGACTAGGCATTCTTACTCGCTTGGTTGAATGGCGCCTCTAGAATTCCCTCATGATGGCAAGCCTCAACAAGTCATTGATCTTGTTATTTGCCCATTTGTCAGGGAACAAGTCACAGGGCGGTGTCACTATGTAGGGATAGCGACAAGTCCTATCAATGATATCACTTGCACCGAGCGACCAGTCCTCTTTAGGAATAGCAACGCGGGCGATGCGAGCACCAAGTTGTTCCTGCAAGGCACTCACCTTGCGGTATTTCCTTCTGAGATTGCGCAGCTTGTTGGGATTGAAGGCACGGCGAGCAAATGACATCTGCCTCCGTAGAGTATAGGGGGCATTCTCCAGTGCATTCAATAGCTCAACCTCGGCGCGCTGCACGCCTGGAGTAGGCAGTGCAGGACCGATGAGCGGAGCATCCACACGAATAGAAGTGGCATGGTGCTGCCTGTTGGTGGCTTGCTGACAAAGTCTTTGAGAAACTTGAACATCACCTTGAATGTTGGTGATGACAGCATTCTTCAAAAGGTTGTGTGCTTCTATCATCAAGGAGCGGCACTCCTTCTTGACTTTAGTAGAGGCACGTTTATGTGCTTTCTTTGACTCCGTCGCCTGGAACTCTACAGGCTCTTGAGTCTGATGGAAGTATGTTGTGTAGCTGTACTTGAAGATTGCCACTGGGGGCAATGTCCCAAACTGAACCATCAGAACCTCATCTGTGTGAGCAAGTTTGTTGAGGAAGGACTCACCTGCAAAAAGGGGTTCCTTGATCAACTTATGCATCATCACATTTACTATGCAGGCGCTCCATAAACGAGCAGCCATCACTAGTACAGAAATACAGTCTACTAACCCCTATCTTCTATCGGTTATTAGTTATTTAGCAGAAAACCGATAGAAAATGTGCCTCGTGGTCATAAAAGGCCAACGGGTGTATTTTTCCTATCGGTTTGTAAGAAACTTACCGATAGAAGAAGCAGTATGATTTACTCTAGTGGTGATGAACATATTTGCCGTTAGAAGATATGCATAAGTACTGACAGGAGAATATTGTGCACCGATAGGACTAGTCGACTTCTACAACTAGACTTATTCTATCGGTCATGTATGCGTATACCGACAGAGTATGTACAAAATTTCCTATTGGCAATATGTAGTGTGCCGATAGAACCGTTCGCCTTCTACAAATATTTTTATTCTATCGGTAATGGATTATTGTACCGTTAGAATATATCAAAAATTGCTTACAACTGTTCGTCGTCAAATAGTTTTATTCTATCGGTATTGAATGTTTATTCCGTTAGAATATAGCAAAAATATTTTATAACTGTTCACCTTCTACAACTACTATTATTCTATCGGCAATGTACGTATATACCGACAGAGTATGTACAAAAATTCCTATCGGTAATATGTATTGTGCCGATAGAACCATTCGCCTTCTACAGATGTTTTTATTCTATCGGTATTCGGTTTTTGTACCGATAGAATTTATCTAGTACTATAAATACACGGGTATGTCTCTTTCATTCTCACAGTTCATCTGGCGTTTGTGGTCCTAACCCGTTAAGCTTCATGGATGGCCGTCGCACCTCTACAGGCGACCACTGCACCTCCGCACCTCCATCGACGCCCTCTAGACTTCGGCATCCCAAGCAAGGTACGTAAAATTTCGACAATATTGTTAGATTATTCTAATCCGATTATGGAAATTATTCTGCTTTTTTGTATCCTTCATTTTGATGTGTCTTCTTTTCAATATGATTATGATCTGTGCAGGTCCTTGGATGATGCTCATGTGGGGCAACCTATTTCAGGGTTCTTCATCGCAGTACGCTGCCTACGTTGGCTTGTTGGCGAAAGAAACGGTGAAGATCACCGTCGAGAGCTGGAAGGGTGTGAAGGGCGAGTTCTTGGTTGGCTCGGTCGAGAAGATCCTTAAGCCTGGCGTGTTTCTCAAATCAGGACCTATAGAAAGCATCTTACATTTTTTTGCATGCACCAGCTTGTGGCCAGATGCTAACCTGCTTGGAGAAGAAGAATTGTTGTCATTTGCACAGCCATTCTACACCATCACTACACAGAACAACATATCTTCGAAGGTATCTTCTTTTTGTTAATGGAGTTGAGTTGAGTTGAGTTGATCGAGTTTGAGTCCGAGGAAATCACCAATACAAATGAAACTCGACGGCAGTTCCAGCTCCTCGGGCGTCTTCGAACTGAACTCCTATGGTTAAGTCCAATGTGGTTCAGACATTTGTTGTTTTGGATGAATGGATTTGTGATGTATCAAGTCTAACTTGTAGTCGGTAGTTGCATTGTCGCAACCTGCAAAGGTTCTCTTTTATGTAAAATGTATGGGCCACTGTGTCCTCGTCGTGATCTGTTGTTAATTTCAGACGTGGCTTTTCTAATATACATCGAATGTGTGAATTGTTGTATTTGAATATTGTTGTATATTTCTATATCATGTATTGCTATTTGGGACATGAACTTGAATGTGTAGGGAGTATTTGTGTATTTAATTGTATTGGTAGGTAGGTGTGTATTTGTACTGCTGTTTCAGACATGCACTTGAATTTGTGAACAGGCATGTGTATGTTTGCACCTGAATTTGTATTGGTGAACTGGCATGTATATGTTTGTACCTGAATTTGTGAACTGGCATGTGTAATTTCTTCGGCAAGATGAAGTCCCAAGTACCTAAGAAAAGTATTTTTGTGTCTCCTAGTTAATCCACAAATTAGCATTTCTTGAAATATTGCTTTATCTTCTAGTTAAGATCCGTTTGATGTAAGATCTGTTTGATGTTACATTGATATGATTCCTTGGATGTGAGAACTGGTGTCATGTGTGTCCCAGTTTGGTACAAGTACCTCCTCTAACGGTAAGTACACATATTTACCGGTAGAAATCACATATTTGCTCAGTCATGCATCATCTAACGGTAAATACACATATTTACCGATACAAAAACTCTTGTTCGTGTGTCAAGCATCATCTAACGGTTAATACACATATTTACCGATAGAAAAACTCATGTACGTAAAGTGTCATGCATCATCTAACGGTCAATACACATATTTACCGATAGAACAAGACCTGTACTTGCTCAGTAATGGACATTCTCTAACGGTATATGTGTGTTTTTAACGATAGAATATGTGAGAGGCGAATTACCTTAGTTGGTCTAACGGTTATTTCATGTATTTACCGTTAGAAAATGGTCCATTATAAGGAAAACCCCACTGGACCATTGCTGAGCTGCTCTTTAATTTGTTCTGTTACACTCTGTGTCCCTCTGTTTGCGATGAAAGTTCCACGCTCGCAGCTACACTGCTAGGGTGATCAGCGCAGGCTGGAGGGAAGTTGATTGCGCCTCTCTTTAAGGTATGCTTAATTGTCGACACTTATCTCTCTCTCCCTCTAGATCTCCCTCCCTCTCTACTTGCAAACTAGCTGTATTGTGTAGTTCCAAGTTTGTAGCTCTAAGCTTGGGAGCTTGGTAGCTGCAAATGCGTTATGTTTTAGGAGCTAACTAGCTTGTATTGTGTAATTAGGTCGGTTAATTATTGTTAATTTCGTCAGGCCAGGGTTCAACACATGTATCTGTTGTAAGAGGCTGTACATGTACATATACATAACTTAATCGGGCAGGTTCCATGCATTGCTGACTCGTTAAATTTTGTTAATTGTAGATGGACAGGAAATATTGGATGTATGGAATAAAGCGTAGTACTCTTGAATATTTGGATGGTGTGAATGAGTTTATTAAATTTGCTGAGCAACAAAAGGAGAGGAAGGGAGAGAAAAATATGCTCTGTCCTTGTACAGATTGTATGAACTTGAAGAGGTTTAGCAACTCTGATCAAATTAAGAGTCATTTGATTCGTCGTGGTTTTAACGCGCGATACACCCGTTGGATATGGCATGGCGAAGATCTTGAGGAAACAAGCACCACTACTACCAATCAGCAGGACTCGGATGTGGATTGCAATAATATCGATGATCAACCGAATTTTGATAATGTTCATTCCGATGTGCACGTAGATGATGATGATGACGACAATCTAGATGAGATGTTGCGTGATGTAGAGGAAGATTACAACGAAAACGATTTCTGTGAATTTGAGAAACTGATTGCTGACTCTGAGAAGCCTCTGTTCCCTGGATGTGCAACATTTACAAAACTGTCTTATGTGCTGAGATTATATAACTTGAAGGCAGGCAACAGTTGGAGTGATAAGAGTTTCACGGCACTATTAGATTTTCTAGCGGACATGCTTCCAGAGGGAAATGAGTTGCCAAGATCTACTTACCAGGCTAAAAAACTGTTGTGCCCGTTGGGAATGGAAATCAAAAGAATACACGCATACCCAAATGATTGTGTGTTGTACCGTAACGAGTACTCCAGTTTGCATGTTTGTCCAAGATGCGGCGCATCGAGGTATACGCGTAGGGACCGGATTGACAGTGAATGTCACGAGGTAAAGAAAGGACCTCCGGCGAAAACTGTGTGGTACTTGCCTGTGATACCTAGATTGAAGCGGCTGTTTGCAAATCCGAAAGTCGCGAAGCACTTGCGTTGGCATGCTGAAGCCCAGAAACAAGACGGAAAACTGAGACACCCAGCTGATTCTATTCAATGGAGAAACATCAACAGAACATTTGCTGAGTTCGGCGACGAACTCAGGAATATAAGGTTCGGGCTGAGTACAGATGGTATGAACCCACATGGTAATATGAGCAGTCGGCACAGCACTTGGCCGGTTCTTTTATGCATCTACAATCTTCCTCCTTGGTTATGCATGAAGCGCAAGTACATCATGATGGCGTTACTAATCTCAGGACCCAGACAACCCGGAAATGATATTGGCGTGTTTCTAGCGCCTTTAATCGAGGACTTACAGAAATTGTGGAGCGAGGGGGTGAAGGTGTGGGATGCATACAAGAAAAAGAATTTCATCTTGCGGGCCCTGATATTTTGCACCATAAATGATTTTTCGGCCTACGGCAATTTGTCGGGGTATAGTACGAAAGGAGCCAAGGCTTGCCCTATTTGCCTAGATGAAACTGAGAGCATGTGGCTGCGAAACTGCCGAAAAACAGTGTACATGGGTCACCGCAGGTTTCTTCCGGTGCATCACACGTACCGTAAGAAGAGGAAATCATTTAACGGGAAGCATGAGAAAGGATCAGCCCCAGTGTTTCTGACCGGTAAGGAGATTTACTCGCGCGTCAAGGACATCAAAGCTGAGTTCGGTAAGCATTATAAACCTCGAGAAAAAAATGTTTGGAAGAAGAGATCTATTCTCTGGGATCTACTGTACTGGGAGCACTTACAAGTACGACATTGCGTTGACGTCATGCATGTAGAGAAAAATGTCTGTGACAATTTGATTGGTTTGTTGTTGAACATTCCGGGAAAGACGAAGGATGGTGTGAAAGCTCGTCGTGACATGGTGGAAATGGGGATAAGGAGTGAGCTTGCACCTTTAGAGAATGGAAAGCGTACATACCTCCCCCCGGCCTGCTATATGTTGTCCAAGAGCGAAAAAACAGAACTCAGTCGGTGCCTGCACGGTGTTAAAGTTCCTTGTGGGTACTCCGCGAGCTTGAAAAAACTTGTGTCTATGAAGGACTTAAGACTGGTTGGCATGAAGTCCCACGACTGTCATGTCTTGATGTCACAGATGCTTCCCATTGCTATCAGAGGCATTCTCCCAATTAGAGTGAGAGAGACAATCACAAACCTATGTTATTTCTTCAACGCAATATCTTGCAAGGTAAGTACGTGCACTCCTACTATAAGTTCATTACCTCCATTTCTTGAGCTTAATTAGAAGATTTTCCTGATATGAATATTTCGCGCAACTGTGTCCTCGTAGGTAATTGATCCGGATGGACTGGATGCTTTGCAACGCGATGTGGTTACAACTCTTTGTCAGCTCGAGATGTATTTCCCTCCATCCTTTTTTGATGTTATGGTCCATCTGATTGTTCACCTTATCAGAGAAATTAAGTTTTGTGGACCCGTGTGCCTGCGCTACATGTATCCATTTGAGAGATTTATGGGTGTATTGAAGGGATACGTAAGGACTCGTCGTCGACCGGAGGGGAGTATCATGGAAGGTTATGCCGCCGAGGAGGTGATTGAATTTTGCACAGATTACATGGCCGGGGTTGACCCAATTGGCGTTCCTAGGTCCCGACACGAGGGTAAGCTTCAGGGCATCGGAACGATTGGATTCAAAGCTATCGTCCCCGCTCGTGATGTGTACGCAAAATCACATTTTTGGGTCTTACAACACATGACGGAGGTCGAGCCATACATACAGGAACACAAGGTAATGTTACGGTCACAGAATCCTTCGAAGTCAGACGTTTGGGTCACCAGAGAACATAACAGGAAATTTGCTGAGTGGATCCAAGAAAGAGTCATGCGAGCTGCGAGGGCTCCGTAAGTGAAACTGTGACATGCTTGGCTAGAGGCCCAAATTCACTGTAGGGACTTGGCAGGGGTATGACATCAATGGATATTCATTTTACACAAGAGCTCAGGACGCAAAGAGTAGCACTCAATGTAGCGGAGTGACACTATTTGCTATTTCCGAGGATGCCAGGTCAGTAAGGGCGCTGAACTCATATTACGGTGCTATTGACGAAATATGGGAGCTCGATTACGGACTACTTAAGATTCCCCTGTTTCGATGCCAATGGGTCGAAATCCCTCGAGGTGTTCAAGTTGACAGTTACGGATTTACTCTCGTCGATCTTGGTAGAGTCGGACACGAAAACGATCCATTCATACTTGCAAAGCAAGCCACACAGGTATTCTACATCGTTGACCCGGCCAATCCAAACTTGCATGTTGTCCTCCACAGCAAGAGACATATTGTTGGGGTCGAAGACGTTGTCGACGAAGAGGAGTATAACCAATTCGATGAAATACCTCCATTTTTAGAGGACATTCAATCTATCCCTACTGAAGATATCGACGAAACAACGTATCTGCGAGATGATCACGAAGAAGGATTATGGGTTGAGAACCATTAATGATTATTTTCTATTTGAGGGATAAATGCCAAGCAAATAGCCCACAAGTTCTGCAGCAAGGTGAGCAACTTATCATTAATACATCAGGCTAGTACATTTTTCCTTAGAACTTAATGATAAGCTAGTTCACAGCATTAATATATCTCAATTAATTAGTTAATTTTACTCCACAGCATGAGTTCAAACATGTATAGTACCTTTATCCTATAAGTACTTAATTCTTCCCTTCGAATAGCACTTGCAAAAATCTCATTGCAGCCTCTTGCTTCTTCAAATTAAGCTGTCCAAAAATCAATTTTTCTGACGGTATTTTGTTATTTATACCGATAGAAAAGGACATTCACTACTTTAAATGTGTCTCAGGCACTTCAAAAGTTTCGCTGCGAAAAGTTTTCTTATTCTATCGGTATTATTACATTGTACCGTTAGAATAGATTCGTTAGTTCAGGTATTTCGTTGTCTGACGGTTTTTTGTTCTTCCTACCAATAGAAAAATACTCTGGCGCTTCGAATTCTCAACCGTGTCGCCATGCGTCGCCTTGAAAATTATATAAGTACCTCGCCATGCGTCGCGGTATTT
Source organism: Pharus latifolius (assembly GCA_019359835.1). Taxonomy (NCBI): domain Eukaryota; kingdom Viridiplantae; phylum Streptophyta; class Magnoliopsida; order Poales; family Poaceae; genus Pharus; species Pharus latifolius. Next base: position 83,035,375 of record CM033324.1, read on the forward strand.
TGTTATTTTTCTAATTGTCAAACGCTTCGACTCCTCATCTTCTCTTTCACAATGGCAACCTCCATGGGATCGTCAGCCACGCCCTCCCCAGTAAGAACTCTAAATCTCCTGGGTTTACCCCTGTATTGTTAATCCATGTTCAGTACATTCTTGACCTCTTGATTTGCACAGGGAAGGGGAGCCGTCGAAGACACTGGCAAAGTCAAGGCCGAGCTGAGGGCCCTCCAGGAGGAGCATAAGCTCCTCACGGAGAAGCACACTCGGCTACGGCTTGACCTTGATGATCTCTTCCAGCGCATTCAGCGCATGAAGACGGATGGTGACAATGCTAGGGCGAGGAGGAGGCGTCTTCGCGAGGAGAAGAAAGCCGCGGATATGATCATCACTGGCTGCGGTTTGACAATGAAGGATACCATCGCAAAGCTGAGGGAGGTCGCAGGCCTTCTCGACGTGGTAGTAGTTGATCCTAGGGACAACTTGTCGCTAGAGGAGTCCTGCGTCCTGCCTGCAAGTCAAACTCACTCTATTCTACATGCAACCAGGGCTAAGACCACCCCTACCTAGCATTTCGGGTTTTATTTTTTTTTATAAGTGATAAAAGAACAATGAATGAACAATTTCTTTTTATGTCAATTTTCCAATTATCCGGCTATCTTCCCTCTTTCTTTATCATGCTGCAGCTTTCAAGCACGGTCTGTTTGATGTTAAATTGTTTGTACCTTTTCATTACTCTGACGGTATTTTGTTGTTTTTACCGATAGAAAATGGCACACAATACTATAATCTCAGGCACTTAATTATAAAATTTTTCTGGGGAAAATTGGTCTCACAGGATTTTATTGTTTATACCGACAGAAAAATGCATCCACTACTTCAAATATTTTTCCGGGAAAATTACTTTTTCTATCGGTATTAATTTTTTTAGGATAGAAACGAACATAATTCTATCGGTACTATTTTGTTGTACCGATAGAAAAGGTCATCCACTACTTTATTACTCATACACGGCCTTTGAGTTTCCCTCCAGTCGAACAGTTCCAACTTAGAGCACTGCGTCTCTTCGAGAGCGAAGAAAACCACAACCTCCGCCGTGACCACTCAGTTCCCCTCTCCCACACGACGATCGCCAGCTGGATACTGGTTCGTCACTGCCACCAATTCTTATTTTCATCCTTCGCCGGCGGCCGCTGCGTTATACACCGCCTCTCCATCACCACAACTGATTGCCGTAAATACCCTAATTCGTCGTTCTATTTCCAGCATCTTCCTTATTTGATCCTAATGTTTTGTACGTACTAATTCTCCGAGTTTTGCAATTACACTAGGGTTCCCTATTGTGTTGGATTATGTACATTCCGCAGGCAATGTTGATTTAAATTAAGGTTTACATAATATGTTCCAGTACTGTAATGAACCTGTTTTGAGATTTGAACTTATCTATATTGCTGTATGTGTGATCAATTGTATCCAACTGCCATGTAATGCACATTATGTGTTGGAGGTGTTCTTACACATATTCTATCGGCAGCTGATGTGTTTACCGATAGAAAATATTTCTGCACAAGTAGTAAAACTTAATTTGGATCTGGCCATGCAATGTACTAGTTTGGTTGGGAATTTTTACTCACTTGGTATGAACATATGGCAATGTGGATGGGTCTTCGATGTATATGTTTCAAATGCCTATACATGACTTTTTCCAACCTAATAGATGTGAAGTCCTGATGACTTGCATACAGGCTAAAGACTATGCACAGTGGCACTTAGATATCTTTATATTCCATTAGCATTAGGTTTGTCAGATTATGCACAGTGGCACTTAGATGCTTGTGTGCATATTTACGTGTGAAATAATAATGCTGGCCCATGAATATTAGTATAGAAAATCATCGAGAATGATATGTGATGACAATGAATGGTGGCTTGTCAACAAAATTCCATTTATCTAGAGAACCTTGTTATGTTCTATCGGTATCTCACGGGGTTGCCGATAGAAAAATTGTCTCCTGTGGAGGTAATTGATATGGTCTATCGGCAGCTCATGTGTTAACCGATAGAAAATATTTCTGAACAGTTCAGGAAGTAATTTATGCATGTCTTTCTTTTTGTATTATTTTCCCTTTTGCGGCCCTAATTAGTCTCCAGTCCTGGGCTGAGTTATGGAACTCCAAGGCGAATTAATTGCCATATGGTTTGTTGATGGTTTTGTAGGGGAAGACATGTCGTCGTGTTCATCGGATGGTACTAGTGGTTCGACTGGGGCCAACCCCAACGTAACTGAAGATGTAGTTGTTACATCCCAGCGCAAGAGGGTGGGGCGAGGCGCGATGACGTTGGGCCGTTTGGCCAAACGCATGGATCTTTCTTGTGAGTTCAACCAATTTGAGAGGCCGATTGGAAAGAATGCTGGGAAGTAGAGAACCTACGTTGGGCTGTTGGCGAAAGAAAGGGTGAAGATCACCGTCCAGAGCTGGAAGGATGTGACTGTGGATGAGAGGGATAGGTTGTGGGCGGAAGTGAAGGTTAAATTAACTGAAATCGCTGAACTCTTTCGTAATCACGTTCTCTTGGCTTATACTAAAGTTTAACTAACTCGTGATTAATTAATTGTATGCATTTTTTCAAAATAGGCTAAGTGGAACATCCCCGACGATACACCTAGGACGGCCTGCTTGAAGGACATGAACGGAACATGGAAAACCTTTAAGAGCTGGCTCATCAGTAACTTCCTCGCTGCGGGGAAATCTCCTTGCGAGAATACCCCTTCATATCGGAGGAGGTATGGGAGGAATTCACCAAGCAGAAGGGGACTGAGGAGTTCAAGGCCCTTAGCGAGAAGAATAGGGCGATCCAGAAGAGGAACGACCACCCGCATCGGCTCGGATCCCGGGGCTATGCGGGGAAGGAGGAGCAGTGGAAGAAGGAAGACGAGCAAAACCCTGTCATCGACACCCCTGAGTTGCCGCTCTCTGAGATCCGGGATGAGAGGTGCAAGCGATGGTGGAGGGGGAGGGGGTCCGTGTCTTCCACGGGGTCTGTGCAGTTCGCAACCCCTGGGGACGCCGACGTTGTGAGGCGAATGGTAAGTTGGCTAACCTCGTAAACTGTGTGCGCACAAGTGTATATAAGGCAATTTGTCTCACAAGGTACCTTTAAATGTAACAGATCTCTTTTGAGAAGGAGGTAGTGGAGGGATTGTTTACCCCGTAGAGGGAGAACGACATCCTCACCCGGGCTCTAGGAAATAAGGAGCATCCCGGGCGGACACGGGCCGTGGGAGCCATTGTGTCGTGGAAGGCCAGTTTCGCAGATCCGGCTCCACCGAGGAAGAAGGCCCGCTCCTGGAAGGAAAAGGAAGCCGAGCTCTCCGATAAGATACGGGCTGAGGTACAGGCGGAGATGCGGGCTGAGGTGCAGTCTGAGGTCGCACAAATTAGGAAAGAGCTCACACGGTTGAGAGAAGCATTGCTAGCCAAGAGTGCAGATGCGGATCCCCAGGACGACGGTACCTTGCGGGGTCGGATAAGCAGTTGCGGTTCGAAGGTCCTCGCGGATCCAGTGGATCTACTTGAGGTACTGCAAGCCTTCATCTGTGCACTTAAGTTGATGCCACTCCCATTCTGTTAGAGTTGTTTCGCTAACCTGTTTTAATTGTTACAAATTTGCAGAAGCCGGAGGGCTGCATCCTACGAAATCACGTAGGCGCCGGGCAGGAAGTGGTTGGACACGGCTTCGTATATCCGTCAGGGCCAGATGTCCGGGTCCACTGTGTACCTCTGCGGTTGGGGTTCGCAAAGGTACAGGTGGACATGGCCATGCCGGGCTACAACGATTCTCCATTGCCAGTCCCAACAGAGGAACTGCAGACACTTGCTGAGGCAGTGGGCTCCTACATACAGTGGCCCAAGAAGTGTCTTCTAATACAACCGGTAAATCCTACACATTTTAGATTACATCCTACTCAGTACACTCAACTTGCAAAATCTAACATACGTGCTCATTAATTGAAGTGGCCTCCCATCGGGCTACCAGGGGACTGCGCCCCCAGCTCGGGGCATGAGGGCCGATCTCGTGCGAACCTGGACACATCAAAGACGGCCTCGACCCCACCCAGCGCATCCATGCCTCCACCTTGGAAGAAAGCCGCCATCAGCTCGCCCTTGCCTTCGAAGGTACGCGCTCAGTCCCCTGCAAAAGGCAAGGGCGGCAAAGGCAAGGGCAAAGGGCGACAGGGACTGCCGGAGACGTTCAAGAACAGGTGGCCACTCATGTCGGAGGCATCTTTGCGCAAATTTGATCGATCAACCAGAGCCCTCCACGAGTGGTACCTACATCGAGCTCGGCACAACCTGAACTTCTTAGTTCCCTACAGGCCTGGGCAGTTCCACCGTGAGCCCGGGACTATATCCGTGGCACACGAGGATCTGTACGACCTCTACAACTGGCGGGAGCTCGATATGTCCATCATACGGACTGGAGTCCTGTGAGTTTGCTGATGCTATGTATTGTTGTTTTCTAACTCTATTTGCTAACTCTGCATTAATGTTGCAGTTCATTTGAAATGTAGTAACTTTCTGTGAAATATTAATGTCGTCCTTTGCATGCAGGTGCATGTACAGGCTAGCATCGGAGGCTGCGTGTGACAAGGTGGGTTTCCTCGACCCAGAAAAAATAAGCCTCACGATGCTAGAGCAGGACGCCGCGCACGCTGAGCAGTACATATCCAGCGCGCTGATGGCGCAGCAGGACATGGAGTTCATTCTGGTGCTGTACCACCAAAGGTTAGTGCATTTCATACTAATTTAACTCAATCTTGTATGTTACACCTGAGATGTACTTTCAGCTAGCGGTCCTCTTTTACGTACAATGCAGGGGCCACTGGATCCTCATCGTGATCTGTCCGCCGAGGAACGAGGTGTACTACCTCGATTCGATGCGTGACAGATTATCGATGGAATATGTGGTCAAGGGGAATATGGAGGCGTAAGTAACTTATATGTTTGATTTAAATTTTGACCTCACTAGCTAATGATAATACATTAACTGGCAATACTAACTGAAATGCAGGGCTTTTGATAAATATGTGTCCGCTGGAGGGAGCCATGCCGCACCGCAGGGCTCCCTACTAGCTTGGAAAGAATATGAGGTACTCACGAGACTTTTTGTTTATGCTTATGAAAACAATAGCTAACATGTCTTCGCATATGCAATTATCTCAGTGCCATCAGCAGCCGCAATCGTGGGAATGCGGGTTTTATGTGCTGCGCTACATGTACGACCTAGTGCGGACAAACTTTGCCCGATTCCCCACGTAAGCATCGATAGCTAACTCAAATTTCAAAAATGGTTGTCACGTTCTAAATTAGGAACTTAATTAGTTACTCAGTATTCACACATGCTTGCAGATCGCCATGTCGAAAGACCAATACAAAAATGCAAAGATTATAAATCTTCGACAAATCTGGGCACAATATGTCATGGAGGAAGTAGCGCCCAACCATCCAGCATGACAATTTTCTCCTTTTCGTGTACTCTGCATAGACAGTTTATATACATGTGAATAAATATATGTGAATAAATGTCCACATTGGATTGCAATTTGTATTTGTTCATACATATGTGAATAAATGTGAATAACTGTCTAATGTGTCAATCTGTTCTGTGAATTTACCTTGCATCTGTACTGTATTGTGTATCCAATCTATACTGTATTGTATCTGTACTGTATATGCGAATGCTCTATCGGTAAATTCATCCACAACCAAGAGACTACTGATGATTTTTCTATCGGTACAATCAAAATTAACCGTTAGAAGAGTGTGACCTTTCCTGCCGGTGAACTCATACATATCCGAGGGAGTACTAAGCTTTTGTCTGTCAGTAATCTTGTAATTTACCGTTAGAATAGTGGTACCTTTCCAACCGCTAACGACGAGTTTTATATCGGTACACTCCTAATATTTTGATAGAATAGTATGCTTTTTTCTGTTGGTAATCTTGTAATTAACCGTTAGAATGGTGGTACTTTTTCAACCGCTGACGAAGAGTTTTCTATCGGTACACTCCTAATATGTTGATAGAATAGTGTTCTTTTTTCTGTCGGTAAAATTTTAATTAACCATTAGAATAGTGGTACATTTCCAACCGATAAACGTCAGACTATGACGGGTTTTCTATCGGTAGATTCATAATATGCCGATAGAATAGTGAAGTTCTTCTATCGGTTATTTACCGATAGAAAATGTTCTGTCTTGTTCTATCGTGTCTATCTCTGTCGGTACAAAAACCGATAGTAGAAGGGTGTTTTTTACCGATAGAAGAAAGCTTTTCTGTACTAGTGCATATGCATGATGATGGAAGACAGAGAGCATGCAGAAGCGAGTCAGACAACCATCAGAGCACAGCAAAGATGAGAGGAGAACTATGTCCCACTGGGCGTGCCATTTTGTTTCGCTGAGAAGATCTCTCTTCCAGGAAATGGCCCCCTTTTTCGTGGTGCGGACGTGCCAGTATACATAAGTATACACATAAGAGAATAGAGAATGCACAATCTTTAAAGGAAGCACTGTATTTTATTAATTCTGAAAAGAATTACAAAATTACAAGTCCCTTTGGGATTTACATGTTCTCATTGCGCCAAGGAAGGACATCTTGAGTTCAGGGGATTGCATGGTTCATGGTTCCTCAGGTCTTTTGAAAAGCTCCTGGTTAATTACATCTGCAGAACGAGTCAACAGAAAGCCTCTGATTAAGCTGTGCTGATGATCGTCGTCTTCAAGCTTCAAAATAACTTTTGCCCTTGATAAATGAATGCAATGCGTATGCCCATGCATGCAAATATGCAAATCCATAGTCTCGTCAGTCTATGGTACTATCACTGTTAGGGGAACTCCTAGGGGCTCCACGAAGTCCTGAAAAATCCGCCGGTGAGACCCGGAGCATTGCCGGGCCCGCGGTAAGACCCGGAGGGTCATCGGGCCCCCGGTGAGACCCAGAGGGTCACCGGGCCCCCGGTGAGACCCGAAGCATCACCGGACACCCGGTGAGACCCGAAGTGTCACCGGGCCCCCGGTGAGATCCGTAGGGTCACCGAGCCCCTGGTGAGACCTGGAGCATCACCGGACACCAGGTGAGATCCGGAGCATCACGGGGCCCCGGTAAGATTCGGAGGGTCACCAGGCCCCCGGTGAGACCCGGAGCATCACCGGACAACATCATCGGACACCCAGTGAGACCCGGAGGGTCACCGGACCCCTGGTGAGTCCCAGAGCATCACCGGACCCCCGGTGAGGTCCGCAGCATCACTGGGCCCCCGGTGCTCCCGGTGAGTCCCGAAGGGCCTCCGGGCCCCCGGTGGCACTCGGAGCCTTGGAAGGGCGGCTGCTAACCCGAGGAGCCTTTGGGAAGCTGGCGAGGACACGTGTCGAGCATCCGAGCCGTCCTCCTAGCCAAAGGACTTCAACGCCCTTCGATCCAACGGTCGTAGCTAGGGCTTTTTGGTCTTTTGTATTTCTTAGGGGCTATATATACCCCTCCTGTACCTCTTTTCAGAGGATTCGAATTCATTTGAACTAACACAAAATATCCGGCTCTCTTGGAGACCTCTCCCCGAGAGCATACCTCCCCAGCAGACTCACGTCCGGAGAGAGCCAACAGGACTAGGGACCCCACTGGGATCTGAACCTGTATAAAAACCACTGTGTCAATTGCTGCATTGCCCGATGGGAGGTGACCGGTAACTCGGTCAGCTCGCTCCGTTGTACACGTGCTACGTACGTTCGAAGAAACCTGCCGGGGTATCCGTAATACCACGACAGTTGGCACCGTCCGTGGGGACTCGTGATGAATCGCCATGGCTGCCCCAAGAACCAGAGCTCAAGCCCCTCATCTCCCGATGGCGCTAGTCCTAGCAACCCAGCACCGCCTCCGTGAGATGATGCCTCCACGACCCTGCCGCCCGGGGGAGCCCGGGGGGAGGAACTGCCTCCTCCACCCGCGGCCTCTGGCAGGAGGGTCCCCATTTCTGACTTGGTGACCGCAACCGAGCTTGCGGGGCCTAGTGCACCCCAACTCTCCATCCCGGTCTCCAGAGATTCTCTGCTGGGGGCTTTGATCCAGGGCCAGCTTCACACCCAGCACACCCTGGAGGAGCTACTGCGCGTCCTGGCGCGACCCCCGGCTCCCGTCTACCCGCCCCCATATCCGTTTATGGGGGCACCGCCCCAATTCTTCATGGGGCACCTCACCTTTCCCAGGCCGGGGATGTTCCCCGCTCCCGGAGGTGCGCCCGCGCCTGGGGCATATCCGGTCCCGAGAATGCTTCCCGCGCCGGGGGGTCAACTCGTCCCCGAGTCCTCCCCTGCTTCAGGGAGTTACCCGGCACAGGGCCCGGAGCCCCCGCGAGCGGCTACCAACGCGCCGACGGCCTCCCTCGCACCAGAAGCGACCTCCACACCTAGGCCCGAGAGCCTTCGAGGACCGACGCACGGAGCCGGTACGGCACCCGCTCCTGCGAACACTCCGGAGACCCAAACCGCGACTGCTCCCGCCGCCGCCCCGAGCGCGGACCCGGCGCTTGGCCCGGTCCGCGCACCGGCGGCGCCCACTGGGACGATTGCGAACACGCATCGGCTCCCTCCCCCTCCAGGACCGCCCTTGCGGGCACCCCCGGCGGATCAGACCCACTTTACTAGGGACGAGGTCGAGCGAATGCGTACCGCCAAGTCCGGAGAAACCACCTCTCACCATCGGTCAGGTCTCCCCCGAACTCACGAGCGCGTGGAGACGCGCTCCTGACTCGCCCGGGGGAAGAGACTGTTTAAAGAAGCTGCTACCATCCCCGTAGAATACCTCGATGCTCAAGAGGTCAGCTCAACCAACCCCGAGGAAAAGAGGCGATGCCGTCGCACCGGTGGACCGCTGACACCCCTCCCAAACTCCGACAATGAGCATGCGTCCCCGGTGAGAGAAGACAGCGACCATGAATCCCCCAAGAAAGTTGAGGGGGCCAATCAGCCGCTGTGCAGTCGCCTCCGGTGCATCCGCTGGCCGCGGCCTTACTGCCCACCGCATATCGAGCATTACAACGGTGAGGCCGACCCTTCGAGTTCGTGCAGGTGTACTCCACGGACATCTCAGCGGCTGGGGGGGACGAGACAGTGCAATGCAATGTCTTCCCCCTCTAACTCACAGGCATCGCCCGCTCATGGTTTTACAACCTGAGGGCTGGGTCCATCAAGTCCTTCGCACAGCTGAAGCGGGAGTTCTGTGCGAACTTCCAGGGGAACTACGTACGCCCCTTAGACTCGTCCCAGCTCTACACCGTTCGGCAGAGGATGGGGGAGACCATCCGCAGCTTCTTCAAGCGCTTCGCTCAGGTAAAGAGCAAAGTGGCGCACGTCCCTGATTCCACAGTCATCGAAGCGTGCAAGAGCGGAATACTCCCCGGGGAACTCCACCGGAGGCTTTCTCGGAGCTGCCCCACCTCCGCCGACGAGCTCTTCACCGTACTCGAGAAGTATGGCCGAGAAGAGGAGGACGATCTTTGGAAGAAAAACCAGGGGGCTCCCACCCCCGCCGGCCGGGAGGCTAGAGATCCCCCCAGCAAGCGTCCCCGGAGAAACGATTGCAGCAAGCCATGGCCTCGAGACGCCTTCGTCCTCAAGGGCGGAGGCGGCTCGCGCAACGGCGGCAAAGGCGGTCGTGCTCCCCCTAAGTCAAAAGGCTACGTGGGGGGGGGAGTCGTCCCGCGGGCGCGAGGGCCACTCCAAGGAAAGCAAAGAGGGCACAGCTAACGTGTGGTGTGCCTTCCACAAGTCAAGTACCCACTCTACTCGAGAATGCCATCAACTTTTACAGCACTTTGCGGCTTTTCTCGACCAGTGCGGGCAGGAGGGAGGGGGCCCTGCCTCCTTGCCTCCCTCGACGGCCTTGCTGGCGCTTCCCGCTCCCGCGGGTGAGCAGCAAAGACAGACGCAAGAAGGGGGCTTAGCTCAGGAGCTCCCCTTCCAAACCTCCCAAAGGCGTATAAATGTCATTACAGGGGGATCCGCCTCGAGATGAGACTCCAAGCGTCAGCGCAAGGAGTATGCGCGAGAGGTGAAGGTTGTGGGGGTGCTGCATACATCTCCGCCACCGAAATGGCCAGACGTCCCCCTCACCTTCACAGCGAAAGACGCGCGCAGGGTTCACTTCCCGCATGACGACGCGCTCATTGTCTCGGCCACAGTCTACAACTGTCAATTAGCGCACATCCTCGTCGACGGCGGAAGCTCCGCCGATATCTTATACCTGAAGGCATTCAGGGAGATACAAGTCGACGAGAAGCTACTGCAGCCCGCACTTGGACCGCTGCTAGGCTTCATTCCCGGGAAGACCATCCACCCGGTGGGGAAGGTCGACCTCCCGATGACCTTCGGCACCCCAGAAAACTACCGGACGAAGATGGTCCGTTTTGATGTTGTAGATCTCCCCACTTCATACAACGCCATTATGGGGAGGACCACGATCAACCATCTAGGGGCGGCAATTCACTAGAATTACCTCTGCGTGAAGATCCCTGGGCCTCACGGTGCGATCACCGTTCGAGGCGACCAGAACATGGCTTGCACTCTTTACGAGCGCGCCACTGCTGCTATTGGAAATGTCAACATGATCAAGGCTCCGGGGGGAGAGAACCCCCCCGAGCCTAATGCCTTGGCCGTTTCTTCCGGAAGGCCACTCCCGAGGCCACGCCCCGAGGGGGACCTCCGGAAAGTCCAACTGTCCTTGGGAGATGAAGAGAGGACCATCAAGATCGGAGCAGACCTCCTCGAAGAACACGCGGAGCAACTCGCGGCCTTCCTCCGCGCAAACTCAGATGTTTTCGCTTGGGAACCCTCGAACATGCAAGGCGTCGCCCGGGATGTCATCGAGCATAGGCTCGCAGTAACCCCCGGCCGCCCCCTGGTCAAACAAAAGTTGAGGAAGCTCTCCCTCGAACGCCAAGATGCCATCAAGGTCGAGGTCGCCAAGCTTCTAGAGGCGGGGTTTCCACGGGAAGTCTTGCATCCCGAATGGCTGGCAAACCCCGTCCTCGTGAAGAAGCCAAGTGGCAAGTGGAGGATGTGCGTGGACTTCACCGACCTCAACCGCGCTTGCTCGAAGGATAACTACCCACTCCCGCGAATTGACCAACTGGTTGATTCGACCGTGGGGTGTGAATTGATGAATTTCCTCGACTCATATTCAGGCTACCATCAGGTTTGAATGGCAATGGAGGACGAGGAAAAGATGAGTTTTATAACTCCCCTCGGCACCTTCGGCTATGTCCACATGCCCTTCGGGTTGAAGAACGCTGGGGCGACTTTCCAGCGCCTCATGACACTGGTCCTGAAGGACCAAATCGGCCGCAACGTTGAGGTCTACGTTGACGACGCGGTCGTCAAAAGCCTTCGCGCGACCAGCCACATCGACAACCTGGCGGAGACCTTCTGCAGCCTCCGCAAGTACGGGTTGAAACTCAAGCCGAAAAAATGCGCCTTTGCCGTACGCGGTGGGAGGCTGCTTGGCTTCCTTGTGTCCCAACGGGGTATTGAGGCAAACCCTGAAAAAATTAGGGCCCTGCTGGACATGCCTCCTCCGCGCTCCGTGAAAGACGTACAGAGACTTACCGGCCGCTTAGCCGCGTTGGGCCGCTTCGTCTCGCGGTCAGGGGAGCATGGACTCCAATTCTTCAAAATCCTCCGGGGCCTCGAGGGGTTCAAGTGGACTCCCGAGACCCAGACGGCGTTCGATGCGCTAAGAAAGTACCTCGCGAGTCCTCCAATGCTCGTGAGCCCATCCCCGGAGGAACCCTTACTCCTCTACCTCACTGCAACCCCAGTGTACTGTGAGCGCGGTGCTTGTAAGAGAGCAACATGGGCGACAACGCCCCGTGTACTGCGTAAGCGAGGCCCTTCAAGGGGCTAAGACGCGGTACACGGAGGTGGAGAAGTTGTGCTACGCCCTCCTCATGGCGTCGCGGAAGCTCCGCCACTACTTCCTCGGACACCCGATCACGGTCCCATCATCTCTCCCCCTGGGGGAAGTGGTGAGAAACAAGGAGGCCACCGGCCGAATTGGGAAGTGGGGAGCCGAGCTTGCTCCTTTCTCCCTCACCTTCACGGGCCGCTCCGCCATTAAGTCGCAAGTCCTCCCTGACTTCGTGGCAGAGTGGACCCCGACCACCGAGGCGAACGGAGAGACTCCCCTGTAACATCCTGAGTTTTGGGGTGAAAAGTTTCTTTCTTAAAAATCATGCATGCATATGTCTCTTCTAGATCAGCCAAATCAGCTCCAGCTTTATTCTGTTCTAGCCCTAAAATCTACAAAATCTATCCTGTGACCCCAAGTCAAGATCTGACTTTCTAGATTTGATCTATCAGTTATCCTAAATCTAAAAGTCTTCAGAACCAAGATTCAATTCTATCTCTAATCTCCAGATTTATCAACTCTTTTCTGTTTTCGAAAACAGAATATCTTTTACCCGAAGTTTCAGAAATCCAGATTTAATCAAAATCTTAACCAAGTTCAGACCAGATTATTCTTGGATTATGATCAAGGGTACGCCAATACCTTAATCCAAAAAGTTGGCAGCCAAATTTTACCATCTATACCTTTTTCGCAGATCAGTCCTTTTCGAGATTTTCCAGAAGCCTAAAAAGGCAAAATGTTGCAAATCATCTCCAAATTCAAATTTGATTCAGGGAACACCTCCCAAATGCTTTTCAACACAAATTATTCTTTTATGAGTATCTCAAAATCAAACCCTAAATCCCAGAATTCGAGATCAATAAGATTCAGACTTATTTTACCCTAATCTACTCTGTTTTCAGTTCATATCAAAAATCATCCAAATGTCTCAAATTTTATCTTCTATCTGTGCCAAATCATCTGTTGAATCAAGTTTACCAGATCAGTGCAATCAATTTCAGATTTAACCTTCCAAATCTTCAGATTTATAATTCAGCCCGAAATCAAGAATTGGAAATTGCAAATCAGCCCCTAATTCGACCAGGCAGCTGCTGTGCACGACCAGAGATCGCCGTGGTTTCCTTGCGCCATGTTTGCTCGCCGCCAGCCAAGCCTCGCCAAAAAATTGTGACCGTGCATGCTTGTGCGCACGTGTCCGTGTCCTAGCCTTCGCCGTGGCAACGCCGTGGCAGCACCGACGACAGTATTTGCTCCTGTGCGCGACCAGCAACAAGCTTTTGTCAGCAACACCGCGCCACGTTGCTTACTTTGCCAGCCCTTGTCGCCACCGCTTGCTCCAGCACTGCTAAGTCCCAATGAATCGACATGGTGATCAGTTGCAGTCCTGTCGCCGTCGCAATCACCGTCCTTTACTGTGTCTTCACCGTTGTTGCACCTGCGCCCGGCAAATCAAATCACTGGCGCCAATTTATTGCTATTACTTCCTTGCAAACATCGCCCTCTGGTCTTTATAAGCAGCCATACTTTGTATCATTTCCTCTTCACCAGGACTTAACCCAAATTCCAAATCACCTTCACTGTAGTCATCTTCTCCGGCGAGTCCAGATTGAGGCCTCACAGTGCCAGCACACTGCATCAAACACCAAATTAATAGCACCAGAAGGTATAGCTCATCTCCCTCATCGTGCTGTACCATCTAATTGAGTTATCTTGCATCCTATCGCCGGTGATCGCCGGAAATCCCGATTGCCCTGTTCCGGCAATGCAGGCCGATTTACCCCGAATTGGCTTTCGATTCTGTGAAGTAAATTGATCAGTGAACTATTTGAAGCAAGCCTGTGCATCTAGATCTCCATATTGAGCTTCAATCAAAGCTTTCCCCAATTTTGAGTTTCTCCAGTCGCCGGCGATCGTCGCCAGGCCACACCGGCCATCCTCCGGTCAAATTGATGCTACCAGTAGCTTCCTCTTACCCTTCTATCACTCTCCAAGCTTGGAATTAAGTTCTTTCAGCCTGTATCAAAAACTCCCAAATTGTATGTCATCTTCTCTGGCACCGTTCACCGGAAAACCTATTCCTGGCCGTTTCAGCTTCATCAAATTTGTCCTTCAGGTGTGCCTCAGCCTCCTGAGCATTTTTTCATTATAGCCCGATCTCTGAAACTGTCTATATTTCAAGTTATAGCCATGCCAAGATTTTGTCCAGTGGCTTCACTGTGCCGTGTCGCCACCACACTTCTCCTTTGAATTTCATCACCCTCTAGCCATTTCCTGCCATAGATTCTGTTGAATGATTTGTTCCTGTTATCATTTCCTACCTCCCAGACAAAGTGGTGCATCATTTGGAGCCCTATATCAAAAGTTATGCCAAGCCCTAGTTTCTGGCCATGTCAAGATCAATGCCAGACTATGTCAGTCAGTGGCATTAGCCCTTTTCACTTCCTTCCAGATGTGCATTTTGAGCATAACTTTGTCCCTCAAGTTGTGATCTACAATTTCTTCTTCTATCACAACTTGATTTGAGCCCTTGAATTATATTTGTTGCTAAACCCTAATTTTTGACACTGTCCCAGTGCATGCCAGCCAATGGCATTGGCCTTGTTTACCCATTTCTGATTGTGCAATTTGAAAGCCACTTTGTCCACTGAATTTGTAGAGTTATGATCTACACTTTCTTCTACTGTCATAACTTGAGATAAGCTCTCTAGTTTTCGTTGAAGTTATGTCAGAGTCTTGATCCAAATGTCAATCTGCTGACATTCGCTGTTTTAGATCAAACCAACCACAAAACTGATGTTCTTATTGCAACCTTGATATCCTAAGAGCATCTAACATCCATTCTTAGCCAATGCCTTGAAACCCTAGAATCTCAACTCAATTCAGCTTGCAATCTCAATTATCTCCAGTATCATTCAATCATCCTTGTTAAGCATATCTGTATATAGATCATAAATCATATTAATATATAAGTAATTATTGTGTGTTTGTTTGTCGCCGAGCAGAACCAGAAACCAAGTTTGAGGACTTCGCTGTTGACCCGTCATCAACTGCTGTATCTTACGACGCGGAAGGCAAGTCATATTCTTGGTCATCTTGAACCTATATTTTAAATGTTGCTAAAATATAACCTTGAATATAGGTAATATTGCATGAGAAAGATTGGGAATGGTTGATTTATGAATTGGCAGTACTAGACTGGTTATCTATGAAATGTGAAATAAACAAGTTTTGAGCCATGAACTATTATATATGTATATACTTATATTCATGAAATAAAACCCCTAGCCGTGACCAGAAAATGGTATGGATGGTGGTAGCACTGGAGGTGCTAAGCTGCGAAGGAATGCAAGCACTGAAGGTGCAGGGTTGTGTATGGTCTGGTCACTGGCATATAAGGACTAGAACCTTGTGTTGTGCGTCTAGTGGCATGAACAACGTGCTAACCGCAAGCCTGGTATGGGACAGGCCTGAACAAGTACTTATGTGGATCGCACATAAAACCCCTGCATGAGTTGTGTTGTGATGATTGACATAAGGGACGGTTCCCACACTATCACGGAAGGTGATCTGATATTTGACCCAGCAATGGGAATATGAGTAAGGGTGGGGGTATAGCCCGCCACAACTGTGTTTCGCGAGAGATCCACAGGGTCAGGGGTGAATTGTGAGTGATACATAACAAAAGTTCTTGTTATTTCCACCTTGCTGCTCACAGTATGAAGTGAGTCAGGGGTCCAATCATTATGTTATGATAGGAAAGGTTTGAAAGTGGAATATCTTGGGGGTAAATTGGTACCTGTCTACAGAGTTAAAAACATATTCGAATACTCCGAGCTCCCGGGTTTATAGGAGTCTACTGCGGTGGATTAAATCCACGGGGTGTGATACAAATAATATTTTCTAAATAAAATGTGTTAAATCAAGATTACCCAAATGACATGTGTTGTCATGATAAGGAGTGCTACCGTGGGCTATCGTGTGTCGACGTGTCGCGGTAGTGCTATAATTTAGTGAACATGAATGATGATGTTATATTATGAAAGGTGCTGCCATGAGATGAGGTATGAAAGAAAAAGATTATTTTATAAACACCCATAATTCTTGACTAGTCTAGGTTCATATCATCACTACTATATGTATCTACTCTTACTTATGACTTGCTGAGTACGTAAGTGCTCACCCTTGCAACCTACAAATCAGTAGATGGAGCGTTCACTGACCAAGATGAAGGCGTGGAGAACCTTGTGGATCCAGAAGGAGGAGAGTCAGTCCCGTCATTGCCCTGATGTGTTGTTCTGCCGTCCACTTCTCTTTGTGGGTGGGTCACATATCTTCTGCTGTGTAGATGTTATTTTGCTAAACCATGTATGCCGCGAAGGCATTGTAATCTTCTTATGTAATATCAAGGCCAGCAAGCCACACTGCTTAAATAGTTTGTAAGTTATTCTGTTGCAATGTGAATATACTCCTGTGCTTGACTTATCCTGGGAAGTCAAGGGTATGTGTATGCTATGCATATATGGGACTAGCTGCAGCGAGCTAGGTCTCTACAGGAGTAGTCGTGGTCCCAGTTTCGGTGCGCGACATCCCCTCACCCCCCCCCCCCCCGGTGCCAGGACCACTGGACACTCATGTTCGATGGCTCCTTATGCCTCGCTGGGGCCGGCGCGGGGGTGGTTCTCCGGAGTCCCGAGGGGAAGACGCTGGAGTATGCTGCCAGGCTCGAATTCCCGGCTACGAACAATGTTGCCGAGTATGAGGCCTTGCTCCTGGGATTGTGCCTCGCGCCCTCCTTAGGAATCCGCCACCTCCTGGTGAAAGGAGATTCCTAGCTTGTGGTCAACCAAATGGACAAGTCCTACTGGTGCCATGACGTGAACCTGAGTCTTTACTTGGGGGAGGTGCAGAAGATGGAAAAACACTTCGAAGGCTTGGAGGCCCGACACATCCCCCGACGGGATAACGACCGGGCCGATGCCTTAGCTCAGGCAGCCAGCGCCCGAGAATCTCTCCCCAAGGGCGCTTTTCTGGAAATCATCACGAAGCCCTCGACAACCCTTCCGGACGCGAACCCTGGGGTTTGCGTCCAGGAGATTTCCGAGATCACTCGGACCGCATCATAGATGGATCCCCTCATCTGCTGCATAAGGGACGAGGGGGAACCTTCCGGCAATGCCGAAGTGATTTCATTAGCTTGTCTCAGTAAATTCAACAAGCAGGTTAGCAAAGACAGAAGACAAAATCTAGAGTTTTTGATCGGGTTTTGAGCAAAACAAAAACAGGGTAATTAGAATTTGGATTTTGTCGAGGCTGAAATCTGAGATCTAGGATGAGATTTTGAGATTCTCTCAGAAGAAGATTTTGTTCAGAATAACAATTGGGAGACATTCCCTGGATCAGATCAAGATTTGGGGCTGGTTTGTGGCTTTTAGCCTTTTCAAGCTTTTGGAAAATCTGAAAAGGATCAATTTGTAATACTTTTGGACTGCATTCTGAAAATGGTTTAAATGGTGGAGTTCTACTGCCAAATTTTTAAATTAAGGTAGTGGCATACTCTGGATCATAATTCTGAGACAACTGATCTAGATCAGGTCAAAACTTGGGGATTCTCTAGGGTTTAATCTGAGATGGGGTCGAGACATACGAGGAATCTAGTGGAGATGCACTGACTGGCTACTAAAGGGGTAGCAAAATCTGGGGCATTACAAGGGGCGTGTTGACAGGACTGAGGTTCCCACTAGGATCTGAACCTATATAAATCCACCGTGTCATTCTCTGTGATTGTCCAACGTGGGGTGACCCGTCGCACGATCGACTCACGTTGTCGTACTTGTGTTTCACGTCATCAAACTTGTTGTGGGGTTCGTAACACCATGACAGTTGGCACCGACCAAGGGGACTTGTGATGATTTGTCATGGCTCCCCGAGAAGAACGAGGAACCTATCCTCCCTTTCCAATGACGATGGTCCTAGCGACCCCGCACCGCCTACGCAAGGGGCCACCTTCATAGCGCCCCCTCCCGAGGACCCTCGAGGGGAAGTGCCGCTCCCTTCTCCCACCACTCCCGGAGGGAGCCTCGCTCCTCCAAGCCAGTCGATCGCGACCACGTTAGTGGGGCCAAGTGCCTCCCACGTGACGTTGACAACCATGGGGACCCTATACTCGGGGCACTAGTGGAAGGCCAGTTGCGTGCCCAACGCACCCTCGAAGAGTTGTTATGTATCTTGGCGCGGCCTTCGGTTCCCTCGTGCCCTCCGTTCCCATTCATGGTGGAACAGTCCCCATTCCTAATGGGACACGCACCGGGAACCTTCCCGGTGCTTCAGACTTTCCTGGCGCCGGTGGCTGTCCCTGTGCCAGGAACCTTCCCCGCACCTGGAACCATCCCCACGCAAGAGACTTTTGCTGAATCGGTGACTGTCCCCGTGCCAGGAACCCTCCTCGCGCCGATGATCGTCCCCACGCCGAAAACCTCCCCCACACCGGTGCCCAACGCGCATCAGCTCCCTCCTCTAGGGCTGCCTCTTCGGGCTCCCCAGGCTAATCAGACCTACTTCACCTGGGAGGAGGTGGACTGAATGTGCACTATGAAGTCTGGGGGGTTCCCTCCCGTAGCCGCTCGGAACCACTCTTGAAGCCTGACATTCACCCCGGCCGCAAGGAGCCTTGCGTTCTGGTGGACAAGGGGAAGAGGCCAGTCAACGAGGCCATGGCCACCTCTGGGGGGCACCTCGAGGTGCAAGAAGTCAATTCCACCAACCCCGAGGAGAAGAGGCATTACCAGAGGGCGGACGGCCCCTTAGGAGCTCTCCCCAATTCGAACAATGAGTGCGCCTCCCCAATCAAGGGGGACAGCGACTGGGAGTCCCCCCAGGAGGTGGAAGGAGCCAACCAGCCCCTGCGCCGTCGTCTTTGGTGCATTCGATGGCCGCAACCGTATCTCCCGCCACACATTGAATACTACAATGGGGAAGCCCTAGAGGAGGGAGTGGCCTCCTACCTAGAGAAACATGGGGAGAGGACGAGGCCTCTTACCTGAAGAACCGTCCAAGGAAGGTGTGGCCTCTTGCTCGAAGAACCATTCGGAGAGGGATGTGGCCTCTTACCCGGAGAATCATCAGGAGAGGGACAGACCCTTACCCGGACAAACATCCAAAGAGGGTGTGGCCTCCTACTTAGAGAAACATCCGAAGAGGATGTGCCCTCACCTAGAAAAACATCCAGAGAAGGTGTGGCCTCCTACTTGGAGAAGCATCCGAAGAGGACGAGGCCTCTTACCTAGAGAACCATCTGGGGAAGGCGCGGCCTCTTACCCGGAGAACCATCCGGGGAAGACATGGCCTCTTACCCGAAGAAACATCTGGAGAGGACGGGAGCTCTTACCCAGAGAACTGTTCGGGGAAGGCGTGACCTCTTACCCAGAGAATCATCCAGGGGATGCGTGGCATCTTACCCGGAGAACCATCCGGCGAGGGACGGGCCGTCACTCGGAGAAACATCTGGAAAAGGCATGGCCTCTTACCCAGAGAACCGTTCGGGGAAGGCGTGGCCTCTTACTCGGAGGACCATCTGGAGAGAGACTTCAACATGTCCCCCAACATACGTATTTTGATTGTACACAAACATTAACGAGTTTATAAATTCAATAAAATTTTCTAAAAAAAGTTCAAGAAAATAAAAATAAAAAATAACTAAAATATTCTTACTCATAAATACCACTAAAATGATAAAGTATGATAGTGGAGGATTTAATCATATATAATAGAGAAATAAAAAATAATTAAAAATATAATAAAGAAGACAAAAAAATTTACATATAAATTTTATATTTTATAATAAAATTAAACAAAATATATACTTTATATTTTATATATACAAGAACGAAACACAAAGTACCATTACTTATGTCCACTTTCTATTCACACAGTTATCAAAGCAGCAGAAGGGTGTGTAGAATGTCCTACACATATATCAACATCTGTGCAACCAGACAACACAACCCCAAATGAAGTTCCTTGTGCATTAAGCAAAGCAAGAAAGCATGTTGCAATTAGGTTTCTACAATACACACACTAAAGTTCATCTCTAATTCAAAATTGTGTAGTGTGACTGTGTGAGGTTATTTAAAAATATGGAGGGAAATACATGGAACTTCGATCATATAGTGCTTTATAATGTGATATTTTTGTAGCTGATCACTTACACAAGAGCTATGTATAGTTTGACATATATCTTATGTATAATAAATTGCAATTTAAGTTTATCCATCAGTTAAATGAGACAAATATATGTGATATGAATGGCGGGCTACAGTAGTCTCTACAATTACATAATAGTGCCACTTAACAAACCCTTTTTTTAATGAATGCATGGTTAATAACTAAAGGCCTAATGATTAAATAAAAAAAGAAACACTAAAGGCCTAAAAGAGCAAAGGGTGTGACTGCGTGAGCATCTGGGGATCAATTAGTGATTAAATGAAAAGATGAGCGGAAAACGTGACGATTACTTAATTAAAGTCACTGCTTATTATTGTCGTCCTCCCTCTTTAGCACTATTAATTTTGAAAGTGTGGACCTTTTTCTAAAGTAAAGGTCATCTGCTTATTCTTGGTGCTGTTGCATCCTTTTAATTAGGGAGATATTTCTTTTACAGATTTTTATAATCCCAACTTCCAACATCATCTTAATCAATTTTTTTTAACAGATCAAATAGAGAAAAAGCCATGAACCTACAAATCCATATACTATCGTGAATTGGCAAAAAAAAAGTCATATAAGAAACTTTGTTGTTTAGTAAAGAATGACATTTTGGCGCCGTTTGGTATTGCAATGCGATTTTGTGCTACTATAGTTTTGTGGTAGTTATGAAAGATTTTGCCATATCAATTAAACTGTTATTGTTAGTTTAATAGTTATCAAATGACCGTATTCAGAAATCTAAATGTCAAACAAAATTTGGGAAATGCACCGGATACCAAACGTGCGGAGCCCTAATTTTATCAGGGGAATACTATTTTTAAGAGAGCTTCCTACAATTGCACAATATTATTCTTGTTTATAAGCTCACTTTACATTTTCTCTCCTTTCTCACCTCCAATACCATAGTATTTGTCGTGGTATTAAGATCCTATGGCAGGTTTTTCTTATGTAGAACACAAGGACAACGACACGGGTTGATTGTGTGACGGGTCACCATGCATCGGGCAATCACACAGAAGTGACACGAGCAATTTACACAAGTTCAGGCTCCAATGGGAGTCCAATTTTTGTCGACGTGCTCTCGATGTAAGTCGGCTGGGAAGGCTATCTCACAGGGAGAGAGCTCCTAAGCGCGCCTATTGACTAGTGAGTGTATTGATTGCAAATGAAGTGAGTTACAAAATGGGTGTGTACAAGATATATATATATATATATATATATATATATATATATATATATATATATATACACCCTAAAAGATATAAAAGGACTAAACTACCCTAACTTCGATCCTTGGATCAAGGGCGAGATGGTCCTTTCGCTGGCCGCAACACACGGATCTTCGACATATGTCCTTCTCGATCCTTGTGCCACCTTTTGAAGTAACACCACTTGAAGGCCTAGGTGTCACCCAGAGGGCTGAGAATCTCACGGGGGGTTACAGCCCAGGGGCCTAGAGGTCCTTCCCATGGAGCCGAGGTCCAGATTATGTGACTGGATATCGCCCCCAATAGTAGCCCCTCGTGCACCCAGGGACATGTGGACCACGTGGTGGCTCTGGAGGGTACGCTTTAAATTACTTCGGGAGCGAGGTCGCTTGCTTCGTGTCGAATCTCCCAAGGGAAGTCTCTTGGCCTAGGGAGTTTTGCACCCTCCCCAAGATAACACCTCCTCGGTGGTGCCTCCTAGAGAGATCAATGGTTCGTCTTCCCAAGAGATGCTTCAACTCCCGCACGATGTTTTGATTTTGACGGTTGAGATCTCCCCGGAGGACACGTGGAGACCATCTGTTGCATCTCGTGTGTTTATAAATAAGGGGGCTCGATGTCAGGGAGGTTCACTCCGAACTCTCAAACCTAACGCCTCTCTTGGTAACCGTAGAGCTCTCCCGGAGACTTTAGAACTCCCCTGGAAACCTAAGCCTTTACGCAAGGTTCGAATCCTTTACGCATTCGACCTACGACCTGAAGTATTCGATCTGAAGGACCCGAAGATCCTCCCGGATCAGCTGGTCATGATCCGGACGCGACATCAATTCTTCTTCCGCTGTTGCGTTGTTGCATCCGCGTGTCTAGTGGTAAACTTCTGATCTATGATCTACTGCTTGCAAGGTTCTTGGGATTTCGGGTAAATTTTTAAAATTGTCACTAGAGTAGCAACCCATTCTCCAACATTGAGTGCCCTTTGGACCTTGAGGGTCCACTACAACCCCTCAAGGCCACACAAGATCTTGAAGAAGTGGAGATTATGCTCCCCCAACCGCGAGATGAAGCGGCTTAATGCCGTTAGGTGGTCAACTAACCGTTGCACGTCTTTGATGGAGCGCAGCAAGAGCATGTCCAGGAGAGCCCAGATCTTCTCCAAGTTAGCCTCAATACCGCGCTGGGAAACAAGTAAACCCAAGAGCTTCTTGCCGTGAATGGTGAAAGTGCACTTTTCTGGGTTAAGTTTTTACTCGTATCTACGAAGCTTGCGGAAGGTCTCTACCAAGTGTTCGATGTGAGCCGTGGCAATGAGGCTCTTGACGACCATGTCATCGACGTAGACTCTGGTGTTGTGACTGATCTGATCCTTCAGGTTAGACTTACGAGATGCTGGAAAGTCGCCCCAGCATTCTTGAGCCCGAAGCGCATATGAAGGTAGAAGAAAGTACTGAGGGTAGTTATGAAACTCGTCGTTTCCTAGTCCTCCGTAGCCATCTGGACCTGGTGATTGCCTTAATAGGTGTCCAGAAAGCTCATCAGTTCTCATCTCGCGGTTGAATCGACCAATTGGTCGATTCACGGGAGTGGGAAGCTATCCTTTGTGCAAGCCTTTTATAGGCCGGTGAAGTCCATGCACATTCGCCACTTGTCATTGGCCTTCTTGATGGGGTTAGCCGGCCATTCATGGTGTCAAACATCCCAAACGAACTCCACCTCTTGGAGTCTTGAAATTTCAATCTTCACATTCTACGGAGAGCTTCCTTAGCTTTTGTTTCACCGGGGGTTGGCCAGGTGCCATCGCGAGCTTATGCTCGATTACATCCCGAGGGATGAGGATAAGACTCTCCATAAATTCCATGGGGAGGCCAGCTCCGATCCTCGCTGTCTTCTCCTCATCCTTGGGGAAGAGCTGGACTTTACGAAGGTCCCCCTCCAAGTGCACCTTCGGGAGGAACTTCTCGAGGAGAGGAATCGATGCCTTGGGACAAAGCCCTGCAAGGGGCCGGTCATAGGCTGTAGCAGTTTTTCGTCAACTTGCATCTTCTTGAACGCCTTTAAGTAAAGGACGTCCGCAGAACTCCCACCATCTACGAGGATGCGGGCTAGTCGACAGTTATAGATGGTGGTGGACACGATGAGGGCATTATCATGCGATAAGCAAACCCCGCCTGCGTCCTCCACGGTGAATGTGATGGGGCCGTCTGACCACTTTGGTGGTTGGGACGAGTTGAGGACCCCCACAGTCCTGACCTCCTGCGCATATTTACATTGGTGCTTTAAGTCTCACCCGAAGGAGGATCCATCAGGATGTCATTAACGTGTCTGTAGGAGGTTTGGAAGGAAAGCTTCGCATTAGAGCTTTCCCCCCTTGCCTTCGCTCCTCCTGCCTTCTGGCGAGAGCTGGAAGAGCCGTGAGAGCCGTCAGAGAGGATAGAGAGGCAAGATGTACCCCCCTGCCAAGGCTACTCGAGGTAGGCTGCGAAGTTCTCAAGGAAAGCCATATACTCTTAAGTAGCGTGGGAAGTAGAATGGTGGAAGGTGCATCACAGGGTGGCTTCGGCCTCCTTGCTCTCTGGCTTGGGGCTGGCCTTAGCACCGAGAGGACTGACCTCCCCCGCTACCCTTAGGCTTGAAGGAGTGAGCGGAATGGTCGGAGCTACAGGAGCCGCCTCCACCTTTGAGGACAAAGATGTCCCGAGGCCTTGGCTCATCGTGCGCCCCCCCCCCCCCCCCCCGAGGCACTTGTTGGGCAACTCCCTCTTAATTTCTCGCTCCAAGGGAGCTGTTACCCCGCAATTGTTTTTCCAGAGGTCGTCTTTTTCCACCCTAACATAATTTCATTGAGACACTTGTTGAAGAGCTTGTCGACTATGGTAGGGAAATTTTGGGAGAGTCTTCGGTGAAGCTCCTCGGGGAGGATCCTACTCTTGCATGCCTCAATAACGATAGAGTCGAGGAAGTGCGCCACCTTGCTCTTCACTTGTGTTGGGGAGGAATATAATGCATGCCAGATACTAGGGAAACCCTTGCTTGTGTCGGGGCCTTCGATGCCCAGGGCATAGATGTCAGAGCCTGGCATGTTGCTTGTGGCGGAACCAGAAACGGAGCCAGAAAGGCTCTCATCGGGGGTCCCACCATGAATGGAGGTCGCATGCCCATGTACGGGAACGGTAGAGGGTACATGGATGCCGGAGGGTGTGCCAAGGTGCACAAAAACTCCTCAAACATATGCTGCACGAGGGCCTAACCCTCTACCAAGCTCTTAGGACAGGTCCCCAATGGCCAACGGGGTTGCACCAAAGGAGATCGATCCTCCGGGCTCAACCACGCTTACCTGACCTAGGGGGAGAGTGGTTGTGTGAGGTGGGCTCCTGGGAGACTTGGGGGTGTAACGCCCCAATCAGGAGCAGTAGGGGTGATAGGTGTCACGTCTCCCAAAGAGCTCTCAAGGTGAGGTGCTATGGCGACAGCCCCTGACCCAGAGCGCGCCTAGTCATGGGGGCCATTGCTGTGAAAGATTGAGGACAAGTTCCTTTTCGCTCAAAGACAGCAAACGTCTTTAGGTCGACATTCGGTTCAAGGCATCGACATAGGGTCGACGGATGATAAAAGGGTTATCTCAACTTGTGGCAGTAGAATAAAATGTAGAGCACAACTCCACAAGTCTAAGGGATAAAGTTATTTTCAATTTGCACAACTGGAAAGAGGTGAAAAGAGCTAATGCCACTGGCTGACATGCTCTGACATAGGGCTGACAATGTCAAAATCTAGTGTTTAAGCATAAAATGCATTTCAATGGCTCAAATAAAGTTGTGATAGAAGAAGAAATTGTAGATCACAACTTCAGGAATCTAAGAGACAAGGTCATGCTCAAGATGCACATCTGGAAGGAAGTGAAAAGGGCTAATGCCACTGACTGACATAGTCTGGCATTGAACTGACAAGGCCAGAAACTAGGGCTTGCCATAACTTTTGATCTAGGGCTCCAAATGATGCATCACTTTATCTGGGAGGTAGGTTTTGATAACAGGAACAATTTAGTCAACAGGATCCAAGGCTGAAAATGGCTGGACAGCAAGAAATCCGGTGATGAACTGCAGTGAACTTACTGCACAGGATCAGTTCTGGACAAATTTTTGGCAAAGCTATATCTTTCGATCTAGGCCGATCTAGGTGTCGGCTAGAAGAAAAAAATACTCAGGAGGGTGAAAAACATCTAAATGGCAAAGTTTCTGGGGCTGGATCGGCTGGATCTGTAAGATACTGACTGGAGAAAGATGAACTCAAATCTGATTTGGGCATTTCTGATCTAAAGTGATTGAGCTTAAATCCTTGCTTGCATATGGTCCTTAGGGTACTAGAAATGCACTGGTGAAGTTGGATTAACAGGTTACTCAACAGAGAAGCTTAATCAGCAAGCACAGTGAACATGCAAAGTTGCAATTTGGGGTTTTTCATATTTTGGCAGATCTGTCGATTTTGCTTGCTTAGGGATGTTAAACAAGGTCTAATGAGCATATTTGATCACTAGCTTGAAGGTTGAATCGATCTGGTTGAGGATTAATTGCTCGCCGGAGCTACGGGAGTAAAACTGAAATCACCGGCGACTGAAGACATTTAAACTAAATTCCAAGTTTGAGAAGTATGAGGGAGATGAGATAAGCTCACTGGGGTGTTGGATTGAAGAAGTAGGCAGTGGAGAAGCTTGGCACCGCGTGCTCCCTCTTTGCTGCTCACCGAAGGAGAAGAAGGCATAGTGATCTTGCTGGTTTTCTGGTGTTTTTGCTGTGTGATGAAATTGGCTAAGTCCCAGGGGGTATAAATAGGCAAGCTGGAGTTTCTTCAACGGCTGGATGTGCACGGGGAGTTGAAGCGGCCGAAGTGACGGGAAAGCGACCGGGCGGTCAAGACAGGCGGCGAAACGACGTGCTACAGTGGCTCTGCTGGCTTGCAGACTGGCGCGCGCAGTCCTGGCTGATACAATGGCGAACTGATGGTTTCTTCTAGCATGCTTGCAACGTGGCGCAACTGTGCTGTTCTTGTCGGGCGCGCGCGGGAGAACGAAGACAACGCTGGCGCGGCGCGGTTGCTCCACGGTGGCGAACCAGGTGCACACGCATGGCAACGAAACAACGGCCAAGGTGGCAGTGCTGGTGATCAACGGCTAGGAGTGCTCGGGGAGCTGTAGTCGGCTGGTGCTGGTTGTGGCGTGCAACGGGAAGAAACAGCTGGTCATGATCCACGTTGGAGAAGATCTACAGTGGCCAACATCGAGCACACACGTGGCAGCAGGTGAGGTGGAGCGGGTACTGTAGCTGCAGATTGAAGCAAAACAGCAGCGGTGCCGAGGTCGAAGCTCCCGTGCTCGTGCGCTGGTTCCAGGTCGTGGTCGAATGCAACAGGTGCGGTCGAAAACCGCAGAGCTGCTCGAAACTGAAGCCTGGTCGATGGAAACAGCACTGATCGAGCACAGCAGCGTTTCTGGTCAAAAACGGCTAAGTCCTCTGTTCGAATTGGACTGAGTTGCAATTTCAGATTTTGAGTTTTGGACTAATCTGTAAATCTGGAGATTTGGAAGGTTTAGACTGAAATTAATTTCACTGATCTGGCAGATTATATTCAACAAGATATTTGGCAAAGATAATTGATAAAATCTGGCACATTTGAATAGTTTTTGATACAAACTGAAAATAGGGTATTTTAGGGTAATTGAAATCTGAGTTTCAATTGATTTCGAATTCTGGTATTTAGGATGAGATTTTGAAATCTGGGCAGAAGAGAAAATTGTGTCAAATAGCATTTAGAAAAGATTTGCTGAAGAAATTCTGAATTTGGAGTTAATCTGGAGATTTTAGCCTTTTTGGGTTTCCAGATATCAGATAAAGGACTAATTTGCGATAACTATGGACTGATTTGTGAAAAGAGTCTAGATGATGAAATCTGGCTGCCAACTTTCTGGATTAAGGTATTGGCGTACCCTTGATCATAATCCAAGAGTAACCTGGTCTAAACTTGGTCAATATTTTGATTAAATTTGAATTTCTGAAACTTAGGGTATTTGGGTAATATAAAATATTTCTGTTTTCGAAAATAGAAAGGAGTTGATAAATCTGGAAGTTAGAGATAGAATTGAATCTAGGTTCTGAAGGCTTTTAAGTTCAGAGTAACTGATAGCTCACATCTGAACAATCTGATCTTGATTTGGGGTCACAGGCTAGATTTGGAGATTTTTGGGCTTGAGATAGATACGGATCTGGCTACTACTACAGATACATGCATGCATGATATTTATGAAAAAGGAAGTTTTCACCCATAACTCAGGGTGTTACACGAAATTCCAAAGAATTCTCCCCGGGAGAAAACCTGCCGGGCACCGTGAAAACGGGGAATCGGGTTTTCAGGAAGCCCAATGTCTCGGCTGTTGGGGGAAATTTTCCGGGAGAGAACCCCCGATCACCGTGAAAACGGAGAGTCGGGAATAATGTCTCCTGAGAAAACATCCAAGAAAATCCAAGAAATCTTCGAGGATAATTTTTCTAGGAGACATCCCTCCGATCGCCATGAAGACGGGGAGCCGGGAACAAAGTCTCCAAGAAAAAATATCTGAGAATTCCGTCTCTGAGGAGACAATCGACTCCCGGAGGAGGATGTGCCCGATGATGGGTCTGAGTGTTTGGGTAGGGGAGTAGTCTCCCAAAGTGACTCGTTACCACGGTCCTTGAGGACCGGGTTGCCGCTTACACCCTCAGTCTACGAAGGGTGATCGTAAGCTGCCATACGGGAGTGGGACTCCCGTTGTAGGGATTTGTTGGGTCGTGATAACCCACTTCCTCATGGGGAGGGCATCCTCGTTGAGAGGGCAACCTCACGGGGAGGGCATCGCCGTGGGGGGCGGTAATGTAAAAACCTGCATTGAGATAGAGGTGAAGAAAAAATCCAGTTGTATTGACAATGAACCAAAATACAACGCCTCCCCCCGCGAAGTCGCGATGGGGGAGGGAATGGTGATTACAATGTCCCCCCTCCCCCTCCGGCGTAAGCGCTCTAGGGGAGGGGACGAACCCATAGGCTAGACGTAAAACTTGCGAAGTAAACGCAAGTTCCACGTGTGCTTCAGCTCCTGCTCTTGAAGGTTGGAGAGCTTGTAAGCCCCCAAGCCCAGGACCGCCGAGATCCTGTAGGGGCCCTCCCACTTGGGGAAGAGCTTGCCCTGGGCTTGGGGGTCCGTGACGAGCTTGAGGACAAGGTCCCCATGGCGAAAAACCCTCTCGCGCACGCGCTAGTTGTATGCGCTGCCATTTCGCGCTCGTAGATGGCGTGGCGGAGGAGCGATCGGTCGCGTTCCTCCTCCACGAGATCGACCTCCAGTCGTTGATTTGCCTCGTTGGCTTGGTACGCCGCGGTCGTAGCTCCATCTAGGAGCTCGACTCGCAGCGACCGAAAGTCAATCTCCAGGGGGAGGACTGCCTCAGCCCCGTATACCAGGGAAAAGGGAGTATGTCCCATCGCCCGACTTGGAGTTGTGTGCATGGAGCAGAGGATGCTAGGGAGCTCCTCTGCCCATGCACCCCGCTTGGAAGCGGATTGCTCGAGTCGTCGGCGTAACCCTTACAGGATTACGCCGTTGACCCTTTCAACGGCCCCGTTGCTCTGGGGATGGGCCACTGAAGCGAAGTGGATGGTGAGCCCAAGGCCTTCACAGAATTCCCGGAAATACGCCGAGTCGAATTGGGTCCCATTATCGACAGTGATCTCCCGGGGGACGCCAAAACGACAAACGACGTTTTTCCAGAAAAACCGCTGCACCGCCCGAGACGTGATGCTGGCCAAAGGTTCAGCCTCTACCCACTTACTAAAGTAGTCGACCGCGATCACAGCATACTTGTAGCCCCCGGGCGCTGGGGGGAACGGGCTTAGGTGGTCCATCCCCCAGCGCGCGAAGGGCCAAGTGATAGGGATAGTCTGTAGTGCTACGAGGGGGAGGTTCGAACCCTTGGCCATCTTCTGGCAAGCCTCGCACGCGGAGACAAGGTCTTGCGCGTCGCGCATTACCGTGGGCCAGAAAAAGCCTTGGCGAAGAGCCTTGGCCGCGATGGCGCGCGGGGCTAGATGAGACCCACAGCTCCCCGCGTGGATGTCTTCGAGAAGCCGGAGTCCCTCCGGCCGTGGGAGGCAACGGAGGAGGGCGGAAGCCCCCTGCTCTTAGAGCTTCCCCTCCAACAGGAGGTATGCCCGGGCTTTGGCCCGGAGGCGCTTAGCCTCGGTCTCATTGGGAGGGTTCCCCTCCCTCTTGATGAAGGAGATAAGGGAGTCCATCCAAGACAGAGTCCGGGTGATCTCGGTGACTTCCGGGACGCGGGGCTCGTCGCCCGCGTCTGGGGAGGTCGCCGAGGGCTTCGCGATAATCTCCAGGAAGGCCCCTTTGGGGAGCGGTTCCCGGGCGCTGGCTGCCCGGGCTAGGGCATCGGCCCGATCGTTGTCCCTTCGTGGGATGTGCCGGGCCTCGAGGCCGTCGAAGTGCTTCTCCATCTTGCGCACCTCCTGCAAGTAAAGGCTCAAGTTTGCGTCATGGCACAAGTAAGACTTGTCCATTTGGCAAACTACGAGGTGGGAGTCTCCTTTAACTAGGAGGCGTCGGATTCCCAGGGAGCGCGCGAGGAGCAGCCCGAAGAGCAAAGCCTCGTATTCAGCGACGTTGTTCGTGGCGGGGAACTTGAGCCGCACCGCGTACTCAAGTTCCCTGCCCTCGGGGCTCCAGAGGACTACTCCTGCACCAGCCCCGGCGAGACATAGGGAGCCATCGAACATGAGTGTCCAATGGTCGCTGCGTCGGGGCGGCGCGGGGAGGTCTTCGTCCCTGGGCCCGGAGGCTAGAGTCCACCCCGCCACGAAGTCGGCAAGGACCTGTGACTTGATGGCGGAGCACCCCGTGAGGGAAAGGGAAAAGCGAGCGAACTCGGCCCCCCACTTCCCGATCCGGCCGGTGGGCTCTTTGTTTCGGAGCACCTTCCCCAAGGGGAGGGATGACGGGATGGTGATGGGGTGCCCCAGGAAGTAGTGACGAAGCTTCCGGGACGCCATCAAGAGGGCGAAGCAGATCTTCTCCATCTCTGTGTACCGAGTTTTGGCCCCTTGGAGGGCTTCACTCACGTAGTACATGGGACGCTGCTGCCCATCTTGCTCCTTTACCAATACCGCGCTTACGGCGACCGTGGTAGCGGCAAGGTAGAGGGGCAAGGGCTCTTTCGGAGAAGGGCTCACGAGCATTGGGGGGCTCGTGAGGTACTTCTTCACGTCGTCGAAGGCCTCCTGGGCCTCGGGGGTCCAACGGAACCCCTCGAGCCCTCGGAGGATCTTAAAGAATTGGAGGCCGCGTTCCCCTGACCGCGAGACAAAGCGACTCAGCGCGGCCAGACGGCCGGTGAGTCGCTGAATGTCTTTGACCGTGCGTGGGGGGGGCATGTCCAAGAATGCCCGGATCTTCTCGGGGTTTGCCTCTATGCCCCGTTGGGACATGAGGAAGCCCAGGAGCTTGCCCCCGCGCACGCCGAAGGCGTACTTCTCCGGGTTGAGCTTCAACCCGTATGCGCGGAGGTTGCAGAAGGTCTCTGCCAAATTGTCGACGTGAGCTACCACGCGGGGGCTTTTGACGACCGCGTCGTCGACGTAGACTTCGACGTTGCGACCGATCTGGTCCTTGAAGACCAGTGTCATGAGCCGCTGGAAGGTCGCTCCAGCGTTGTTCAGTCCGAAGGGCATATGGAAGTAGCAGAAGGTTCCGAGGGGAGTTATGAAACTCGTCTTTTCCTCGTCCCCTTCCGCCATCC
This sequence comes from Pharus latifolius, assembly GCA_019359835.1. Classification (NCBI taxonomy): domain Eukaryota; kingdom Viridiplantae; phylum Streptophyta; class Magnoliopsida; order Poales; family Poaceae; genus Pharus; species Pharus latifolius. The sequence goes on from CM033324.1 coordinate 83,066,561, forward strand.
GGACTTAGTGATAGCCCGAGTACGCGTCCAGGAAGCTCATCAACCCGCACCCCGCGGTAGAGTCGACCAATTGGTCAATTCGCGGGAGCAGGAAGTTGTCCTTGGGGCAAGCGCAGTTGAGGTCGATGAAGTCCACGCACATCCGCCACTTGCCGTTCGACTTCTTCACGAGGACGGGGTTCGCGAGCCACTCGGGGTGCAAGACCTCCCGAATGAACGCCGCGTCTCAGAGTTGGGCAATCTCTACCTTAATCGCCTCGTGGCATTCAAGGGAGAGTTTCCTCAGCTTCTGCTTAATTGTGGGGTGACCGGGGGTCGCCGCGAGCTTGTGCTCGATGACATCCCGGGTGACGCCCCGCATGTCGGAGGGCTTCTACGTGAAAACGTTGGAGTTTTCGTGCAGGAAAGCCGCGAGTTGCTCCGCATGCTCCTCGGGGAGCTCCGCCCAGATTTCGATGGTTTGTCCCCATCGTCCGGGGACAGTGGGATCTTCCAGAGGCCCCCTTCCGGACACAGCTTGGGGAGGGCCTCCCGGAAGGTACCACGGCGACATCTGACTCCGGGGGAGAGGCCTCCCCCCCGGGTCCTTGATGATGTTGACGCTCCCGATCGTTGCAGCGGCGCGCTCGTATAGAGCGCGGGCCACGTCTTGGTCTCCCCGGGTGGTGATGACGCCGTGAGGCCTGGGGATCTTCACGCAGAGGTAGTTCTGGTGGATCGCGGCTCCTAGGCGGTTGATCGTGGTCCTCCCCATAATCGCGTTGTAGGAGGAGGGGAGGTCCACCACGTCAAACCGGACCATCTCAGTCCGGTAGTTCTCCGGGGTGCCGAACGTCATGGGGGGATCCACCTTCCCCACGGGGTGGATCGCCTTCCCCGAGACGAATCCTTGCAAAGGCCCTGCTACGGACTGCAAGAGCTTCTCATCCACCTGCATCTCCCTGAAGGCTTTCAGGTAGAGGACATCGGCGAAGCTCCCGCCATCCACGAGGATGCGGGCCAGGTGGCAGTTGTAGATGGTGGCAGAGACGATGAGCGCGTCGTCGTAGGGGAAGCGAACCCGACGCGCGTCTTCCGCCGTAAAGGTGAGGGGGACGTCCGACCACTTGGGTGGCGGAGACATATGTAGCACCCCCACCACCTTTACTTCGCGCGCGTACTCCTTGCACTGGCGCTTAGTCCCGCCCGGAAGTGGACCCTCCCGTGATGACGTTGACACGCCTTTGAGAGGTTTGGAAGGGGAGAGTTTCTGATGGCTCCCCCTCCTGTGTTCATCCCTGTTGTCCCCCCGCGGGAGCAGCAAGGGCCAGTAAGGCCGGCTGAGGGGGCAAGGAGGCCGGAGTCCCCCCCTGCCCATGCTGGTCGAGGAACATGGCGAACTACTGCAACAGTTGGTGGCATTCCCGGGTGGCATGGGTACTGGACCTGTGGAAGGTGCACCATGGTCCTTCCTTGCTTCCCCCAGCGGGGGCGTCCCGACCGCGGGACGACTGTCCTCCCCCACGGCCTTTCGGCTTGGGGAAGGGGCGATTGCCCCTCGGGGCATCGCGCGAGCCACCTCCGCCCTCGAGGACAATAGTGTCCCGAGGCTATGGCTCGTTATGACCCCACTGCTTGGGACGTTTGAGGGGGTCCCTAGCCCCCCGGTCAGCGGGGGTGGGAGCCCCCTGGTTTTTCTTCCAGAGGTCGTCCTCCTACGCCCGAGCGTACTTCTCAAATACGTTGAAGAGCTCATCGGCAGAGGAGGGGCAGCTTTGGGAGGGCCTCCGGTGGAGCTCTCCCTGGAGAATCCCGCTCTTGCACGCCTCGATGACCGTGGAGTTGGGGACGTGAGCCACTTTGCTCTTGACTTGAGCGAAGCGCTTGAAGAAGCTACGGATGGTCTCCCCCGTCCTCTGTCGGACGGTGTACAGCTGCGAAGAATCCAAGGGACGCACGGAGTTCCCCTGGAAGTTTGCGCAGAACTCGCGCTTGAGCTACCCGAAGGACTTGATGGAGCTAGCCTTCAAGTTGTAGAACCATGAACGGGCGATCCCGGTGAGGTTGAGGGGGAAGACGTTGCAGTGCACCGTCTCGTCTCCCCCAGCCGCCGAGATGGCTGTGGAATACACCTGCACAAAGTCATAGGGGTCGGCCTCACCATTGTAGTGCTCGATGTGCAGCGGGCGGTAAGGCCGAGGCCGTCGAATGCACCGGAGTTTGCGGCATAGTGGCTGATTAGCCCTCTGCACTTCTCAGGGAGAGTCCCAGTCGCTGTCTCGTTTGACAAGGGACGTGCGCTCATTGTCGGAGTCGGGAAGCGGCCCAAGAGGTCCGCCGGCGTGGCGGTAACGACGCTTCTCTTCCAGGCCGGGGCTGAGTTCCAAGGCGTCCAGGCTCTCCCTTGGAGAGGTTGGTTCTTCAGTGGGTCTCTTCCCCCGGCCGGCGCGGGAGCGAAGCTCTCCGTGTCCATGACCCGGGGGAAGTTCTTCCCCGGATTTAGCCGTACGCATTCGCTCGACCTCCTCCTGGGAGAAACGGACCTGGTCCGCTGGAGGCACCCTCGGGGGCGGCCCCGAGGGAGGAGGGAGCTCATGCACTGTAGCTACCGGCCCGGGTGCTACCGGGGCCGGCAGGGGGAGTCCCCTGTGGCGGCCTCCGGAACCAGAAAGGGGGAAACCCCTGTATTGTCCGGAACCGGGGAGGGGGCCCAGGCGGCGACGTTCGGAACCGGAAAGGGGGAAACCCCTGTATTATCAGGAACCGGCGAGGGAGGAACCCCCGCGGTGACGACCGGAACCGGAAAGGGGGAAACCCCTGTATTATCTGGAACCGGCGAGGGGGGAACCCCCGCGGCGACGTCCAGAACCGAGGCGCCGTTGCGGGGGGAGGTTCGCTGCGGCACGGGAGCTGCTCTATCAACCGCCCCCAGTGCGGTAAACGCGACATGGGGGACGGGACTGGCTCCTGGCACAGGGAGAACCCCCGACATGTAATGGGCCCCCGGCCCCGGGAATGCGCCCGGAACGGGGTATCCTCCCGGTGCCGCGAAGGGCCCGGGCATGAAGTAACCCCCCGGCATCAGGAAGGCTCCCGGCGCCGGGAAGGCTCCGGACAGATGACCGGCTGTGGGAGGGTACCCCCTGGCGGGGTTGTACGGGGCGGCCGGGCCTCCGGAGAGCGGAGGGGCCACCGGGTGACCCATAAACGGGGGCATAGCCCCCGGGTATGGGTACTGCGGGTATATGGGGGCCGGCGGCCGCGCCAAGACGCGGAGCAACTCATCAATAGAGTGCTGGGCGCGGAGCTGGCCCTCCACTAAAGCCTCAAGCAAGGCGTCCCGGAGAGCCGGGGAAGCCGTCGGGGGGAGACTAGTCCCGGCCAAGCCAACCGCGGTCACCGGGACTGAGCCGGAGGTCGAACCACCGAAATTAATAGGGAAGGTGGGAGGTGGTACCTGGGTCTGGCCACCTCCGGGCGGTGTTGGATCAAGGATGCCGACTAGAGGGGGGGTAAATAGGAGGCTTTTAAAAACTTTAAAGCTCAAAACAATTAAATTCTAATCAAGAACAAATAATATAAGCAAGGGGAAAAGAGAACAAACACAACGATTTTTACTGAGGTATCGGAGACTCGCCCAGTCTCCACTAATCCTCGTTGAAGCACTCAAATCACTTGAGTCTTGCCTCAATATCCACAAAGGATATTATCACTAGTGGTTGCTCCTTGTCCACTCCGGAAAGGCGAGCACCGATGCCTTGTACACACTTGCCGAGCCTCTCTGACAATCTCCGAACGGAGAGATCAATGGCCACGCCTCCAAACTGTTGGATCAAGGATGCCGACTAGAGGGGGGTGAATAGGAGGCTTTTAAAATCTTTAAAACTTAAAGCAAATAAAGAACAAATAATGTAAGCAAGGGAAAGAGAGAACGAACACAATAATTTTTACCGAGGTATCGGAGACTCGCCCAGTCTCCACTAATCCTCGTTGAAGCACTCAAATCACTTGAGTCTTGCTTCAATATCCACAAAGGATATTATCACTAATGGTTGCTCCTTGTCCACTCCGGAAAGGCGAGCACCGATGCCTTGTACACACTTGCCGAGCCTCTCCGACAATCTCCGAACGGAGAGATCAACGGCCACGCTTCCGAACCGTCTAGGTGAAGGCGCTCACCAAGAGTAACAGGCAGCGAGGTCTTCTCTAGACCTCCAATCACGCACCGAGAAGCTAAGTGAATGCAAATGCAAAAGAACTGAAACTCTCGGTGGATCGAAAAGCACTCGACTTGATCAAAAGATCAAGATTTTATATAAGAAACTAATGCTCAAGAGTGTATATGAAATGCTGCTACTGGTTGTGAGAAACACATGCCCAAAGCCCCTATTGATAGCCTCAAGAAGCAAATGAACCGTTGGAGCTAGGGCTGAAAATCAGCAACTCAAACTGACAGTCAGTTATGCAAACTGACAGTCAGTTACATACACAACGGCCGACAAAATTTACGGAATAAACTTTGCTAGCCGTTCGAGGTCGAAAAAGGAAAGCTGAACCCCACAACTGACAGTCAGTTACACAAACTGACAGTCAGTTCGACCACAGTCACGACCAAAAGCAAATAGAAACTCAGTTAAAAACTCTCTGGTCGAAACCCCAACTAACAGTCAGTATGGACAAACTGACACTCAGTTTAGTACAAAAATTTTGAGCCCAAAATACACCCTCTCTGGACAATTGTCAGTTTAGCAAACTGATAGTTAGCATGAACAAAAACAGAGATAACTTTAAATCCAGAAATCCAAAAGAGATGTTTAATAGCTCGTTGGAAATATAATTTCAAGGGCTACATTTTTGTCAACAGAAGAAAAAGCCAGATCTGCCTAGATCTTTCTGAAAATTGCAAATACTCTTCTGCTGTCAAAAACTGAACTGAAAATCCAGATTTTTCAAATAAGTTCAAAAACCAAATCCAACCAAAAATGATGCAATGCAATGACCTAGTTTTTCTCGGTTTGTGTTGGAGATAAAAAGAGGACTTTCGCCACCCCTCTTTATAGTACGGTCAAAACTAGAAAATAATTTTCCTAACCGATCATCTCCAAACGCCAAGATTAGTAAAAATAAAAACTCATAATACCTGAGGTCTTTCGCATCTTCATGATTTTCGTCTTGTATTTTGCTCTTCTGCATCTTGTGCTTCACTTCAAGTTGGGTTCATCTTGATCTTCTTGCATTTCTTCCCAACTGATCCCTGTATCAATCAATCTCAAAATCACAATTAGTCCATAACACTTTATTTTCATTAATCATCAAAATTAGGGTTAGGCATGAAGGCCTAGATGCAACACAAACCGTCTAGGCGAGGGAGCTCACCAAAAGTAAAAGGCAGCAAGGTCTTCTCTAGACCTCCAAACACGCACCGAGAAGCTAAGTGAATGCAAAATGCAAAGAACTGAAGTGCTCGGTGGATCGGAAAACACTCGACTTGATCAAAAGATCAAGATTTTAAGTAGAAAACTAAAGCTCAAGAGTGTATAAGAAATGATTCTGCTTGTTATCTAAAACACATGCCCAAAGCCCCTATTTATAGCCTCAAGAATCAAAAGAACCGTTAGAGCTAGGACTGAAAATCAGCAACTCAAACTGACAATCAGTTATGCAAACTAACAGTCAGTTACATGTATAACGGCCGACAAAATTTACCGAATAAAATTTGCTAGCCGTTCGTGGTCGTATATGGAAAGCTGAAACCCGCAACTGACAGTCAATTCGACCACAAACTCGACCAGAATCAAATAGAAACTCAGTTAAAACCTCTGTGGTCGAAACCCCAATTGACAGTCAGTATGGACAAACTGACAGTCAGTTTAGTACAAAAAATTTGAGCCCAAAATACACCCTCTCTGAACAATTGTCAGTTAACACGAATTGACATTCAAACTGACAGTCAGTTTAGCAAACTGACAGTCAGCCTGAACAAAAACAGAGATAACTTTAAATCCAGAAATCCAAAAAAGGTGTTTAATAGCTTGTTTGAAAGATAATTTCAAGGGCAACATTTTTGTCAACAAAAGAAAAAACCAGATCTACCTAGATCTTTCTAGAAAATCGAAAAACTCTTCTGCTATCAAAAACTGAACTAAAAACCAGATTTTTCAAATTAAGTCCAAACCAAATCCAACCAAAAAGATGCAATGCAATGACCTAGGTTTCTCGGTTTGTGTGGAGATAAAGAGAGGACTTTCGCCACCCCTCTTTATAGTACAGTTAAAACTAGAAAATAATTTCCCTAACCGATCATCTCCAAACGCCGAGAGCGGTAAAAGTAAAAACTCATAGTACCTTAGGTCTTTCGCATCTTCATGATTTGCGTCTTGTCTTTTGCTCTCCTTCATCTTGTGCTTCACTTCAAGTCGGGTTCTTCTTGATCATCTTGTATTTCTTCCCAACTGATCCCTGTATCAATCAATCTCAAAAGCAGGATTAGTCCAGAACACTTTGTTTTCATTAATCATCAAAATTAGGGTTAGGCATGAAGTCCTAGATACAACAATCTCCCCCTTTTTGATGATTGATGACAACAAGTGTTCAACAATAAAATAAACAAAATAACTCCCCCTGAGTATATGCATCTCATCATATCAGAGCATAAACCAACACATATACATCAGGGCATCTCATACATACAAACACTCACAGATATGCATAAGATAAATGTGTATCAGAGCATACAAATCTCAAAACCAAGACATCATATATATAGAGCATTCAACATCACAAAGTCAGATCATCATATCCAAAGATAAATAGATATATCATAAACCAAAATATCTCCATGATATAAAAAAAATAAACATCTGTCCAATACATCAAAAGACTCTAATAATATCCAAAATACTTCTTCCCCTTTGGCATCAAGCACAAAAAGGGAGGTAAGAATACAAATCAGAGCCTAATGCTCATCATCTGAAGAAAGTCCTAACACATCTGTATCTCCGGAGCCTGCTGGAGATCCAGACGCGTCACCCGCAGGAGACAGGGGCAGAGTAGTGGCTGGAGCAGGAGCAACTGGAGCCGGAGCTGGTGCAGCAGGAACTGGATCAGCTGGTCCGGAAGCTGTGCTCGGGGAAGATGAAGCCTGTCGGGCCCTCTTGCGAGGGACTGACGATCCGGGAGCAGGCAGGCGACGCAGTATCTCCTCCTGCTGAGCAATCAAACGAAGCAACATCTGATGATGCTCCGCCTGGGTGCTAAGGATCTGCTGCTGCACCTGGAGGATCTCCTGAAGCTGAGAGCTGGAAGAGGATGCCGATCCGGTGCCTATCCCCGCAGCTGGAGCTGGATCAGTCTCCTGAGCAGGAGCCTCGTCCTCTGACTCCCCCGCAGCATCATCATCTGATGCGGGAGAATCAAGGCCAGCAACTGCAGCGGGGCGAGCACCAAGCCGGTGATCAGCCTGGCCCGGAGGATAGAAGAGCAAAGGATGATGGGGCCATGGCAGCTCAGAATCCACAACCCAAATATGAAGAAGCACAGCCATGATATACGGAGCGTATATCAGCTGACGGCACGAGGAAAGAAGGACGTGCTGAATCTCACTGATGATGAGATCAGCAACGTCGAAGGGCTCCTCCTGGAAGATGGAGATGAGCACATGAAGACCCAGATAAGTGACCCTGGCTCTGTCTCCGCTCATGGGGACCAAAGTGAGATGGAGGATCCGCAGAGCCAGGTCAACATCGCGGCGCAGACCTGCGATGTGACGGAGCTGGAAGGGGCCGGAGTAGAGCATGGCCACCTCCAGGTAGGGTATGGAGCTGGCGGCCAGAAGGAGGGCGCACCAGTCCAAGTTCCGACTCCAGCCGATCCTTCGTGACAGTGTAGACCTGGAGGCCTATCATGAAGGTCATGAAGTTGCGCTGAGGGGAGATAAAGACGGTAGAATAGAACTGGCGAATGGGCCCCTCAGCCCAGTGCAGAGAGGAATCGGCGACTAAGTCGCGGATCCCTACAGTGCCAAAAAGATATGCGAGGGTGGCGATGCCTGTGCGAGAGGCGATCGTCCCGCACGACAGAGAGCGGTGAGCAAAGATAGGTGCGCGGCTATAGACACTGGTAAACAGGTCTAGATGGAGGTTTGTAAAGAAGGTGAGGACCTCGCATGCATCGCGACCAGTGGGACGCGGCGACAGATAGGGGTTTGTGGAGCGGAGCGTGCGAAGGCGGCTCGCGTGCCACCGTGAATAATCCACGGGCACGCGCTCAGGCGGAGGCGAGGGCCGGTTCTCAGACGTTTGACCCGATGAATGCTGGCTGTTTGCCGCGTTCTTCCGTCGGGCCACGCGTCGCGAAGACGACGGCTGATCATACATGTCTATGAAAAATTGAAGGAAAAACAGAGGAGAGAAGACCTGAATAGAGGAGGCCGACGAACAGAACTGGTCGACGGTGACGAACCGGCCTCAGATACACACCAAGAGGAGAGGAAAGAAGGGACAACGCCGGCGAGCCTCAACACAACGGTGTTTGGGGATCACCGAAGGAGCTCAACGCCGGCGAGCCACTTACGGCGAGGCACAGCAAGATGGCGGCGGCGAGATGCGGTGGTGGAGGCAAAACACAGGCGGCGGCGGTCGACGACGGCGAGGAGGAGCTGCCGGCGAGACTTGGCGGTGGTGCAACACAAAGGGGAGATACCGGCGGCGGGAGAAACAATCGGCGGCGAGAGGAGAAAGTGAGAAGACAAAGAAACAGAACGAGGGTTTTTAGGGTTCTGGAGGCCCCAACTGACAGTCAGTTTGATAAACTGACAGTCAGTTCCAAACTCAAAAAACATGAAACTGACAATCAGTGTACCACAGTGACAGTCAGTTCACAGAACTGAGTTTTGAAACTGACAGTCAGTGTATGAGACTGACAGTCAATTTGAGCCTCGAACACGACCAGGAGCTACAACCAAAATCAAATGCACGTAACTGACTGTCAGTTTGTGAAACTGACTGTCAGTTAGGACAATGACTTCGACCAGAGACTAAGACCACACTCCTAAGCACTAAACTGACTGTCAGTTATAAGAACTGACTGTCAGTTATAGGAACTAACTGTCAGTTTGGTCAATTTCGACCAGAAACAGTCTAAGACCAGAGAGGGAATAAAATAATATTATTTTATACAAACAACACATTTAGCACATCAACTAGCATTTGATATATCAATAATGTTCAGTTCACCCCTTAAAAAGCAAAATCTTGATTCATCTAGGGGTTTAGTGAAGATATCAGCTAGTTGCAAATCAGTTCTAACATAATTCACATCAATATCACCTTTTGCCACATGATCTCTAATAAAGTGGTGCCTTATTTCAATATGTTTAGTTCTAGAATGTTGAACATGATTATTACCAATTTTAATGGCACTTTCATTATCACACAAGAGTGGCACTTTATCAAAGATAATCCCATAATCCAAAAATGTCTGCTTCATCCACAATAATTGAGCACAACAACTTCCTGCAGACACATATTCAGCTTCAGCTGTGGAGAGAGCTACTGAATTTTGCTTCCTAGATGACCATGATACTAATGATCTCCCCAACAGCTGACAGCTACCAGATGTGCTTTTACGATCAATCTTGCACCCAGCATAATCAGAATCCGAATACCCAATTAATTCAAAATTTGCATCTTTCGGATACCAAAGTCCTAAACTGGGATAACATTTTAAATACCTAAGGATTCTTTTAAGAGCAGTTAAATGACATTCCTTAGGATCAGACTGAAATCTAGCACATAAACACACACTAAATATGATATCAGGCCTAGATGCAGCAAGATACAATAAACTACCAATCATAGACCTATAGAGTTTAGAATCGACCGATTTTCCGTTTTTGTCTATGTCCAGATGTCCATTGGTCGCCATGGGAGTTTTAATTGCCTTAGCGTCTTCCATCCCGAAGCGCTTGAGCATGTCCTTCACGTATTTTGTCTGACTCACGAACGTACCGTTCTTGAGTTGCTTGATTTGAAGTCCGAGGAAGAAGCTCAGCTCACCAATCATGGACATCTCGAACTCCCTAGACATCATCTCTCCAAACTCATGACAGAAATGTTCATTAGTAGATCCAAAAATAATATCATCAACATAAATCTGACAAATGAACAAATCTTTTTCAATTTTCTTTGTAAAGAGAGTTGTATCAACCTTCCCAATTTTAAAACCTTTTAATAAAAGAAAGTCTCTAAGTCGTTCATACCAAACTCGATGAGCTTGTTTGAGACCATAGAGAGCTTTTGACAATTTAAAAACATGGTTTGGAAATTTAGAATCTTCAAAACCCGGAGGTTGTTCAACAAACACAAGTTCAGAAATTTCACCATTTAAGAAAGCACTTTTAACATCCATTTGAAAAAGTTTGATATTAAAACATGATGCATAAGCAAGAAGAATGCGAATAGCTTCAAGTCTTACTACAGGTGCAAAACTTTCACCAAAGTCTAATCCTTCGACTTGAGTGAAGCCTTGAGCAACAAGACGAGCTTTGTTCCTAATTACAACATCATTTTCATCTTGCTTATTTCTGAAAACCCATTTTGTTCCAATAACATTATGATCCTTTGGTCTTTATACTAAAGTCCAAACTTCATTTCTATCAAAGTTATTAAGTTCGTCATGCATGGCATTAACCCAATCAGGATCATTTAAAGCTTCATTAATATGTTTGGGTTCTAAAGAAGATACAAATAAATGATGTTCACAAAAAGCAGCAATACGAGATCGAGTTTGAACACCCTTACTGACGTCACCCAATATTTGGTCTAGAGGGTGATCCTTGGTGATCGTTTGATGTTGCCTTGGTGCTTCATCTTGTACAGCTTCATCTTGATCTTGTTCTGGAGGATCAACATGAGATGATGATACATTTTGATCAACATTCTCAATATTAACATCATCTTCTTGATCTTCTTCTCTTGGCTTGATGTCTCCAATAGTTATGTTCTTCATGGCTTCTTGAAGATCTTCACCTGAAACTTCATGAGAGACTTGCTCCTTTTGTGAGCCATTAGTTTCATCAAATTCGACATCACCAGATTCTTCAATACAGCTTGTATTTTTATTGAAAACATGATAAGCTTTGCTAGTGGTGGAGTATCCGACTAGAAAGCCTTCATCTACTCTTCTTTGAAATTTACCACCAAAATTTCTTTTCTTAAAAATATAACATTTGCATCCAAAGACTCGGAAATAAGAAATGTTTGGCTTGCGCCCAACAAGAAGCTCATAAGAAGTCAAATTTAGAAGAGGATGCAAATAAAGTCGATTTATAGAATAGCAAGCGGTATGCACGGCTTCAGCCCAGAAGCGAGTAGGAGTATTATACTCACTCAGCATAGTCCTTGCCATTTCTATAAGTGTTCGATTTTTCCTTTCAACGACTCCATTTTGCTGTGGAGTGTAGGATGTGGAAAATTCGTGTTTGATTCCAAGAGAGTCACAAAAATCAAATAGAGTTGAATTAACGAACTCTCCACCATGATCACTACGGATTTTCTTGATGGATAATTCGAATTCAGTAGAAACACGTTTTGCAAAACTTTTGAAAACATCGGGGGTTTCAGATTTTTGGGAAATAAAGAAAACCCAAGTATAGCGAGTAAAATCGTCAATAATTACAAAACATAATTGCTACCCCCGATACTTTGGAACTCAGAAGGTCCAAATAAATCCATATGAAGGAGTTCCAAAGGTTTACAAGTAGAGAGAATGCGCTTAGTTGGATGTGAAGTAGCTACTTGCTTGCCAGCTTGACAAGCGCTACAGGGTTTGTCCTTTTCAAAATTCACATCCTTTAAGCCAACAACCAAATCACGTTTTAAAAGTTTTCTCAATTGATGCATTCCAACATGTGCAAGTCGTCTATGCAATAACCAACCTTTTGAGGTTTGAAAGACAAGACATGTTGACAGAGATGCATCTTTTGAGTGAAAATCAACCAAATAAAGATTTCCAAAACGAAAGCCTTTAAAGATCAAAGATTTATCTTTTAAACTTTCAACCAAAACTTCTTTTGGATAAAACGTGCAACTAAAACCAAAATCGCAAATTTGTGCAACGGAAAGCAAATTGAAATTCAGAGATTCGACCAACAAGACATTCGAAATGGAAAGATCATTTGAGATTGCGATTTTACCCAAGCCTACCACATTTCCTTGACGGTTGTCACCAAAGGTAATCTTTTGGTTCTCGCTTGAGTTGTCTTTGAGTGAGGTGAACAACTTCTTGTTACCGGTCATGTGTTCGGAGCATCCGCTATCTAGCACCCAATGCCTCCCACCGGTCTTGTAGTTCACCTGCATAAAAAGAATTAAGTTCTTTTAGGTACCCAAACCTTTTTAGGTCCTTCAATGTTAGCAATCAAAGCTTTGGGCACCCAAATAGATTTCTTCCTTTTATTTAACATGGGTGCTCCAACATACTTTGCTATAGCATAACCTTTCCTCGACTTTTGAAGCATGTAGCAAGTATCAAAATAATTAGGAGTCATTAAGGGGCATGCTTCATGTGAATGACCAGTTTCATGGCATTTATGACCAGTTTCATGGCATTTATGACAAAATGTGTTGCATGCTTTAACAAATATAGTTTTAGAGTTTTGTTTCCTAATTCCTTTCTTTTGAAAATATCCTAATCCTTCTTTTCTAAAAGAACATTTTTGTTTACTAAGGATTAGATCAAGAGATATTTTACCTTTATAACAATTTTCTAAGTCTTTTCCAAGTTTTTCTACTTTAGCTTTAAGTTCATTATTTTCATTTACAATATTAACATTAGAAACGCATGGAATGTAATGACTACTAGAGGGAGATTCATCCAAGTTACATGAAGTTGAAGCATCTACCTTAGATGTAACATTTTTTATGACCATACTTTCATAAGAATCTTTAAGCTCGGAGTATTGAGTGCGTAGGGAAGAATGTTCTTCCTTAAGCGCCTTATACTTCCTTTTAGTTTTTCCAAAAACTTCATTTAATTCGGTTATCATTTCAACTAAGTCATCATATGATGGATCGTTAGAGTGTACCTTTTCATCGCCTTTGGCCATAAGGCAAATGGATGAACTAGTTGAAGTGTTGCTGTTGCCGAGAGCTAATCTGGCCATCTTCTTGGAGCAACTTCTTTCGTTGTCGGAGTCGGAGACAGAGCTCTCTCGGCCGGACATCCACTCTCCAAAACAGGCTTCTTTGATTTCTTCATTCTTCTTCTTGAAGAACTTCTTCTTGTTCCACGCCTTGTTCTTGTTTGGACATCTTGATGCTATGTGTCCCTTCTCATGACATCCATAGCAAATGATGTCCTTGAAGTTGTTTGCTTTTGCCCCTTTGGTCGTGTGTCAATGTTGACACCTTTCTTATGCAACCTGCGAAGGAGTTTTTGAGTGTTCTTTACCATGAGTGCGAGGTCTTCATCAGAGGAGCCATCGCTTGGATCGTTTCTTGCATTAGCTTTGAAGGCCAAAGCTTTCTTTTTCGTCTCCGCGGGTTCGGCTGCTTCCTTCTTCTCCTTCTTGTGCATCTCATGGATGATGAGGTTCCCATAAAGATCGGTTGGTGTGGTGGTCGATAAATCGGAGTTTGTGAGAACCGTGACCAAAGTGTTGAAACTTTCCGGTAAGGCCCTAAGCATCTTTCTCACAAGCTCAAGGTCAGTAAAAACAACACCAAGACCCTTGAGTTCATTCGCAATGTTATTTAACCGAGTAAACATGGAATCCACGGACTCGGTTGATGACATGGTGAATGTCTCATATTTTTGCCTCACCATTAGCAATTTTGGCTCTTTAACCTTTGTTGTGCCCTCGTAAATTTCTTCGAGGGTAGTCCAAACCTTGTGAGCAGTTGTGAGATTGCTCACACGGTTGAACTCATTCAAGGATAAACCGGCAAAGAGTGCATTTTTTGCATGGGCATTTAAATGCAGTTTTCTCCTGTCGTCCTCAGACTGACTTGCCGGATCATCCGGAGGAGTAAAATCGAGTTTAACAATATCCCATACATCAAGCCCCATAGCTTCTAGGAATACCGACATGCGCACTTTCTAATAAGGATAGTTTGTCCCATCAAAGATAGGCGCACGACCGGTATGACCGAGAAGAAAATCTCCACTTGACGACATCCTTTCTCTAGGCGGTAAAGCCTAATGAATCGAGAGACCGTGCTCTGATACCACGTGTTGGATCAAGGATGCCGACTAGAGGGGGGGTGAATAGGAGGCTTTTAAAAACTTTAAAGCTCAAAAGAAATTAAATGCAAATCAAGAACAAATAATATAAGCAAGGGGAAAAGGGAACAAACACAATGATTTTTACCGAGGTATCGGAGACTCGCCCAGTCTCCACTAATCCTCGTTGAAGCACTCAAATCACTTGAGTCTTGCCTCAATATCCACAAAGGATATTATCACTAGTAGTTGCTCCTTGTCCACTCCGGAAAGGCGAGCATCGATGCCTTGTACACACTTGCCGAGTCTCTCCGACAATCTCCGAACGGAGAGATCAACGGCCACGCCTCCAAACCGTCTAGGTGAGGGAGCTCACCAAGAGTAAAAGGCAGCGAGGTCTTCTCTAGACCTCCAAACACGCACCGAGAAGCTAAGTGAATGCAAAATGCAAAGAACTGAAGTGCTCGGTGGATCGGAAAACACTCGACTTGATCAAAAGATCAAGATTTTAAGTAGAAAACTAAAACTCAAGAGTGTATAAGAAATGCTGCTACTTGTTATCTAAAACACATGCCCAAAACCCCTATTTATAGCCTCAAGAATCAAAAGAACCGTTGGAGCTAGGGCTGAAAATCAGCAACTCAAACTGACAGTCAGTTATGCAAACTGACAGTCAGTTACATGTATAACGGCCGACAAAATTTACGGAATAAACTTTGCTAGCCGTTCGTGGTCGTATATGAAAAGCTGAAACCTGCAACTGACAGTCAGTTATGCAAACTGACAGTCAATTCGACCACAAACTCGACCAGAATCAAATAGAAACTCAGTTAAAACCTCTGTGGTTGAAACCCCAACTGACAGTCAGTATGGACAAACTGACAGTCAGTTTAGTACAAAAAAATTTGAGCCCAAAATACACCCTCTCTGGACAATTGTCAGTTAACACGAACTGACATTCAAACTGACAATTAGCCTGAACAAAAACAGAGATAACTTTAAATCCAGAAATCCAAAAGAGGTGTTTAATAGCTCGTTTGAAAGATAATTTCAAGGGAAACATTTTTGTCAACAGAAGAAAAAATCAGATCTGCCTAGATCTTTATAGAAAATCAAAAAACTCTTCTACTGTCAAAAACTGAACTGAAAAAACCAGATTTTTCAAATTAAGTCCAAACCAAATCCAACAAAAAAGATGCAATGCAATGACCTAGGTTTTTCGGTTTGTGTTGGAGATAAAGAGAGGACTTTCGCCACCCCTCTTTATAGTACGGTTAAAACTAGAAAATAATTTCCCTAACCGATCATCTCCAAATACTGAGATCGGTAAAAATAAAAACTCATAGTACCTTAGGTCTTTCGCATCTTCATGATTTGCGTCTTGTCTTTTGCTCTCCTTCATCTTGTGCTTCACTTCAAGTCGGGTTCTTCTTGATTATCTTGTATTTCTTCCCAACTGATCCCTGTATCAATGAATCTCAAAAGCACAATTAGTCCAAAACACTTTGTTTTCATTAATCATCAAAATTAGGGTTAGGCATGAAGGCCTAGATGCAACAGGCGGAAGCGCCGGGATGATCGTATTCCGGAAGGGTGGCGCCGGGTCACCGGGACCGGCGTCACCGGGAATGGCGCGGGCCCTCGTTCTTGGGGGAGCCATGGCGTCTCGTCACGAGTCCCCACGGATGGCGCCAACTGTCGGGGTATTGCGAATACCCCAGCAGGTTTTGTGGACGATCCTAGCGAAGAAAATGCGACGCCGGCTGACCGGGTGACGGGTCCTCCCCCGTCAGAAAAGCACAACAAATGACACGAGGATTTATACAGGTTCGGGTCCCGGTGGGAGCCCTAGTCCTGTCGATGTGCTCCCAACCGGAGTTGGCTAGGGGAGCTCTCCCGGGGAGAGAAGGCTCCGGAGCACACCTGTGAGATTGTCTATTCTAAGCTATAATGAGCAATCGTCCCTTACATGAGGTGTTACAAGGGCTTATATAGCCCCAAGAAACGCAAAAAGACTAAAATACCCCGCCTGCTCCCGTCGGATCGAGGGGTAGCAACGTC
Organism: Pharus latifolius; assembly: GCA_019359835.1. Taxonomy (NCBI): domain Eukaryota; kingdom Viridiplantae; phylum Streptophyta; class Magnoliopsida; order Poales; family Poaceae; genus Pharus; species Pharus latifolius. Next base: position 83,082,821 of record CM033324.1, read on the forward strand.
CTTTTCCCGGTTAGGCACCTCGGATGCTTGACAGGTGTCCGCTGATTCCCGAGGCCCTCCTCGCGTGACCCTCACGTGACCCGGGACCGAAGACTTCCGTTTCCAGAAGGACGACAATGCCAGGGACAGGCACCGGAGGCCTTGTCCCCGGGCACATGGCGCAGCTTCTTACCTGGACTTAGTCTCGCGGAGATTTCCCCCAACATGTTTGAACAAGAGGACAAGAATCCATTGGACCATTTAGAAGAGAAAAGGATACAATTCTAATAAGATGGCACTAATCCAAGCTTAGTGGTACAAATCCAATTCTAAAAAGAAGAAAGTCGGCAGTAATCCAAGCTGCATATATGATGGGTATCTGCCCTTCTTTCTGCATGCAAGGACTGTACATGGTGAGTTGTACAGCACTCAAAGTAGCCAAAGTTTAGGAGATGCTTCAGAAAAAAAAAAGGATGGTGCCTATCTCAAGTCTGATGGACCTATGCTCTTCTTCTTCTTTTTGTGTGGTCCAGGATTAGCTTTGGAGGACATGAGGCACCCAAGGGTTGCTTCTTTTAAGAGATAATTACAGTAAAAGACCCAAGGCTGATTGAACGAACTCGTTTTTTTACGGGAGACTTTGACTTGTGGAGTCTTCATATGTATACTAATTATTCTAGTGATTGTAACTCTACAATATATGCCCGAGAAAGATCGAACTCATTTGCTTACTTGATCAGTTAATTAACAGCATTTCTTGTGCCAAAATTATCTATTACTCCACTATTATTATATGAGTCCTGGTCCACATGTATCAACAGTGACTGGCATGGTCTACATATACTCATCAAGAGTTGGCAACTCTAAGCATTGCATGCCCAAAAATTAGCATGAAAGAATTAAACAACAAACTAAACATGATCTCTGTTCTGCAGATATGCCTTCTCCTCTTCTGTACTACTTCTCTGGCTACCCATGCAGGAGATGACCACGATTACATGGTCGTAGAAACCAGCTCTCTGGAGCCCAAAGACGTCTGCTCCGACCTCAAAGGTACGTGCGTGCGTACGTACATACGTACAGCGTGCATGCAAGCCAACGAGTTGAAACTTACGTACATTTATTTTTGTGTGTTTATATGTGACAGTGGCTCCATCCGCCAACGCCACATGGGTGCCGTTGAACCACCTGCACGGCCCGTGCATGCCGGCTGGCCGCCGCTCGGAGAAGGCGCCGTCCCTGGAAAAGATGCTCCACTGGGATCAAGTCCGGTCCGACCAAATCCGTGAGAGGATCTCCAGGAGCGAAGCCGACCGGAAGATCATGCCACCCGAGGACGTAGAAGTCGAATGCGCCCAGTACACACAGCAGTACGCCTCCAACTTTGGCATGGGCACTAGCGGCGGCCAAAGCTCATGGGTAAGGACATATAGGGCAAAATATATACGATATAGGCCTTAATTTGCTTAATTAATTTATGCCGCCAATTACTTTACTTAATTACATGCTAAATGTGTCTTTAATCAGACTCCTATGCGTGTGGTTCCTGAAGCGATCGGCAATTCGGCGTTTACCCAGAGAATGGTGCTCGACACGAGCAGCGACGTGCCGTGGGTGCAGTGCCGGCCATGCCCAGTCCCGCCGTGCCACCCCCAGCCGAACCCTATTTTTGACCCCACGAGGTCGAGCACTTACGTGCCGCTCCCGTGCGGCTCCGCACCTTGCAGGGGGCTCGGTCCTTACGCCAATGGCTGCTCCAACAACCAGTGCCAGTACATTGTCCGGTACATGGATGGCTCACAGACCACCGGCACGTACAGCTCCGACGCGCTGACGCTGACCCCCACCAACGTGGTCAGCAACTTCCGGTTCGGTTGCAGCCACTTCGAGCGGGGCAGATTCAATGCCCAGACCGACGGCATCATGGCTCTCGGCGGCAGAATGCAGTCACTCGCGGCGCAGACGGCGGTTAGGTACGGCAACGCCTTCTCCTACTGCTTCCCGCCGACGGCGAGCTCGCGAGGGTTCTTCTCGCTCGGCGGGGGGACCGCCGGGCCCTCGAGGTACGTGCTGACGCCGATGATCAGAAGGCCGTGGGCCCCGACGTTCTACCTGGTCCGCCTCGAGGCCATAATCGTGGCCAACCGCCGCCTCAACATTCCGCCCGCGGTTTTCGCCGCCGGCTCGGTGATGGACTCCATCGCGATCATCACGCAGCTGCCGGCGACGGCGTACAGCGCGCTGCGGGCGGCGTTCCAGAACGAGATGAGGGCATACCCGCGCGCGCCGCCGAAGGGCAACCTCGACACCTGCTACAAATTCGGAGGCAAAAGAAACATCAGGGTGCCCAGGGTTGCCCTGGTGTTCGACCGCGGCGCCACCGTGGAGCTCCACGCGTCAGGGATCCTTTTCAACGACTGCCTCGCGTTCACGTCCACCGGCGACGACACCTCCGCCGGAATCATCGGCAATGTGCAGCAGCGCACGCTCGAGGTGCTGTACAATGTCGGCGTCTCGGCCTTCGGATTCCGGCGTGACGTGTGCTGATCACGCGTTACGGTGGCTAGCCGGGCTCCACTCTCAAGTGGTTGTCTAGGTCTACCTACCTGAAAAATAATAATCCGTAATATATATGTAGGGCCCGCCTTGCCCTTATTGAATATAAACTAGCTTATTGGCATTAATGAGCTAGTTTATCAAATAAAGCCAAAAAGTTGTTTGGATTAGTCGAGTGTATAAGGGCATGCAAGTTTGTAAGCCCTGCTCCTGTAAGTTATCTTTCTCTGACTCAAGCTTCTGTGTGAAAAGGAGCTTGGGGTTCTCAGAGAGGTCCAAAAACAATCCAAATTTTTGGACCATGTTGCTCTATATAAACGTAAATTGAGATGTCGTTGAGGCATCTTCATGTGTAATTGTGAAGTGTGAAAAATCATCAAATAGTATATATTTTGATTTGATCTGTTTGGCATGATTGCAAAGCAATTTAAGTGAATCACGCAAACAAAATAATTTGCATAATCTTGAACTTATTTTCAAGAAAATATTCTATCTGTTGAACTAGTAGTCCACCAGTAAGCTTGCTCAAACAAGTTTATCATTTTCCTGGTTTGCATTTTATTACAACTAGCCAAAAATCCCATGTAATTACACTTTATAAGAAACAGTGGGTGTATCTAGTGCAATCACTCAATTGGGTGCTAACAAGTTAACCCATACTGATTAGAGCATCAAACCATTATTCCAAAAATTCTCAATAATTTTTATAGATAGTTGGTAGAGTAATCTATATATTGTATGTCGACGATTCGGACTCGGGGTCCTCAGCCGAACTTATGCAAAATTTGTAATTGTGAGACCTTTCAAGATGACCCTCCGGGAAGGTATGTAGAACAATGGTGAACAGGAGCACAAAGAGATTTATACAGGTTCGGGCCCTCGATGGTGGGAGTAAAAGCCCTACGTCCTGTTAGGATTTCACTATATGTGATAAAACTTTACAGACTAGCGGGGAGAAACCTTCACAGGCGAAAGTTTTCCCTATATAAGTATACAAAAAAGAGCTATAGGAGACTTGTAAGTATTGTCTAATTTAAGCCGTAGGCTTGGCTGTTTGAGTGGTAGAGATATCTTATATCTCACTTATATCAGGGGTCTTGTTCTTCCAAAATGTCTTCGATTCCCCGTTTGATGTACTTTGCCACCTTTTTATACTGGTTGAAAGGGTGCCAAATGAAGAAAACTGCATCAAACAGTTGGATGCGGTTTCTGGAGAACCGCTGTTAACTTCCACGGAGGTTATTATCACGTGTTAATCATGAATAACCGCATATATTAACCTCTGACGGTTGATCTTCAACGTGGAGAAATTCTCGGGATGCTTGGAATATCCTGATATAAGGATAACCGAATAAACTCCAAGCACCCTGGTCGAGAACGTTCTGACCGCGGAATGTGGGCTGACCGCACAACATCCCGGACATCTAGTTCGCGTATAGCATACAAACTTCTGACCGCACAAGGCTGTCGGTCTGATCGCACGAAATCCGCGACCTGATCGCGTAAAGCTTGCGACCTCATGGTGATGCCCTCAGAATAGCTTGAGTTCGCATCGCCAGATACATGTCTGGTTCGAACCTGTCTTGAACCAAAAGTTTATTAGAAGTGACCCGGGTGTCAATCCTCGTCAGCTAGCCCCCAAATTCGAAGAAAACGAAGAGACGTGTTTATTTCGAATTTTTTAAAACTATGCATTGGATTTTTAACCCGACTCTTCAATTTTTCCACTTAGTGGCGCACTAAGTGAAAATGGTTGGTTTCCCAAGACGGGTTCTGACATTATGTGACAGGCAATGATAGCGCCGTAGAACTATTTTTATCTCGAGGTAAAATTGTAAATGCTTTGACGAAACCCGAGGCGTCTGGAATGCAAACCGTCACCCAGGCGGCTATAAATACCAGGCTCCTGGATTTGTAAAATTTCACAATTTCCCTCCACGCCTAAGTCCTTTTCTTGTTATCCTGCCTTCTTTCTTTTCACATATTCCTCCCAATGGCAGATCACGATATCATCGAGATTGAGAGTGATGAAGAGGAAGTTGTCGAACAAGGGTCTCAAACAATTGAAGTCCTGTCTCCCTTAAGGAAGAAACCCAAGGTTGATGAAGGATCTTCCAGTGGAACAAAGGTGAAGAATATAGCAAGTTTCTTTCTTCCTTCAGTTCCTTTGACCCTCCCCGTTCATGCCTCTCGGCAAGTTAGGCCTTTGTCCTTAGAGAAAGATCCCATCACATTCAATTCTCCCATCCTTTTGGGTGATCAACATCCTGGTCGGCAAGCGGTGACTATCCCTCGATCAGACGATTGCTATATTGGGTTGGCGAAGCAATCTTCTGATGGGAAGGTTGCTCTTCCACCATCTGATGATCTTCCTCCCAAGATGGGTGTATTGACGGGTCATGCACCGGGACAGGTAACAATTCTTCTCCCCTTTTGCTGATAATTATAGTTAGTGTGACTAACTTTTGCAAAATGCAGGAGGTTGGAGGCTCCAGCGATCAGCCTTCTGCTACTCCATCTCTTCCTTCCGGACAGACTCTTCTGGAAGAGAAGAATGCCCTGGAGAAGAAGACCGAGGAAATGGCCTCGAAGATTCTGCGTCTAGCAGAATGTCTTGATCGATCCCGAGAAGAGGCGCACCATTTCCGTCGAGAGAGGGACTATGCTCAGCAACAGCGAGAACTCTCTGACTTGATTAGGAACAATAGTGCGTCTGTTGTTAGGGACGATGTAGATAGACTTAGGGTAGTTGCTAGTTCCCTGGGAGTTGCCAGTGTAAATCCTACTGACAACAACATGTCCCTTGGGGAACTTTGTAAACTTCTTTCGGAGCAAGTCGACGTTTTGATCGACTGTATCCCTTTTGTATGTAAAGAATGTAAGAAATAAAAGTTTCTTATTTCTCATGAATATCCTTCACATCTTCTGTGCGAAAATATAGCCATAAACTTTATGTTTGCGACCATTCATACACAGGAAACTTTAGTTCTGCGATCAGAATCGTGTTTAAGAAAAAAGCACCGCGACTTGCCCTGATACCGCGATCAGTTTCAGAGCCGCGGTCAGAACTAAATTGAGACCAAAGTCGGAACTCGGTCAGACTGTCACTCCGATTAGAATCGAAGTTTTAGTCTAAAACACGATTTCGATAAAAATCATAACCCAATTAGAAACATTCAAGTACGTCAAAAATTGAGTTGCATGATTTTTTCAAAAAAAATGTTCAAAGCATAAAAAGGAAAAACGTCTTCTGAAAAGTACTGAAAATTTTTCAGTCCTTTTGCACTTTCAGTTTCCAAAACAAAGAAGTCTTTTTGTTTCAGATCCGACGCCTGAATACTTTATCAGGTCCATCAGAGACAGTATCCATTATGGGAAATGAATAAAGCATTCAATGGAACGTTTGAAATGAGCCGTTTACTCATTAATGCGCCGCCTTGGGTCTATAAAAAGGAGCATATGTCTTCTCAAAGAAGCCACACAGCCAAAAACCCTCATTATTCCCGCCGCGCAAAACCCTCATTTTCTTCAGCCTTCGTCCTCCCAAAATCGCCAACTTTTCCTTTGATTCTCCACCACAGATGGCGTCCTGGAGCCGATCCATCCATCATGCCGAGGAGAGCCTAGTGGCGTTAGAGAAGGAGGAGATCCTTCCTCCGCGGTTGCTTATCAACTGGCGCCCTGCGGAGAAGGACCAAGAAACTCCAACCGTCCAAGAGGGCGAATTGGTGGTTTTTGAGGAGTACCTGCGCTGCGGGTTCCGATTCCCTGAGAGTCGGTTCCTCAAGGATGTCCTTGAGCACTATGGGTGGGAACTGATCAACCTCCACCCCAACGCGATGCTGATCCTTGCGGTATTCCAGCATCTTTGTGAAGCGTTCGTCGGAATATATCCCAGCGTGGATCTTTTCTGGCGATTCTACTTTTCGGCATGGTCGAAGAGCACCAACGCCGCCGGATGCATCTACTTCCGGCTGAGGGACAAAAAGGAGTATCCCTCCCCACCCCTGCGAGACTCTGTGCACGGGTGGCACCAAAGGTGGTTTTACTGCTCTCCACCATCTGAAAGCAGTCTATGGTTGAAAACTCGCGACCAGAGAAGTCGAGTGAGTTAGATGCTCCCCCGGCGATGAACTCGGAGCTTTCGAAGCATGCCGAGGTGATTCTTCACTTGGTCAATCAAGGATTGACGGCTCGAGACATTATTCGAGACTTCGTGAAGAACCGGGTGAGTCCTTTACGTGAAAGGGCTCATCCGGCATGGGAGATTAGGTCCATAGCAGATAGCACCCTGGACTACAGTAAAGGTATTTATTTATTTGACACTGAGCTTTCCCATTCTCGAATCGTGCAAATTCTGACTTGAATTTGGGAACAGTCCTGCCTTCATCCGAAATTGAAAGGCGGACCAACTCCCTCCTTAGGGCCTACAACGCCGATGTAGAGGGCCCTAAGGGATCGCCTCGTCCATAGAGTCTGATTCACACCGGCGACGACCTTAAACAGGAGCGCCGAAAGGTACATTCTCTATCCGGTCTCCATTTTTTAGGTCTTATGCATGTCCCGCGTTAAACATTTCCATCTAAAATGTGAATCAGCTCCTAGGAAGGTTTGCCGAGACGACTTTCCCAAGTGAGAACGTCTGCTCTCTTGGGAAGCCAATGGTAAAGAACGTGAAGAAGGTCTCCCAAAGACCCAGGACAAAGAGTCCTGCCTCCAAGAAGGCCAGACCGAATCCATGGGAGGGGTCTTCACGGAGCGTTCCTCCTACCGCGAGAAAGACGGCGGTAAGATATCACATCCCTTCTGTTTTACCAGGCGCAGATTGGAATCACTTCTTCGTTGTACAGGGAGAGGGGAGCGAGGAAGAAGAGGATGATGTTCCTCTGGTCCTTCGGAGGAGGAAGATCGCGGATCTTTCATCCGGCGATGCCCCAAACTGTCCCGCAGAGACCATTGTTACCGAAGAGGTGGTCGTGGCAGAACCTGCCACTGCGGAGAATCTTGGGGTCGCGGATGACCTCCAAGTTCCTGAAGCCCCCGAGGCTTCAGGGTTAATTGTCTCTGCTTCCCTGGTCGAAAGGACGACCTCGGTAAGGATTTCTTGCAGTCATACTTCCTTCTGTATATTTTGACGAGTCAATGTTTATACAGGGAGGAGAGCTTCTCCCTGCGACTACCGCGAGTCCTGGGGAGGAAAATCCTCCTCCTCCGCGGACAGAGGGGGAGGTGGTTGAGCAAAAGCCGGTTATGGCGGCTCCAGCGACCCTGGAGTTGTCAAGGCCTTCGGATGCAGCCCCACCAGCCAGTACGGTAGCCCAGGTAAAGACCTTGCTTTTTGTCTCTATCTTTTTCTTAGAAATATGCTCATAGCTGAACACATCCAGGAGGGAGCTACCTTGTTTGCCATGAGGAAGGCAAGAACTGATGATAGTTCTCCTCCCAAAGGGGAGCCTTCCCAGAAATCTCTGGAGCAAATGGGATTTCAAATAAGGTGGGAACCTTAAACTGGCAATAATCTTAAATAAAAACTGCTCAAATTGTCTTTCTTGTCAAACAAAGAAAGACGGCGCCCAGCTCTTCAACCGCCTCCGGAGGGGTTGAAGCAGTAGCTAGTACAGGAGCTTCCAACGAAGAACGCTCCACCCCTGTGGTCCAGGAAGTCGTCCAGACCGCAGGGGAAGGAATAAATGTAGGGACCCAGTCACAACCGGTGACTACTGGGGGTAGCGCCCAGCCGGCACTCCCACCAACTGTCCCTGTAGTAAGCGCATCCGGGGCTCTAGCGAGGATCCCCGCTGAAATGAATGATGTTGTCTTACAAAAGTTTATGAAGGTATAATAAACCTCCACTGTCGTGCCTGAATTGTACTTAGGACACCTTTGATTTTCTTCCTTGGCACCACAGGGATTATCCTGGCTAATAAGCCATTCGCATGTTGTGATGGCCAGTATAGAAGCCATTCAAAAAGAACGCGACAGCTTGCGCAGGTGAGTACCATTACCCTTTGGTTAGAATGGGTGCATTTTGGTTGTGACTGCCTTGATTTTGCTGCAGAGAGGTTACATTTTTGAAGAAAGAGGTGGCCAGTTCAGTCTCAATGTTTAAGAAACAAGAAACTGAACTCAACAAACTTCGATCAGAGAATGCTGGTATGCCAATTCCTGATTAAGAACACTTGAATCCATAATATGCAAATAATCTCCTCTCTCTGTACAGCGCAAGCAGGTCGAATTACGCAGCTTAGTCGGGACAAGGGGATTCTTGAATCCTCAATTCGCCACACCGATAGGGAAATCAAAGAGCTGAGCCTCCTGATCTTCGAAAAACTGAAGGCCGTGGCTGATCTCTTGAAGACCGACGTGGTAGAACCGAAGAAAGACAACCTCAGCATAAGTGACTGGACAACGCTGCTCACTGCCTAGGCGGATTCACTGCTTGAGTATCTCCCTGGAGATTCACGGCGACGCGAAGAGGTGATCAGAACCAGGGTTCGATCAGCCGCAGTAGCCGTACTCAGCCGGGTTCGACTTCACCATGGCCCAGATGCAGATCTGAGCGCACTGGTGGGTCCGGTTGAGGTCGAGAGTGAAGAGCTGCTCGATGCAGTCATAGAGGAGGTCAAGCCCTTAGTAGATAGGCTCCTGACTGAGCTGGGGATCGAATGATTCTTATTTTTGTATCTAGACAATTGTGTATAATGCAATGTATGTAAAAAATCATTTTTGACAGGAAGTACATATTTTGCATTTTTATAATATGAATTCCATACTATAAGCACATCCCCCCTAGCCCCCGCCTCTGCTTATGAATACTAAAGCCTTAGTGTTATAAGCAGAGGAGAAAACATAAGCGTAACGACCAGGGGTGTTCGTTTTAAACCAACGATCAGGATCAATGTAACGTCTAATCTTATTGCGAACTGGTAGCCACTCAGATGACGAAGGACTTACCAGATAGCCCCGTATGCGTTGAGAAACGGCTTATTTAGGAGTGACTTATCTGTAAGTGGTCATGAGATCGACCAGCGAATCCGATTAGATTGTTGTAATGATCTGACTGTCTGCGGTCAGCCCCCAGGTCGAATGTATATGATACGGGCTTAAAGAGAAAAACTCATTGTATGAAAGCAAAACAATATTTTGTTTTGGCAAAAGATGCTAATTGAACAGGAAAAAAGTGATAGGAATACTTACACGTAAAACCTGCGAAGTTGATCGATGTTCCAAGTATTGGACAAAATCCGACCATCCTCCATAGCTAACCGCGCCGATCCTGTCCGCGGCACTGAGACAACAGTATAAGGACCTTCCCATTTTGGGGAGAATTTGTTGCGATTAGACTGGTCTTGAATTTTTCGTAAAACCAAGTCGCCCACGTTGAGATCACGTGGTCGCACCTTTTTACTGTGATACCTGCGTAAAGCTTGCAAGTATGCCGCGGATTTAACCAGGGTGCGATCACGCCGTTCTTCTAAGAGGATGAGATCTTGTGCCCGTTGTTCGGACTGATTAATCTGTTCGAACTGATCTGTTCGAATAGAACCAATACTTACATCCATAGGCAATACCGCCTCGGCCCCATAAACCAAATGGAAGGGCGTCTCACCGGTGGCGCGACTAGAAGTAGTCCGTAATGCCCATAGAACGGTATAGAGCTCATCTGCCCAAGCCCCCGAGCGGGTCTTAAGGCGATCAAAGACGCGCTTTTTAATGCCTTGCAGTATTTGCCCATTGGCCCGTTCTACGGCACCATTGCTTTGTGGATGGGCCACAGAAGCAAAGCACACCTTGGTCCCAACCTGATCGCAGTAGTCCAGGAAAAGACCGCTGGCGAACTAAGAACCATTGTCTGTGATGAGACGGTTTGGAACACCAAATCGTGCCACAATGTTCTTATGGAAGAACTTTTGTGCGGCTGATGCAGTAATATTTCGTACTGGTTCGGCCTCAATCCACTTTGTAAATGTGTCAATGGCTACGAACAGAAACTTGTACCCATTGACCGCTTGTGGCATAGGACTGACGATATCCATCCCCCAGACCGCGAATGGCCATACAAGAGGAATGGTTTGCAACGCATAGGCAGGTTGATGAACTTGCCTTGCGTGGAACTGACACTGGGGACACGTCTTGACCATATACTTGGCGTCATCAAGTGCCGAAGGCCAGTAGAATCCTTGTCGAAAAGGCTTTCCGACCAGTGTACGATATGACGAGTGCGCACCGCATACACCGTCATGTATTTCTCTCAAGAGGGACTTTCCTTCCTCCTGAGATATACAACGCATGAATACTCCTTGAGTACCCTTTCTGTACAAAATCCCATCTATGAGTTTGTACAGACGCGCTTTTCGAATTAACCGATCACTTTCGGTTTCGTCCTCGGGTAGGGTCCCATGTTCAAGATAGACCCTCAATGGATGAGCCCAATCTTGTTCCTGACCGAGATTGGTAACGAAGGCTATTATCGGATCATCCTCGACCGAAGTCATGATCGAAGGATGGTCCAAGTGTTCAATGAACACTCCTGCCGGAGCGGATGAGCGTGAGGACCCAATTTTGGATAATTGGTCTGCGAGAATATTGTCCTTTCGCGGGATGTATTGGACTTCGAAATGACTGAAGTGTTTTTCCAATCTCCTCACTTCCCCCCCGTAATGAGCCATTGTCTCATCGGAGGTGCTGTACTCCTTGTTTACCTGGTTTACGACCAGTTGTGAGTCTCCCCTCACCACTAATCGAGGGACTCCGAGGAATTTTGTTGCCCGGAGCCCTGCAAGAAGACCTTCATACTCTGCTGCATTGTTGGTCGCAACAAAGTGTAGTTGAATGACATACTTAAGCTGTTCGCCCTGGGGCGTAACTAAGACCACTCCAGCCCCCGAGTGTTGAAAACTACGGGAGCCGTCAAAGTACATTGTCCAGTAATCGGGGCACTCCAGTTCCTCTGCCAACTACACGGGTGGCTCAGGGTTGGTCCATTCGACCACAAAGTCGGCCAAAACTTGAGACTTAACCGCCGTGCGGGGTGTGAAATGGATTTCGAAGGCACCGAGTTCGACCGCCCATTTGGCGATTCGACCAGATTTCTCTGGATTTTGGACAATATCCCCCAAAGGAAAAGAGGAAGGTACTGTGATCTTGTGCGCTTGAAAGTAATGTCGTAGCTTACGGGAAGCCATCAGTAGCGCGTAAAGTATCTTCTGGACCTCAGGGTAGCGCTCCTTAGGACCATGAAGTACTTCGCTCACATAGTAGACGGGTCTATGTATTCCTTCCCTATCCGCGATCAGAACGGCGCTGACCGCGTGTGGTGTGGCCGCCAGGTAAAGAAGCAACGGTTCTCCTTTGTCGGGAGACACCAATACTGGCGGACTGGATAGATATGTTTTTACTTCCTGGAATGCTTTTTCGGCTTCATCCGATCATGTAAAGTTATGATGCTTCCGCAAGGCTTTGAAGAAAGGCAATCCCCTTTCGCCTAATCGCGATATGAAACGACTTAAAGCCACCATGCGACCAGCCAGGTGTTGAACATCCTTCATGGTCGAGGGCGACCTCATTTGTTCAATAGCCCTGATTTTCTCAGGATTAACTTCAATGCACCTGGAACACACAAGGAAACCAAGGAGTTTTCCTGAAGAAACCCCGAAAGAGCATTTCTCTGGGTTTAATTTTATTCCAAAGCGATTCAAATTACAGAAGGTTTCAGCGAGATCGTCCAAATGAGACAATCTCTTGGTACTTTTTACAACCAAATCGTCTACATATGCTTCAAGATTACGCCCTATCTGGGAAAGAAAGGTCTTTTGCATCAAGCGCTGGTACGTGGAACCTGCGTTCTTGAGACCGAACGGCATTCTGACGTAGCAGTATGTGCCGAACGGGGTGATGAAGGCAGTCTTCTCTTCATCGTCTTCTGCCATGCTAATTTGATGATATCCTGAGTAAGCGTCCAGAAAACTCATCAGTTCGCAACCCGCGGTCGAGTCGACCAGCTGGTCGATGCGGGGAAGGGGAAAGTCATCCTTCGGACAGGCAGCGTTGAGGCTAGTGTAATCGACACACATGCGCCACTTGCCATTTGACTTGCGGACCATGACCGGATTGGCGAGCCATTCCGGGTGATCCACTTCGCGGATAAACCCGGCTTGTAAGAGTTTGTCCAACTCTTCTCGGATGGTTTCCTGTCGGTCAGTGGCAAAACGCCTGAGCTTTTGCTTTATTGGTCGTTGTCCAGGTCGAATTGCTAACCTGTGCTCAATTACTTCCCTTGGGACACCGGGCATGTCGGACGGTTTCCAGGCAAACACGTCTGCGTTAGCCCGGAGGAAAGCAACGAGGTCGAGTTCCTATTTGTCATCCAGGGCTGACCCAACCCGAATTGTCTTGGATGGGTCATCTAGGTACAAAGGAACTTGTTTGAGTTTTTCATCCGGTCGAGGAGCAGCCTTGATCGCATCGGCGGCAACGGTGGCGACCTGAGCGTCCCGGAGGGGAAGTTGATCGACCATCTCCAAAGATAGCCGGTCGCACGTGAGTGCCACGTTGTGACTGCCTCAGATCGAGATGACACCTTTGGGGCCAGGCAATTTCCCGCACTGATAAGCATAGTGCGTTGCCATCATGAACTTAGCAAGAGTCGGTCTGCCAAAGATTGTATTATAAGCTGAGTCACAATCGATTACATCGAAAGTAACCAATTCTGTCCGGAAGTTGTCTGGTTCTCCCAGAGTGACCGGGAGGACCACTTGTCCCAATGGCATCATGGAGGGACCTGGGATTATCCCATAAAACGGATGGATTATGGGCTTAATTTTCGAACGAGGAATTTGCATCTCGTCGAGTGCCTTGACCAATAAAAGATCAAGGGAACTTCCCCCGTCAATCAGGACCCTTTCGACTCTCGCGTTACTGATGATTGGGGTAATAACCAGAGGTAGCCTCAATGGTCGGGTTAGCCCCACAGGACAGTCAGTGCGATCGAACGTCAAAGGCATATCCGACCAACGGGGGTATTGAGGTTCACCAAGAGATGTCTCCGTTTGGTTAACCTCTCGGCAGAAGGTTTTAAACTGCCTTTTGGAAACGAAAGAGGAAGAACCTCCGAAAATGACATTAACATGATTTTGAGGTACCTGGTAAGCCATTTCTTCGTCTCCGTCGACGTCTCTAATTCCGCACGCCTGCTCTTTAGGCGGTAAGGTTGGCATTGGCCCAACTCCTTGGTAGAAATCGTCCAGTTGTTTCAACCAACTCATGCAGTTTTTGAGGTCGTGGCCTGCGGAGTTGTGGAGTGGACACCACTTCTTGCCCTCCTGCGGATTAGTTGATTTTTCTGGCTGGTCGGAATCCCGACCACCAGAGGCAATTTTACTTTTAAATGAAGACTTATTACCTTTGGTCGAAGGTGGCTTCTCTGCGACTGCGACCTCGCGGTACTGTCCAGAGCGGTTCCTCTTCGACTTCTTTGACTTCCCACCCGGTGAAGACTCCGGCTTTTTGCTTGAATCTTCTTTCCTGGCATCCTTGAAGCCTGGTTGGGGTGGTAGGTCCCCCTTATCGACCATTCGGTTCCATTCGACCGCTTCGGCTGCATCGGAATATCGATCAGCCATGTCGAACAGATCGGCCACTGATCGAGGAGGGTGGATAAGCAAGTCTTCAGTGAATCTCCGGTATCGAACGGCATGCTTAAATGCCCTGATCACGGAGCCATCAGATATGTTCGGGATGGTATTCCTCACCCCGACAAACCTCTTGACAAACTGCCGAAGTGTTTCGGTCGAAGTTTGCCGCAGCCTATGCAAGTCGTCCTCCTTACCCGGCTTTTGATAACAATTTTGGAAATTGCTGAGGATGGCATCGCATAGCATTTCCCAATTGTAGATGGAACCCTCAGGCTGATTAAACAACCAGGTTCTAGCCGGTCCTGCGAGGACTGTAGGCAGGTAGTTGGCCATGACCTTGTCATCGCCTCCCGCTGCTTGGATGGCAGTGATATAAATCTGAAGGAACTCGGATGGGTTCTGAGTTCCATCAAACCTCTCAATGGCCCCTGGTCGAAACTTATCGGGCCAAACGACTGCTCGTAGGCCAGGCAAAAAAGCTTTGCAACCAACGTAAGGGCCGTGAATCGCCCTGCGACTCTCGGTTGGGTCTCAAGCGACCTCAAGCAACGGCGAGGTTACTTGTGGTCCCAACCGAGAGTGAACAGGAACTCGATCCCTACTACGAGAATCCTGCATCCGCCGGTATTTGTCCTGTCGGGACGGTACGGGCGGCAGGTAACTCCGCCGGCCAGAGCCGGAATGAGGACCATCCCGCTCACGGGAGTGTGTTACCGAGCGGGAAGAGGCTGTTGGGGTCGCTCGGATGCGACCTCGTCCAGTATTTCCGCCAGGATCCTGAAAAAGGCCGGTTTCTGCGCATCCGTGACCGTAGGAGGAAAATTGCGCATGACTTCCGCGATAGATCGCAGTCGACCATGGGTACTTCTCCTAGGGGCACCAGGTGTTATTGTTTCTTCATCCACTGGGAAACGCTCCGGTGGTAAAGAAGGAGTCTGGTCACGTCTACGACCACGCGACCGTCGAGAAGAACTCGGGGCAGCATCGTAACGAGCCTGCGCATCTTGAAGAGCCTCTAGGGCAGTTCTGCGCAATTCGTTGTTTTGTTGCTCGAGATCCTGATCCTCCTTCTGTTTGCGATCTTGTTCTTCCCTGGCAGCCTGTTGATCGGGAGTTTCTTCCGACAGCGCAGCAAACTGCCTAGGAAGAGAGGTTGCCGATGGGGAAAACATCTCGGTTTGTTCCGAGTCGGACTCGAAATCAAAGAGACGGTGAAGGTTATCTGGGTCGAACCTTCCTGGGCTAATTTCCGGGTCATCATCATATTTTCCCTCAGCAGGGTCGTATGACGGGCCGGATTCATCACCTAGCACATTAAGAACCTCTGTGGGTTCTGACCTTGCGCTAGTTGCTCCCTGGTCGATTGACATGACCTGAAGAGATGATTCAACCTGCAGAAGATTCTGGCCTTCGACCTCCTCCATTGGAACAGGATCACTTGGAGAAGGCATTGGTATATGGGCATAATCCTCGAGATCGAAGTCGTTCTCGGAATCATATGCTCCAGCCATGTTTCAGCGAACCTCCGGATTCCAATTAGGACGCCTTGAGAAAGGCCCCGCGGTGGGCGCCAGCTGTCGACGATTCGGACTCGGGGTCCTCAGCCGAACTTATGCAAAATTTGTAATTGTGAGACCTTTCAAGATGACCCTCCGGGAAGGTATGTAGAACAATGGTGAACAGGAGCACAAAGAGATTTATACAGGTTCGGCCCCTCGATGGTGGGAGTAAAAGCCCTACGTCCTGTTAGGATTTCACTATATGTGATAAAACTTTACAGACAAGCGGGGAGAAACCTTCACAGGCGAAAGTTTTCCCTATATAAGTATACAAAAAAGAGCTATAGGAGACTTGTAAGTATTGTCTAATTTAAGCCGTAGGCTTGGCTGTTTGAGTGGTAGAGATATCTTATATCTCACTTATATCAGGGGCTTGTTCTTCCAAAATGTCTTCGATTCCCCGTTTGATGTACTTTGCCACCTTTTTATACTGGTTGAAAGGGTGCCAAATGAAGAAAACTGCATCAAACGGTTGGATGCGGTTTCTGGAGAACCGCTGCTAACTTCCACGGAGGTTATTATCACGTGTTAATCATGAATAACCGCATATATTAACCTCTGACGGTTGGTCTTCAACGTGGAGAAATTCTCGGGATGCTTGGAATATCCTGATATAAGGATAACCGAATAAACTCCAAGCACCCTGGTCGAGAACGTTCTGACCGCGGAATGTGGGCTGACCGCACAACATCCCGGACATCTAGTTCGCGTATAGCATACGAACTTCTGACCGCACAAGACTGTCGGTCTGATCGCATGAAACCCGCGACCTGATCGCGTAAAGCTTGCGACCTCATGGTGATGCCCTCAGAATAGCTTGAGTTCGCATCGCCAGATACATGTCTGGTTCGAACGTGTCTTGAACCAAAAGTTTATTAGAAGTGACCCGGGTGTCAATCCTCGTCATTGTAGTTTATATATCGTAACCTATGTTTGAGAACCATTGGATAAAACTTAAATTAATTGCAGTTACCCAAACCTATCTATTTAGAGTTTGCTTTCCATTCCACATCTAAAACTCTAATCAAAAGTTATGAGGTTAAGAAAAGCATGCAAGGACTCACAGAGTCGCACTCACACTTGAATTTTTTTCTTAATAACCCAAAAAAAAAAACAAATTCTAAAAATAACCCAGACCTTTTAAATTTTACAAAAATGGCCCTTTGTCGCTAATCGGGCCGTGCGACTGATCTTCAGTCGCTAGCTGCTAGCGATTGAAGACGTGGCACGGCCCAACGCCCCGCTGGCCCAGGTGCCGTGCCACGCCAACTTTCAGATGCTAGCCCGGATAGCGACTGAAACCCGCAGCGTTTCAGTCGCCAACCCGGCTAGCGACTGAAATGGGTATTTAAACCACAGCCATCCCTTTCACAGTATGGCCGTTTTCATTTTTTCCGAAAATCCATAAATTACTGAAATCTGTTTACAGAGATAAGGAAGAGAAGAAGAGAAGAAAGAGAAACGAAAGAGGAGGAGAAAAACTATTTTCGGAGGTTCTTCAAATTTTTTCACTGAGGTATATTATTTAGATTAATTAAATCGTTAACTAGTAGTATTTAGATATGATTTAGATCATAATTTTATATGGATGGTAAATGCGTGAATGTGATGGACTAAAAAATCTAAAGAACCTGTATATTAGTATATGGTCGTAGATTAAAAAATTTGAAGAATCTATACATTATTAGTATGTGATGGACTAAAAAATGTGATGTTTTTCAAATTTGAATTTTATTAATATGCACGTAGATTAAAATATTTGTTAGTATGTAGATGTAAACGTTTGTTAGTACGTATATTAAAATGATTGATAATATGTAGATTGAAAAGTTTATTTTATATTGGGTTAGGGTTGGCTTTTAGTTAGGGTTAGAGTTAGGGTTAGGGTTGGTTTTCAGTTAGGGTTAGGGTTAGGGTTAGAGTTGGTTTTCAGTTAGGATTAGGGTTAGGGTTCGCTTTCAGTTAGGGTTATGGTTAGGGTTGGTTTTCAGTTAGGGTTAGGGGTAGGGTTGGGTTTTAGTTAGGGTTAGGGTTGGCTTTCAGTTAGGGTTAAGGTTAGGCACTACTACAGAAATGCAATCCACTAACTCATATCTTCTAATGGTTATAAGCAATCTGGGAAAAATCCGATAGAATAGGATGACAGCGGTGGAAAAGAGGCTTTTTACTATCGGTTATATACTAGTACACCGTTAGTGAAATGCAAACATTTTTTACTATCGGTCATTACTGTACCAACCGATATAATAAATGAAATAGTACTATCGGTTTTTCTTTCGTAACTGATAATGAAATTACGGACTTTATACTATCGGTTTGTATTGTACCAACCGATATAATATATGAAATAGTACTATCGGTTTTTCTTTCGTAACTGATAGTAAAATTACGGACTTTTTACTATTAGTTAATACTGTACAAACCGATATAATAGAGTAAATTTTACTATCGGTTATATAAAAAAAACCGATAATAAAATGACGTCATATAAACTAATGGTTATGGCAGTGGGGACCTTAGTTTACTATCGGTTGTGTTTTTTGAACCGATAGTAAAATTGTACAACTTATCTCGACCCTGCTCTGCGCTCTGCATCCTCGATTCATTTCTACCGTACGTGCATCCACGCTCCAAGCTAGAGTGATCTGGAGAAGCTAGCTGAGAGGTTGATAATTCGATCCTCCTCGGTATTGTCATCTTCTCATCACCTCTCTCTCTCTCGATCACTCTTTCACACTCTCCCTCTCTCTCTACTTGCAATTCATTAAACTAGATACATGTAGCTCCAAAATAGCTAGAAGGCTAGGTTGGCTAGGTAGCTATAACTTGCTGAAGTTAAGCAGCTAGCTAGCTATAACTTGCTGAAGTTAAGCAGCTAGCTAGCTATAACTTGCTGAAGTTAAGCAGCTAGCTAGCTGGCTCTTCCAATTAATGCATCAAGTTAATTAGGGTTTCATACATATCCATTTAATGTAATTAAGCAGCTGTACACACATATGGCCTAGCTAATTGATGATATTTCATGCATGCATGCTCTGAGTCATTAATTATTTATTTGAATTTGTCAATTTTGTGAAATAATTGTAGATGGACCGAGAATATTGGATGTATGGAATAAAACGTACTACTGTTGAGTATTTGGAGAGTGTGAATGGGTTTATTAAATTTGCTGAGTAAGAAAAGGCGAAGAAGGGAGAGAAAGATATGTATTGTCTTTGTATAGATTGTATGAACTTAAAAAGGTTTGGCAACTTTGATCAGATTAGGAGTCATTTGATTCGTCGTGGTTTTAACGCACGCTATACCTGCTGGATATGGCATGATGAAGATCTTGAGAAAACGAGCACCGCTACCACTCAGCAGCACCGGGATGTGCATTGCAGTAATGATGATCATGATCAGAACATTGGTAATGTTCATTTGGAAGTCCATGTAGATGATGACAATTTAGATGAAATGTTACGTAATGTAGAAGAAGATTACAACGAAAACGATTTAGCTAAATTTGAGAAATTAATTGTTGATTCTGAGAAGCCTTTGTTCCCCGGATGTGCAAAATTTACAAAGTTGTCTTCTGTGTTGAGATTATATAACTTGAAGGCAAGCAACGGTTGGAGCGATAAGAGTTTCACGACGCTATTAGATCTGTTAGTGGACATGCTTCCAGAGGGAAATGAGTTGCCAAGATCGGTTTACCAGGCCAAAAAACTATTGTGTCCGTTGGGAATGAAAATCGAAAGAATACATGCATGCCCAAATGATTGTGTTCTGTACCATAACGAGTACGAGGATTTGCATGTTTGTCCAAGATGCGATGTATCGTGGTATAAGCATGGGGACAGAATTTATCACAATGGATGTGATGAGGTAAAGAAAGGGCCTCCAGCCAAAACTGTGTGGTATTTGCCTGTGATTCCTAGATTGAAACAGCTGTTTGCAAATCCGAAAGATGCGAAGTACTTGCGTTGGCATGTTGAAGGTCGGAAACAAGACGGAAAACTAAGATATCCAGCTGATTCTATTTAATGCAGAAACATTAACAGAACATTCGGTGAGTTTGGCGGTGAAGTGAGGAATATAAGGTTTGGGTTGAGTACGGATGGTATGAATCCACACGGAAATATGAGCAGTCGACATAGCACTTGGTCGGTTCTTTTATGCATCTACAATTTTCCTCGTTGGTAATGTATGAAGCGCAAGTACATCACACTACCACAGAAACAGACATCCTGGACGGCACATCACAGATGGGTATGAACTGTTCAATGGAAAACCGTCTGCGAAGGCCTCTTGGGAGAATATGTTCAGATATCACAGACGGTTCTGATGTCAAAAACAACTGTGATAGTAAACCAGACGGTTCTAAACACAAAACTGTCTGTGATAGTCTACTTATCACAGACGACTCTAACCTAAAACCCGACTGTGATATATACAATCGGTTCCCAGCTGAGAACCGTACAATCGGTTCCCAGCTGAGAACCGTCTATGATAATTAGACTATCACAGACGGTTCGGAACTCAGAACCGACTTCGGAACTCAGAACCGATTGTGATTTATACAGTCGGTTGTGAACCACGAAGCGTCTGTGATAGTGTAGTTATCACAGACGGTTCTGATGTATGAACCGACTGGAAAAGTACCGGCGCTTCGAATTCTCAACTGTGATCATTTCTGTCTCCGATCTTCGCGCGCCGCGCCTAGGAGAACATGAAGCATCGCTTTGGAAGTTCTATAAATTGACAGTGGAAAAATTGTCATTTACTTTACAAGTTTTTATAGTTCTCAGACTATTTGACTCCTTAGCTTCTCTGCGCCAATGGCATCCTCGATGGCATCGTCAGCCTCGCCCTCCCTGGTAAGAACTCTCAATCTTTTGGACTTACCCCTGTATTGTTAATCCATGTTCAATACATTCTTGACCTGTTGATTTGCACAGGGAAGGGGAGCCATGGAAGACACTGCCAAAGTCAAGGCCGAGCTGAGGGCCCTCCAGGAGGAGCACAAGCTCCTCACGGAGAAGCACACTCGGCTACGGCTTGACCTTGACGATCTCTTCCAGCGCATTCAGCGCATGAAGACGGATGGTGACAATGCTAGGGCGAGGACGAGGCGTCTTCGCGAGGAGAAGAAAGCCGCGGATATGACCATCGCTGGCTGCGGTTTGACAATGAAGGATACCATCGCGAAGCTGAGGGAGGTCGCAGGCCTTCTCGACGCTGTAGTAGTTGATCCTGAGAAGGACAACTTGTCGCTGGAGGAGTCCTGCGTCCTGGTTGCAAGTCAAACTGACTTTATTCTAGATGCAGCCAGGGCTAAGACCACTCCTTGACCTAGCATTCTGTATTTTTATTTTTTTTTGTAAGTGATGAAACAAATTATTGAAAACTTTGTTCTTATGTCAACTTTCTAATTTTCCAGCACATTCTTGGACTGCATGCAATCTTCCCTCTTTCTTTATCTTTCTTTAGCTTTTGTCGAACATTCGACCATACAAAGGTATGTACACTGTGTGCGATCAAGGAACGACTATCGCGATCTTTGGCTTGTGATCGGAGCCCTTCAAATAATATAGAAACAATATAGAAGTCGCAAGTCCCATGCAAATAATATAAAAAGGTTTGCCCGACTGTGATAGTCCCAACAGTGTCCTCGCCTCGAATTCTCAACTTCTATTAATATCATAGACGGTTTTTAACTCCAAACCGTCTGTGATAGTAATATTACAGATGGATTTTATGTAAGGACCGACTGTGATTGTCGAACAGTTATCGACGCTTCAAATTCTTAACTTCATTCAAATTCTCAGCGGTTCAACTGGAAGCAAAACTCCAGGGAGGGAACAAGTATTTGTAGAAGTCGAACAGTTCAATATTCAACAGACATATTAAAGACGGTTCGGACATCAGAACCGTCTGTAATATTAAAGCAGACGGTTTTGATCTCCCAACCGTCTGTGATAATCCCAACAGTGCAATTCTCTACATGCAATTGTTGATAACCGCACATAATAACTGAGCAGATGAAGAGACTTAATTATTTACTTCAAATTTAATTTGCATCGAATTATCTAATCTGACTCTTCAACTTCCTTTGCCGTGTTGTAGTTTATCTCCCGAGAAGTTATCATGAATTTATTGACCTTGAAAACCAGTAGTGCGCTTTTTAAAACTCGAGGCACCCACGCATATGAACCGTCACCTTCTGTTTCTATAAATAGCGAGGCTCCTAAATCCCTGTCTTTATTCCCTCCTCAACTCCCACCTTGATGGCGAGCCGAGATTCCAGTGAGGTTATTGAAATTGAGAGTGATGAGGAAGAGATAAGGAATGAACTCGATCAGGATCTTCAAAAAGTAAGTCCTCTCTGAAACTCTAATGCAGATCTTTCTTTTATGACTTGATTACCTCGAAACAAATGCATTTCAAAATCCACAGGTGCCTGAGGAAATGCTCCCTCCAAAGAAGAGACTTAGAAATGATGAAAGATCCTCCAGTGGAGCTGCAGCGAAGATTCTAGAGGGTGCTGAGGCCTGTGTTGCCACATTGCCCCTTGCAACCCCTCCAGTTGCATCGACTCCACCTTTGAAGATCCACAATAATCCTTCCAATATCCCCTCTTCAACACCTTTGTATCATCAGCTTTTCTGGGGTAAGGCTCACACTTCCACTCCGAAGCTTGGCAATCATCTTCACCCTCCCAGCATACGTCCCTAGGAGAAGCTGGAGAAGCATATGTGCAGGAGGAGAAAGCTGCCTTGTGCAGAACTCTCCAAAAAAAAAAAAGAGGCGCTGGAGAAGCATTCTGAGGGGATGTCTTTTGCCATTCTGCACTTGGCAGAGTGCTTTGAGTTGCAGCTTCATCTCCACCTTTGTTGTATCAACTTTAATTTCTTGATGATCCTACTGATGCCAAATCCACTCCTTTGCTGAGAGATGATGTTGATAGTCTTAGAGCCATTGGTAGTTCTCCTGGGGCGGCCAGTGTAGATCCTACTGATGCCAATACGTCCCTAGGAGAACTTTGTAAATTACTTTCGGAACAGGTCGACACTAATCAATTGGTCACTTAATTAATAGTATCTCTTATGTATGGAAAGATTGTAAGAAATAAGAAATTTCTTTTCCTTATATATCTGGCTTTTCGATTGATTATGTAACTGATAATCACCAAATGATGTTCTGTGTGAAAATGTTAACAAGAAAATACTGCTGCGATCAAGACGGTTTTTAACTCAAAACCGCCTCTACTTGAAAGATTACAGATGGTTTTAATTTCAGACATATATAAAACAAATATGAAAAACAAAATAAAACCAAATAGTCTGAACGTTCATTTTTTTAAATACTAACGTTGAAATAAGATAGAACCAAATATGAAAAACAAGTGGAACAACTGATAACCAGTAGTCGAATGCAAACAAACAATCCGGGATATTATAGACGGTTCAGACCTTAAAACCGTTTGTGATAATCACGTACGGTTCTGAGGTAAAAACCGACAGTGATAATCACAGACGGTTCTGAAGTAAAAACCGACTGTGATAATTCTGATGTAAAATCCGACAGTGATAATCACAGACGGTTCTGAAGTAAAAACCGAATGTGATAGTAAAGCGGACGGTTTTGACCTAGGAACCGTCTGTGATATTGTAATTATCACGGACGGTTTGGAGTTCATAACCGTCTGTGATATTTCTGTCATAGTTACACAAAATGTACCTATATTACTGACGGTTAATAGAGTGAAACCCGTCAGTGATATTCTGTTCTTCAATAATGCACCGATATTACCGACGGTATTATATAGAACCGTCTGTATTGAACCTGGTATAAAAGGTCTTTTGGCGGATGTTTTGAGCTAGTCGTACTCTCTTGCTGATGTTTTGAGCTAGTCATACTTTCTTGCTCGACCTACACTGTCCAGTTCGAAGAGATTTGGGGCAAGGAAGAGCGAAATCTCGAAAGGCCGGGGGAGCATTTGGGGGCAAAAATTTGAGGATCGAACCAAGGTTGGTACTTGCTCCCAAGGCATACACATTACTTGATTTCATCATCAATATCGATCTCCATTGATTTACTAATTAGCATGTGTATGAATTTGATTAATTGCAGATGGTCCGAGACTGGATGTATAATGACAACCGAGTGGGTGAGGAATACATGAAAGGTGTTTTTGATTTCGAAAAGGTCGCTGAGCAAGACATGGCAAAGAAGGGTTTACCATATATGTACTGTCTTTGTGTAGACTGCCAGAATATTAAGATGTTCACCAACTCATCTCAAATTGTCGCCCACTTGATCCGACGTGGTTTCAAAAAGGGGTACACGTGTTGGGTCCACCATGGAGAAGAGCCAACTGCAGAAACAAGTGCCACTCAGGTTGAGGAACAGGACATGTCGGATCCGAACAACGACTTCGACGAGGATATGCCAGAGGATGACCATTAGGATGACATGTTGCGTGATGTGGAAGGAAATTACAGTGAAAGGGAGTTTGGCAAATTCAAGCGCTTGATTGAGGACTCAGAAAAGCCGTTGTTCCCTGGTTGCAAGTCGAAGTACACAAAGTTGGCCTCTGTGCTTGAACTGTTAAAATTGAAGGCAAGCAACAGCTGGACCGACAAGAGTTTCACAGCACTGTTAGATCTTTTGGCGGACATGCTCTCGGAAGGAAATGAGTTGCCAAAAAACATGTACCAAGCGAAAAAGCTGTTGTGTCCTTTGGGAATGGAAGTAGAAAGGATACACGCATGCCCTAATGATTGCATCTTTTACCGTAACGACTACAAGAATATGCATGTTTGTCTGGTGTGCGGCGCATCCTGCTATAAGCGTACTAAGGACCGAACAGATGACGGCGACTGCGCTGAGATAAAGCAAGGACCTCCTGCTAAGGTGTTGTGGTATTTGCCAGTCATTCCCCGCTTGCAGCGTTTGTTTGCAAACCATAAAGAGGCAAAATTACTGCGTTGGCACTCGAAAGACCGGAAGAAGGATGGAAAGCTGAGACACCCCGCTGATTCTTCGCAATGGAGAAACATCGACAGGGAATTTGTTAACTTCGGAGCAGAATTGAGGAATATAAGGTTCGGGTTGAGTACCGATGGAATTAATCCTTTTGGTAACATGAGCAGTCGGCATAGCACTTGGCCGGTTCTTTTGTGTATCTACAACGTTCCTCCTTGGTTGTGTATGAAGCGCAAGTACATCATGATGTCTCTGCTTATCTCAGGACCAAAACAACCCGGAAACGATATTGATATGTACCTAGCACCATTGATAGAGGATCTCCTAACAATGTGGAATGAAGGGGTGCAGGTATGGGACGCATACAAACAAGAGAACTTCATCCTATGTGCTATGATATTCTGCACCATCAACGATTTCCCTGCCCTTGGAAATTTGTCGGGCCGTACTACGAAAGGAGCCAAAGCCTGCCCCCACTGCGAAGATGAGACTGAGAGCGTGTGGCTGAAGAATTGCAGGAAAATAGTGTACATGCGTCACCGTAGGTTTCTTCCGAAGAATGACGCGTATCGTAAGAGGAAGAGGGAATTTGACGGCCACAAGGAAGATGGTTCAGCCCCGAAGCCTACGCGCGGGAAAGATGTTTACTCACGGGTGAAGGACATAGACGTTGTGTTTGGAAAGGGTGGTAAATTGAAACCCCGCACGAAGAACACTTGGAAGAAGAGATCGATATTTTGGGACTTACCGTATTGGGAGCATTTAGAGGTTCATCATTGCATTGATGTCATGCATGTAGAGAAGAATGTTTGTGACAGTTTAATCGGCCTATTGCTAAACATTCCAGGGAAGACAAAGGATGGCGTCAATGTGCGGCGTGACATGATCGAAATGAGAATCAGACCCGAGCTAGTACCGAGAGAGGACGATAAAGGCCGTATATACCTCCCCCCTGCATGCTACACTTTGTGCAAGGCTGAGAGGACAGAACTCTGTAAGTGCCTCTATGGTGTTAAAGTTCCATCGGGTTACTCCGCAAATATGAAAAAGCTTGTGTCCATGGGCGATTTGAAATTGCTGGGTATGAAGTCTCATGATTGTCACGTGTTGATGACACAAATGCTTCATGTTGCCATCTGGAGTATTCTGCCGCATAAGGTCAGAGAGACGATCACGAGGCTATGTTTTTTCTTCAATGCAATTTCTTCCAAGGTCATTGATCCCGATGGACTGGATTCTTTGCAGAGTGAGGTGGTTCGAACTCTCTGTCAGCTTGAGATGTATTTTCCTCCATCGTTTTTTGATATCATGGTCCATCTCACCGTCCACCTTGTCAGAGAAATCAAGATATGTGGACCCGTGTTCCTACGTTATATGTATCCATTCGAGAGATACATGGGTGTACTTAAGGCCTACGTGAGGAATCGGTCCCGGCCCGAGGGTAGCATTGTCGAAGGTTATGCAGCGGAAGAGGTTGTTGAGTTCTGCATCGATTACATGGCCGAGGTAGAAGCAATAGGAGTTCTTGTGTCTCGTCACGAGGGGAGGCTTGATGGTGTTGGCACTATTGGACGGAGAGCCATCACTCCTGATTTTGATATGTACTCGAAAGCTTATTTTTGGGTCTTGCAACACATGACGGAGGTGTCTCCGTACATCGACGAGCACAAGGAGATGCTACGACAAGACAATCCTCGCCGATCCGAGGTTTGGATCACGGGACAACATCACAGTCGATTCAACGCGTGGATGAAGATGCGAATCACCGGAGAGTCCGCAAGTGAGAACCTTAAATGGTTGGCAAAAGGGCCCACATTTACTATACAGACATGGCAGGGATACGACATCAATGGGTACACATTTTACACGAAAGCTCAAGATCGAAAGAGCACTGTGCAAAATAGTGGAGTGAGCGTAGAAGCTTTCCATGAGGGGTTCACCAAGACAGGCCCAACAAGGGTAGTACGTGGATTGAACTCGTACTACGGGTTCATTGAAGAAATTTGGGAGCTCGATTACGTACTGTTCAAGATTCCCCTGTTTCGATGCCGATGGGTCCAAATCCCACAGGGTGTGAAGGTTGACAGTTACGGTTTCACTTCTGTGGATCTCGATTGCGTTGCGTATAAAGATGAGCCATTCATACTTGCAAATCAAGCCATTCAGGTCATTTATGTCACTGACCCGGCCAATAAGAAGTGGCACGTCGTCCTTCATGGAAAGAGAAGGATTGTTGGAGTTGAAAATGTCGTAGACGAGGAGGAATACAATCAATTTGATGAGATTCCACCATTTGGAGATGGCGTACAGGTCGATACTGAAGACACCGACGAAACCAGTTACGTGCGTATGGATCACCAGGAAGGGTTATACTTTAAAGGTAATCAACTGTACGTCTTATCTCTCTGTTTCCATCGGTATAGCTTATATCTCCTGTAATTCTCGTCTTTGCAGGGCCGCGGCAAGTGGAAAGTTGAGGATAACATGGCTGTGTACGTGGAAATTGTCGGTGAAAGTTCCCATTTGTATGTAACATTAACTTGAGCATGCTCCACGTACATTGTATGTTAAATTTATTTGAGCATGCTCCACATTGTAACCAATTATCGGATCTACGTACACTGTAACCAATTTACAGAGCATTTGGACTACATGTGAAATATCTGAGTGTTCATTTAAAACAAGTTTTCGAGCATTCAGAGTTGAAAGCTACAGATCAGTTTCAAGTTGTAAAACTAACGTTCAATAGAGAGATTATCAAGGACGGTTTTGACCTATCACAGACGGGTATGATTATAGAACCGACTGTGATAATCTCAGTCACAGTCGGTTCTCAACTGACAACCGTCTGTGATAATATCTCACTATGTAGATTACCACAGACGGTTTTTATTTGAGAACCGACTATGATAATATTATCACAGACGGTTATATATATAACCAACTGTGATATTTTCAACAGTGTCCGACTCTTCGAGTTCTTAACGTGCACCGTCGGTTCTCAAATCCAAACCGTCTGTGATAATCAGAGTCACAGTCGGCTCTCAACTCAAAACCGTCTGTGATAATCTCTCTGGTGACTATCACTATGTCGATTATTACAGACGGTTCTGATTCGAGAATCGACTGTGATAATATCGTCGCGATAATCGTTCAAGGCGGGGTTTGTCCCGCTCATTCCAGTTCGCAACTGTTTGCCCTAGCTCTCTCCGCCCTCGCACCGTCCGTCGCGATCACCTCCATCGCCTCCCACCTTCTCCTCCTCTCCGTCCGTCGCGATCACCTGCATCGCCTTTCCACCGTCAGGTGCGATCACCTCCATCGCCCTCCCTCCTCCGACGTGATCACCTCCATCGCCTCCCCACCGTTTCTATCATTCTTGGTTAATTATAAGTATATGGGTTTTGTTATAGAATTATTAGTTGCAGATTTACTTAAATTGTTCTCTCTTTCACTTATGTTAGGAACTATGTCTGGTGACGAAATGCACCACTCGGGGAGTCAGGGTGACCTCGCTGGCGATGAGACGCCTGGGCCGGAGGTTGCCTCGTCCGCCGTGACCCCGCAGAAGAAGAGAAAGGGGCGAGGCCGGACGACATGCGCGCGTCTGAACAAGCGGGAAAAGCAGCACGTCCAGTTCAACGACAATGGTGTGCCGGAAGCTCCGGACAAATTTGTCGGTCAGTACCGCTCACTATGCGGCAAAGTGGCAAGGGAGCGGGTGCCCATCACCACCTCCGACTGGGGTCAAGTGCCCCCAGAGTGCAAGGATGCGCTGTGGGAAGAAGTGCAGGCGGCGTTTCACATTCCAGAGGATCGCCAGTTCACCGTCCACCGGAGGACACTTATGTCAATAAACAAGGCGTGGAGGAACTTCAAGAGCGAACTTGTCAGGCACTATGTGAAGGAGTCGAAGACCCCTTCAATGACTACCCTTTCGTGACTCCCGAGGCATGGCAGCAGTTCGTGGAGATGAAGGGCAAGCCTGAGTTCCAGGAGCTTAGTGAGAAGGGCCAGGCTAACCAGGCCAAGAATACCCACCCACACAGACTAGGCACCGGTGGGTATGTGGGGAAGAAGGCGTTGTGGAGGAAGCAGGATGAGGAGGCTTCGCAGTCTTCGGCCGACATTCCTTATGCGGGCATAACGGACGTGCGCGCCCGCAATTGGTGCCGAGCAAGATCGACGATGAAATCCTCCGGAAGCGTCTTTGTGAGTAACCCTGCGGACAGGGAAGTGATCGACCGGCTGGTAAGATTGTCCGATCATGTACTATCCTCATAACACGCATGCAATGGGCTGTATTGCTAAGTTCTCCTGTTGCAGGTGACGCTGAGTGCGCAGGCGGCATCTGGAGAGTTCAACCCGAAGAGGGACAGGGATATCCTCACAGCAGCGCTAGGAAACAAGGAGCATCCAGGCCGCGTGCGCAGCCACGGTGCCACTGTGCCTTGGCGGCATGGTTTCCCTGATGATGAGGAGGCGGCTAAGAGGAGAAAGAGATCCCACCAAGCCCGCGATGAATGGCTCAAGGAGGAGATGCGATCGGAGTTCACTGTTCGGGACAAAGCACTCCTGCAGCAGTTGTCGAAGATGCGGTCCATGTATGAAGAGCTACGAAAGGCGACCCAGGGCACCCCCGTTCTAGCAGTGGAAGTACCGACCCCCATTCTTGGCCACCGTAGTAGCTGCGCGTCTGCGCCGGGGTCTTCGCAGACGGAGCCCTCTCCAAATTATCCGGTGGACTCTCTGTAGGTAATGACTGTTTGTCTATGTTAATTCATTCGAAAGTGAAAAGCGGTGAAATTCAACATGTTAACGCGCACTGTTTGTAGGAACCCACCTCCTGCAAGCTTATGGTGCTGGCCGGTCTCTTCCCGATCGAGGCTGCCCGTGGGATGGCGCAACCATGCACGGCGGGGGCCACAATCCATGGTGCCCCTCTATGTGAGGGTTTTGCACGGGTCCAGGTGGACAGTGTCTTTGACCATTGCAAGGGTTTTCCGTTGGAGAAGCCGCCGAACGACGAGATTACCACTCTCGGGGATGCGGTGCACACGTTCGTGCAATGGCCCAAGAAAGACATCGTCCTGTATGAGGTAATTCCCCCACCAGTTTCATAATTCGTACTGTAATAATAGCCCTCATAGTTAGTGTCCTAATACGTAGGTTCTTACATCACAGACATCACAGACCGAGACACGGTCTACTAGCCAGCATACCCCTCCGATGACGAAGCTGACTCCGACTAAGAGGCAACCATTCAAGAAGCTGGCTATTAGGGGAAAAGCAAAGAAGAGCCCGGCGAAGGAGAGCGAGAAGAGTGCGCCAGCTCTCATACCGTTCGCTCTGGGGATGCCCATGGCCTCCGATACCGCAATTTCGACCATGGGGTTAGCATGCCAGAGCCTGCATGCATGGTACATGAAGAGGACAAACCAGACCAGGACGCAGCGTCCGACGCACATCATGGTCAAGTACACCATGGCAGAGTTCCATAACGACATTGGGACCTACTCGGTGACCTTCGAAGACCTGCACAATTTACTGAACAAAGATGCGCTCGACTTGTCAATCCTACGGTCTTGGGTGCTGTAAGTATCCTACTATCCGTGCATATACGGATATATGTCATTTATTAATTGGTTACTTCCGTGCAGCTGCATGGCCAACTATGCCAAATCTAAGGGCATACCTGTTGGTTTCTTGGACCCCCAGATGGTCGCCGAGGTGATGTTTAGGGCCGACACAGACTTCGTTGTCGACTACATCAAAAGAGGGTTGCTTGTTCAGGTCGACAAGGAGTATATACTTGTACCCTACAACCAGAGGTGAGTGCTTTCATCAGTACTTCACCCGTAGATTAGTATCTCCATGTGCACACCCCCAAATTTAGATTAAATTTTTAATTCTCTACGTGTAATATGTAGCTACCACTGGATCCTGCTGCTACTTATTCCGAAAAGCAACAAGGTGTTCTACCTTGACTCATTGCAGAGGAAAAGGTACTCGTATTGCGGCGCACGAGATGTATTCGGAAGGTGATGTGGACCTATCTTGCATGCATCTAGATTTACTGTCCTCAAATTGTCAATTTCGGCTATCCTCAAACTGTCCATTTTGACTATCTACAGGGCTTTCACGAAGTACTTTGCCGAGGTAGGGAGACAACACGAGCGGCGAGCCGATAAGTTTCAGTGGTTACAATTTTCGGTACAAATTTCAACTGGCATTTGTTTTACTTTATAACTTGTCCCTACCTAACTCTCGGTCTGTAAATTGGCAGTGCCATCAGCAGCCGGACGACAATACATGTGGGTTCTACGTGATGTGCCACAGGTATGACCTGATCATCACCCCTCACCGGCCAGATTTCCCCGAGGTATACAACTGCTCCCCTTAATTTGTCTCGATTTGACAGAATTTACAACTTCAGCTAATTTTTTATGTACCAACTCTTGCTGCAGGGGGTCGACTTCCCTTCAAAAAGCCTTGACCCTCGGCAGATTGGTAATGTCCGAGGGATGCTCGCTGAGTTTTTCCTTTCGGAGGTCATATCAACCAAGGGGAAGTTTAGGGACCCGCAAGGTTCGTATTAGTGCGGCCTTACATTTATTTGTACATCTAACACACTGACTTTAATTGTCGATTACATTTATTTGTTCAATTGTACATATTTCTGAGTTCTGTGCTGTATATATGAAATGCTATACAGAGGGATACAAATATATTTGAGTACTGTGCATATGAAACTGTATATATTTGAGTACTGTACAAATATATTTCTGAGTTCAATTGTACAAATATATATGAGACTGTGTATATTTGAGTACTATGCATGTATGAAATTCATGAACTGTATATATGAAAATGTAATTTGTACAGAGGACATCTGTGACTGTTATCTCAGACGGTTTGTAAGATCAAAACCGTCTGTGCATATTATGCACAGACGGTTTTGATCTTACAACCGTCTGAGATTATAACAGTCACCGATAATGACACTATCACAGATGGTTTTGACCTCAGAGCCGTCTGTGATATCACACTATCACAGACGGTTCTGAGATTATAACACCATCACAGACGGTTTCAAGATTAACACCGTCGCTGATAATGACAATATCGCAGATGGTTTTGACCTCAGAGCCGTCTGTGATATCACACTATCACAGACGGTTTCAAGATTAACACCGTCGCTGATAATGACAATATCGCAGATGGGTTTGACCTCAAAGCCGTCTGTGATACTCATATTATTACTGACGGTTCTGAGATCAAAACCGTCTATGTTAGTATGAGTATCTCAGACAGTTTTGATGTCATAACAGTCTGTGTATTTTGAGTACCACAGACGGTTATGACATCAAAGCCGTCTGAGAAACTCATACTAACACAGACGGTTCTGATGTCAAAACCGTCTGTGTATACTCAAGTATCACAGACGGTTCTGTTCTCAGAACCGTCTGTGATAGTATGAGTATCACAGACGGTTCTGATGTCAGAACCGTCTGTGTATACACAAGTATCACTGACGGTTCTGAGAACAAAATCGTCTGTGGTAGTATGAGTATCACAGACGGTTCTGATCTTATAACAGTCTGTGAAGTATGACTATCACAGACGGTTCTGATCTTATAACAGTCTGTGAATGGATAGATCACAGACGGTTGAAAACATCAAAAACCGTCTATGATAGTACATGATTATCACTGACTCAAATATCACTGACGGGTAAGAACCGTCTGTGATGACTGTTTTGACCCGACTGTGATGATGAATTATGTAGTAGTGTCATGATGTCGTTACTAATTTCAGGACCCAGACAACCCGGGAATGATATTGATGTGTTTCTATCACCGTTAGTCGAGGACTTACATAAATTGTGGAGCGAAGGGGTGCGGGTGTAAGATGCACATAATCGAGAGAATTTCATGTTGCGGGCCATGATATTTTGCACTATAAAGATTTCCCGGCCTATGGAAATTTGTTGGGGTATAGTACGAAAGGAGGCAAGGCTTGTCCTATTTGCCTGAATGAAACTGAAAGCATGTGGTTATCGAACTACAGAAAAATAGTGTACATGGGTCACCGCAGATTCCTTCTGATGCATCACGCCTACCGTAAGAAGAGGAAGTCATTCAATGGGAAGCCTAAGAAAGGATCAGCCCCAATGTTTGTGACTGGTAAGGAGTTTTACTTGCGCGTGAAGGACATCAAAGTTGAGTTCGGTAAATGTTCTAAACCTCCAGAAAAAAATGTTTGGAAGAAGAGATCGATTCTTTGGGATCTGCCATATTGGGAGCACTTACAAGTTCGACATGCATTGATTTCATGCACGTAGAGAAAAATGTTTGTGACAGTTTGATTGGTTTGTTGTTGAACATTCCAGGAAAGACGAAAGATGGCATCAACGTTCGCCGTGACATGCTCGACATGGGCATAAGGACTGAGCTTGCACCATTGGAGAAGGGAAAGCGGACATACCTCCCCCCGACCTGCTATACTTTGTCAAAAAGAGAAAAAATAGAACTCTGTCAGTGCCTATATGGTGTCAAAGTTCCATGTGGATATTCTGCGAACTTGAAAAAATTTGTGTCCATGAAAGACTTGAAACTGGTTGGTATGAAGTCCCATGATTGTCATGTACTGATGTCACAAATGCTTCCCATTGCTATCAGAGGCATTCTCCTAGTCAAAGTCAGAGAGACAATTACAAAGCTATGTTATTTCTTCAACACAATATCTGGTAAGGTAAGCGTGTACTACTAGCAAGTTAATTAGCTCCATTCGTGGAACTTGTCAGATTTTTTGGATCTGAATATTTGTTGCAACTGTGTCTTTGCAGGTAATTGATTTGGATGGACTGGACAATTTGCAACGCGATGTGACTACAACTCTTTGTCAGCTGGAGATGTATTTCCCTCTATCTTTTTTTGATGTTATGGTCGTTCGACGAACTACCTCCATTTTTAGATGGAATTCTTCAATCTGTCCCTACCGAAGATATTGACGAAACAAGTTACCTGCGAGATGACCACGAAGAAGGATTATGGGTGGTCAACCATTCTTAACTAATTTGTAATATGTAAGTGACGTATATTACTTGGGTCTTTAATCGAAGAATTCTTCAAATCATTTTTCAAAAATTCTTTGGGAAAACATACGTGATGCATTGAGAATCATTTATGCAAATTTTCATTTCAATTGGAGTACTTGATTTGAGCAATAATTGATTCTTTTCGCAAATCAATATGAAAACTGCAAATTTTCATTCCATGATTGGTCTTTACTGTTAATTTATTTTGAAAATTATTGGAAGTCATTTGCATGGGGTTTCAGGTGTCTTTACAAGTGTAAAATGATGTACTGAGACCCATCTGTAATTGTTCTCAGGAAAACCCTTTAGAGTCAATAACACTGTATTCTACTATCAGTTTCAATTTCCAAACCGATATGAAATTAATATCTACTATTGGTTTATTGTTCATAACCGATAGTATTTCATTTTGTGTTATGAGACCCTATTCTACATTTTGGTTTGCTCTTGTACAGTGGATTAATTTACTATCGGTTAATAATCATAAAACCGATAGTGAAATACAATGCAAAATGATGTACTGAGATCATCTGTAATTGTTCTCAGGGAATTCCTTTAGGGTCAATAACATTATATTTACTATCGGTTTCAATTTCCAAACCGATATGAAATTAAACTATACTATCGGTTTGTTGTTCATAACCGATAGTGATTTATATTGTGTTATGAGCCCCTGTTCTTAATTTACTATCGGTTACTGATAATAAAACCGATAGTGAACAATGCCAACACTCCAAACCCTAACTTACATTGTATTTACTATCGGTTTAGTGGTTATGAACCGATAGTAAAGATTCATATATTAGGTTAACCTCGCACAATTTTCCCTCCAGTGCAACTGATCACATTCCAAATACTCGCGCGCGGAAAACCCTAGCCTCCCTGACGTTCGCTTTTTCGCTCCTCTGCGCCACCATTGCCGATCGCAATTTGGTTCTCCACCGCCTCCGGCCACTGCATCGCGCCACCGCCTCCGGCCACTCCACGAACGACTGTAAGTGTTCTTGACCAAACCGCTCGCGTCAATTGCTTAAATTTATATGCAATAGTTCATATGTGGTTCAATGGATTAGAAATATAAAACTAGATGAAAATTCATGTCGGGGGAAATCTCCGCGGGACTAAGTCCAGGTAAGATGTAACACGATTACCCAGGGACGTGTCCTCCGGGGCCTCCCCGGGTGCCGCCTTTTGGCTCCCGGGACGTGGCCTCCGGTGCCCTCCCGGGCGCCGCCATTAACGTGGCCTCCGGGGCCTCCCCAGGCGCTGCCTTTTGGCTCCCGGGACGTGGCCTCCGGTGTCCTCCCGGGCGCCGCCTTTTGGCTCCTGGGAACGTGGCCTCCGGTGCCCTCCCGGGCGCTGCCATTTGCCCGGGAACGTGGCCTCCGGGGCCTCCCTGGGCGCCGCCTTTTGGCTCCCGGGACGTGGCCTCCGGTGCCCTCCCGGGCGCCGCCTTTTGGCTCCCGGGACGTGGCCTCCGGTGTCCTCCCGGGCGCCGCCTTTTGGCTCCCGGGACATGGCCTCCGGTGCCCTCCCGGGCGCCGCCTTTTGGCTCCCGGGACGTGGCCTCCGGTGCCCTCCCGGGCGCCACCATTTGCCCGGGAACGTGGCCTCCAGGGCCTCCCCGGGCGCCGCCTTTTGGCTCCCGGGACGTGGCCCCCGGTGTCCTCCCGGGCGCAGCCTTTTGGCTCCCGGGACGTGGCCTCCGGGGCCTCCCCGGGCGGCGCCATTTGCCCGGGGACGTGACCTCCGGGGCCTCCCCGGGCGCTGCCTTTGACCGCGGGACGTGGCCTCCGGCGCCGTCCAGGGCCTCATCGCCCTCCTGAAGGTAAAGTCTCGAACTGTTTGTCACGTGCAGGTCACGCGAGGAGCGCCTCGGGAATTGGCGTCCACCTGTCAAGCATCCAAGGCATTTGACCGGGAGAAGGACGGTCCTGCCCTTCAATCCGACGGTGGCTTCCGGGGTAGTTTAGGTTTTTTGCTGCTTTTTGGGGCTATAAATAGCCCTTGTACCCCTCTGTTGTAAGGGATCGGTTCATTTATTGGAATAGCTAAACTCACAGGCATGCTCCGGAAGCCTCTCCCCCGGAGAGAGCCTCCCCAGTCGACTCCGGTCGGGAGCGCGTCGACAGGACTAGGGCCCCCACCGGGACCCGAACCTGTATAAACCCGTGTGTCATTCATCGTGCTTGTCCGGCGGGGGAGGACTGGTCATCCGGTCAACCCGCGCCGCGTAATCTTCGCTAGGATCACTCTCAAAACCTGCCGGGGTATTCGCAATACCACGACAGTTGGCGCCGTCCGTGGGGACTCGTGACAAGACGCCATGGCTCCCCCAAGAACAAGGGCTCGCACCCTTCCAGGTGATCCGGGTCTCGGAGACCCGGCGCCGTCCGCCCGGGACACTGCAGTCCCGGCGGTCCCTTCCGGAGGCGACCTGGCCCAGGTACCGCCTCCCTCCTTTCCTCTTAACTTAGGTGCTTCCACCTCCAGGTCGTTCCCGGTGACCGTGGGGACCTCGGCCGGGACAAGCGTCCCCCCGACGGCTCCCCCGGCCCCCCGGGACGCCCTGCTCAAAGCTCTCGTGGAAGGCCAGCTCCGCGCTCAGCGCTCTATGGACGAGCTCCTTAGCGTGCTGGCGCGGCCTCCGGCCCCCACATTCGCGTCACACCCGTATCCGGGGAACATGCCCCCGTTTATGGGTTACCCGGCGGCCCCTCCGGCCTCTGGGGGGTTGTCCGCCCCGTATGATCCTGCCGGGGGGTTCCCTCCCCCTGCGGGATATACGTCCGGACCCTTCCCGGCACCCGGGCCCGTCCCGGTACCGGGAGGTTACTTCATGCCGGGGCCCTTCGTGGCACCAGGGGGGTACCCCGTCCCCGGCCTGTTCTCGGGGCCGGGAGCCCACCTCTTGCCGGGGGTTTACCCTGCGCCGGGAGCCAGTCCCGCCCCCCGCGTCGCGTTTACCGCACCAGGGGCGGTTGACAGAGCAGCCCCCGTGCTGCAGCGGACTTCCCCCCGCATGGGCTCCCCGGTTCCGGACGCCGCCACGGGGGCTCCCCCCTCGCCGGTTCCGGGTGTTACAGGGCCTGCCCCCTTCCCGGTTCCGGTCGTGGCCACTGAGGCCCCCTCCACTTCGATTCCAGGCGTCGCCGCGGGCGCCCCCTCCCCGGTTCCGGATGATACAGGGGCTTCCCCCTTTCTGGTCCCGGGGGTCGTCGCAGGGGGCTCGCCCCAACCGGCTCCAGAAGCTACAGTGCACGAGCTCCCTCCCTCGGCGGGACAGGTCCGTTTCGTCCCGGGGGAGGTCGAGCGAATGCGTTCACCAGAGCGCGGGGAAGAACTTCCCCCCGGCCGAGGGCGCGGGGAGCCTCGCTCTCGCACCGGCCGGGGGAAGAGACCCGCTGAAGAGCCAACCTCTCCGGCGGAGAGCCCGGACGTCCGGGAACTCAATCCCTGTCCGGAGGAAAAGCGTCGCCACCGCCATTCTGCGGACCTCTCGGACCGCTTCCAGACTCGGACAACGAAGGTCCCGTGAAAGAAGACAGCGACCGGGGCTCTCCCCGGGAAGTGCAGGGGGCCAACCAGCCCCTGTGCTGAAGACTTCGCAGCATCCAGTGGCCGCGGCCCTACCGCCCGCCACACATCGAACACTATAACGGTGAGGCGGACCCTTACAAGTTCGTGCAGGTCTACTCCACTGCCATCTCCGCAGCCGGGGGGGAAGAGACAGTACAGTGCAACGTCTTCCCCCTCTACCTCTCCGGCATTGCCCGCTCCTGGTTCTACAACCTGAAGGCCGGCTCCATCAACTCTTTCTCGCAGCTCAAGCGGGAGTTCTGTGCCAACTTCCAAGGGAACTATGTGCGTCCCCTGGACTCCTCGCAGCTATACACTGTCCGGCAGAGGACTGGGGAAACCATCAGAAGCTTCTTCAAGCGCTTTGCTCAGGTGAAGAGCAAAGTGGCCCACGTCCCCGACTCTACGGTCATCGAAGCCTGCAAAAGCGGCATCCTCCCGGGGGAGCTCCACCGAAGGCTCTCCCGGAGTTGCCCCTCTTCCGCCGACGAGCTCTTCAACGTGCTCGAAAAGTACGCTCGGGCGGAGGAAGACGATATCTGGAAGAAGACCCTGGGGGCTCCCGCCCCCGTCAACCGGGGGGCCAGGGATCCCCCCAAACGCTCCAGGCAGGGGGGCGTAGCGAGCCACGGCCTCGGGACACCTTTGTCCTCGAGGGCGGATGCGGCTCGCGCGATCCCTCGAGGGCCAACCGCCCCTTCCCCAAACCGAAGGGCCATGGGGGAGGACAGTCTTCGCGCGGCCGGGAAGGCCCCGCGGGGAGAAGGCGGGAAGGACCGTGGTGCAGCCTCCACAGGTCCAATACCCACGCTACCCGAGATTGTAGCCAGCTGCTGCAGCACTTCGCAGACTTCCTCGACCAGCGCGGGCAAGGGGGGGGGACTCCGGCCATCTCGCTCCCTCGGCCAGTTGTTCCGGCTCTTCCCGCTCCCACGGGGGGCCAGCAGACGCAAGAGGGGGAGCCTTCAGAAGCTCTCCCCTTTCAAACTTCGCAGCGGCACATCAACGTCATCGTGGGAGGATCTGCCTCTGGGCGGGACTCTATGCGCCAGCGTAAGGAGTACGCGCGCGAGGTCAAGGTTGTGGGGGTGCTACACGCGTCCCCGCCACCGAAGTGGTCGGACGTCCCCCTCACCTTCATGGCAGAAGACGCGCGGGGGGTTCGCTTCCCCCACGACGACGCGCTCATTGTCTCCGCGACCATCTACAACTGCCATCTGGCCCGGATCCTGGTGGACGGCGGGAGCTCCGCCGATGTCTTATTCCTGAAGGCCTTCAAAGAAATGCAGGTGGATGAGAAGCTCCTGCAGTCCGCTGCCGGGCCCCTGCAAGGTTTTGTCCCGGGGAAGGCGATCCACCCCGTGGGCAAGGTAGATCTTCCAATGACTTTCGGCACCCCGGAGAACTACCGGACCGAGCTGGTCCGCTTCGACGTAGTAGACCTCCCCTCCTCCTACAACGCGATTATGGGGAGGACGACAATCAACCGGCTGGGGGCTGCCACCCATCAAAACTATCTCTGCATGAAGATCCCCGGGCCGCATGGTGTGATCAACGTCCGGGGAGACCAAGACATGGCCCGTGCTCTATACGAGCGCGCTGCGGCCACGATCGGAAGCGTCAACCTCATAAAGACGCCCGGGGGGGAGGCTTCTCCCCCGGAACTAGATGCTGCTGCGCCACCGCCCGGGAGGCCCCTCCTCAAGCCGCGTCCGGAAGGGGGCCTCCGGAAGGTCCTGCTGTCCCCGAGCAATGAAGACAAAACCGTCCGGATCGGGGCGGAGCTCCCCGAGGAACACGCAGCGCAACTTGCGGCTTTTCTGCTCGAAAACTCCGATGTTTTTGCATGGAAGCCGTCAGACATGCGGGGCGTCGCCCGGGAGGTCATTGAGCACAAGCTTGCAGTGGCCCCCGGTCACCCCCCGGTCAAACAGAAGCTGCGGAAACTCTCCCTCGAGCGCCAAGAGGAAATCAAGGCGGAGATCACCCGGCTCCGAGAGGCGGGGTTCATTCGGGAGGTCCTCCACCCCG
This sequence comes from Pharus latifolius, assembly GCA_019359835.1. NCBI lineage: Eukaryota > Viridiplantae > Streptophyta > Magnoliopsida > Poales > Poaceae > Pharus > Pharus latifolius. Next base: position 83,122,228 of record CM033324.1, read on the forward strand.
AGTGGCTCGCGAACCCCGTCCTCGTCAAGAAATCAACCGGCAGGTGGCGGATGTGCGTGGACTTCACCGACCTTAACCGCGCCTGCCCCAAAGACAACTTCCCGCTCCCGCGGATTGATCAGCTCGTCGACTCCACTGCGGGGTGCGAGCTCATGAGCTTCCTAGACGCCTACTCGGGCTACCATCAAGTCCGGATGGCGGAAGGGGACGAGGAAAAGACGAGTTTTATTACTCCCCTTGGAACCTTCTGCTACGTCCATATGCCCTTCGGGCTCAAGAATGCGGGGGCGACCTTCCAGCGCCTCATGACACTGGTTTTCAAAGAGCAAGTCGGCCACAATGTTGAAGTCTACGTAGACGACGTGGTTGTCAAGAGTCCCCGCGCAGCCTCCCACATCGACGACCTGGCTGAAACCTTCCGCAACCTCCGCGCGTTCGGGCTCAAACTGAACCCGGAGAAGTGCGCCTTCGGGGTGCGCGGGGGGAAGCTCCTAGGCTTCCTCGTGTCCCAGCGGGGCATTGAGGCAAACCCCGAGAAGATCCGGGCGTTCCTAGATATGCCCCCGCCGCACTCCGTCAAGGATGTCCAGCGGCTCTCCGGCCGCCTAGCCGCACTCAGCCGCTTTGTCTCCCGGTCGGGGGAGCGGGGCCTCCAGTTCTTCAAGATCCTCCGAGGGCTCGAGGGGTTCCGCTGGACCCCCGAGGCCCAGGAGGCGTTCGACGACCTCAAGAAGTACCTCACGAGCCCTCCAATGCTCGTGAGTCCGTCCCCGGAAGAGCCCTTGCTCCTCTACCTCGCCGCGACCCCTGTCGCTGTCAGCGCGGTCTTGGTGAAGGAGCAAGGGGGGCAGCAGCATCCGGTGTACTACGTGAGTGAGGCCCTCCAAGGAGCCAAAACTCGGTACACGGAAATGGAGAAAATCTGCTACGCCCTCCTCATGGCGTCCCGGAAGCTTCGGCATTACTTCCTGGGGCATCCCATCACCGTCCCGTCGTCCCTCCCCCTTGGGGAGGTACTCCGGAACAAAGAAGCCACCGGCCGGATCGGGAAGTGGGGGGCTGAGCTCGCCCCCTTCTCCCTGTCCCTTACCGGCCGCTCCGCCATCAAGTCGCAGGTTCTCGCCGACTTCGTCGCAGAGTGGACTCCCGCCTCTGGGTCCGGGGATGAAGATCTCCCTGTGCCACCCCGACGCAGTGATCATTGGACCCTTATGTTCGATGGGTCGCTGTGTCTCGCCGGGGCTGGCGCAGGAGTAGTCCTCCGGAGCCCCGAGGGGAAGGAACTGGAGTACGCCACGCGGCTCGAGTTCCCCGCAACCAACAACATCGCTGAATACGAGGCTTTGCTCCTCGGGATGCGCCTCACGCGCTCCCTGGGGATCCGGCGCCTCCTAGTCAAGGGAGATTCTCAGCTCGTAGTTTGCCAAATGGACAAGTCCTACCTGTGCCATGATGCAAACTTAAGTCTTTATTTGCAGGAAGTGCGAAAGATGGAGAGGCATTTCGACGGCCTCGAGGCCCGGCATATCCCACGTAGGGACAATGACCGGGCCGACGCCTTGGCCCGGGAGGCCAGCTCCCGGGAATCGCTCCCCAAGGGGGCTTTCCTGGAGATCATCACGAAGCCCTCGGTGGCCTCCCCGGACACGGGCGACGAGCCTCATGTCCCGGAGGTCGCCGAGATCGCCCGGACTCCATCTTGGATGGACCCCCTCATCTCCTTCATCAAGGGGGAGGGGGACCCTCCTAGTGAGACCGAGGCTAAATGCCTCCGGGCTAAAGCCCGGGCGTATCTCCTGCTGGAGGGGAGGCTCTACAAGCGGGGGGCTTCCGCCCTCCTGCGCTGCCTCCCCCGGCCAGAGGGACTTCAACTTCTCAAAGACATCCACGCGGGGAGCTGTGGTTCTCACCTGGCCCCGCGTGCTATCGCGGCCAAGGCCCTCCGGCAGGGCTTTTACTGGCCCACGGTCATGCGCGATGCGCGAGACCTTGTCTCCACATGCGAGGGATGCCAGAAGATGGCCAAGGGCTCGAACCTCCCCCCTATAGCGCTGCGGACGATCCCCATCACTTGGCCCTTCGTGCGCTGGGGGATGGACCTCTTAGGGCCCTTCCCCCCAGCGCCCGAGGGATACAAGTATGCGGTAGTCGCAGTCGACTATTTTAAAAAGTGGGTTGAGGCGGAGCCTTTGGCCAGCATCACGTCCCGGGCCGTTCAGCGGTTTTTCTGGAAAAACGTCGTATGTCGTTTTGGTTTCCCCCGGGAAATCACCGTGGACAACGGGACCCAATTCGACTCGGCTTATTTTCGGGAATTCTGCGAAGGCCTGGGGCTCGTCATCCACTTCGCCTCGGTGGCCCATCCCCGGAGCAATGGGGCGGTCGAGAGGGTCAACGGCGTGATCCTACAGGGGTTGCGCCGGAGACTCGAGCAAACCGCTTCTAAGCGGGGTGCATGGGCGGAGGAGCTCCCTAGCATCCTCTGCTCCATGCGCACGACCCCGTCCTGGGCGACGGGGCGCACTCAATTCTCCCTGGTCTACGGGGCAGAGGCAGTCCTCCCCCCGGAGATCAGCTTCCGGTCACTGCGGGTTGAGCTCCTGGAGGGAGCTACGCCCTCAGCGTACCAGGCCAACGAGGCCAACCAGCGTCTGGAGATCGATCTCGTGGAGGAGGAACGCGACCGAGCGCTCCTCTGCCACGCCATCTACGAGCAAGAAATGGCGCGCGCATACAATCAGCGCGTGCGCGAGAGAGCTTTCCGCCTTGGGGACCTTGTCCTCAAGCACGTGAAGGACCCCCAGGCCCAGGGTAAGCTCTCCCCCAAGTGGGAGGGCCCCTACAGGATCTCCGCGGTCCTGGGCTCGGGGGCCTACAAGCTCTCCAACCTCCAAAAGCAGGAGCTGAAGCACACGTGGAACTTGCGTTTACTTCGCAAGTTCTATGTTTAGCCTTACGGGCCTGTCCCCTCCCCCGGAGCGTTCACGCCGGAGGGGGAGGAGGGACACTGTATTTTCCTCCCCTTTCGCGGCTTCGCAGGGGGAGGCCTTGTACTTAATTTTATTAGCAATACATAGGTCTTGCTTTTCAAACTGTCTCATTGCAGGTCTCTCTCATTACCGCCCCTAGCGGCGATGCCCTCCCCGCGAGGATGCCCTCCCCACGAGGAAGCCCTCCCCGCGAGGATGCCCTCCCCGCGAGGAAGTGGGCCAGCCCCAACAAGTCCCTACAGCGGGAGTCCTCACTCCCATAGGGCAGCTTACGATCAGCCCTCGTGGACTGAGGGTGTAAGCGGCAACCCGGTCACAGTGGCCGTGGTAACGAGTCACTTTGGGAGACTAGTCCCTTGCCCAAACACTCAAGCCCCATCTTCGGGCACTTCCTCCTCCGGGAGTCGACGTTATTCCCGGCTCCCCGTTTTCACGGCGACCGGAAGATCGGCCCCTTGCGGCTCGATTGGATCTATCTTCCTCCTCCGGGAGTCGACGTTATTCCCGGCTCCCCGTTTTCACGGCGACCGGAAGATCGGCCCCTTGTGGCTCGATTGGATCTATCTTCCTCCTCCGGGAGTCGACGATATTCCCGGCTCCCTGTTTTCACGGCGACCGGACGATTGGTCCCCAGCGACCTTATTCCCGGCTCCCCGTTCTCACGGCGACCGGATGAATGCTTCCCGGAGACCCTATTCCCGGCTCCACGTTCTCATGGCGACCGAACGATTGTCTCTCGGAGAAGTCACGGATTTCTTGGGCGTTTTCTTCCCCGAAGACCCTATTCCCGGTTCCCCGTCCTCACGGCAACCGGACGAATGTCTCCTAGGAAGATCGCCTCCGGAAATCTCGTCGGGTTTTCTTGGATGGTTCCTCCACATGAGGCCTTTTTCCCGGCTCCCCGTTCTCACGGCGATCGGGCGACTATCTCCCGGAAGGTCTTCTCCTTGAAAACCTCGTTTTTAACTTAGAAAATTTCCTATCCTGCAGGTGACTTCTATCCCGGGGGCCTTGTTACCCCCATAGCGCGCGGAGCTATTCTCCGGTCCGCTGTGGGCGGGGGGGATAAGGAACCCCCGGGTGTCGACCACACCGCCCACGAGGAAACTTAACTCATCCTTGTCAAGATGAGTCGTCCAGACCATCCAAGAAGAAGAAAATAAAGAGGCAATGAAATAAAACGACAACAGCTTTATTGATTCTCAAACCCGGAGGACATCTTCCCCCTCCGGTGGGCTTCGGAAATGATACAACCCAGGTTCTAACCCGGGGGATTCTCTACGCCCTAAGGCTCCTACGACTAATACTCCCGGAGGCTCTCCGCTAGCTCCCGGGTCAAGTCCCGGTACAGCGCCCGTACGCGGCGCCGAGCGTCCCGGAGCACATCTTCAGGCCAAAACTCGTATCCCACCGGTGGAAGTATCCGGAGGGGAGGGATCATCCGGAGCCCCGGTCGCGGAGGGGACAATTCGGCACGATGATTATCGAAGTTGTCCAAGTGCCACTCCGGACGCCACCTCAACCGGATCGGCTCCCGGGCACTATCCTCGCCGCGATTCCCGGAGAGAAGGCTTAGCAAAATCAAAGCCGCTTGGGCTTCCCCCGGGGACCCCCTCCCGGACCTTCGCCCGGGAGCAGCCTCCCGGAAACCCTGGTAACAGTAAATTCAATTCAAAGACTTAGAAAAAAATTCTAACTTCATTGCATTCAAAATGTTTATGTACAAGTGCCCGGGGCTTCTTCTAAGAAGCTACCGGAATCAAAAAGTCCTAAAACAAAAAAGGGCCCTAGCTAAGACCCGGGGGGAGGCTCATACATGTTCATTGGCGTCCTCTCCCCGGGGGGCTTCCTCTAAGGCCGGGGCTGGGGCGTCTCCCGCCGGAGGCGCCGGAGCCGGGAACCACGCCCGGATGATCCGGTCATAGAACCCTCCGGCGAGCTGCTCGACCTCCCGGCGCGAAGGCTCGAAGGAGTCCGGGAAGCTTCGGGGAATGCGGCCCCCGATCGCCCGGGCGCCGACCCCCCGGAACTCGACGAGCCCCGCAGCGGCCGCGACGACGGGGATCGCTCGACCCCGTGCCCGAACGTCGGCAGCCTCCGGGATGGCGGAGACCTGTGCGTTGAGAAAACGCACAGCCTCCGCGAGGGTCACCGACGGCACCTCCCTGCTCCCGGAGCCGAGGCTTACGCCAAGTCCCTCGAGGGCCGACCGGATGGAGCGGCCCGCGTCCGCCACCGCCCGGACGCTCGAGCTCTCGAGCTCCCGGAGCGCCTCCTCCCTCGCCTTGGCCTCCTCCCGGAGGCGGGCGTTGACGACCTCGGAAAGATGGACCTGGGCCCGTACCCGGGTCAATTCCGCGAGGGCTTCGTCACGTTCCCGGAGGGCCTCCTCGCGCTGCCCTACGGAGGCCGCGGCCCGGCCCTCCGCCTCCTTAAGCAGCCGGGCGACCCGCTGCTCAAGGCCCCAGGTAACAGCTGCCACCTACAAAATACATAAGAGTTAGAAAAATTTCAAAGTGCAGGGGATGAGCGAAGGCGTTATCGATTCGGGTTACCTGGGCCCCGAGGGACTGAAGCCCCTCGAAACGCTCATGGAGCGTCCCTCCCGTGACGAAGGCCTGCACCTTCCGGGTATGCAGGCCCTCCGAGTAGCGGGCGACCTCCCCCGCGGGGAGCAAAGGGGTCTCCCGCCCGGAGCCGCCGGCACGGCCGGCGGGGGGTCCCCGGACCTCAAGGTCCGGTAACGTGGCCGGCGTCTTCGTCGACGAGGTAGTGTCCCCCGAAGACGTGGCCGAGGAGCTCTCGGCGGGAGCCTCCGCCCGGGGGGGAACCATCAGGCCTTTCCCTGCCCCGGGCCGGAAGGTCCTCGGGGCCCCCTCCTCCGGAGGAACCTCGTAGACCGAGGGGCTCTCCCCCTCGTCCACCGACCAGACCCGCGGGGGCGAGGCCCCCACGAATCTCACCTCCGGCCTCTCCGGCTCCAAAGAGGCTGGAAGGGGCGGGAGGAGCTCCACCATGAGCGGCAACGGGGCGTAGTTCGCCGAGTCGGACGCCGCCCCACCCGCGGTCGCCTCCTTCCCCCGCGTCTCGACGGGGCCCTTCGGGGGAGGAGGCGTTGCCTCCCTCCGGGACGGTGCCCGGGCACGCTCGCTCCCGGGGGTCTCGTCCCGGGGCTTCGCCGGTGTCGCCGCCGGCGTCGTCGATGGGCCGGGGGTCTTTTGAACCCGGGCCTTCTTGGGCTCCGAGCCCCCGGCCGCCTCCTTCCCCCGTTTGTGCGACCCAGGGGTGGGGAGAGGCTTCCTCTCCGGCAGCTTTAGCCCGAAGGCCGCCGCTACCAAGTTCTTGGGGGGGCCCTCGCCCACAGCGCGCACGACGCGCTCATGCTCATCGGCGAAGTACCTCCCCAAGAGGTTCTCCGCCTTCTCCCGCGCCGCCGGGTACGGCCGGACTGCAAGAGGTAAAGAGTTAGTCAATTTCTTAAAAATTTGTAAGTACAATGCAGCGGGCTCCCAGGGCTTACGTCACGTCACCGGCTTCGCCGGAGGCCGCTGCTCGGGGCCCATGCCGATCCCCCTCTTCTCGCCGGTGAAGGGGGAGATCCGGAGGAGAGCCATCTCCTCAGTCGCGTCCCGCATCGAGCGGGTCTTCTTGGAGAGGATCACCTTGCCGAGGAGCTCGTACTCCTCGTCCGTCCACACCGGCGGCTTCGGTGCGGACGACCGGCTGTAGGTGGGGGCCTCCGGGGCGTACACCACCGCGTCGTCTCGGACCCGGAGGTAGAACCACCTCCGGACCCAATCCCCCCAATGGTCCCGGGAGGCCGCCGCCGGGTAGTCGATTACCCGGGCCGGCAACATCTGGACCATCACCGAACCGAAGGGGGACTTGGGGCCCCCCTTCACCAGATGGGATGTCCGCGCCGCCGGTTCGTAGAAGTACCGGAAGGCGCGAAGGTTGGGCTCCCGCCCGGTCGCTGTCTCGAAGAGCCAAATGAAGAGGCCCATCCGGACAAGCGCGTTCGGGGTGAGGTGGTTGAGAGCCACCCCGTACTCCTTGAGGAACTCCCGGAGCATGGGATGCACCGGGAGCCGGAGCCCCGCCTCGAGGAAGGCCTCGAAGGCCACGACCTCTCCGGGCCTGGGGCGGGGGGCCCCGTCCTTCTTCACGGGGACTCGGATGTCCCCGTCCGCAACAATGCCTCTTTCGGCCAAGGACTCGGCGTCCTCGGCCGTGAACTCCGACGCCCAGAGGAAATCCGACGGGGGCACCTCCGTGGTCTTCGCTCGACCCTTGGGTGCCATGAGGTTAGTCTTCTTTCTTGGTGGCAAACTTTGCAGGAGGCTACTATTAAAAACTCCCGGACGCCTGCTACCGGAAAGGGCTATCGGAGAGGGCTACCGGAAAGAGTTACCGGGAGAGGGCTACCGGGAGAGTGAAAACTGTTTAGGCCGAAAATTTGGAATGAGCTTCCGGGCCCCCCAAGGTCCTATTTATAGGGGCGGGGCGTGGTCGAGATGCACGCCACATGGCACCCGCGGATCAATCTGGACCATAGAAGTTCAAACCGTGCGCGGGAAACGAAGGGACGGGCGCGTGGATCGAGGCACCGGTTCAAACCGCGCGCGCATTTATGGCGAAACGGCGCGGCTTTAAGCGTGGGGCACGGAAACCGAAGCGTCGCGGCTCCGGTAACTTGGCCCGGAGATCTTCCCGGTGACCTGAACCATACCCACCGGGGACTCGAGCATCGTCCCCGGCGGGCATGGGGGGCTGCTGTCGGGGGAAATCTCCGCGGGACTAAGTCCAGGTAAGATGTATCACGATTACCCAGGGACGTGTCCTCCGGGGCCTCCCCGGGCACCGCCTTTTGGCTCCCGGGACGTGGCCTCCGGTGCCCTCCCGGGCGCCGCCATTAACGTGGCCTCCGGGGCCTCCCCGGGCGCCGCCTTTTGGCTCCCGGGACGTGGCCTCCGGTGTCCTCCCGGGCGCCGCCTTTTGGCTCCTGGGAACGTGGCCTCCGGTGCCCTCCCGGGCGCTGCCATTTGCCCAGGAACGTGGCCTCCGGGGCCTCCCTGGGCGCCGCCTTTTGGCTCCCGGGACGTGGCCTCCGGTGCCCTCCCGGGCGCCGCCTTTTGGCTCCCGGGACGTGGCCTCCGGTGTCCTCCCGGGCGCCGCCTTTTGGCTCCCGGGACATGGCCTCCGGTGCCCTCCCGGGCGCCGCCTTTTGGCTCCTGGGAACGTGGCCACCGGTGCCCTCCCGGGCGCCGCCATTTGCCCGGGAACGTGGCCTCCGGGGCCTCCCCGGGCGCCGCCTTTTGGCTCCCGGGACATGGCCTCCGGTGCCCTCCCGGGCGCCGCCTTTTGGCTCCCGGGACGTGGCCTCCGGTGCCCTCCCGGGCGCCGCCATTTGCCCGGGAACGTGGCCTCCGGGGCCTCCCCGGGCGCCGCCTTTTGGCTCCCGGGACGTGGCCTCCGGTGTCCTCCCGGGCGCCGCCTTTTGGCTCCCGGGACATGGCCTCCGGGGCCTCCCCGGGCGCCGCCATTTGCCCGGGGACGTGGCCTCCGGGGCCGCCCCGGGCGCCACCTTTGACCCGGGGACGTGGCCTCCGGCGCCGTCCCGGGCCTCATCGCCCTCCTGAAGGTAAAGTCTCGAACTGTTTGTCACGTGCAGGTCACGCGAGGAGCGCCTCGGGAACTGGCGTCCACCTGTCAAGCATCCAAGGCATTTGACCGGGAGAAGGACGGTCCTGCCCTTCAATCCGACGGTGGCTTCCGGGGTAGTTTAGGTTTTTTGCTGCTTTTTGGGGCTATAAATAGCCCTTGTACCCCTCTGTTGTAAGGGATCGGTTCATTTATTGGAATAGCTAAACTCACAGGCGTGCTCCGGAAGCCTCTCCCCCGGAGAGAGCCTCCCCAGTCGACTCCGGTCGGGAGCGCGTCGACAGGACTAGGGCCCCCACCGGGACCCGAACCTGTATAAATCCGTGTCATTCTTCGTGCTTGTCCGGCGGGGGAGGACCGGTCATCCGGTCAACCTGCGCCGCGTAATCTTCGCTAGGATCACTCTCAAAACTTCCCGGGGTATTCGCAATACCACGACAATTCATGAACTACAAACTTGATAGCTATGAGAATTACAGACTTGATGAAAATCACTAGCAATTTATCGTACAATATAGTCCACTATCGGTTTCTTATTTAGAACCGATAGTAAAGACCATAATCTGAATTAAGGCTAACATAGTTAATTACTATCGGTTTTAATTGTCAAACCGATAGGAAATAGAGTATGTCATATCGGTTTGTTATTGTCAACCGATAGTACATTGAAAAGACTGAATTTTGCAGAGTTCATATTTCATTTGTGAAAAGAATCAACTATTGCTCAAATCAATACATTTGAAATGAAAATTTAAAGAAATGATTTTCATTGCATGAAATATATTTTTCTGATGAATTTTTCCAAATAGGATTAATTTTACAATCAAGAGTTATCAAATGATCTTTATATTAAGCAAGAAGGTATCAGTTCGACAACCCTTTGCAAATTGAGTTTACAAATCTATTTTAAATCTATTTTGAAGATCATGTTGATAGGAATTGATGATTTTTGGCCTTTTAAATGAAAATTTGACATTTTAACAAAAAGAGGTGGTTCATCATTGCCATTCCATTTTAGTTATGAACTTTGTCATGTACCTTTCTTCATACCAATTGATGGTCTGTTCATGGAATTTTAGGTAAAGCCATGTCGGCATCTTCCTCGACTGATAGTAGTGATTCGGCAAGGGCGAACATAGATGACGCTGCCTCGTCCCAGCGCAAGAGGACGGTGCGAGGCTCGACGACGTTGGGCTGTTTGGCCAAACGCACGGATCTTTCATGTGAGTTCAACCAGTTCGGGAGACCGATCGGGAAGAACGCCGGCCACTATGCTGCCTATGTTGGTTTGTTGGCGAAGGAAAGGGTGACGATCACCGTCCAGAGCTGGAAGGACATTAAGGCCGATGAGAGGGACAGGCTGTGGGCGGAAGTGAAGGTAAAATTAATCAAAATCACTGAACTCTTGAGTAATCACATTCCCTTGGTTTATCCCAGAGATTAGGTAAGTCCTTCTTATATGCACCATTTGAAACAGGCCAAGTGGAACATCCCCGACGATAGTCCCAAGATAGCTTGCTTGAAGGACATGAACAACACGTGGAAAACCTTCAAGAGCGTGCTCGTCAGTACCTTCCTCGCTAAAAGCAAATCTCCATGCGAGAAGTACCCCTTCATAACGGAGGAGGTATGGGAGCAATTCACCCAATAGAAGGGGACCACTGAGTTCAAGGTATGTATGGTTCCTTTGCTTGGTTACACCACTGTATGCAGTAAGCAGCGGTGCATTAATTTTTCTTGTTTCTGGTACGAAGGCCCTAAGCGAGAAGAACAAGGCAATCCAGAGGAGGAACGACCACCCGCACCGGCTCGGCTCTCGCGGCTATGCGGGGAAGGAGGAGCAGTGGAAGAAGGCTGAAGACGAGGCGTCGAATTTCGTCGACTCCCCTGACCTACAACTCTCCAAGATCCACGATCAGCGATGCAAGCGCTGGTGGTTAGCCAGAGGACCGTGTCGACCACGGGGACTGTGGAGTTCCCAAACCCCAGGGACGTCGAGGTCATGCAGCGACTCGTAAGTTGGCTACATTCCTGGTTGGAATCATAGAGTGTGGTAGAAAAAACTATAATCACTAGTGTGCGCACAAGTTTGTATATATTTTTTCCTCACAATGGAGAGTTTTGAATGTAACAGATATCTTGCTCGAATGAGGTGACCGAGGGATTGTTCAGTCCCCATAGGGAGAACGACATCCTTACCCGGGCTCTAGGGAACAAGGAGCATCCAGGGCGGACGCCAACCGTGGGGGGTGTGGTGCCATGGAAGGAAGGCTTCTCAGAGCCCGGGAAAAAGGCGAAGAAGGCTCGCAGCTGGAAGGAAAGGGAATTGGAGCTGTCTCAGAAGATACGGTCAGATGTGATTGCACAATTCGCAGACATGTTCGCTCAAATGAACGAGAAGTATGAACACCTCAGCCGAGTTGTGCAGTCCAAGGGTTTAGATCCAGCTGCCGAGGTCGACGCTGCCAGGCCGATTAGTTGCGGCTCGAAGGTTCACGTGGATCCGGTGGACCTGATTGAGGTATTGCAACTCTCGAGCTATATATGCAGTTCGGTTGATGCCACTCCCGTTACGCGAGAACTATTTCGCTAACCTGTTATAATTGTTGCAAATTGCAAAAGCCGGAGAGCTGTAGCCTAGTGATCAACATAGGCGATAAAACCTGTAGTGGTTGCAAACGGGGTCGTATATCAGTCTTGGGAGGATGTCCGGATCCACTGCGTACCTCTGGAGCCTGGATTCGCAAAGGTACAGGTGGACATGGCCCTCCCGGGCTACAGCTCTTTTCTGTTGCCCGTCCCAACGGACAAAATGCGGACAATTGGCGAGGTATTGGGCTCGTACATACAGTGGCCCAAGAAGGGTGTTAGACTACAGGAAGTAAACCCTAGCCATTCTAGCTTACAACTTAGTTAATATACTCAATTTGCAAAATCTAACTTATGCGTTCGTAACTTAAAGTAAACGATGGATACCAGCTCACTTCCTAAGGACACCACCCCTAGCACAACGCATGACCGAGCTCCTTCGGCCCCCATGCCTCCTCCGACGGCCTCAAACCCTTCGCCATCAAATGAGGCCGGCGGCACCGCGCCCCAACCTTCGAAGGTATACACTCGCTCCCTGCCCAAAGGCAAGGGCAAGGGCAAAGGCAAGGCCAAACAAAGCCAGCCGGATACGTTCAAGAACGGGTTCCCACTCGTGTCAGAGTACCTTCTGCACAATATGGATCAAATAACCAGAAGTCTCCACGAGTGGTACCTGACCCGGTCTAGGCGCCACATCAACTTCTTGGTTCACTTCAGGCTAGGTCATTTTCACCGTGAGGCCGGGAGCATATCGGTGGCCCACGAGGATTTGTTCGACCTCCTCAACTGGCGAGAGCTTGATATGTCCATCATACGGACTGGAGTCCTGTGAGTTTGCTGTTGTCTAAAGTTATCACAGTTCATTTCATAAATCTAATCACTTTGTATGCACTACTTACTAATGTCTACTTTGCATCCAGGTGCATGTATAGGCTGGCGTCGATGAGGGCATGTGACAAGGTGGGTTTCCTCGACCCAGAGAAAATAAGCCTCACGATGCTAGAGCACGACCAAGCACATGCGGAGGAATACATATCAAGGGCACTACTAGTGCAGCAGGACCGAGAGTTCATCCTTGCGCCCTACCACCAAAGGTTAGTGCATTTCCTACTAATTTAACTCATTCTTGTATGATACGCCTAGCATATGTATGAAACGGTTCGCTTATATATATGCAATGTAGGGGCCACTGGGTCCTCGCCGTCATTTGCCCATGGATGAATGAGGTCTATTACCTCAATTCGATGAGCGACAGGGTGGCGCATGTTTTCACCCTCACGTGGCACATAGACGCGTAAGTAACACAGTTGTTTTAAATTTTTCTCTGACTAGCTAATTAATGATAACATATTAACTGGCAATGCTAAATTAAATACAGGGCTTTCAAAAATTATGTTAGTGCTGGAGGGAGGCATGACGCGTCGAAGGGCACAACAATTTCTTGGAAAGAATATGAGGTAATTAATATGGATGAAAGTACTCATGATGAGTCTTTTAATTTAAGCTTAATTAGTTCTTTCGAGTTAACGTGGTCTCGTGGTATAAAAAATACCTCGGCAGATTTGATGACGTGCGCAACACGTGTTCTTCAACGCGAACTGACCGTGTGACGGGTCACCCGCGCAGGACAATCTCAGAGATTGACACAAGGGTTTATACAGGTTCAGGCCTCAGTGGAGGCCCTAGTCCTGTCGACGTGCTCCCGACACGTGTCAGCTAGGGGATCTCTCCCGGAGAGAGGGTTCCAGAGCACGCCTATTAGTTTTTATGATTGGAGTCAAATGAATGTCTTAGGTTACAAAAGAGGGTTACAAGGGTATATATAGACCCCAAAAGACACAAATTACTAAACTACCCCTGCTACAACCGTAGGATCGAGGGCAGGATAGTCTTTTGGCGAGGTCCAGGGCACCGATCTCGGACACGTGGCGGCCCTCGAAATCAGTGCCCACCAGAGGAGCTCCGGGGGAAGTCTCCCCCGAGCCTGGAGAAGGGGCTCTGGGAGAGGTCTCCCCCGAGTCCGGAGAAGGTGCGCCGGGGGACGTCTCCCCCGAGCCCGGAGAAGGGGCTCCAGGAGAGGTCTTCCCCTAGCCCGGAGAAGAGGATCCGGGAGAGGTCTTCCCCTAGCCCGGAGAAGATGCGCCGGGGGAAGTCTCCCCCGAGCCTGAAGAAGGGGCTCCGGGAGAGGTCTTCCCCTAGCCCAGAGAAGGGGCTCCGGGGGAAATCTCTCCCTAGCCCGGAGAAGGGGCTCCGGGGGAAGTTTCCCCCAAGCCCGGAGAAGGTGCGCCGGGGGAAGTCTCCCCCGAGCCTGGAGAAGGGGCTCCGGGAGAGGTCTTCCCCAGCCCGGAGAAGGGGCTCCGGGGGAAATCTCTCCCTAGCCCGGAGAAGGGGCTCCGGGGGAAGTTTCCCCCTAGCCCAGAGAAGGTGCGCCGGGGGAAGTCTCCCCCGAGCCCGGAGAAGGGGCTCCGGGAGAGGTCTTCCCCTAGCCCGGAGAAGATGCGCCCGGGGAAGTCTCCCCTGAGCCTGGAAAAGGGGCTCCGGGAGAGGTCTTCCCCTAGGCCGGAGAAGGGGCTCCGGGGGAAATCTCTCCCTAGCCCAGAAAAGGCCTCCGGGGGAAGTTTCCCCCGAGCCCGGAGAAGGTGCGCCGGGGGAAGTCTCCCTCGAGCCCGGAGAAGGGGCTCCGGGGGAAATCTGTCCCCAGCCCGGAGAAGGTGCGCCGGGGGAAGTCTCCCCCGAGCCCGGAGAAGGGGCTCTGGGAGAGGTCTTCCCCTAGCCCGGAGAAGATGCGCCGGGGGAAGTCTCCCCCGTGCCCGGGAATGAGGGGGCTCCTCCTCCCGTCCTTGGGTGATGGTTGATATTGCTCATATTTTCCCCCAACATGTGGGTTTATGTCTTTGCATATGCAATTATCCCAGTGCCATCAGCAGCCACAATCGTGGGAATGTGGCTTCTATGTCATGAGATTTATGTATGACCTGATCAGGAGAAACTTTGCCCAATTCCCTAAGTTAACCATTTTTCCTGACTCAAAGTCGAACATTAATTGGATGTGACGTACGTTCCTAACTTCATACACGCATATATTGTAACATCCTGAGTTTTGGGGTGAAAAGTTTCTTTCTTAAAAATCATGCATGCATATGTCTCTTCTAGATCAACCAAATCAGCCTCAGCTTTATTCTGTTCTAGCCCTAAAATCTCCAAATCTATCCTGTGACCTCAAGTCAAGATCTGACTTTCCAGATTTGATCTATCAGTTATCCTAAATCTAAAAGCTTTCAGAACCCAGATTCAATTCTATCTCTAACTTCCAGATTTATCAACTCCTTTCTGTTTTCGAAAACAGAATATCTGTTATTACCTTTTACCCTAAGTTTCAGAAATTCAGATTTAATCAAAATCTTAGCCAAGTTCAGACCAGATTATTCCTGGATTATGATCAAGGGTATGCCAATACCTTAATCCAAAAAGTTGGCAGCCAGATTTTACCATCTGAACCTTTTTCGCAAATCAGTCCAAGAGTATCGCAGATCAGTCCTTTTCCAGATTTTCCAAAAACCTAAAAAGGCAAAATGTTGCAAATCATCTTCAAATTCGAATCTGATTCAGGGAACATCTCCCAAATGCTTTTCAACACAAATTCTTCTTTTATGAGTATCTCAAAATCAAACCCTAAATCCCAGAATTCAAGATCAATAAGTTTCAGACTTATTTTACCCTAATCTACTCTGTTTTCAGTTCATATCAAAAGTCATCCAAATGTCTCAAACTTTATCTTCTAGCTGTGCCAAATCATCTATTGAATTAAGTATACCAAAACAGCAGAATCAATTCCAGATCAAACCTTCCAAATCTCCAGATTTACAGTTCAGTCCAAATCAAGAATTGGAAATTGCAATCAAGCCCAAATTCGACCAGGACAGCAGCTGCTGTGCACGACCAGAGATCGCCGTGCATTTGCGCCGTGCTTGCTTGCCGCCGGCCACGCCTCGCCTCTCCTGAGCTCGTGCTCACTTGAATCTGCATGTGCACACGCGTCCACGCCCCAGCTATCGCCGTGGCAACGCTGTTGAACAGCTTGCTCCCGTGCGCGACCGTTGTCAGCAACTCTTCGCCACGTTGCTGTGCTTTGCCAGCCCTTGTCTCCACTGCCTTGCACCGCCCAACAGCATTGCGTCCCGATGAAGCAATAGTTTGATCAGCAGTCACCTCACCAGTGCACAGTCGCGTCGCCGCTCGCCGTTGTTGCATCTGCGCCCGGCAACTCATGTCAACTGACACCAATTCAATGCTGTTTAAACCTTGCAAGCTTCGCCCTCTGGTCTATTTAAGCCACCAGTGCCGTGTATCATCTTCTCATCACTAGAACTTAGCCAATTTCCAAATCTCCTCGCTGTCGTCTTCTTCTCCGGCGAGTCCAGCAAGGAGCTTCACGGTGGCAGCCTCAACCGCAGCATCTCCTGCCAAATTAACAGCACCAGTGAGTTCCCCTTATCTCTCTCATCGTGCTGTATCACTTAATTGGATTTCCTTGCCTCCTATCGCCGGCGATCACCGGAAATCCCGATTACCCTTTTCCGGCAATGCAGGCCAAATTACTTCAAATCAACTCTCGAACCTGTGAAGAAAGATGATCAGTGACTCATTTCCAGCAAGCCTATGCATCAATATCTCCAGATTGAGCTCGAATTGAAGCTTTCCCCAGATTTGAGTTTCTCCAGAAACCGGCGATCGTCGCTAGGCTTCTCCGGCCATCCTCCGGCCAAATTGATCGTGCAGGTAGCTTCCTCTTACCCATATATCACTTCCCAAGCTTGGAATTGAGTTCTTTCGGCCTAAATCGAAAACCCCCAAGTGGCAGTGCTTCTTCTCTGGCGCAGTTCACCGGAAACCTATTCCTGGCCGTTTCAGCTTCATCCACTTTGTCATTCAGGTGTGCTTCAACCTCATGAACATTTTTGTCTTCTAGCTCGATCTCTGAAACTGCCCAGATTTCAAGTTACAGCCATGCCAAGATTGTTGTCCAGTGGCTTCACTGTGCCGTGTCGCCACCACACTTCTCCTTTGAATTTCATCACCTTCCAGCCATCTTCTGCCCTAGATCCTGTTGAATGATTTGTTCCTGTTATCATTGCCTACCTCCCAGACAAAGTGGTGCATCATTTGGAGCTCTAGATCAAAAGTTATGCCAAGCCCTAGTTTCTGGCCATGTCAAGATCAATGCCAGACTATGTCAGTCAGTGGCATTAGCCCTTTTCACTCCCTTCCAGATGTGCATTTTGAGCATAACCTTGTCCCTTAGATTCTTGAGGTTGTGATCAACATTTTCTTCTTCTATCACAACTTGATCTGAGCCCTTGAATTATATTTGCCGCTAAACCCTAAATTTTGACACTGTCTCAGTGCATGCCAACCAATGGCATTGGCCTTGTTTACCCATTTCTGATTGTGCAATTCGAAAACCACTTTGTCCACTGAATTTGTAGAGTTATGATATACACTTTCTTCTACTGTCATAACTTGAGATAAGCTCTCTAGCTTTCCCTGAAGTTATGTCAGAGCTTTGATCCGAATGTCGATCTGCTGACATTCGCTGTTCTTGATCAAACCAGCCACAAAACTGATGTTCTTATTGTAACCTTGAGATCCTAAGAGCATCTAACACCATTCTTAGCCAATTCCTTGAAACCCTAGATCTCAACTCAGTTCAGCTTACAATCTCAATTATCTCCAGTATCATTCAGTTATCCTTGTTAAGCATATCTGCATATAGATCCTAAATCATTTTAATATATATAAGTAATATTTGTGTGTATTGTTTGGTTTGTCGTCGAGCAGATTCAGAAGCTGAGATCGAGGACTTCGCTGTTGACCCGTCATCAACTGCTGTTTCTTACGACGCGGAAGGCAAGTCATATCCTTGGTCATCTTGAACCTATATTTTAAATGTTGCTAAAACATAACCTTGAATATAGATAATATTGCATGAGAAAGATTGAGAATGGTTGATTTATGAATTGGCAGTACTAGATTGGTTATCTGTGAAATGTGAAATAAACAGGTTTTGAGCCATGAACTATTATATGTATCTATATACTTATATTCATGAAATAAAACCCCTAGCCGTGACCAGAAAATGGTATGGAATGGCGGTAGCACTGGAGGTGCTAGACTGCAAAGGAATGCAGGCACTGAAGGTGCAGGGTTGTGGATGGTCTGGTCACTGGCATATAAGGACTAGAACCTTGTGTTGTGCGTCTAGTGGCATGAACAACGTGCTAACCGCAAGCCTGGTATGGGACAGGCCCGAACAAGTACTTATGTGGATCACACATAAAACCCCTGCAGGAGTTGTGTTGTGATGTTTGACATAAGGGACGGTTCCCACACTATCACTGAAGGTGATATGATATCTGACCCAGCAATGGGGATATGAGTAGGGGTGGAGGTTTGGATACAACCTGCCACAACTGTGGTTCGCGAGAGATCCACAGGGTCAGGGGTGAATTGTGAGTGATACATAACAAAAGTTCTTGTTATTTCCACCTTGCCGCTCACAATATGAAGTGAGTCAGGGGTCCAATCATTTTGTTATGATAGGAAAGGCTTGAAAGTGGAATATCTTGCGGGTAAATTGGTACCTCTCTGCAGAGTTAAAAACGTATTCGAATACTCCGAGCTCCCGGGTTTATAGGAGTCTGCTGCGGTGGATTAAATCCACGGCGTGTGACACAAGTACTATTTTCTAAATAAAATATGTTTAATCAAGATTACCCAAATGACATGTGTTGTCATGATAAGGAGTGCTGCCGTGGGCTGTCGTGTGTCGACGTGTCGTGGTAGTGCTATAATCTAGTGAACATGAATGATGATGTTATATTATGAAAAGTGTTGCCATGAGATGAAGTATGAAAGTAAAAGATTATTTTATAAACATCCATAATTCTTGACTAGTCTAGGTTCATGTCATCACTACTATATGTATCTACTCTTACCTATGACTTACTGAGTACGTAAGTGCTCACCCTTGCAACCTACAAATCAATAGACGGAGCGATCAACAATCAAGATGAAGGCATGGAGAACTTATTGGATCCAGAAGGAGGAGCGTTAGTTCCGCCAGAGCCCTGATGTGTGTTGTTCTGCTGTCCACTTCTCTTTTGTGGGTGGGTCACCTATCTTCTGCTGTGTAGATGTTATTTTGCTAAACCATGTATGCCGTGAAGGCATTGTAATCTTCTTATGTAATATCAAGGCCAGCAGGCCACACTGCTTAACTATTCTATAAGTTACTCTGTTGCAATGTGATATACTCCTGTGCTTGACTTATCCTGGGAAGTCAAGGGTATGTGTATGCTATGCATATATGGGACTAGCTGCAGCGAGCTAGGTCTCTACAGGAGTAGTCGTAGTCCCAGTTTCGGGGCGCGACATATATGTAGAGCGCCATGTTGAAAGACCAATATGAGTTGCCTCAATTGAAGGAGCTGCGAACAATTTGGGCTCAATATGTCATGGAAGAAGTGGCTATCAACGATCGATTGTAACTGACTTCTGTAATATATATTGAATGTGTTGATTGTTGTATTTGTGAATAAACTCAATATGTGAATAGATTCATTGGTGTATTTGTGAATAAACTCGATCAATATGTGAAAAAATTCAATCTGTCCAATGCATGTGTATATTACTGTATTAGTGTACTTGTATTGGTGTATTTGTGAATATACTCAATATGTGAATATTGGTGTATTTGTGAATGATCCAATGTATCTCTGTATTGCTGTATTTGTGAAAGATTCCAGTACTAACCGTGTCGAGTACATAACCGATAGGAAAAACTACACAGTACTATCGGTTATGTACTACAACCGATAGAATAAATATTCCAGTACTATCGGTTCATATGCTACAACCGATAGAATAAAGTTTCCAGTACTAATTGTGTCGAGTACCTAACTGATAGAAAAAACCTACACAATACTATCGGTTTAGATCCGACTCGATAGAAGAAATAGTCGTTAGCGATGTTGGGAATGTAGATGTTTTACTAACGGTTTTCAACCGATAGAAGTGTGCTACGTTTCTTCTATAGTGCCGATCACTATCAGTAAGAGAACCGATATTAGAGTGGATTTTAAACCGATAGTGAAAAGTATTTCTGTAGTAGTGAGGGTTAGGGATCGCGGCCTCATTGCCCTAGTCGTAACCGCCGTCGCCCTCACCTTCTTGGTCTTGCCCGCACGGGTTTAAAGGGAGAGGGGCTATGTTTTTTAGGGTTGTAGGGTCTATAAATTTAATTGTTCACTTCACCTTTTTCCCAGGCAAAAATCGTGTAGCCCAATAGCGACTGAAATGCAGTGTTGGAAAATTTCTGTTGTTTCAAAAACCATGTTTTTGGTAGTACTTTGAGCAATGTTGGTCCTCTAATTATACACACTACTACAATACAAGATATAATTTAGTTTTGACGCATCTCATAGTCGCAATATCGTAGTATAATTCCACTACAGTTATTGCGCATCGTCGCACTATCCTGTTTAAACCTAACACAGAATGACAAATTGATTAGGCTATGGAGCAACCCAGTACGGTTTGCATTTATTACGGAGCTGCTATAATCTATAATGGAGCAAACGGTGATGATCTTGGTGGTTGTATGCATGTTTACAGTCAAATGAGACAACCGTAGTCAATGTCTTTCAATGATTTGGAGATGTGGTTAGTCGATCTGTTATAACTAAATCCTGCCACGGATAATCTCAGGGTCGAAGGCATGATTCCGGAGGGAAACAAATGGGTGCTCAAGAGACTGAAAGGTGACAAATCATGGGGTTCGTTTGGACGATTTGTGACAAATCCAGACTATGGTTGTGGGGTCATCATACTGTATGTTGAAATCTTACGCGCACATAGCTCGGAGGGTAGCCATTCCGTAGGAAGAAAAAAGAGCAGCACTAATATCGGCACCAGAGGTCACGATGGCGGTGGCAGTGCCGATACCGGTGCAGGTGGCAGTACCAATGCCAGTGCAACTGGCAGTGTACCTTTGCAAACTGTAAGAGATACAACTCCGTTTGGGGGCCATCAAGTAGATGCAGCTGAAGAACTACCAGAATTGGAGGAGAATTTTAATGAGGAGTATACTGATCTGTCAGAAGGGTATAAATCTCCTGATGAACCCACAGAACAGCAGAATCCTACAAGTGAATGGACTGATCCATCATCTTTGATTTCCACTGTGGTTCGTGATGAGCTGAGTTCACGATGGTCCTCTAATGAATCAACCGTCCAATTTGGACAGTTGTTTCAGAGTAAGAAAGATGCAAAGAAAGCCATAACTGCGTGGGCTATTTCACTAAATAGGCCATTCCGAGTGGTCAAATCAAATCTGAGCCTGTAGACTGTGAGGTGCTTAGTCGAGAACTGTGCATGGTACGTACGTGTCACTCGGCCACGAGATGGCCCGTTCTTTCAGGTGACCAGAGTCGAAGACCACGGATGTCTGGCTGAGGGCATGGTGCAGCAGCATAGAAATATCACTTCCAGTTTTGTTGGTAGCCTGATATTGTCAGTAATAAAGGAAAATACGGCAATGACACCGAAAGTGATAATTGCACATGTCATGGAGAAGTACGGTTATAAGATCAAGTACACGAAGGCATGGAGGGCTAAACAGAGGACGCCGGAGGAGCTTTTTGGGACATATGTTGAGGCATACAACTTCGTACCGAGGCTATTGCGGCGCATATGCAAAGCAAATCCAGGCACAATCACCGAAATTGTTGATACGCCGGCAATCAGCTCGGAGGGTGTTGTGATTCCTGGGTGCATGGTACTGCGGAGATTTTTCTGGGCATTCCAACAGTGTGTTGCATCGTTCAGGTACATGAGACCCGTGCTTTGCATTGACGGAACATTTTTGACTGGAAAATGTAGGATCAAGGATGCCGACTAGAGGAGGGGTGAATAGGAGGCTTTAAAAACTTTAAATTTAAAACAAATAATTGCAAATCAAGAACAAATAATAATATGAGCAAGAAGAGAAGAAAACGAACACAGTGATTTTTACCGAGGTATCCACTACTACAGAAATGCTTTTCACTATCGGTTAAAAATCCACTCTACTATCGGTTCTCTTATCAATAGTGATCGGCACGATAGTAGAAACGTAGCACACTACTATATCGGTTGAAAACCATTAGTAAAACATCTACATTCCCAACGTTCACTACTCGCTATCGACTACTTATTCTATCAGCTCAGATCTAAACCGATAGTATTGTTTAGGTTTTTTCTATCGGCTCGGATATAAACCGATAGTATTGTGTAGGTATTTTCTATCGGCTAGGATCTAAACCGATAGTAATGTGTATGTTTTTTCTATCGGCTGAGACCTAAACCGATAGTATTGTGTAGACACGTTTAGTACTGGAAACTTTATACTATCAGTTGTTGTATATGAACCGATAGTACTGTAATATTTATTCTATCGGTTGTAGTATATAACCGATAGTACTGTGTAGTTTTTCCTATCGGTTATGTAGTGGACACAGTTAGTACTGGAATCTTGCACCTATACATACAGCAATACAGAGATACATTGGATCATTCAGAAATACACCAATATTTACAAATATACACCAATATTCACATATTGAATTTGTTCACAGATACACTAATACAGTAATATACACATGCATTGGACAAATTGAATTTATTCACATATTGATAGAGTTTATTCACAAATACATCAATGAATCTATTCACATATTGAGTTTATTCACAAATATATACAGCAATCAACACATTCAATATTTATTACACAAGTCAGTTACAGTCGATCGTTGATAGCCACTTCTTCCATGACATATTGAGCCCAAATTGTTCGCAGCTCCTTCAATTGAGGCAACTCATATTGCTCTTTGAACATGGCGCTCTGCATATATGCGTGTATGAAGTTAGGATCGTACGTCACATCCATTTAAAGTTCGACTTTGAGTCAGGAAAAATGGTTACCTTAGGGAATTGGGCAAAGTTTCTCCTGATCAGGTCATACATGAATCTCATGACATAGAAGCCACATTCCCACGATTGTGGCTGCTGATGGCACTGGGAAAATTGCATATGCAAAAACATAAACCCACATTAACTCGAAAGAACTAATTAAGCTTAAATTAAAAGACTCATCATGAGTACTTCCATCCGTATTAATTACCTCATATTCTTTCCAAGAAATTGTTGTGCCCTTCGACGCGTCATGCCTCCCTCCAGCACTGACATAATTTTTGAAAGCCCTGTATTTAATTTAGCATTGCCGGTTAATATGTTATC
The DNA here is from genome assembly GCA_019359835.1 of Pharus latifolius. Classification (NCBI taxonomy): domain Eukaryota; kingdom Viridiplantae; phylum Streptophyta; class Magnoliopsida; order Poales; family Poaceae; genus Pharus; species Pharus latifolius. The sequence continues at coordinate 83,144,802 of CM033324.1, forward strand.
ATTAATTAGCTAGTCAGAGAAAAATTTAAAACAACTGTGTTACTTACGCGTCTATGTGCCACGTGAGGGTGAAAACATGCGCCACCCTGTCGCTCATCGCATCGAGGTAATAGACCTCATTCATCCATGGGCAAATGATGGCGAGGATCCAGTGGCCCCTACATTGCATATATAAGCGAACCGTTTCATACATATGTTAGGCGTAACATACAAGAATGAGTTAAATTAGTAGGAAATGCACTAACCTTTGGTGGTACGGCGCAAGGATGAACTCTCGGTCCTGCTGCACTAGTAGTGCCCTTGATATGTATTCCTCTGCATGTGCTTGGTCGTGCTCTAGCATCGTGAGGCTTATTTTCTCTGGGCCAAGGAAACCCACCTTGTCGCATGCCCTCATCGACGCCAGCCTATACATGCACCTGGATGCAAAGTAGACATCAGTAAGTAGTGCATACAAAGTGATTAGATTTATGAAACGAACTGTGATAACTTCACACAACAGAAAACTCATAGGACTCCAGTCCGTATGATGGACATATCAAGCTCCCGCCAGTTGAGGAGGTCGAACAAATCCTCGTGGGCCACCGATATGCTCCCGGGCTCACGGTGAAAATGGCCTGGCCTGAAGTGAACCAAGAAGTTGATGTGGCGCCTAGACCGGGTCAGGTACCACTCGTGGAGACTTCTGGTTATTTGATCCATATTGCGCAAAAGGTACTCCGACACGAGTGGGGACCCGTTCTTGAACGTACCCGGTTGGCTTTGTTTGGCCTTGCCTTTGGCCTTACCCTTGCCTTTGGCCTGGGAGCGAGTGTACACCTTCGAAGGTTGGGGTGTGGCGCCGCCGGCCTCATTTGATGGCGAAGGGTTTGAGGCCGTCGGAGGAGGCATGGGGCCCGAAGGAGTTCGCTCATGCGTTGTGGCGGGGGTGGTGTCCTCAGGAAGTGAGCTGGTATCCATCGTCCACTTTAAGTACAAACGCATAAGTTAGATCTTGCAAATTGAGTATATTAACTGAGTTGTAATCTAGAATGGCTAGGGTTTACCTCCTGTAGTCTAACACCCTTCTTGGGCCACTGTATGTACGAGCCCAATGCCTCGCCAATTGTCCGCATTTCGTCCGTTGGGATGGGCAACGGAAAAGAGCTGTAGCCCGGGAGGGCCATGTCCACCTGTACCTTTGCGTATCCAGGCTCCAGAGGTACGCAGTGGATCCAGACATCCTCCCAAGACTGGTATACGACCTCGTTTGCAACCACAACAGGTTTGTCACCTATGTTGATCAATAGGCTACAACTCTCCGGCTTCTGCAATTTGCAACAATTATAACAAGTTAGCGAAACAATTCTAACGTAACGGGAGTGGCATCAACCGAACTACATATATAGCTCAAGAGTTGCAATACCTCGATCAAGTCCACCGGATCCACATGAACCTTCGAGCCGCAACTACTCGGCCTGGCAGGCCTGGCAGCGTCGAGTTCGGCAGCTGGATCTAAACCCCTGGACTGCACAACTCGGCTGAGGCGTTCATACTTCTCGTTCATTTGAGCGAATATGTCCGTGAATTGTGCCGTCACATCTGCCCGTATCTTCAGAGATAGCTCCACTTCCCTTTCCTTCCAGCTGCCAGCCTTCTTCGCCTTTTGCCCAGGCTCCGAGAAGCCTTCCTTCCATGGCACCACAGCCCCCACGGTTCGCGTCCGCCCTGGATGCTCCTTGTTCCCTAGAGCCCGGGTAAGAATGTCGTTCTCCCTATGGGGAGTGAACAATCCCTCGGTCGCCTCTTTCGAGCAAGAGATCTGTTACATTGAAAGCTCTCTATTGTGAGGAAGAAATATATACAAACTTGTGCGCACATTAGTGATCATAGTTTTTTCTACCACACTCTATGATTCCAACCAGGGAGTTAGCCAACTTACGAGTCGCTGCACGACCTCGACGTCCCTCGGGTTTGGGAACGCCACAGTCCCCATGGCCGACACGGTCCCTCTGGCCAGCCACCAGTGCTTGCATCGCGCATCGCGGATCTCGGAGAGTGGTAGGTCAAGGGAGTCGACGAAATTCGACGCCTCGTCTTCAGCCTTCTTCCACTGCTCCTCCTTCCCCGCATAGCCGCGAGAGCCGAGCCGGTGTGGGTGGTCGTTCCTCCTCTGGATTGCCTTGTTCTTCTCGCTGAGGGCCTTCGTACCAGAAACAAGAAAATTAATGCACCGCTGCTTACTGCATACAATGGTGTAACCAAGCAAAGGAACCATACATACCTTGAACTCAGGAGTCCCCTTCTGTTGGGCGAATTGCTCCCATACCTCCTCCGTTATGAAGGGGTACTTCTCGCATGGAGATTTGCCTTCAGCGAGGAAGGTACTGACGAGGACGCTCTTGAAGGTTTTCCATGTGTTGTTCATGTCCTTCAAGCAAGCTATCTTGGGACCATCGTCGGGGATGTTCCACTTGGCCTGTTTCAAATGGTGCATATAAGCAGGACTTACCTAATCTTTGGGATAAACCAAGGGAATGTGATTACTCAAGAGTTCAGTGATTTTGATTAATTTTACCTTCACTTCCGCCCACAGCCTATCCCTCTCGTCGGCCTTGACGTCCTTCCAGCTCTGGACGGTGATCTTCACCCTTTCCTTCGCCAACAGGGCGACATAGGCAGCATAGTGGCCGGCGTTCTTCCCGATCGGTCTCCCGAACTGGTTGAACTCACACGAAAGATCCGCGCGCTTAGCCAAACGACCCAACATCGTCGCGCCTCGCGCCTTCCTCTTGCGCTGGGACGAGGCAGCGCCATCTACGTTCGCCCTCCCCGAATCACTACTATCAGCCGAGGAAGATGCCGACATGTCTTTACCTAAAATTCCATGAACAGACCATCAATTGATATGAAGAAAGGTACATGACAAAGTTCATAACTAAAATTGTTGTGCCCTATGCTAGTCTCTCTGCATGAACATAAAGTCTGTTAAAATTTAAATGAACCAAAATTTCAGATGAACATTAGAAAATGGGAAGTGATTAACACAAAATTCATATTAGCAGTGACATACTCTATTTCCTATCGGTTTTCCAAGTAAAACCGATAGTAATCAAGTTTGTAATCAGGAAAATTTAAAAGATTAGCAGTCCAAACTATGCTAGTCTCTCTGCAGGAACATAAAGTCTATTAAAATTTAAATGAACCAAAATTTCAGATGAACATTAGAAAATGGGAAGTGATTAACAGAAAATTCAGATTAGCAGTGACATACTATATTTCCTATCTGTTTTCCAAGTAAAACCGATAGTAATCAAGTTTGTAATCAGGAAAATTTAAAAGATCAGCAGTGCAAACTATGCTAATCTCTCTGCAAGAACATAAAGTCTGTTATAATTTAAATGAACCAAAATTTCATATGAACATTAGAAAATGGGAAGTAATTAACAGAAAATTCAAATTAGCAGTGGAAAATATGATATACTCTAATTCCTATCGGTTTTCCAAGTAAAACCGATAGTAATCAAGTTTGTATTCAGTAAAATATATGAGATTAGCAGTGCAACTATGCTAGTCTCTCTGCAGGAACATAAAGTATGTTAAAATCTAAATGAAGCAAAATTTCAGATGAAAATTATAAAATGGGAAATAATTAACAGAAAGGTCAGTTTAAGGTATTTACTATCGGTTCTAAATAAGAAGCCGATAGTGGACTACACTGTATGACAGTTTGCTTGTGATTTTCATCAATTCTGTCATTTTCATAGCTATCAAGTTTGTAGTTCATGAATTTTACTCTAGTTTTATATTTGTTATCCATTGAACAAAATATGTACCATTGCATACAAAATTAAGCAATTGACGTGAGCGATTTGGTCAAGAACACTTACAGTCGATCGTGGAGTGGCCGGAGGCGGTGGCGCAATGCAGTGCCGGAGGCGGTGGAGAACCAAATTGTGATCGACAATGGTGGCGCAGAGGAGCGAAGAGAACGTCGGGGAAGCTAGGGTTTTCCGCGCATGAGTATTTGGAATGTGATAAGTTGCACTGGAGGGAAAATCGTGCAAGGTTATAACATAATATATGAATATTTACTATCGGTTCCTAACCACCAACCCGATAGTACAAAAATGTAAGTTAGGGTTTGCAGTGTTGGCATTGTTCACTATCGGTTTTATAATACCAAACCGATAGTAAACTAAGAACAGGGCACAGTGTAAATCACTATCGGTTATCAACAATAAACCGATAGTATATTTTAATTTCATATTGGTTTGGCACTTGAAACCGATAGTAAAATACAATGTTAACAGGATTTCCCTTAGAACAATTACAGATGATCTCAGTACATCATTTTGCATTGTATTTTACTATCGGTTTTATGACAATAAACCGATAGTATATGTTAATTTCATATCGGTTTGGAAGTTAAACCAATAGTATAATACTGTTAAATTGATCTAAAGGGATTTCCTAAGAACAATTACAGATGGGTCTCAGTACATCATTTTGCACTTGTAAAGACACCTGGAACCCCATGCAAATGACTTCCAATAATTTTGAAATAAAATAACAGTAAAGACCAATCATGGAATGAAAATTTGCAGTTTTCATATTGATTTGTGAAAAAAAATCAATTATTGCTCAAATGAAGGATATACTCCAATTGAAATGAAAATTTGCATAAATGATTCTCAATGCATCACGTATGTTTTCCCAAAGAATTTTTGAAAAATGATTTGAAGAATTCTTTGATTAAAGATCCAAGTAATATACGTCACTTACATATTGCAAATTAGTCAAGAATGGTTGTCCACCCATAATCCTTCTTCGTGGTCGTCTCGCAGGTAACTTGTTTCGTCAATATCTTCGGTAGGGACAGATTGAATAATTCCATCTAAAAATGGAGGTAGTTCGTCGAACTGATCATACTCTTCCTCATCCACAACGTCTTCAACCCCAACAATACGTCTCTTACTGTGAAGGACAACGTGCAACTTTGGATTGGCCGGGTCAACGATGTAGAACACCTGTGTGGCTTGCTCAGCAAATATAAATGGATCATCTTGGTGTGCGACTCTACTGAGATCGACGAGAGTAAACCCATAATTGTCGACTTTAACACCTCGAGGGATTTCGACCCATTGGCATCGAAACAGAGGAATCTTAAGTAATACATAATCGAGCTCCCATAACTCTTCAATAACACCGTAATATGAGTCAAGTGCCCTTACTGCCCTGGCATCCTCCGAAATAGTAAGTAGTGTCACTCCACTACATTGCATAGTACTCTTCTCGTCCTAAGTTCTTGTGTAAAATGAATAGCCGTTGATGTCATACCCCTGCCAAGTCCCTACAGTAAATCTAGGCCCTCTGGCCAACCATGTAATAACTTCATCTACGTCGCCCTCAGAAGCTTGCAGGACTCTATTTTCGATCCACCCAGCAAACTTCCTGTTATGTTCTCTGGTGACCCAAATCTCTGGCTTCGAGGGATTCTATTTCCGTAACATTTCCTTGTGCTCGTGTATGTATGGCTCCACCCCCGTCATGTGCTGTAAGACCCAAAAATGGGCTTTTGCATACAGATCACTAGAGGGGACGATTGCTTTAAATCCAATCGTTCCAATGCTCTGAAGCCTGCCCTCATGCCGGGACGTAGGAACGCCAATTGGGTCAACCCCGGCCATATAGTTTGTGCAAAATTCGATCACCTCCTCGGCGGCATAACCTTCAATGATACTGCCCTCAGGCCGATGTCGATTCCTTACATATCCCTTCAAGATACCCATAAATCTCTCAAATGGATACATGTAGCGTAGGAACACGGGTCCACAAAACTTAATTTCTCTGACAAGGTGAACAATTAGATGAACCATAACATCAAAAAAAGATGGAGGGAAATACATCTCCAGCTGACAAAGAGTTGTAGTCACATCGCGTTGCAAATCGTCCAGTCCATCCAGATCAATTACCTGCAAGGACACAATTGCAGCAAACATTCAAATCCAAAAAATCTGACAAGTTCCACGAATGGAGCTAATTAATTACTTGCTAGGAGTACACGCTTACGTACCTTGCCAAATATTGTGTTGAAGAAATAATATAGCTTTGTAATTGTCTCTCTGACTTTGACTGGGAGAATGCCTCTGATAGCAATGGGAAGCATTTGTGACATCAGTACATGACAATCATGCGACTTCATACCAACCAGTTTCAAGTCTTTCATGGACACAAGTTTTTTCAAGTTCGCAGAATACCCGCATGGAACTTTGACACCATGTAGGCACTGACATAGTTCTGTTTTTTCTCTTTTTGACAAAGTATAGCAGGCCGGGGGGAGGTATGTCCGCTTTCCCTTCTCCAACGGTGCAAGCTCAGTCCTTATGCCCATGTCGAGCATGTCACGGCGAATGTTGATACCATCTTTCGTCTTTCCTGGAATGTTCAACAACAAACCAGTCAAACTGTCACAAACATTTTTCTCTACGTGCATGACATCAATGCAATGTCGAACTTGTAAGTGCTCCCAATATGGCAGATCCCAAAGAATCGATCTCTTCTTCGAAACATTTTTTCCTGGAGGTTTAGAACATTTACCGAACTCAACTTTGATGTCCTTCACGAGCAAGTAAAGCTCCTTACCAATCACAAACACTGGGGCTGATCCTTTCTCAGGCTTCCCATTGAATGACTTCCTCTTCTTACGGTAGGCGTGATGCATCGGAAAGAATCTGCGGTGACCCATGTACACTGTTTTTCTGCAGTTCGATAACCACATGCTTTCAGTTTCATCTAAGCAAATAGGACAAGCCTTGCCTCCTTTCGTACTATACCCGACAAATTTCCATAGGCCGGGAAATCATTTATGGTGCAAAATATCATGGCCCGCAACATGAAATTCTCTCGCTTATGTGCATCCCACACCCGCACCCCTTCACTCCACAATTTATGTAAGTCCTCGACTAACGGTGATAGAAACACGTCAATATCATTCCCGGGTTGTCTGGGTCCTGAAATTAGTAACGACATCATGATGTACTTGTGCTTCATACATAACCAAGGAGGAAGATTGTAGATGCATAAAAGAACGGGCCAAGTGCTATGTCGACTGCTCATATTTCCATGTGGATTCATACCATCCGTACTCAGCCCAAACCTTATATTCCTCACTTCGCCGCCAAACTCACCGAATGTTCTGTTAATGTTTCTCCATTGAATGGAATCAGCTGGATGTCTTAGTTTTCCGTCTTGTTTCCGACCTTCAACATGCCAACGCAAGTACTTCGCATCTTTAGGATTTGCAAACAGCTGTTTCAATCTGGGAATCACAGGCAAATACCACATAGTTTTGGCCGGAGGCCCTTTCTTTACCTCATCACATCCATTGTGATAAATTCTGTCTCCATGCTTATACCGCCATGCACCGCATCTTGGACAAACATGCAAATCCTCGTACTCGTTACGGTACAGAACACAATCATTTGGGCATGCATGTATTCTTTCGATTTCCATTCCCAACAGACACAATAGTTTTTTGGCCTAGTAAACCGATCTTGGCAACTCATTTCCCTCTGGAAGCATGTCCGCTAACATATCCAATAGCGCCGTGAAACTCTTATCGCTCCAACCGTTGCTTGCCTTCAAGTTATATAATCTCAACACAGAAGAAAACTTTGTAAATTTTGCACATCCGAGGAACAAAGGCTTCTCAGAATCAACAATTAATTTCTCAAATTTAGCTAAATCGTTTTCGTTGTAGTCTTCTTCTACATCACGTAACATTTCATCTAAATTGTCGTCATCTACATGGACTTCCGAATGAACATTACCAATGTTTTGATCATGATCATCATTACTGCAATCCACTTCCGGGTGCTGCTGAGTGGTAGCGGTACTCGTTTCCTCAAGATCTTCACCATGCCATATCCAACGGGTATAGCGTGCGTTAAAACCGCGACGAATCAAATGACTCCTAACCTGATCAGAGTCGCCGAATCTTTTTAAGTTCATACAATTTATACAAGGACAATGCATATCTTTCTCTCCCTTCTTCGCCTTTTCTTGCTCAGCAAATTTAATAAACCCATTCACACCCTCCAAATACTCAACAGTAGTACGTTTTATTCCATACATCCAATATTCTCAGTCCATCTACAATTATTTCACAAAATTGACAAATTCAAATAAATAATTAATGACTCAGGGCTTGCATATATGCATGAAACATAATTAGCTAGGCCATATGTGTGTACATGAGCTGCTTAATTACATTAAATGGATTTGTATATATATATATGAAACCCTAATTAACTTAATTGATGCATGCATTAATTGGAAGAGCCAGCTAGCTAGCTGCTTAAATTCAGCAAGCTATAGCTAGCTAGCCAACCTAGCCTTCTAGCTAGTTTGGAGCTACATGTATCTAGTTTAATGAATTACAAGTAGAGAGAGAGAGGGAGAGTGTGAAAGAGTGATCGAGAGAGAGAGAGAGAGGTGGTGAGAAGATGACAATACCGAGGGGGATGGAAATATGATCAACCTCTCAGCTAACTTCTCCAGATCACTCTAGCTTGGAGTCGTGCGCGGCTGAAATGATTCCAACATGCAGAGCGCAGTCTAGAGCAGGGGTCGACCTAATTAAGTTGTACAATTTTACTATCGGTTCACAAACACAAACCGATAGTAAAATAAGGTCCCCACTGTCATAACCATTAGTTTATATGATGTCATTTTACTATCGGTTTGTTTTATATAACCGATAGTAAACTTCACTATATTGTATCGGTTAGTACAGTACTAACCGATAGTAAAAAGTTAGTAATTTCACTATCAGTTACGCCAGAAGAACCGATCGTGCTATTTAATATATTATATCGGTTGGTACAGTACGAACCGATAGTATAAAGTGAGTAATTTTACTATCTGTGACGAATGAAAAACCGATAGTACTATTTTAATATATTATATCGGTTGGTACAGTAATAACCGATAGTATAAAGTGCGTAATTTTACTATCAGTTAAAAATGAAAAACCGATAGTACTATTTAATATATTATATCGGTTGGTACAGTAATAACCGATAGTATAAAGTGCGTAATTTTACTATCAGTTAAAAATGGAAAACCGATAGTACTATTTAATATATTATATCGGTTTGTATAGTAATGATCGATAGTAAAAAGTATTTGCATTTCACTAACGTTGGACTAGTGTGTAACCGATAGTAAAATGCCTCTTTTCCTCCGCTCTTGTCCTATTCTATCGGATTTTTCCCAGATTGCTTATAACCGTTAGAAAATATGGGTTAGTGGAATGCACTTCTATAGTAGTGATCGGAGACTCGCCCAGTCTCCACTAATCCTCGTTGAAGCACTCAAGTCACTTGAATTTTGCCTCAATACCCACGATGAGTATTATCAACTAGTGGTTGCTCCTTGTCCACTCCGGAAAGGCGAGCACCGATGCCTTGTACACTTTTGCCGAGCCTCTCCAACAATCTCCAAACTGGAGAGGTCAACGGCCACGCCTCCGAACCGTCTAGGTGAGGGTGCTCACCAAGAGTAATAGGCAGCGAGGTCTTCTCTAGACCTCCAAACACGCACCGAGAAACTACAAGTATGCAAATGCAATGAACTGGAATGCTCGGTGGATCAGAAGACACTCAACTTGATCAAAAGATCAAGATTTTGTATAAAACACTAAAGCTCAAGAGTGAATATGACTAGAATGCTGCTTGTTGTGCAAAACAAATGCTCAAATCCTCTATTTATAGCCTCAAGTGTCAAAAGAGACGTTGGAGCTCGAGCTGAAAATCAACAGCTCAAACGACAGTCAGTTTGTGTCACAACCAGAGAGAAGAAAAATCCAGAGAAAATAGTGCTAGCCGTTGGCGGTCGAAAAAGGAAACAAATCAGTACAAACTGACAGTCAGTATGAGGAACTAACAATCAGTTCCAGAACCAACAGCTGACAAAATTTGCGGATGAAAAATAGTTAGCCATTTGTGGTCGTATATGGAAAATTGAAACCCACAACTGACAGTACTGAGTCTCACAAACTGACAGTCAGTTCGACCACAAAACGACCAGATCAAATAAGAACTCAAATAAACACAACTGAGGTCGAACTCCAAACTGACAGTCAGTTTACCAAAATACACCCTCTCTTGACAAATGTCAGTTCAACTGAACTGACATTCAAACTGACAGTCAGTTTGGCAAACTGACAGTCAACCTAAACAAAAACAGCTATAACTTTAAATCCAGAAATCCAAAAGAGTTGTTTAATAGCTCGTTTGAAAGATAATTTTAAGAGCTACATTTTTGTCTACAGAAGTAAAAACCAGATCTGCCTAGATCTTTCTAGAAATTTGAAAAAAATCTTCTGCTATCAAAAACTGAACTGAAAAACCAAATCTTTCAAATCAAATTCAACACAAATCTAACAAAATAGATGCAATGCAATGACCTAAGTTTCTCGGTTTATGTTGGAGATAAAGAGAGGACTTTTGCCACCGCTCTTTATAGTACGGTTAAAAACTAAAAAAAAAATTCCTAAACCGATTTATCTCCAAACTCCGAGATCGGAAGAAAATGAAATTACAGATTACCTTAGGTCCTTTGCATCTTCACGTTTGCGTCTTGTCTTTGCTCTTCTGCACCTCGTGCTTCACTTTATGTCGGGTTCATCTTGATTATCTTTTATATCTTCCCGAACATGCTCTGTATCAAAAATCTCAGAAGCACAGTTAGTCTAAAACACTTTATTTTCATTAGTCATCAAAATTAGGGTTAGACATGAAGGCCTAGATGCAACAATCTCCCCATTTTTGATGATTGATGACAACAAGTGTTTTATAAAAAAAATAAATGAATTAACTCCCCCTGAGTATATGCATCTCATCGTATAAGCAAAAAATCAGAGCATAAACCAACACATATACATCAGAGCATCACAAAATATCAGCAAGTATCAGAGCTACACAAAACAGAAATCAACCAACACATATACATATCGGGAATCTCAAAAGGAATCATAGAGACACATAAACCATAAGAGACATATATATAAACCAGTATCCAATATCCATACAAATATGTCTCCAAAACAAACATAAAACATATACTATCCAAAATACTTCTCCCCTTTGGCATCAAGCACAAAAAGGGAGGCAATACATAAAAATAGAGCCTGTCGTGGCATAAAAAATACCTCGGCAGATTTGATGACGTGCGCAACACGTGTTTCTCAACGCGAGCTGACCGTGTGACGGGGCACCCGCGTTGAACAATCTCAGAGATTGACACAAGGGTTTATACAGGTTCAGGCCTCAGTGGGGGCCCTAGTCTTGTCGACGTGCTCCCGACACGTGTCGGCTAGGGGGATCTCTCCCAGAGAGAGGGTTCCAGAGCACGCCTATTAGTTTTTATGATTGGAGTCAAATGAATGTCTTAGGTTACAAAAGAGGGTTACAAGGGTATATATAGACCCCAAAAGACGCAAATTACTAAACTACCCCTGCTACAACCATAGGATCGAGGGTAGGATAGTCTTTTGGCGAGGTCCAGGGCACCGATCTCGGACACGTGGCGGCCCTCGAAATCAGTGCCCACCAGAGGAGCGCCGGGGGAAGTCTCCCCCGAGCCCGGAGAAGCGGCTCTGGGAGAGGTCTCCCCCGAGCCCGGAGAAGGGGCTCCGGGGAAAATTTCTCCCTAGCCCGGAGAAGGGGCTCCGGGGGAAGTCTCTTCCTAGCCTGGAGAAGGGGCTCCGGGAGAGGTCTTCCCCTAGCCCGGGGAACGTGCGCTCCGGGAGAGGTCTCCCCCGAGCCCGGAGAAAGTGTGCCGGGAGAGGTCTTCCCCTATCCCGGAGAAGGTGCCTGGGAACGAGGGGGCTCCTCCTCCCGTCCTTGGGTGACGGTTGACATTGCTAGTATTTTCCCCCAACAGAGCCTAAGGCTCATCATCAAAGGAGAATCCTAGAACGGCTGTATCTCCGGAGCCTGTTGGAGATGCAGTCGGGTCGATGGCTGGAGATGCCAAAGGAGTAGCAGCTGAAGCTGGAGCCGAAGCAGGTACCACAGGAGCTGGATCAGCTGGTCCTGAAGCTGTGCTCGGAGAAGACAACGCCAGACGGGCCCTCTTGCGAGGGGCAAGAGAAGCTGAGGAAGGTAGGCGCTTCAGAATCTCCTCCTACTGAGCAAGCAAACAAAGCAACATCTGATGATGCTCCGCCTGAGTGCTGAGGATCTGCTGCTGCACCTGGAGGATCTGCTGGAGCTGAGAAGAAGATGCCGAGGAAGAACCGATGCCAGTCTCCGCAGCTAGTGCTAGATCAGACTCCTGAACTGGAGTCTCGTCCTCTGACTCCCCCGCACCATCATCAGATACAGGAGAATCAGGGTCCGCAGCAGCCGCAGGCCGAGCACCAAGACGACGATCGGTCTGGCCTGGAGGGTAGAAATGAAGAGGATGGTGAGGCCGAGGAAGCTCCGAGTCAACGGCTCAGACGTGCAAAAGCATCGCCATGATATACGGAGCATATATCAGCTGACGGCGAGGTGAAAGAATGACGTGCTGAATCTCACTGAAGATAAGATCAGCAATGTCAAATGGCTCCTCCTGAAAGATAGAAATTAGGACATGGAGCCCAAGATAGGTGACTCTAGCCCTATCTCCGGTCATGGGGACCAAGGTGAGTCGGAGGATCCGTAGGGCCAGATCAACATCGCGGCACAGGCCAACGATGTGATGGAGCTGGAAGGGGCCGGAATAGAGCATGGCCACCTCCCGATGCTCAAGGTCAGGAAGAGTGTGGAGTTGGCGCCCAGAAGCAGGGCGAACCAGTCCTAGCGCAGCCTCGAACTGCTCCTTCGTGATGATGTGAACCTAGAGGCCCGTCATGAAGGTCAGTGAGTCGCGCTGGGGAGAAATGAAAACGGTGGAGTAAAACTGGCGAATGGGCTGCTCAGCCCAGTGAAGAGAGGAATCGGCGACAAGGTCGCGGATCCCAACAGAAGCAAAAGAATCTACCAGGGAGACGATGCCTGTGCGAGAGGCAATCGTCTGCCAGGACAGAGAGCGGTGGGCAAAGATAGGAACACGGCTGTACATGCTGGTGAAAAGATCCGGCTGTAAGTTCGTGTAGAATGTGAGGACATCGCACGCGTCGAGACCAGTGAGACGCGGAGAGAGATATGGGTTTGCGGCACTAAGGGAGCGAAGGCGGCTCGCGTGCCATCAGGAATAATCCACGAGCACGTGCTCAGGCGGAGGCGAAGGCCGGGTCTCGGTCGTCTGACCCGATGAACACTGGCTGTTTGCCGCGTTCTTCCGTCGAGCCACACGACTAGAAGGTCCCGGCTGACCAGACATGGGAAGGGAAAACAGAGGAAAGGGGCAAAGACCTGAACAGAGGAGGTGCCGGCGAAGCGTCGGATCACTAACAACGATGAACAAGGGCACTGCAATGGCGGCACTACGAGACACGGTGGAGGCGCCGGTGAGAGGTACTGGCGAGGAACAGCGGCGAGGGGCAGCACCACGGCACAGTGAGGAGGCGGCGAAACGGCGGTGGAGGAGGCCCAATAAAAAGGCGGCGGCGCACGGTGGAGAGTCACCGGCAGCGAGTGGTGGTGCAAGGAGGCGGTGGCACGGCACGGCAAGGTGGAGGTGCAAAATGCGACGGCGAGGAGGTGCAAAATGGAGCAACGGCGGCAAAGAGGAGGCGAGGAGATGCGAAACAGAACTGGGATTTTTAGGGTTCTGGAGGCCCTAACTGACAGTCAGTTCCAAAACCAGAAACTTGGAACTGACAATCAGTGTAACACACTGACAGTCAGTTCTCATAACTGAGTTTTGAAACTGACAGTCAGTATATGAGACTGACAGTTAGTTTGAGACTCGAGAATGACCAGGAGCTACGACCAAAATCAATTATTCATAACTGACTGTCAGTTAGGTCAACGACTTCGACTAGAGACTAAGAACAGGCTCCTAAGTACTGAATTGACTGTCAGTTATAGGAATTGACTGTCAGTTTGGTCAATTTCGACCAGAAGCAAATTAAGACCAAAGAGGGAATAAAATGATATTATTTTATACAAATAGCACATTTATCACGTCAACTAGCATTTGATATATCAATAATGTTTAGTTCACCCCTTAAAAAGTAGAATCTTGATTCATCTAAGAGTTTGTTGAAAATATCTGCTAGTTGCATATCTGTTTTGACATAATTCACATCAATATCTCCTTTTGCCACATGATCTCTAATAAAATGGTGTCGTATTTCAATATGCTTAGTTCTAGAATATTGAATAGGATTATTTGTAATTTTAATGGCACTTTCATTATCACACAAGAGTCGCACTTTATCAAATATTATTCCATAATCCAAAAATGTCTGCTTCATCCATAATAATTGAGCACAGCATCTGCCTGCAGACACATATTCAGCTTCAGCTGTGGAGAGAGCTACAGAATTTTGCTTCCTAGATGACCATGATACTAAGGATCTCCCCAATAGCTTACAGCTACCAGATGTGCTTCTACGATCAATCTTGCACCCAGCATAATCAGAATCCGAATATCCAATTAATTCAAAATTTGCATCTTTCGGATACCAAAGACCTAAACTGGGATAACATTTTAAATACCTAAGGATTCTTTTAAGAGCAATTAAATGACATTCCTTAGGATCTGACTGAAATCTAGCACATAAGCACACACTAACATGATATCAGGCCTAGATACAGTAAGATACAAAAGACTACCAATCATAGACCTATAAAGTTTAGAATCGACCGATTTTCCGCTTTTGTCCATGTCGAGATGTCCATTTGTCACCATGGGAGTTTTGATTGCCTTAGCGTCTTCCATCCCAAAGCGCTTGAGCAGATCCTTCACGTCCAACGTACCATTCTTGAGTTGCTTGATTTGGAGTCCAAGGAAGAAGCTCAGCTCACCGATCATGGACATCTCGAATTCCCTAGACATCATCTCTCCAAACTCATGACAGGAATGTTCATTAGTAGATCCAAAGATAATATCATCAACATATATCTGACAAATGAACAAATCTTTTTCAATTTTCTTTGTAAAAAGAGTTGTATCAACCTTCCCAATTTTAAAACCTTTTGATAAAAGAAAGTCTCTAAATCGCTCATACCAAGCTCGAGGAGCTTGTTTGAGACCATAGAGAGCTTTAGACAATTTAAATACATGGTTTGGAAATTTTGAATCTTCACATCCAGGAGGTTGTTCAACAAAAACAAGTTCAGAAATTTCACCATTTAAGAAAGCACTTTTAACATCCATTTGAAAAAGTTTGATATTGAAACAAGATGCATAAACAAGAAGTATGCGAATAGCTTCAAGTCTTGCTACAGGTGCAAAAGTTTCACCAAAGTCTAAACCTTCGACTTGAGTGAAGCCTTGAGCAACAAGACGAGTTTTGTTTCTAATTACAACTCCATTTTCATCTTGCTTATTTCTAAAAACCCATTTTGTTCCAATTATATTATGATCCTTGGGTCTTTCTACTAAAGTCCAAACTTCATTTCTAGAAAAATTATTAAGTTCCTCATGCATGGCATTTACCCAATCAGGATCATTTAAAGCTTCATTAACATGTTTAGGTTCTAAAGAAGACACAAATGAGTGATGTTCACAAAATGCAGCAATACGAGAGCGAGTTTGAACACCCTTACTGACGTCACCCAATATTTGATCTAGAGGGTGATCCTTGGTGATCGTTTGATGCTATCTTGGTGCTTCTTCTTGTGCTGCATCTTCTTGACTTGGTTCTGGAGGATCAACTTGAGATGATGAATCGTTTTGATCGACATTCTCAATGTTGACATCATCTTCTTGATCTTCTTCTCTTGGCTTGATGTCTCCAATGGCTATGTTCTTCACCGCTTCTTGAAGATCTTCATCTGAAACTTCACAAGAAACTTGCTCCTTTTGCGAGCCATTAGTTTCATCAAATTCGACATCACAGGATTCTTCAATACAACCAGTATTTTTGTTAAAAATGCGATAAGCTTTGCTAGTGGTGGAGTATCCAACTAGAAAGCCTTCATCTACTCTTCTTTGAAACTTACCACCAAAATTTCTTTTCTTAAGAATATAGCATTTTCATCCAAAAACTCAGAAATAAGAAATATTTGACTTGCGCCCAATAAGAAGTTCATAAGCAGTCACATTCAGAAGAGGATGCAAATAAAGTCGATTTATAGAATAGCAAGCGGTATGCACGGCTTCAGCCCAGAAGTGAGTAGGAGTATCATACTCACTCAGCATAGTCCTTGCCATTTCTATAAGTGTTCGATTTTTCCTTTCGACGACTCCATTTTGCTGTGGAGTATAGGATGCGAAAAATTCGTGTTTGATTCCAAGAGAGTCACAAAAATCAAACAAAGTTGAATTAACGAACTCTCCACCATGATCACTACGGATTTTCTTGATGGATAATTCGAATTCAGTAGAAACACGTTTTGTAAAACTTTTGAAAACATCGGGGGTTTCAGATTTTTGGGAAATAAAGAAAACCCAAGTATAGCGAGTAAAATCGTCAACAATCACAAATCCATAATTGCTACCCCCGATACTTTGGAACTCAGATGGTCCAAATAAATCCATATGAAGAAGTTCCAAAGGTTTACAAGTAGAAAGAATGCACTTAGTCGGATGTGAAGTAGCTACTTGCTTGCCAGCTTGACAGGCACTACAAGGTTTATCCTTTTCAAAATTCACATCCTTTAAGCCAACAACCAAATCACGTTTTAAAAGTTTTCTCAATTGATGCATTCCAACATGTGCAAGTTGTCTATGCCATAGCCAATCTTTTGAGGTTTGAGAGACAAGACATGTTGAAAGAGAAGCATCTTTTGAGTGAAAATCAACCAAATAAAGATTTCCAAAACAAAAGCCTTTAAAAATCAAAGAATTGTCTTTTAAACTTTCAACTAAAACTTCTTTGGGGTAAAATGTGCAACGAAAACCAAAATCGCAAATTTGTGCAACGGAAAGCAAATTGAAATTCAGAGATTCAACAAGCAAAACATTTGAAATTGAGAGATCGTTTGAAATTGCCCTCAGCTTCTGTTTGATCAGGGGGTGACCGGGAGCTACCGCGAGCTTGTGCTCGATAACCTCCCGGGCGACGCCCCGCATATCCGAAGGCTTCCACGCAAAAACATCGGAGTTTTCGCGCAGAAAAGCTGCAAGCTGCGCTGCATGGTCCTGGGGGAGCTCTGCCCCGATTTGGACGGTTTTGTCTCCGCCGCCCGGGGACAGCAGGACCTTCCGGAGGCCCCCTTCCGGACGCGGCTTGATGAGGGGCCTCCCGGGGGGCGGCGCAGCGACGTCTGTATCCGGGGGGGAGCCTCCCCCCCGGGCGCCTTGATCATGTTGACGCTTCCGATTGTGGTGGCGGCGCGCTCGTATAGAGCACGGGCCATGTCTTGGTCTCCCCGGACGTTGATCACGCCGTGCGGCCCGGGGATCTTCATGCAAAGGTAGTTTTGATGGGTGGCGGCCCCCAGCCGGTTGATCGTGGTCCTCCCCATAATCGCGTTGTAGGAGGAGGGGAGGTCCACTACGTCGAAGCGGACCAGCTCGGTCCGGTAGTTCTCCGGGGTGCCGAAGGTGATTGGAAGATCTACCTTGCCCACGGGGTGGATAGCCTTCCCCGGGACAAACCCTTGCAGGGGCCCTGCCGCTGGCTGCAGGAGCTTCTCATCCACCTGCATTTCCCTGAGGGCCTTGAGGAACAGGACGTCGGCGGAGCTCCCGCCGTCCACGAGAATGCGGGCCAGATGGCAGTTGTAGATAGTCGCGGAGACAATGAGCGCGTCGTCGTGGGGGAAGCGAACCCCTCGCGCGTCTTCTGCTGTAAAGGTGAGGGGGACGTCCGACCACTTGGGTGGCGGGGACGTGTGTAGCACCCCCACAACCTTGACCTCGCATGCGTACTCCTTACGCTGGCGCTTAGAGTCCCGCCCGGAGGCAGACCCTCCCACGATGACGTTGATGCGACGCTGAGAAGTCTGGAAGGGGAGAGCTTCTGAAGGCTCCCCCTCCTGCGTCTGCTGCCCTCCCCGCGGGAGCGAGAAGGGCCGGAACAGCTGGCCGAGGGGGCAAGGAGGCCGGGGTCCCCCCCCTGCCCGCGCTGGTCGAGGAACGCCGTGAAGTGTTGCAGCAACTGGTGGCAATCTCGGGTAGCGTGGGTACTGGACCCGTGGAAGCTGCACCACTGTCCTTCCCGGCTTCTCCCCGCGGGGCCTTCCCGGCCGCGCGAGGACTGTCCCCCCCCCATGGCCTTTCGGCTTGGGGAAGGGGCGGTTGCCCCTCGGGGGGTCGCGCGAGCCGCCTCCGCCCTCGAGAACAAAGGTGTCCCGAGGCCGTGGCTCGTTACGCCCCCCCCCCCTACCTGGGGCGCTTAAGGGGATCCCGGGCCCCCCGGTCGGCGGGGGCGGGAGCCCCCTGGGTCTTCTTCCAGATATCGTCTTCCTCCGCCCGAGCGTATTTTTCGAGCACGTTGAAGAGCTCGTCGGCGGAAGAAGGGCAGCTCCGGGAGAGTCTTCGGTGGAGCTCCCCCGGGAGGATCCCGCTTTTGCAGGCTTCGATGACCGTAGAGTCCGGGACATGGGCCACCTTGCTTTTCACTTGGGCGAAGCGCTTGAAGAAGCTTCGGATGGTCTCCCCGGTTCTCTGGCGGATAGTGTACAGCTGCGAGGAGTCCAGGGGACTCACGTAGTTCCCCTGGAAGTTGGCGCAGAACTCCCGCTTGAGCTGCGAGAAAGACTTGATGGAGCCCCCCTTCAGGTTGTAAAACCAGGAGCGGGCAACACCGGTGAGGTAGTGGGGGAAGACGTTGCATTGGACGGTCTCGTTCCCCCCGCCGCGAAGATGGCTGTGGAGTAAACCTGCACAAATTCGTAAGGGTCTGCCTCACCATTATAGTGCTCGATGTGCGGGGGACGGTAGGGCCGCGGCCATCGGATGCTGCAAAGTCTTCGACACAGGGGCTGGTTGGCCTCCTGTACTTCCCGGGGAGAGCCCTGGTCACTGTCTTCTTTAACGGGGGACGTCCCCTCATTATCGGAATCTGGGAGCGGCCCAAGAGGTCCGCCGGAGTGGCGGTGACGACGTTTCTCTTCTGGGCCGGGGCTGATTTCCCGGACGTCCGTACTCTCCTCCGGGGAGGCTGGCTCTTCAGCAGGTCTCTTCCCCCGACCGGAGCGAGAGCGAGGTTCTCCGCGACAATGGCCCGGGGGAAGTTCTTCCCCGCGCTTGGGTGAATGCGTTCGCTCGACCTCCCCCCGGGAGAAGCAGACCTGTTTCGCCGAGGGAGGGAGCTCGTGCACTGTAGCTGCCGGCCCGGAGGCTACCGAGGCCGGCTGGGGGGAGCCCCCTGCGAAGACCCCCGGGACCGGAAAGGGGGAAGCCCCTGTGTCATCCGGAACCGGGGAGGGGGCGCCCGCGGCGACGTTTGGACGCGAAGTGGAGGGAGCCCCTGTGGCGACGACCGGAACCAGAAAGGGGGAAGCCCCTGTGGCATCCGGAACCGTAGAGGGGGGGGCCCCCGCGGCGATGTCCAGGACCGGTGTAACACCCTGGTTTTGGGGGTGAAAAGTTTTTGCATAAAAACCCTGCATGCATGTATCTCTGTAGTAGTAGCCAGATCAGCTGAACTCTAATCTCCCCCAAACCCTAAAAACTTCAAAATCCACCCTTGGATTTAGACTAAGATCTGCCTATCTAGACCTAACCTACCAGTTACTCTGAGGATAAAAGTCTTCAGGAGCCAGATCAAATTCTGACCCTAACTCTCAGTACCTAAGCCTCTCTCTGTTTTCGAAAACAGGAAAATTCAGATTTACCCTAAGTACCCCAGTTTCCAGATAACTAAGTTATCTTGATTAACCCTATCCAGACTCAAGTGTCTCTTGGATTATGTTTCCAGTTATACCCTCAACTTACTTCAAAAAGTTGGGAACCAGATTAAATCATCTAAACACTTTTCGCAGATTAGTCCAAATTTTACTGCGAATAGGTCCTTTTCTATTTACCTGGAAGCCTGAAAAGGCTAAAATCTGCTGATCAATTCCAACTCCAGAATTTCTTCAGGGAACACCTCCCAAATGCTATTTGATACAGATTTCCCTTTTGATCATACTTCAAAATCTCTCTCCAATCACCAGAATTCGAGATCGACAAAATCCAGATTTATTTTACCCTAATTTTACCCTATTTTCGAAAATAGGTGAAATCCCTCAAACCTTATCAAACTTTCTCCAAATTTGAGCTAAATGAGTATTAATAGAAACATTATACTCAACCATGAAATCAAATCTCAAATTAAACCTCTCAAAGACCAGATCTGCAATCTAGTCCAAAGCCAAACCAAAAATCATCGCAAATCAGTCCCTGGTTCGACCACAGGCTACTGTGCACGACCAGGCCGTTCAAACGACCACGAGCGCCGGAGCATGGCCGTTGCCGTTGCCACCGCTGCGGCTTCGTCGCCGGCGATCTCCAGCGTTGCCACCCCAGCCACTGTTCCCTTGCCGCGTGTGCGCATCGTGTTCGCCACCGTGGAACCGTTTCACCGCCAGCAGCGCCTTCGTTCTCCCGCGCGCGCGCCCGACAACGGCAGTACAGCTACGCCACGTCGCAAGCATGCCTTGGGGAAGCATCACTTCGCCTTCACCTCCACCAGAGCAGCAGGTTAAAGCCGGCACGGCCGCTGGAGCGCGTCACTTCGCCGGGATTCAGTCGTGTTGTCACCTCCAGCCCGCTTCACTTCCCCGTGCATTTCCAACCGTTGCAAGCTCCTTGCTGTGCCTATAAAAGCCACCTCAGCTCAGCTCAAACACACTCACACCCAGAACCACCCAAATTCCTAACCACGCTGTCGTCTTCCGTCTTCTTCGGCGAGCTTGAGAAGAGGCTCACGGTGCCAGGCCAATCCACTGCACCGAACTCCAAATTGAAGCTACCAGTAAGTTACTCTCATCCACTTACCTGTGTAGTAGCAGCCAATTGAGTTCTATCGCACCTCATCGCCGGGAATTGCTGTTTTTCCCCGACAACTCCGGCGAGCAATTAAACCCTAATTAAACCGATTTAGCCCTCGAGCCTGTGATCAATATTGATTAGTGAACCTATCTAAGCATCTCTAAGCAGCCAGAATCGAAGAATTTGCTAAAATATGAAGAATCCCAACTTTGCACCTTGCATGTAAGCTGGAGCTCGCTGTTAAGCTTCTCTGGTGTTTCTCCAGACAATCTAGCTTCACATCTAGCTTTGTTATACTCCAAAGACCATCCTCAAGCAAGGATTTGAGTCCGTTCGTCCTAGATCAGAAATGCCCAAATTTTTGTGGCTTCTTCCCTAGCTCCGGTCGCCGGATTTTGTTCCCGGCCGTTTCAACCCCAACCACCTTGTCTAGTAGATGTGCCTCGACCCCATGAGTATTTTTGTCTTCTAGCTCGACACCTGGATCGGCCCAGATGAAGAGGTATCACCATGCCAAGGTTTTGTCCAGAAACTGTTGAGAATAGTTCGGCCACCGTGTTCTTCGCCGGTTTTCATCGCTTTCCGGCCATCTCCTGCCCTAGATCCTATTGAGACATTTGTTCCTGTTACAAACGTCTAACCACCAGACAAAGTGGTGCATCATTTGGAGCCTTTAATCAAAAGATATGGCTAACCCTAGTTTCTGGCCGTGTCAAGCCTATGCCAGGCTATTTCAGCCAGTGGCATTGAGCCTTTTCACCCACTTCCAGCCATGAAACTTGGAAATAACTTTGTCCCTTAGACTCCTGATGTTGTGATCTACACTTTTCTCTACTGTCACAACTTGAGTTGAGCCCTCTATCACCCATCGACCTTATGTCGATGCCTTGAACCGAATGCCAACCTAAAGACATTCGCTGTTTTTGGGCGAACCAGTCACCACCTTGATATTACCCTGATATTTTGGAACCTTGTAAACCTTAACAGCTAATTTTAACCCTGATTTCCATAGTTAAACTCAAATCGCTTTCAAACCTTGTATCACTAGAGTATTTTCTCCTTGCATCTGTGCGTGTAGTGAATTAGTAAGAATAGGATTGATTGTAATGCCTGTTTGCTTGTTTGATCTTGTTCAGAGCAGGAGTCCGGGGTTGAAGATCTTGTCGCTGAACCATAATCAACTGCTGATACTTACGACGCGGAAGGCAAATCATACTTTGATCATATTGAAACCCATATTTTATGAATTGCTATGCTATTCCATGAGTAGATATCTCATTAATATTGCATGTGTTGAGATCAATGATATTATGGCAGTGATAGATTGAATACTTGAGGAATGTGAACTTGTTAAGATAGCAAGCCACGAACTAATAAAAGTATAAACATGTACATTTATATTCATGAAATAGAACCCCTAGCCGTGACCAGTATTTTGGTATGGAATGGTGGTAGCACTGGAGGTGCTTGGCTGCACTAAATGTGCAGGCACTGAAGGTGCATGGTTTGTGGTATGATCCGGTCACTGGCATGTAAGGACTAGAACCTTGTGTTGTGCGTCTAGTGGCATGAAAAACGTACCAACCACTTACCTGGTATGGGACAGGCGCAATCTAGTAGCTTTCTTGGTATTAGCAGTTCCCTGCATGGCTTGTCGATCCGGTTTCTCGCGTGGAAACTGGTGGGACGCAGTTCGTCCATGAGGGGTGTGAGATCAGAAAAATTATGAGAGGATAAGGAGTAAAGAAGGAAGACGCCCTACGCCAGATTAAGTCGTGCGCGACTGTAATCAAAAGAGGTTATGTGTCCTGCGGGAACATAGACCCAGGCTAGGAAGTAAGGCAGTGGGGAGGACCCACAACGGTACTTGGGACGGTATTGTCCATTTACCGGGCAGGGATACTGTTAACACTAGACTGCAAAACGTTGTGTGATCTCGACCTTGTCACATGCATATAAGTCGCATGGAGTTGGCCCGACTTGAAAGTCGAGTGAAAGAGTGGATTTAAAAAGAGGTACACCTCTGCAGAGTTTAAAAATGTATTCGAATACTTCGTACTCCCGAGTTTTAGGAATATGCCGCGGTGGATTAAATCCACGGGGTGTGACACAAGTATTGTTTTATAAACTAAAATTTTTTAGCTCAAGATTACCCAGGTGGCATGTGTTGTCATGATAAGGGGCGTTGCCGTGGGCTGTCATGTGTTGACGTGTCGCGGTAATACCATAATATAGAGATCATATGATAATTAAGAGGCATGTGGTTTATGCCCTAAGTTTATGAAATACTGCTATGAGTATATGATCGAAAGACTTGAATAAAAATAGTGTGATATGAGGTCATATCGCCTTGGATATGGGATATATGTAACACCATCAATATGAATTATTTACTGCCATGGGTATGATCAGAAGTTGAGTAAGAATTGAGAAAGAAATGTATTTTGGGAAAAACCCTTCACTCTTTCCCCAATAACATAGGCTCATGTCATCTATACTGTAACTATATCTCTACCTCCCCTATGACTTGCTGAGTACATAAGTACTCACCCTTGCAACAACTCATCAATAGATGGAGCGTTCTACGACCTTGGAGGATACCCTGAAGATGCTGCGGACCCAGGAGATGATGAGCAGTTTCCTCCGGAGCCCTGATGTGGTGCTGTCTTGCTGTCAACCTCTGTTTCCTGTGGATTGCTTTTGGGCCTAGCTTCTGTCGACTAGATGTGTTATTTTGTTGGACCCTTGTGCCTTGTAAGGCACTGTACCTCGTTTTGTACTAAGGCCTGATGGCCATACAATTATGACTACTGTATTATTTTGCTGCTTCAATGTATTCCTGTGATTGACTCATCCTGGGAAGTCAAGTGGTTTAAGGGACCAGCTGCACCGAGCTGGGCTCCTCACAGGTGATGTCACAGTCGTGGCAGACACGAAAACCGGGGAGCCAATGCGGGGGGAGGTCCGCTGAGGCACGGGAGCTGCTCTATCGACCACCCCCGGTGAGGTAAACGCGATGCAAGGGGCGGGACTGGCTCCCGGCGTAGGGAAAACCCCCGGCATGTAATGGGCCCCCAGCCTCGGAAATGGGCCTGGAATGGGGTACCCCCCTGGTGCCACGAAGGGCGCCGGCATAAAGTAGCCTCCCGGCACCGGGACAGGCCCGGGTGCCGGGAAGGGTCCGGACGTATATCCCGCAGGGGGAGGGAACCCCCCGGCAGGATCATACGGGGCGGCCAGACCCCCGGAGGCCAGAGGGGCTGCCGGGTAACCCATAAACGGGGGCATGTTCCCCGGATACGGGTGCGACGCAAATGTGGGGGCCGGAGGCCGCGCCAACACGCTGAGCAACTCATCCATAGAGCGCTGGGCACAGAGCTAGCCCTCCACCAAAGCCTCGAGCAGGGCGTCCCGGGGAGCCGGGGGAGCCGTCGGGGGGAGACTTGTCCCGGCCGAGGTTCCCGCGGTCGCCGGGAACGACCCGGAGGTGGAGGCACCTAAGTTAAGAGGAAAGGTGGGAGGCGGTACTTGGGAATGGCCGCCTCCGGGCGGAAGCACCGGGACAGCAGTGTCCTAGACGGGTGGCGCCAGGTCACCTGGAAGGGCGCGGGCCCTTGTTCTCGGGGGAGCCATGGCGTCTTGTCATGGGTCCCCACGGTCGGCGCCAACTGTCGTGGTATTAAGAATACCCCGGCAGGTTTTGAGAACGATCCTAGCGAAGATTACGTGATGCGGGTTGACCGGGTGACCGGTCCTCCCCCGCCGGACAAACACAAGAAAAGACACGGAGATTTATACAGGTTCGGGTCCCGGTGGGGGCCCTAGTCCTGTCGACGCGCTCCCGACCGGAGTTGGCTGGAAAGGCTCTCTCCGGGGGAGAGGCTTCCGGAGCACGCCTGTGAGTTTAGCTATTCCAATAAAAGTGATTCGATCCCTTACAACAGAGGGGTACAAGGGCTATTTATAGCCCCAAAAAGAAGCAAAAAGTCTAAACTACCCCAGACGCTACCGTCGGATTGAGGGGTAGCAACGTCTTTCTCCCGGTCAAGCGCCTTAGATACTTGACAGGTGGTCGCTGATTCCCGAGGCGTCCCTCGCGTGACTTGCACGTGATCGACAAACCAGATACTTTACCTTTAGAAGGGCAACGGCTCCCGGGACCTATCCCGGAGGCAAGGTCCTGAGAGCCAAATGGCGGCGCCCGGGACGTGCCCGGAGGCAAGGTCCTGGGAGCCAAAAGGCGGCGCCCGAGGCAGGCACCGGAGGCCACATTCCCCGGGCAAATGACGGCACTCGGGACGTGCCCCGGAGGCAAGGTCCCGGGAGCCAAATGGCGGTGCCCGGGACGTGCCCGGAGGCAAGGTCCCGGGGGCCAAAAGGCGGCGCCCGGGGCAGGCACCGGAGGCCACAGTCCCCGGGCAAATGGCGGTGCCCGAGACGTGCCCCGGAGGCAAGGTCCCGGGAGCCAAATGGCGGCGCCCGAGACGTGCCCCGGAGGCAAGGTCCCGGGAGCCAAATGGCGGCGCCCGGGACGTGCCCGGAGGCAACGGCGGCGCCCGAGGCTGGCACCGGAGGCCACAGTCCCCGGGCACATGTGAACTTACCTGCACTTAGTCTCGCGGAGATTTCCCCCAACAATTCATTTCTCAACTTGCTAAATCTTGACTCATCCAAGGGTTTTGTGAATAAGTCCACTAATTGATTGTCGGTTGAAACATGACTAATCACTATATCCCTTTTTGATACATGATCCCTTAGAAAGTGATGCCTAATGTCAATGTGCTTAGTTCGAGAGTGTTGAACAGGATTGTTAACAATTTTAACGGCACTCTCATTATCACATAAAAGTGGAACACAATTGACTTTTATGCCATAATCTAGCAAAGTTTGCTTCATCCATAATAGTTGTGCACAACAACTACTGGCCGAAACATATTCCGCCTCGGCGGTTGAGAGTGCAACCGAATTTTGTTTCTTAGAAGTCCATGAGACTAATGATCTTCCTAGAAGTTGACATCCACCGGAAGTACTTTTTCTATCGATTTTACAACCAGTATAATCAGAATCCGAATATCCAAGAAGATCAAAACTAGCATTCTTAGGGTACCAAAGGCCTATATTTGGTGTATGTTTTAAGTATCTAAATATTCTTTTCACTGCAGTCAAGTGACATTCTCTAGGAGCAGCTTGAAATCTAGCACACATGCATACACTAAATATAATGTCGGGTCTAGAAGCAGTAAGATACAATAAGCTACCAATCATAGAACGATATAATTTAAGTTCCACCGGTTTACCTCCCTCGTCCAAGTCCAAATGACCATTTGTAGCCATGGGAGTCTTGATTGGCTTTGCATCATCCATGCCAAATCTCTTGATCAAATCCTTCACGTATTTGCTTTGACTCACGAATATTTCTTCTTTGATTTGCTTAATTTGAAGTCCAAGGAAAAAGCTCAATTCATCTATCATAGACATCTCAAATTCCTTTGACATGGTTTCACCAAAGGCTTGACAAAGAGATTCATTAGTAGAACCAAAAATTATATCATCTACATAGATTGGGCAAACAAAGAAGTCATCATTTATGATTGTGGTAAAGAGAGTTGTATCAATTTTTCCAACCTTAAAACCTTGTGAAATTAGAAAATTTCGCAATCGTTCATACCAAGTTCTAGGGGCTTGCTTAAGACCATAAAGGGCTTTTGAGAGTTTATAGACATGATTAGGATATTTTGGATCTTCAAAGCCCAGTGGTTGCTTTACAAATACAAGTTCTGAAATTTCACCATTTAAGAAGGCACTTTTAACGTCCATTTGAAATAGTTTGATTTCAAAACTTGATGCAAAAGCAAGTAAGATATGAATGGCTTCTAGTCTAGACACGGGAGCAAAAGTTTCATCAAAATCTAATCCTTCAATTTGAGAATAACCTTGTGCTACCAATCTAGCTTTATTCCTTACAACTATGCCATTTTCATCTTACTTATTTCGAAAAACCCATTTTGTACCAATTATATTGTGATCAAGAGGTTTTTCTACAAGTTTCCAAATATTGTTTCTAGTAAAGTTGTTCAATTCCTCATGCATGGCATTTACCCAATCCGGGTCCGCTAGTGCTTCATCAATGCATTTGGGCTCAAGACTAGAAATGAAATATGCATGCTCACAAAAAGATGCGATTCTAGAGCGAGTTTGAACACCTTTACCAACATCACCTATTATTTGGTTAACGGGGTGATCCTCAGTGATGGTTTGATGAAGTCTTGGATTTTGCAATGCATGATCTTCATTTTCCTTTATCTCCGGATTAAGATCAACTTGAGTAGTAGCCTCCGGAACCATAGAAGCTACTTCATTTTCTTGACCGGGTGACTTTGAATCTTCATCTTTAGGCTTGATGTCCCCAATCGTCATGTTCTTCATAGCTTCTCGTAGTTCCTCATTTCCTACATTCTCAAGATCTTCATGCTCTTCTTGAGAGCCATTAGTTTCATCAAACTCAACATTGCAAGTTTCCTCAATGCATTCGGTTATAGTGTTAAAAACATGATAAGCTTTGCTAATTGATGAATATCCAACAAGAAAACCCTCATCAACATGTCTTTGAAATTTTTTAAGATGCATGCGTTTTTTAAGAATGTAACATTTGCAACCAAAAACTCGAAAATATGAAATATTTGGTTTTCTTCCAACAATTAGCTCGTAGGGAGTTTTGTTTAACAATGGATGAGTGTAAAGCCGGTTTATGGCATAACAAGCAGTATTGACTGCCTCAGCCCAAAACCTAGTGGGGGTTTTATATTCATCGAACAAAGTTCGGGCCATTTCGATTAATGTTCGATTTTTCCTTTCCACAACACCGTTTTTTTGAGGAGTATATGGCACGGAAAATTCGTGTTTAATTCCAGATCCATCACAAAGCTCAATAAATTCCAAATTTTGAAACTCTCCACCATGATCACTTCGAAGTTTCTTGATGGAGAATTCAAATTCATTTTCAATACGTTTTGCAAATCTTTTAAATACACTTGGAGCATCGGACTTATGATTTAAGAAGAAAATCCAAGTAAATTGGGAGAAATCATCAACAATGACAAAGCAATAATTGCTACCACCAATACTTTGAGTTTCGGATGGACCAAACAAATCCATATGCAAAAGCTCAAGTGGTCTAGATGTTGATAAAACGTTTTTAGCGGGATGAGTACTAGCAACTTGTTTTCCCGCTTGACAAGCACTACAAAGTTTGTTCTTTTCAAACTTTACATTTTTCATACCCAAGACCAAATCTCTTTCTAAAAGCTTGTTCAATTGATGCATCCCAACATGAGCCAAACGACGATGCCAAAGCCATCCCAAAGAATTTTGGGCAACCAAGCAAATTGAAATGCAAGAATCTTTTGAACCAAAATCCACCAAATACAAATCTCCATATCGAAAACCTTTGAATATTAGAGATTTGTCTTCTAAGCTTTCAATGATAACTCCATTTGGTTCAAAAATGCATCGAAGACCCAAATCACAAATTTTTGCAACTGAAAGCAAATTGAAGTTCAAGGATTCAACGAGTAATACAGTTGAAATGGAAAGGTTGTTTGTGATCGCAACTTTACCTAACCCAATTACCTTTCATTTGCTATTATCACCAAACGTGATTTTGTCTATGTCATTGCAACCATTCTCAAATGAGGAGAAACGATTTCCATCACCGGTCATGTGTTGAGTGCACCCGCTATCAAACACCCAATACCTCCCACCGGTTTTGTAGTTCACCTAAAAGAAAAGTTAGACGCTTTTAGGTACCCAAACTTGTTTGGGTCCTTGGAAGTTAGCAACAAGGGTTTTTGGAACCCAAATCCTCTTTTTATGTTTATTTAGATAAGGTAAACCAATAAATTTAGCAATCACTTTTCCATACTTATTTTTCTTAAGCATGTAATGGGAGTGAGACTCATTTTCTTTAGCTATAGAAGTTGAGGGACAATCATTTGATAGATGATCTACGTCATGGCATTTGTGACAAAACATATTAGTAGCCTTAACAAAAGTCACTTTAGTACACAATTTCTTTCTTTTGTTTGGTTCATATCCTAAGCCTTCTTTCCTAAATGAACATCGTTGCTCACTAAGAAGTTTGTCTAAGGTTTCTTTTCCTTTAAAACATTTTGCTAATCCTAGATTTAACTTTTCCACTTGTGCTTTGAGTTCTAAATTTTCTAAAATTAAATTTGAGTCATTACCAACAATTTCATCACAAGTATTTTCATGATTAATTTCTAAATCATTACAAGTGGCTAATTTTGAATGAGAGACAATATGAGATGATTCATCTAGAATATCACAAGTAATTCCTATATCACTAGTTTGTTTAGAATCACTAATTTCCTTAACTAGAAGTGCCTCATGCGAGTCATTTAGTTCAGCATATAAATCGCTAAGTGTTGAATATTCCTTTTTAAGCATTTTATTCTCCTTAGTTAACCTACCTGGTGCCTCATTTAATTCCATAACCATATCAACAAGTTCCTCATAAGAAGGTTCGAGATCCGATACCTTTGCATCATCACTTGCCATAAGACAAAATGAGGACTCATTTTTGAGAGAAGAGGCCTCTCCAATAGCAATCCCCGCCATCTTCTTGGGAGTTGATGGGACTTCATCATCCGAGTCGGATTCCTCCGATCTGGAGTACCATTCACCAATATAAGTTTGGCCCTTGCTTCTATTGTTGTAGAACTTGTTGAAGAGCTTCTTTTTACCTTTTGAGCCTTCACCGTCATCTTTCCTCTCATGTGATCTTTGATTATCACTCTTATTGTTTGGACATCTTGAGGCAAAATGTCCCTTCTCATTACACTCATAGCATGTAATGTTCTTGAATCCGGTTTTCTTGTGCGGTCCTCGCCTTTTGTCAAAATCAAACCCTTTCTTGTTGATTTTATTTAGGAGCTTTCGGGTCTTTCTCACAAGGAAAGCTAGATCACCATCGGAGCTCTCATCCGAGTTATCCTTCTTGGCCTCCTCGACATTTGCTTTAAAAGCCAAATTTTTCTTCTTTGATCCGAAGGCTTCCGCAATTCCTTTCTTCTCCTCTTTTTGCATTTCATGGGTAATAAGAGTACCCAAGAGCTCGGTTGGAGTTGTGGATGTGAGATCACCATTGATAAACACTGTCACAATTGTATCAAAGCTCGATGGTAAAATCATAAGCATTTTAAGTACAATATCAATATCTTCAAACTTTGTACCTAAACCTTTAAGATCATTGATTAAAAGATTTAGTCGAGTGTACATATCACTAACATTTTCAGATTCAAGCATGAAGAAAGAGTTGTATTCTCTAGTTAATTTAATTAGCTTAGCTTCTTTGACCTTAGAGGTACCTTCATGAATTACCTCTAAGGTTTTCCACATTTCATAAGATGTATCAAGATTACTAATGTGGTTGAACTCACTTAAATCTAGTCCATTAAATATAGCATTTTTTGCTTGAGCATTTGCTTGGAGGTTTTTTACTGCTAGAGGTGTAAGATTCTCTAAATCAATGGGAGCTCTAAAACCGTCTCTAGTGACCTTCCAAACATCAAGACTAATGGATTCAAGGTAAACCGCCATCCTAATTTTCCAATAGCAATAATTATCACCCTTGAAGAAAGGGACCTTTCCATTATAGTTTTCTTTGATCAACGACATCCTCTCTCTAGACGGTTAAGCCTAAAAGGAGAGACCTAGTGCTCTGATACCACGTGTTGATCGAAGGATGCCGACTAGAGGGGGGTGAATAGGCGGTTTTTCTAATTTTTAATTTTGATTGACAACCTAAATTGCAATAACAATACACAATTGATATAGATGATGGCACAATGTAAGTTTTGCAATTTCTAAAGAGACAAAAACAATAATTCGATTTCTAGATGAATAAAGCAAGTAATAGAAGTAACCAAAAGAGATCGAATTTTTCCCGAGGCCTCGGAAATTTGTCGATTTTCACTAATCCTCGTTGAAGCACTCTTCACTAGAGCTTTAGCTTTGATTCCACTAGGGGTAGCCCTTCTCCTCTCCGGATAGGCGAGCTCCGAGCCTTTACAATCAACCGCTGGACCTCCTGGGTCATCTAGGTGACGTCAATCACCAAGAGTAATGAGCCTAGCACCTTGCTTGATCAACCTCAAAGCTTGAAGAACAAATATGCAAATGCAAATGGCTCAATTTCAAACTCTCTCAACTAGCTCTCAATACTTTGCTAAAGAATTGGTTTCAAATGCAAGAGAATGAGTATGGGAGGCTTTGCAAGCTGTATCACAAAGTTTTGGAGATGAAATTCGTGTATATTCAGCTTCTCCAAACAGTAGGGTATTTATAGTTTCAGAAAAACAGTCGTTTTCAAGAAAACTGGGTGAAAGTTGTACTGGCCGGACATTGTCCGGCCATTTCGGACAATGTCCGATCATTTCGGACAATGTCCGATCAGTACAAATAAAGTGACCGTTGCTCACATGATTTTCGAGTGTCAGTAGCCGTTTGAAATTATTTGTGAAGGCCGGACAGATGGTATTTGTCCGGACAAAACGTCCGAACAAATGTATATGTCTCTGTTAACACTCATGTTTAACAGCACATATACAGGCCGGACAAATGTGATTTGTCCGGACAAATGCATATGTCTCTATTAACACTTGTCTTAATATTTCACAAAAAATATGTAGGCCGAACAAATGTATATATCTCTGTTAAGACTTGCGTTTTCATCTTCTCAGAAGTTATATAGGCCAGACATTGTCCGGCCACTTCGGACAATGTCTGGTGCGTCCCGGACAAAAGCCCCCGGACGGATTCATTTGTCTGTTGATTGCAAATAAACTTTATCATAAGAAATGTACTGGCCGGACATTGTCCGGCCATTTCGGACAATGTCCGGCCTAAATCGGATAGATGCTCCAGACAAGTTTATTTGTCTCTGGTTTTTGTTTTGCAATTATTCAGAAGAAGTTTGTATTGGCCGGACATTGTCCAGCCATTTCAAACATTGTCCGGCCAGTTCAAAACGAAAACAGAAGTTCTGAATTTTTACCCAATTTCAATTAGGAACTAGATGCATATGCAATATGTTTCCAAAGACTTCAAGGTTGATCAAATGACTTGTGCTAAAACCCTCTTAATAGTACGACCATCTAACTTAGAAATTTTCAAAAATAAAAACACTAGGTTTAGATACTTGTACTTTTGTCGGAGTTTTTCGTCATTCTTGCTTCTGGAGTCTTGATAATCTTGATTTACACTTGTCGTGGTATAAAAAATACCTCGGCAGGTTTGATGACGTGCGCAACACGTGTTTCTCAACGCGAGCTGACCGTGTGACGGGTCACCCCGCGTTGGACAATCTCAGAGATTGATACAAGGGTTTATACAGGTTCAGGCCTCAGTGGAGGCCCTAGTCCTGTCGACGTGCTCCCGACACGTGTCGGCTAGGGGGATCTCTCCCGGGGAGAGGGTTCCAGAGCACGCCTATTAGTTTTTATGATTGGAGTCAAATGAATGTCTTATGTTACAAGAGAGGGTTACAAGGGTATATATAGACCCCAAAAGACACAAATTACTAAACTACCACTGCTACAACCGTAGGATCGAGGGCAGGATAGTCTTTTGGCGAGGTCCAGGGCACCGATCTCGGACACGTGGCGGCCCTCAAAATCAGTGCCTACCAGGAGCGCCGGGGGAAGTTTCCCCCGAGCCCGGAGAAGGGGCTCCGGGAGAAGTCTCTCCCTAGCCCGGAGAAGGGGCTCCAGGGGGAGTTTCTCCCTAGCCCGGAGAAGGTCCTCCGGGGGAAGTCTCCCCCGAGACCGGAGAAGGTGCGCCGGGGGAAGTTTCCCCCGAGCCCGGAGAAGGTCCTCCGGGGGAGGTCTCTCCCTAGCACAGAGAAGGTCCTCCGGGGGAAATCTCTCCCTAGCCCGGAGAAGGGGTTCCGGGGGAAGCCACTCCCTAGCCCGGAGAAGGGGCTCCGGGAGTGGTCTCCCCCGAGCCCAGAGAAGGGGCTTCGGGAGGTCTCCCCTTAGCCGAGGAAAGGGGCTCCGGGAGAAGTCTCTCCCTAGCCCAGGGAAGGGGCTCCGGGAGACACCACTTCCTAGCCCGGAAAAGGGACTCGGTCCGGGGGAAGCCACTCCCTAGCCCAGAAAAGGGGCTCCGGGAGACACCACTCCCTAGCCCGGAAAAGGGACTCGGTCTAGGGGAAGCCACTCCCTAGCCCGGAGAAGGGGCTCCAGGAGACACCACTCCCTAGCCCGGAGAGGGGGCTCCAGGAGAAGTCTCCCGCTTAGCCCGGAAAAGGTCTCTCCCTAGCCCGGAGAAGCGGTTCCAGGGGAAGCCACTCCCTCTCTCCCGGAGAAGGGGCTTCAGGAGGTCTCCCCTTAGCCCGGGAAAGGGGCTCTGGGAGAAGTCTCTCCCTAGCCCGGGGAAGGCGCTCCGGGAGACACCTCCCTATCCCGGAAAAGGGACTCGGTCCGGGGGAATCCACTCCCTAACCCGGAGAAGGGGCTCCGGGAGACACCACTCCCTAGCCCGGAAAAGGGGCTCCGGGAGAAGTCTCTCCCTAGCCCAGAGAAGGGGCTCCGGGAGACACCACTCCCTAGCCTGGAGAGGGGGCTCCAGGAGAAGTCTCCCCCTTAACCCGGAAAAGGTCTCTCCCTAGCCCGGAGAAGGTCCTCCGGGGGAAGTCTCTCCCTAGCCCGGAGAAGGGGTTCCGGGGGAAGCCACTCCCTCTCTCCCAGAGAAGGGGCTCCGGGAGAGGTCTCCCCCGAGCCCGGAGAAGGGGCTTCGGGAGGTCTCCCCTTAGCCCGGGAAAGGGGCTCTGGGATAAGTCTCTCCCTAGCCCGAGGAAGGCGCTCCGGGAGACACCACTCCCTAGCCCAGAAAAGGGACTCGGTCCGGGGGAAGCCACTCCCTAGCCCGGAGAAGGGGCTCTGGGAGACACCACTCCCTAGCCCGGAAAAGGGACTCAGTCCGGGGGAAGCCACTCCCTAGCCCGGAGAAGGGGCTCCGGGAGACACCACTCCCTAGCCCGAAGAGGGGGCTCTGGGAGAAGTCTCCCCCTTAGCCCGGGAAAGAGGCTCCGGGAGAAGTCTCTCCCTAGCCCGGGGAAGGGGCTCCGGGAGACACCACTCCCTAGACCGAAAAGGGGCTCCAGGGGAAGCCACTCCCTAGCCCGGAGAAGGGGCTCCGGGAGACACCACTCCCTAGCCAGGAAAAGGGGCTCCGAGGGAAGCCACTCCCTATCCCGGAGAAAGGGCTCCAGGAGACACCACTCCCTAGCCCGGAGAAGGAGCTCCGGGAGAAGTCTCCCCCTTAGCTCGGGGAAGGGGCTCCGGGGGAAGCCACTCCCTAGCCCGGAGAAGGGGCTCCGAGACACACCATTCCCTAGCCCGGAGAAGGGGATCCGGAAGAAGTCTCTCCCTTAGCCCGGGAGACGGGGTCTTGGAGAGGCCACTCCCTAGAGGGGCTCCAGGAGAGGCCACTCCCTAGCCCGGAGGCGAGAACGCCTTTCTCACGTCCCCGACTGATGCTCTTGGCATGGCTGATATTTTCCCCCAACAACACTTTTGTGATGCTTTCTCCTCTTTTTAACCTGAGTCTCAAGTACATAGGTTAGTCGCATAAATCACGGATGTCATTAATCACCGAAACCCTAATCAGGGCTCAAGATTCAACAATGAACCCCCTGCTTGGGGTGTTTGAGGGGGTCCCTAGCCCCCCGGTCAGTGGGGGCGGGAGCCCCCTGGTTTTTCTTCCGGAGGTCGTCCTCCTCCGCCCGAGCGTACTTTTCAAGTACGTTGAAGAGCTCGTCGGCGGAGGAGGGGCAGCTTCAGGAGAGCCTCCGGTGGAGCTCTCCCGAGAGGATCCCGCTCTTGCACGCCTCGATGACTGTGGAGTCGGGGACGTAAGCCGCTTTGCTCTTGACTTGAGCGAAGCGCTTGAAGAAGCTGCAGATGGTCTACCCCGTCCTCTGCCGGATGGTATACAGCTGTGAGGAATCCAGGGGATGCACGTAGTTCCCCTGGAAGTTCACGCAGAACTTGCGCTTGAGCTGCACGAAGGACTTGATGGAGCCGGCCTTCAAATTGTAGAACCACGAGCGCGCGATCCCGGTGAGGTAGAGGGGGAAGACGTTGCATTGCACCGTCTCGTCCCCCCCAGCCGCCGAGATGGCTGTGGAATATACCTGCACAAATCCATAGGGGTCGGCCTCACCATTGTAGTGCTCAATATGCGGCAGGCGGTAAGGCCGCGGCCATCGAGTGCACCGGAGTCTGCGGCATAGCGGCTGGTTAGCCCCCTGCACTTCTCGAGGAGAGTCCCGATCGCTATCTCCTTTGACAGGGGACGCGCGCTCGTTGTCGGAGTCGGGAAGTGGCCCAAGAGGTCCGCCGGCATAGCGGTAACGACGCTTTTCTTCCAGGCTGGGGCTGAGTTCCAAGACGTCCGGGCTCTTCCCCGGAGAGGTTGGTTCTTCGGCGGGTCTCTTCCCCCGGCCGATGCGGGAGCTCCCGCATCCGCGACCCGGGGGAAGTTCTTCCCCGGACTTAGCCGTACACATTCGCTGGACCTCCTCCCGGGAGAAACGGACCTGGTCCGCCGGAGGCACCCTCGGGGGTGGCCCCGGGGGAGGAGGGAACTCATGCGCTGTAGCTACCGGCCCAGGCGCTACCGGGGCCGGTAGGGGGGAGCCCCCTGTGGCGACCTCCTGAACCGGAAAGGGGGAAACCCCTGTATTATCCGGAACTGGGGAGGGGGTCCCCGTGGTGACGTTCGGAACCAGAAAGGGGGAAACCCCTGTATTATCCGAAACCAAAGAGGGGGGAACCCCAGCGGCGACGTCCGGAACCGGGGCACCGTTGCGGGGGGAGGTCCACTGCGACACGGGAGCTACTCTGTCAACCGCCCCCGGTGTGGTAAACGCGACCTGTGGGGCGGGACTGGCTCCCGGCGCAGGGAAAACCCCCGGCAAGTAATGGACCCCCGGCCCCGGGAATGGGCCCGGAATAGGGTGTCCCCTCGGTACCGCCAAGGGCCCGGGCATGAAGTTACCCCCCGGCATCTCGAAGTCTCCCGGCGCCAGGAAGGCTCTAGATGGATGGCCCACCGGGGGAGGATACCCCCCGGCGGGGTCGTATGGGCCGGCTAGGCCTCCGGAGACCGGAGGGGCCACCAGGTGACCCATTAACTGGGGCATAGCCCCCGAGAATGGGTACTTCGGGTATGTGGGGGCCGGTGGCCGTGCCAAGGCGCGGAGCAACTCGTCCATAGAGCGTTGGGCGCGGAGCTTGCCCTCCACTAAGGCCTCAAGCAAGGCGTCCCGAGTGACCGGAGAAGCCGTCGGGGGGAGACTAGTCCCGGCTGAGGCGACCGCGATCACCGGGACTGACCCGAAGGTCGAACCACCGAAATTAAGAGGGAAGGTGGGAGGCGCTACCTGGGTCTGGCCGCCTCCGGGCGGAAGAGCCGAGACGGTCGTGTCCCGGACGAGTGGCGCCGGGTCACCGGGACCGGCGTCACTGGGAGGGGCACGGGCCCTCGTTCTCGGGGGAGTCACAAGTCCCCACGGTCGGCGCCAACTGTCGTAGTATTACGAATACCCCGGCAGATTTTGTGAACGATCCTAGCGAAGAAAATACGACGCGAGTTGACCGGGTGACCGGTCCTCTCCCGTTGAACAAGCACAACAAATGAAACGAGGGTTTATACAGGTTCGGGTCCCAGTGGGGGCCCTAGTCCTGCCGGCGTGCTCCCAACCGGAGTTGGCTAGGGGAGCTCTCTTGGGGGAGAGATGGCTCCAGAGCACACCTGTGAGATTGGCTATTCCAAGCAATAATGAGCAAATTGTCTCTTACATGAGGTGTACAAGGGCTTATATAGCCCCAAAAGACGCAAAAAGACTAAACTACCCCGCCTACCACCGTTGGATCGAGGGGTAACACCGTCCTTCTCCCGGTCAGGCACCTTGAATGCTTGATAGGTGTCCGCCGATTCCCGAGACGCTTCTCGGACCCTCACGTGATCTGGGACGGAAGAACTCCTCTCCGGAAGGACGGCGACGCCTGAGACAAGCCACTGTCCCCGGGCAAATGGCGGCGCCCAGGATAGGCACCGGGGGCCCTGTCCCCGGGCAAATGGCAGCACCCGGGACAGGCACCGGGGACCTTGTCCCCGGGAAAATGGCACAACTTCTCACCTGGACTTAGTCTCGCGGAGATTTTCCTCAACAATATTAATAGGAATACATACCTTGATGTGCAGAATTTTTTTATTAATAACCCACATAAAAATATTAATTGCAAAAATGACCCACAATTACCGTATTTTGCAAAAATAGCTCGACAAGGGTGAAAATTGACTTGTTAAGCGCCCAACACTCAACAAACTCTCTGACTTCTATAACGGTTCGGTTCTCACAAGTACTCGTGGTCTAGAGCGTGGTTGTAAAAGTAGTAGTCGAGGAGATGTGTCGAAGGTCGTGGTGGTGGTAGTCGCAGGTCGAAGTATTTGTGATTGAAGATCGTCGTGGTGAAGTATAACTTCACCGATTTTGATTGTCATCGACCAATCACTTCTTCGACCACTCCAACTGCGACAACCACCTTCACTTCGACCTACCACCATACATGCATTACAAGCCAAAGGGCTTGTCGAGTATCCAGTACTCGACAAGCTGATTTCCAACCCTTACAACGCGACATGTCGCTTGTCGAGTGACTCGACAAGTTGATATGGCGGGTAATTTTTACAAAATACGACAACTATAAATTATTTTTACAATTAATTTTTTTTTCTATGGATTATTTATAAAAAAAATTGAAATGCGCATGGATGCACGAGGTAGTACGTACGGATACATATGCACGAATCATTGCATGCAACGATGGAAATTATTTTAGCACATAGTTGTCACTCTACAATTGTACCTGAGCTGCATGCACGATCGAATTCGAACAAAAGAAGGCTGCAAGCATGGTATCACTCATACTAACCATGACGCATTCGAATAAAGCAAAATGTGCACTACCTAAGCTACTGAGCTTTGGACCACCTTCACGAAATCGTATAAAGTGACCTAAATAGCCCTTTTGATTAATGATCATTCATTTGGAACTGGAAGTGGCGAAGAACATAATTGATGGTCCAACTTTTATGAGCATCTTGTAAAATTTTAGCTTTAATTTAAATCTGTTAAAAGTTTAAATGATACCAAACAGCATATAATCAAATCGATTTTTTAGATAAATTGAAATCTAGTTGCACAAAGAATATAAAGGATTTTATTCCTTAGTTTATTTGAGAAACCGGATGCAAACACCTTAATTAATAGATGCTTAAATGGTCCCATCAAAACTAAAACTATTCCCTCTGTCTCTTTAGCAAAAACCTGCAACACCAACACACTCCACGTAGATGTGTCGATGGGCCAGTGCCGGCTCGTCGGGGCGGTGGGCCAAAGCATGCCGTGTCGGGCCGGCCCATTAACGCACGTAAATGGCACGGGATGGCCCACGAGCCCATGGGCCGACTAATAGGCTAGGTTGGGCCAGGCATGACACGTAAAAAATAAAAATAATAATTTGAAAAAAAATATATTTTTGAAATAAATAGGAAAATAAAAAAAATCTGAAAATATGTTTGAAAAAATCTAAAAATAAATATTGATGGAAAAAATTATATAAATTTTGAAATATATATATATATACAATATGAAAAGAATATATTAAATTTGAAAAATGTCATGCTGTACCGTGCTGGATCAGCCCACTTACTCGTTCGTGCGCTCCCATAATATGCCGTACCGCTCGTCAGGCTCAAATCCGCAGCCAGACATGGCCTGACAAGCAGGATCAGACTGGTCTAGCCTATCAACTACTATGCGGGCTGTGCCATGCCATAAGTTGTACAGTCGTGCTTCAGTCCAACCCGGCCGGTAACGACTCTGCCCGACTGGCAACTTTAACTGCACGCAGTAGGCCTATTCAAACCCATCACTCAACATGCATTACATCAACACGCGGGCCCAACCACAGCCTGCTAGGCTGTAACAAGCACTGAACGATAGTTTTGGCATCTGTGCTTCACCTTTCGGCTGTTTCTCTCTCTAAGCTGGCTTCCTAATCTGCGTAGCCGGTTAGACAAACCCTGATTAGAATTAAGTCTGTCTTAGAATTCGAATTTGTTTATAAATAACTCATAGAAAAAACTAATTACAAAAATGACTTACAGTTGCCTCATTTTGCAAAAATAATCTGTCACGTCAGCCTCTTGAATTCTGGAGACTCGACAAGCGACATGTCGTGTTGTGGGGTGAAACTAGCTTGTCGCGTTCTGGAGCTTCTCGACAACTCCTCTGACTCCTATAACAACTCGTAATTGTGAAAGTAGTGGTCGAAAGTCGAAGTGGAGGTGGTTGAACATCGTCACGGTGAAATGTAACTTCACCGATTTTTGTCAACATCGACTAACCACCTCTTCGACCACTCCAGCCGCAACGACCACCCACACTTCGACCTTCGACCACAGATATTACAAAAACTGGAGGGCTTGTCTAAACTCCCGAACGCGACAAGCCGATTTTCAACACCCACAACGCGACACATTGTTTGTCAAGTCTCTACGACTCAGCACACTGACGTGATAAATTATTTTATAAAATACGACAATATAAATAATTTTTTAATTAACTTTTTTCTATGAGTTATTTATAAAAGAAAATTGTTAGGATTCCACTTCCTATAGATGTCTCTTTGTGTTATTTCCTGGTTTCAAATTACAAGGATCTAAATTCTCTTTTTTAACTAGGGTAAAATTTTTGCCAACTAAATTAATTTGGGGGAGGAGTGCTCCGATGCTTTCTCATAAAAAAAGTTTGCACAACTTTTGAGATCAACGAATGGTTCTAAGTTAAATTATGATAGTTTATCTAAGTAACTTCTAGAAAGGGTATTTTGGAGATTATTGACACCAAAGCCCAATACCAACAACCACCGAACCACCACAGCCGCTCCTCTCTCGATGCCCCGCCGCGCTCTTCCCGCCACATGTTGTGCTGCTTGTGCCTCTCGCAACCCCCGCCAACTGCTCTGTCCTGTCACCGCCCTTGCCATCATTAATCGCGTGGCGACAAGCCCCCAGTGATGATTACACAGAAGGTGCCATCAAGCTCAGGAATAGATTAGAGCCAGATCATGAAAGGGGCGGCACGGGCAGAGGCCGCAGCCGCGGAATACGGCCAGTGG
Source organism: Pharus latifolius (assembly GCA_019359835.1). Lineage (NCBI taxonomy): Eukaryota > Viridiplantae > Streptophyta > Magnoliopsida > Poales > Poaceae > Pharus > Pharus latifolius. The sequence continues at coordinate 83,185,079 of CM033324.1, forward strand.
TCGTGGTAATTTCGGCGCGCGGAGTACGAGCATGGAACAGTCCTATTATGATTGATGTAAAGTAGCACAAATACACAACAATAAAGACAAGTGAATATGTTTTTAGAGCATATGAAAATCAGTAAAGATGCTAGATATCCTTGAGAGGGACACCAATCACCTAGGAAGGTAAATTCTCTACTACAAAAATGGTTGGCATTGCTTAACCACGTCTAAATAAGAAGTCAGAAATCAAGATGCTGAAAGAGCAAAGGCGACTTAGGGTAAAGCGTCACGTCGTGGAAGAGCAAGATGTGCGTCGTTGAAGAGCGGGATGCAGCCGGCGCCGCCGCCGTGGTATGTGGAACAAGCAATTAGATCGTGGGTGGACTGACGGAGGAAATAGGCTGTAAACTTATAGAGAAATGTGGGAGATGGGCATGGCCTTGGGCAAGATCGGTTGGATCTAATAGCACATCAAAAATACTAATTTACCCCTAACTGTAAACATCTTCGCAAATTTCGAGATTCTCACAAATTTTTTGTAGAATAGCACTGAAACACCTCTTAATTCGGTACAACTTTAGTTTTTGACATGGTCTAAATTTGTACTCTATAACTTAACCTAACATACATAAGTGTGAAAAAAATTAGTAGAAGGACCAAAATCAACAAAAGTAATAAGTCGAGAGAACAAACTCAACAAAATGAAAGTTCAAAACCAAATTCTATAGACCAACCATACATATTTAGCAAATTGAAATTGGATGATTGATTAATTACAAAACCATGCATTTCCATTACAAACTTGCTGACCGAAGAGAAAAACCACACAAAACACTCGAGATCAAGTGTCCCTCGTGAAGGAAAAGGACATGTCAAAAAACAGAAGGACAAGCAAACTCATATTCATGGTTTTCTTTGTGAAAGCAAGCCAAAGCACTCATGCAAACCGAGATCGGCATATACATTCATGACATCTTCCCACGAAGGCAAAATGTCAAACCTGGATACGCCAGTGTGGGTGGCCAAGGCCCAAAGCACGGTGATGAACTCGCCGCCCTGCACCAGCGCCTTCTTATGCCCTGACACATGCGTCTCGTCCATTGACGAGGTCACGTCGGCAATGAGATCCGTCCAGAAATCGGCCAATAGCTTCCACACTTCCTCATAATCCATCTCCTTGGCCGCCGCATTGTCCACCAGCTCCTTCCCCAGCTTCGCGCCCTTCTGTACTACCGTCTGTACCACCGTCTTCTCGATGTCCATCATCTTCTTGTAGCGGGTACGGTCCGGCGACAAGTAGTAGACCCAACACCCCAGGTTGTCCTTCAACGCCTTTTTCATGTCCTTGTACACTTCCTTCGTCCAGTCCGGGTTGTCCGGCAGCAGCTCTGGCCGGACGGCGACCAAGTAAGCGAAGTACTTGGACATCACCGTTGCCACCTTGCCCTCGGCGCTCAATGCTGATTTCACCTTCTGTTGATAGTTCGCCTCGACGAGGCTGGTGGCGATGTGCCACATGAGGATGACCTCGGCGATGCTAAGTACGGTGTCGCCGCGGCCAGCTCGTGAGATGTGAGATGTACTGTGAGCTTCGAGCTGTGAGTTGTCCTGGGAGATCTCATGATGGTCGTCCGGGACGCGCTTGCCACTGCCAATAGGCTGGGTAGTGCCGCCGGCGGTGGGCGGGTCCGAGTACAAATTCTTGAGCAAGCGTTTCATGATGAAAAGCTTCGCATCCGCGGGCACGGCCACGGTCGGTATCATTTGGGGAAGCCAGGCCAGCCGGCAAGACCACACCACGGAGAACTGCTTGACGCTGATGGCGCGGTACCTCATCTGTTGGCGGATCCACCGGAGCAACTGGACCACAACACGGGGAGTGGTGCACATGCTGAAGGGACGGCTGTTTGGCCTGCTTTTCTTCAAGGTGTAGGTGCAGACCAGGGAAACCATGAACCAGTCGGAGAGGAGGAAGAAGACGAACTCCCACACTTCATCGTAGACGAAGGTGAGGGCAAGGAGGAGGGTGATGGAGAGGTCGATGGTGGCAAAGAAGGCGGAAGGCGACCTGAAGAGTTGCTTCGTGAGGCATCTGATCAGCTTGCCTAGACCGATGGAGAGGGCATAGTTGTCATTGACGACGCCGCGGAAGGCGTAGTGCACGTCGCCGTTGCCACAGAGCACGATGACCATGAGGCACAAGCCCCACACCGTGATGGGAAACAGCAAGTAGTTGATGAGGAAGAACATGGGACTGGCGAGCACGACTGGGAGAACGGAGTTGTAGTACTCGCTCAGGAAGTGGAGCTCGTCGTTGATCACTTGGAACAGTTCCTCCGCCTCCTTCGGTCCGGCACGTCTGTTGCACAGGCCTTTAAAGATGAGGTCCCGGCAGTTGCTGGTTTCATTCTCGGTCATGTCCGGCTGGTGCTCGAACCTCCGGCGAAGTAGCTTGAAGAGTGCAAAGGAGAGGCAGAGTCTCTTGCGCCTTGGGTGGTTATCGAGGAATTTGCCTTTGCACCTCCAGATGTCACCGACGGTGACAACGGCTTTCTTGTCCCGCAGCTCCCGCTTGAGAAGACAGCCGCGCGGATCGGGTTTCTCCACCAGATTCTCTTCTCCCATCACGGCGTACTTGCAGTTCTCCAAGAGGTAGGATGACTCGGATCCTACATGCTGCTCTTTCTCTTCCTTTTGCACTTGATGCATGTAGGAGGTGAGAAGCTGGGCGTTCTTGCCGTAGGCGTAGGAACGTTTCGCCGCCTCGGCGAAGGCGATCCTCTGCAGAAACTTGGCCGCGCCAAAGAGCCAGAGGATGCTGAACACCGCCTTCCGGCCGGCGCCTTTGAGGTTGAAGAAGACGAGGTTGCCGAGGAAGGCGACGCGACCGGCGCGCTCGATTGTGGCGACGCGATCATGTATGTCTCCTTTGGTGACCAGGAACGCGTCCACCTTCTTGCGGATGAGCTCCACGAGGAGCATCCACGTGAGGATCAGCCGGGCGCGCAGCGGGAGCTCGTCGCCTTGGCTGGCACCTGCGACGGCGCCGGAGTTTCCCACGCTGGCGTACTTGGCCTCAGAGAAGAGGTAGGACATGACGGGGAGGAAGAGCGACGGAGCGATGGAGAGGAGGACGCGGACGCTAGGGTTGAGGATGGAGGTGAACTGGGTGAGGCGGCTGAAGAGGTTGAGGTTGAAGAAGAGGCCGGCGAGCACGAACATGATGACGGAGGTCGCCACCACCGTCGCCTCATTGCTTTGGTCGGTGTCGGACGCCGTCAGGTTGTACACGTAGGACCCGATGGTCCTGTTGCAGTATGAGCTGATAATGTCGTTGTAGTCCATCTTGTCCTACTTAGCTAATTAGCTCTTTACCTATTACCACGCCTGCATGCTTAGTGGAGCTATCATGAGTAGCCAGCCATGCATTTGCATGCATGTATAGCATGCAAAAGCTCACGAGCTCCTAGCATCGCGTGCATGGGAGGGTTTGCTTTAGGCTGAGTACAATAGGCAGGTCCCGCTCCCAAAGAAATATTTTGAATATATTTTGTGTACGCGATATTAAGTACCACTCGAAATACTCATTATTGTAATTTATTAATTGTTAGGAGAGATTTCTCGTATGAGTCCACGAGTAAATTAAATATTTATTAGAATTTAGATGATTTTAATATAACATACATAATTTTTAATAATAAATTCGAATTTAAGTGATTTTTTGTCTCTGTATGAAGATATTTCAAAGAACTATAATTTTTTAAATATAATCAAGATCTAATTTGAATTAGATTGATATATAAATCAAGAAAAAAATTATATACAATTTAATCATACAAAAATTGAGAAAAAATATTTTTTTTTTGTTCCGAACATTTACTGTCTCGCGTGGCGTAATTTTTTAACACAGGCGCCGGTTAGACGCCCGCGTTTGACTATTTTAGTTGGATATCTATCTCAAACTGCTTAATTAGATGCAAAGGAGGCGTTTTCATTCTTTTCTTTACCAAAGGAGCATTTCGAAAGCGAACGAGGACAATAGGCTCTTTTGATCACTACAAGGTAGCGGGCGACAAGAATCAATGTGGCTGCTGGCTAGCTTTTCTTTTTTGAAAGAAAAATGTTGATACATTTTATTGAATTTTTTTCTTAATAACAAAAAAAAAACAAATTCGAAAAATAACTCATATTTTTTAAATTTTGTAAAAATGACTCTCAGTCGCGAAGTGGGCCGTGTGACTGACCTTCAGTAGCTAGTTGGGCTATTGGGCCGTTAGCCCAAGGGGGCAGGAGTCGAACCGTGGTCTCTCTGGAGAGAGAGAGTCTCTTAACCAATTAGACTACAATCCGTTTTTGTAACTTATTGTTATAGCATAATTTTATATCTTTTCAGTCGCTACGTGGATCGCGAACTGGGTCAGCGGGGCGTTGGGCCGTGCCACGTCTTCAGTCGCTAGCTGGGCTAACGACTGAAGATCAGTCGTGCGGCCTGGTTCGTGACAGAGTGTCATTTTTGTAAAATTTAAAAGGTCTAGGTTATTTTTTGAATTTGTTTTTTTTTTTTTTTTGTTATTAGGAGAAAAAATCCATTTTATTGGGGCAAGATAGCACGTGACTTAAGATTTATAGATAAAGAAATCATGTGATCAAATACTGCCGGTAACAAGTAGGTCATGTATCTACAGCATCAAACTTAAACATAAAAAGGACACATGCACGGGTGTCTTCGCAATTAGGCTATAATTGGTTAGAAACAATTTTCTTTTTGTTTTTAATTTATTTTTTTACAGGTCCCAGAATTAATCATTAATCATGTGATAAAATATGTCTTTCAGTATTGTTGGGGGAAAATACTAGCAATATCAACCATCACCCAAGGACGGGAGGAGGAGCCCTCTCATTCCCGCGCCCCTTCTCCGGGCCGGGGAAGACCTATCCCGTAGCCCCTTCTCCGGGTTAGGGGGAGGCTTCCTCCGGCGCATCTTCTTCGGGCTCGGGAGAGACTTCCCCCGGCGCACCTTCTTCGGGCCGGGGAAGACTTCTCCTGGAGCCCCTTCTTCGGGCTAGAGGGAGGCTTCCCCCGGCGCATCTTCTCCGGGCTCGAGGGAGACCTCCCCCGGAGCCCCTTCTCCGGGCTAGGGGGAGGCTTCCCCCGGCGCATCTTCCCCGGGCTCGGGGGAGACTTCCCCCGGCGCACCTTCTCCAGGCCGGGGAAGACCTCTCCCGTAGCCCTTTCTCCGGGCTACGGGGAGGCTTCCCCCGGTGCATCTTCTCCGGGCTCGGGGGAGACCTCTCCCGGAGCCCCTTCTCCGGGCTCAGGGGAGATTTCCCCCGGCGCTCCCCTGATGGGCACTGATTTCGAGGGCCGCCACGTGTCCGAAATCGGTGCTCTGGACCTCGTCAAAAGACCGTTTTGCCCTCGATCCTACGGTTGTAGCAGGGGTAGTTTAGTAATTTGCTTCTTTTTGGGTCTATATATACCCTTGTAACTCTCTTTTGTAACCTAAGACATTCGTTTGACTCCAATCATAAAAACTAATAGGCGTGCTTTGGAATCCTCTCTCCGGGAGAGATTCCCCTAACCGACACGTGTCGGGAGCACGTCGACAGGACTAGGACCTCCACTGAGGCCTGAACCTGTATAAACCCTTGTGTCAATCTCTAAGATTGTTCAACGCGGGGTGACCCGTCATACGGTCAGCACGCGTTGAGGAACACGTGTTGTGCACGTCATCAAATCTGCCGAGGTATAATTTATACCACGACAAGTATATTTGTTGTCGTGGAGTTACGAATCCCACAACAAATTTGATGACGTGGCACACGCGTAAGGTGACGCGAGCTAACCTTGCGACGAGTCGCCCACGTTGCACAATCACAAAGAGTGACATGAAAGATTTATGACAAGTGTCGCCACTGGTTCCCGAGGAACCTTCGACGCCACTAGTTTCCTGGTGCGTGGACCCAGACGGTCGAACCCAAACACCCAAGTCACCCCCAGGACCTCAGGACCGGAGAACTTCTGCATCCGCGACCGAGAGGCCCAGAGGCTCTCCACACACGATCACGATGTCTACGACTCGGACTCAGACGGCGTCGCCGGCAACCCGGGGCCAGAGGGCCTGTGGTTTCCAACGGGAGTAGTTGGGGCCACGGTGGACAGCCATGGTCCCGATGACCCGAGGGCCAAAGAGCTCGTGGCTCTCGATGGGGGCCGCCCGGGTTATCGTGCATGGACACGGGACCATGTGACCTGGACGTTACGACATCCCCAGCGACCTAGGGCCAAAGGGCCCGTGGTTCCCAATAGGAGCTGTTGGGGCCACTCTGGACGGCCACGGTCCCGACGACCTAAGGGCCAAAGGGCCGGTGGCTCTCGACGGGGGCCGCCCAGGTCACCATGCGTGGACACGGGACCAGGCGACCTGGACGTTACAGCATCCCCGGCTACCCGAGTCCAGAGGGCCTGTGGTTCCCAATGGGAGCCTTTGGGGCCATCGTGGACGGCCACGAGCCCGACGATTCGAGGGCCCAAGGGCCTGTGGCTCTCAATTGGGGCTGCCCGGGTCACTGTGTGTGGAAACGGGACTAGGCAACCCGGACGTTATGGCGTCCCCGGCGACCCGAGGCCAGAGAGCCCGTGGTTCCCAACGGGAGCCTTTGGGGCCACCTTGGACGGCCACGGTCCTAACGACTCGAGGGCGAAAGGGCCCGTGACTCTCGATGGGGGCCACTCGGGTCATCGTGCGTGGATACAAGACCACGCAACCCAGACGTTACGGTGTCTCCATCAACCCGAGGCCAAAGGGCCGGTGGTTCCCAACGGGAGCCTTTAGGGCCACCATGGACGGCCACAGTCCCGATGACTCAAGGGCCAAAGGGCCCATCGCTCTCGACGGGGGCCGCCCGGGTCATCGTGTGTGCACACGGGACCAGGCGACCCAGACGTTACGGCGTCCGAGGCAACCCGGGGCCGGAGGGCCCGTGGTTCCCAACGGGAGCCTTTGGGGCCACCATGGATGGCCACGATCCCGACGACCCGAGGGCCACGGCGTCCCGTCAATCCGGGGGCCAAAGGGGCCATGGCTCTCAACGGGAGCTACCGGGGCAGCTCTCCGGGACCCTCCCCCGGTAACACCGGTCCGGATCTCCTCGAGCCGCCGGATATTTCCCCCAACACCTTCCATTGTTGTATTATTGAGGGATAAATTTTTATTTCTTTGTTTTTTGAGCAGTGTGTTCATTATCTATAATAGGTGCTTACTATAGAGACTAATTAGGATAAGTACGAGGTGTAGTGGAACTGATTTTCAAAGTTAGACAAACACTTGGAGGTTGGGTCCTCTCTTAGGCAAACATTTGGAGGTTTTTAGAGGACTAAATGTCTCCCCCAACACGGTATAACATATCAATCTTTAGGAGAGCTAGCATTCCCAAACCCAAAGCAAAAGAGGACAAAAGGTAGTCTTTAAGAATACTAAAAACCGTATAATCACGCTAGTGCGTGCACGGCCATTTTTTTGACATTTTCCTACATAGTTTTAATAGTAAAAATCGTAAGATCAACGCATTTTGTGTTAACCATGACATGGAGTAACACAGCAGCTCACTTGGAATTATACTATGTAAGTCAAACACTATTATATTTTGATTGCTGCACTCAAGATATTTTAGGATTAGTGAACTACTCCACATGTTTATTTATGAATATTAAACACAAGAAATGAAACATCAAATTAACTCGATACAAACACCAATGCATGCACCACACGACAGTACTGCATGCAGTATGAAGACACCACACAACACTGCATACATGGATTTTTTTCGTCTCAGTCCGTACAACTGACCGGCGTAAATGTCTCGTTGCGATCCTTTGTAAAGAAGTCCACGTCGTTGCACGCCACCCTGACGATGTACGGCCTCGTGTAGGCCCGACCGAACCTGAACCACACCTGCGCCGTCACCCGAACGTTGAACGAAGTGCTCTCCTCTTTGCCAACGTGCTCCAGCCAGACGTCGTCCGACGAGGACATCAACACGGTCGTGGTCACCGTGCTCCCCGGCCGCTGGACGGGAGGCAACGAACCCGTCCCGACATCGGTCGTGAACCAATCCTTCTCGCTGTACCACAGGTCGACGTCGACGGTGCCGTATGAGACCCACATGCGCCGGCTGGTGTTGTTGACGGCGAGGGTGAGGTTCAGGGACACCACGTTGCCGGCCACTACGCTGGAAGCGTCGACGACGGCGAACGAGATATGCGCGGGGCTGAGGATGACGTCGAGGACGATGACTAAGGCTGTCGCCGCGAGGATTGCGGAGAGGATGGCGAGGGCGTATTGGTTGGCGTCCCATCTGCTCGCCGAGGTCGGCCAGCATGGCATGGAAGGCGAGGAATTCGCCATGGCAAATGATTTTGGAAGTGGTGTGGGCTTACTGTGCTGTACTAGCTATATACTGCATAGGAATGTGCACGTGTGAACATTTCTTTAGTGCCTCGCGCGCGAAAGCATGCATGTGCGTACATGTGTACGTATGATTGCATACATGCCATGTTAAAATTAGATGATCCAACAGGAAGAGTCATTTTTGAGCATACTTCGGAGCAGCTGCACGATTCGAATAAAGTAATCAAAGCAGTAGTGTTCCTATCTGCATGCTCAAGGCTGCAATCTTCTCACTAACTAAACTTAAAGACCACGTCAATCACGTCTTATAGAAGATTTGCGCTGGCAGCTTGTTTCATTGGTCAATCGTAAGTGCATATATAGACAAAATGGACAAATAATATGTGGCAGCAACTGTACGCAGCACACAGATATGGCGTCCGAGGACGGCGAGAACAATATATATGCGAGGATCATAGCCGTGGGGCGCTACGCCGTGACCACCGCCATGGCCGTGCTCGCCATCGTGGTCATCGTGACGGCCAGCGCCTTCGTTCTCCGCCCCGACGAGGTCCTCCTCTCGATCGGCCGCGGCTCCATGTACGTAGACAAGACCGGTCGATGCCGCCACCGAACGTGACCTTCCGGGTCACCGTCCGCGCGTACAACCCCAGCGCCCGCTTCAGCGGACTCCAATGCAACGGCACCGTTCGCGTCCTCAACATCACATCGGGCTACACAGAGCAGATGGCCAGCATCAACCTGAACTCATTTTTCGTGCCGCAGCTGACGACGAGGGTGGTGAGGACGGTGGTGACTGTGCCAACCTCGCAGGTGCCCGACCATTACCTCAGGACGATGTACCGCGGGCACCTCATCGACGCGACCTTGGAGGTGGATGCCTTCCTCATCCCCAAGAAACGGGAGCTCAGCAGCAAGCACGGCAACCACGTCAGGTACCACTGCTGGCCTGTGGCCGTCGGCTACTACCCGGCGTACAGCCAAGACTCCTCTTGCACAAAGATACCTGCAGGTTATGGACAGGTACCGCAGCAAACACCGAGCGGCACCGGTGGCATCTCGCCGTAGGACGCTTTGCGGCCACCGACATCTCCGTATATGCATACCTGACCAAGCAGCCGGCGACCGAAAGAAACATTCATTTCACTAATCTTTTTTTCTTTTTCTTTTTAGTGTGGCTGTATGATTAATTCATTTCAAGGGCGGACTTAATTAGTTTTTTTTTTTGTCAAGAGTGCATGATTTGTCTTGTCTTGTGTCATAGTCGGGCAGATCCAACACCAGGGCTGCCGGGCCGGTGCTCCAGCTACACCGCCAGCAAACCCAGGACAACCACCCACCTCTCCTCTCGTCCTCTGGTGGTCTGGTCCCCACTTTCAGCACCTGCCCACGTTGTCACTTGCTTGCGGGCCGCGGCCCCAATGGAGGAGACCGATGGAATGAGGAGCATGTGCCGCGCGCAGAGTGCCAGCGGGGCCGATAGCTGACAGGCTGCAGCGGAGGAAGAGCCTCCGCCGCGCACGCTTGTGCTAGGCCTCATCCGTCGCTTGCCCGCAACCCTCGCACCCTGGGCCGTCACCGATCTTAGGCCACGCAAGGCGCAAATAACAACCCACCCTATCTGGATTCCGACCCAACTCAAAAACAAAAATGACTCAAAGCCTCAAACGGTAAAACTCTCGTGTTGCAAAAGGCGGAGGCAGCAGATCTAAGGTGTGGTCGTGTGGAGGCGGAGCCAGAGGCGAACTGCAAGTCTGCAACTCTGTAGAGGCTGAGGAGGATCCGGAGGCGATCGGTGTGGCAAAGGGAGCGCGGCACAGCTGCAGAGGAGCAAGGCCGCGAGGTGGCAATGGCGAGTGATCAGATTGAAACATAGACCAAGTATTGGACTAGATCCGCTCTGATGTTGATTAATTGCTCTGATTGAAGTATAGACGCTTGGCTATACTTGACCAGAATGCGGAACAACGGGATGTTACTCAAAAATACCGAAACCCAAAGGTTGATCTAAAACACAGTTCAAATGATAGTACAACTCTTTATTTCAAAAAGAGATCTTTATACATCGAACAATAGGACACACTCGTCTACGTCGACGAACTAACTCGATCTGATCTATATCAAGGTAGATAACCAGGTAGATGCTAGATAATCTATCTATCCTATTATAAAGTATTTATAGTCCAATCGTATGAATACGTATCAGACTCAATAACCTAAACGTATTAGACTCAGACAACTAACTAAACCTAAACAGATAAGACTTAGTTATATATCTCAGATCGGAATACAACTCGACTAGAGATCGAATTGAGGTCGCGAACCCTTTCCGAGGTCATGAAGCCTTTTTGAAAGTCTTTTCAAGGTCACAAACCTTTTCCAAGGTCGCAAATCCTTTTGAACTTGACTTCCATATTCAACCTGAAGATCCACCCGGATCATGACTCCCCCTGTTAAGGAGCCAACTCCCGTTGTGACTTGTGATCAAAATTGGAGATGTGGAAATTGAGCTTGACCATCTGCTCCGGTGTACCACTTTGCCGCACGTGCTCACTGACCTTTCCGTCCGATTCGAAAAGACTCTCCTGTACCACTACAAGTGGTCGTCACCTTCTTCTCCAAGATCACGTCTGCAGGTAGTGGTTCTTCTTGTTGATAGACCAAGTCTTCAACAGATGGTATTATGGTATCTGGCTTGTCATCCAACATTGAAGGCTTAAAGAGTTTGAGGTGTTCAACATTGATAACCGAGCAAATATCCATGTACAGAGGTAACTCAAACTGACAATCATTATTACCAACTTTCCGCAAACTCCGAAAAAGACCATAACTGATGTGTTTAAGCTTTTTACCTTCACCACTTAGTATTTCCTTACTCAGATGTAACCAGACCATATCACCTTCTTGGAATTGAGCATCAACTTGGTGCCGATCATGTCACGCCTTGTACTTGAGTTGAGATTTCAACAAGTTCTATTCAACCTCACCATGGAGCCGTTGAATACCTTCTAGGAATTTGTGTGCTTGATCCTGATCAGATACTTACTTGTTGTTCTGTGCTGAGGTAGGGATCACAAACTCTATGTCGAATAGACTCTGCGGTAGAAATCCCAAACAGAACTCAAAAGGTGACTTCCCAGTCAAACCATGCACTACTCGATTAAAAGCAAACTCTCAAGAGATGAACGACTATTCAATTTACCACCTCAATTTCACCATTAGTTTGAGGATGAAAAGCAGTACTTCTCTTTAGCTTTGTATTCTTCATCGTCTAGAGCGATCGCCAAAAGTGACTAAGGAACTGGGTATCACAATCAGACACAATAGAAGTCAGTAGTCCAAAATGTATCCAAACGTGCTGAAAGATATTATATAGGTTTGTTGATTATGATCTTTGTGTGTATTTGGATAGTCGTTATGTCCTGCTAGGGGCCACTACCGACTTACAATTCGGGTAAGTATTCCCAGGTCGTGACTAAATATACATGAACCTACAGGGTCACACACTTAACGGGTTGGAACAATGCAATTCGGATTAAGTCTATTTTGGGGTTTCCGTATCAGATTCGGAGACTTAATATTAGACTCCTTTTGCATTTGGATTGGGTTTGGTATGGGTTTCCGTATCAGACTCGGAGACTTAATATTAGACTCCTTATGTATTTGGATTGGGTTTGGTATGGGTTTCTGTATCAGATTCGGAGACTTAATATTAGACTCCTTATACATTCGAATTGGGTTTCTGTACCAGACTCGGAGACATAATATTAGACTCCTTATACATTCGGATTGGGTTTGTTATGGGTTTTCGTATCAGATCCGGATTGGGTCTGTTATGGAGTTTACGTATCAGATACGAACATTTAATATTAAACTCATCCTGCAGTTCGGATAAGATTTGAATCACATCAGGAAATCTAATCTGTTAGGATTCCTTCTACATGGCAGTTCGGATAAGATTTGAATCACATCAGGAAACCTAATATGTTAGGATTTCTTTTGCATGGGCAATTCGGATAAGATTCGTATCACATCAGGAAACCTAAACTGTTAGGATTTCTTCTGTATGACCCTATATAAAGAGAGGTATGATGGGCTTTGAAAACCATCACAAAATCCATAGCTTCCATCTCCTTTAAACAGCCCCTAAACCCTTGTCATGCCTATTGGTGCTAGTACACCATCGTACGACGTTCCATCCTGGTACGTGTGGATACCGTAGAGGCGATGCTACAAATGCTGCACTAATTAGAACGATCCATGAACAGTTGTTGTCATCTACATCTGCTGATCAAGACAATCCGCAAATGGTTATTGTGAACATTCGATCGCTTCACCAAATCTGCTTCCGCTGTTGGTAACAATCTAATCTATGATCTATTACTTGCAGCCTTCGAGTAAAATTTCTCAAATAATGCTAGTGTAGCTTACTCGGTTTCCTACAGTGGTATCAGAGCCATCCTGTATAGTATTAAATCTGGATTAATAACATATATGTGATATATGAAGTTATAGTAGACTAGATTTACTAGTTTATTCAATCTGTTACCGAATAAGTTTCGTTATACATGTTTGTTTTGACATCCAAGTGTTGTGATGAACTATATTTTTTTTGGCCGACTTTAATATTAACTGATGTCTAATGATCTTAGCATGGGCCAGAAGGAGGTGATGTTAGGGTTTATATGATAATAGTAGATTGGATCTTCTAAATCATATGTGTATAGATTGGATCTATATATGACATTAGCTGCATATTCTAGATATTCATATTGGAATTAATAAGAATGGCTTAAGGGGATTTAAACCAATCAGATTGGTTCGAAAATTTGATTAATGTGGTTAATTAAGAAAAAGATTATAATTGACAACCAGAAGCTGTTAACTTTGGTGTATAAGAAAAGAACACATTATAAGGTTTTTCTTAATAAACCCCGCTCAGCGGAACGTTTTCCTTCATGGTGTGAGCGATGACAGTCGCGGTCTTTCCTGGCCAAGATTAGTGCCAACGGAAGTTAAATATAGCTGTAGTTGATCCGTTTAAGACCTAGCCTTGGTTTTCGCACTAGACTCGCCCAGATTCTAATATGCGGAATAATGGGATCTTACTCGGAAATACCGAAACCCAAAGGTTGATCGAAAATACAGTTCAAAGTAATTGCACAACTCTTTATTTCAAAGAGGGCTTTACACGTCGAACGTTAGACACACTTGTCTACGTTGATGGAACTATAAGTGTCTAAAACTCAGATAAGTTCTATGACTCTTTGATGATCTAAACTAGACCTATTACAAGGTATTTATAGTCCAATCGTATGAGTACGTATCAGACTTAGAGACCTAAACATATTAGACTCATATAACTAATCCTAAACAGATAAGCTTAGTTATACACATTCGGATCGGATTACAATTCCGAACAAAGAACAAATTCCTTTTCATGGTCGCGAACCAATCCATGGTCGCGGCCCATATGCGATCAGGACTTGGTCGCGAAGCCGTATGCGATCAGGACTTGGAGATCCTCCCGGATCATGACTCCCTTGTAGAGAAGGAGCCAACCCCTGTTGCGACCTCTCGATCGAACTGGAGATGTGGAAATTGGGCTTGTCCATCTTCTTTGGTGTACCACTTTGCCGCACGTGCTCGTTGATCTTTCCGACCGATTCGAAAAGTCTCCTTGGTACCACTGCGGGTGGTAGTCACCTTCTTCTCCAGAATCACATCTTCACGTAGAGGTTCGTCTCGTTGATAGACCAAATCTTCAACAGATGGTACTATGGTATCTGGCTCATCATCCAGCATTGAAGGCTCAAAGAGTTTGAGGTGCTCAACATTAACAACCGAGTAGATATCCATGTATGGAGGTAACTCGAGCTGACAAGCGTTATTACCCACTTTCCGCAAAATCCGAAAAGGACCATAACGAATGGGTTTGAGCTTCTTACCTTCACCTTTAAGTCTCTCCTTACTCAGATGTAATCATACCATATCACCTTCTTGAAATTGCGCTTCAACTCGGTGCCGATCATGTCGCGCCTTGTACTTGAGTTGAGCTTTCAGCAAGTTCTATTCAACCTCCCGATGAAGTCGTTGAATACCTTCCAGGAACTTTTGTGCTCGATCCTGATCGGATGCTTCCTTGCTGTTCTGTGCTGAGGTAGGGATCACAAACTCCATGTCGAATGGACTCTGTGGTAGAAATCCCAAACATACCTCAAACGGCGACTTTCCAGTCGAACCATGCACGGCTCGATTAAAAGCAAACTACAGGTACGGTATGCTTTCATCCCAGGTCTTCGGGTGCTTCGAGTTATAACCTCTCAAGAGATGAACGACTGTACGATTAACCACCTCGGTTTGACCATCAGTTTGCGGATGAAAAACAGTACTCCTCTTCAGCTTGGTGTCCATCATTGTCCAGAGCGATCGCCAAAAGTGACTAAGGAACCGGGTATCGCGATCAGACACAATAGAAGTCGGCAGTCCGAAGTGTGTCCAAACGTGTTAAAAGAATACCCGAGCTGCCTCTTCTCCCGTGATAGTCTTCCGACAAGGTATAAGAATAATCATTTTGGAGAACCGATCAACGACCACGAATAGATAGTCGTTGCCACGTCGAGTCTTAGGCAATCCTCCCAAGAAATCCATGGATATGCTTTCCCATGGTCGCGATGGAACTGGCAAAGGAGTGTACAAACCTATTTTTCGGTTTGCCGGTTTCGAGATGCTGCAGAGACCACAGCCTCGAACAAAACTAGCCACATCTTGCTGTTGCATCTAGGCTCGTCATGCCTAACCCTGATTTTGATGATTAATGAAAACAAAGTGTTCTGGACTAACCGTGCTTTTGAGATTGATTGATACAGGATCAGTTGGGAAGAAACTCAAGAGGATCAACATGAACTCAACTCAAAGTGAAGCACAAGACGCAGAAGAGCAAGAGACGAGACGCGAATCTTGAAGATGCGAAAGACCTCAGGTATTGAGAGTTTTATTTTTACCGATCTTGGCGTGTGGAGATGATCGGTTAGGAAAATTCTTTTATAGTTTTAACCGTACTATAAAGAGGGGTAGCGAAAGTCCTCTTTTTTATCTCCAGCACAAACCGAGAAATCTAGGTCTTTGCATCGCATCTTTTTTGGTTGGATTTGGTTTTTGGACTTATTTGGAAAAATCTGTTTTTCAGTTCAGTTTTTGACAGCAGAAGAGTATTTGCTTTTTTCAGAAAGATCTAGATAGATCTGGCTTTTTCTTCTGTTGACAAAAATGTAGCCCTTGAAATTATCTTTCTAACGAGCTATTAAACACCTCTTTTGGATTTCTGGATTTAAAGTTATAGCTATTTTTGTTCATGCTGACTGTCAGTTTGCATAACTGACTGTCAGTTTGAATGTCAGTTTAGTGTAACTGACAATTGTCCAGAGAGGGTGTTTTTTTGTCTCAAATTTTTTGTACTAAACTGACTGTCAGTTTTTCCATACTGACTGTCAGTTGGGGTTTCGACCAGAGAGTGTTTTACTGTGTTTCTTTTTTGATTCTGGTCGAGCTAGTACACAAACTGACTGTCAGTTTGTGTAACTGACTGTCAGTTTCGTGTTCCAGCTTTCCTGTTTTGGCTGCAAACGGCTAGCTATTTTTTATTCGTAAATTTTGTCAGCCGTTGTGCACTAAACTGACTGTTAGTTTGCATAACTGACTGTCAGTTTGGGTTGCTGATTTTCAGCCCTAGCTCCAACGGTTCATTTGATTCTTGAGGCTATAAATAGGGGCTTTGGGCATATGTTTTTCACAACAAGCAGTAGCATTTCTTATACACTCTTGAGCTTTAGTTTTCCACTTAAAATCTTGATCTTTTGATCAAGTCGAGTGTTTTCCGATCCACCGAGAGTTTCAGTTCTTTTGCATTTGCATATACTTAACTTCTCGGTGCGTGTTTGGAGGTCTAGAGAAGACCTCGGTGCCTGTTACTCTTGGTGAGCGCCCTCACCTAGACGGTTCGTAGGCGTGGCCGTTGATCTCTCCGTTCGGAGATTGTCGGAGAGACTCGGCGAGTGTGTACAAGGCATCGGTGCTCGCCTTTCCGGAGTGGACAAGGAGCAACCATTAGTGATAATATCCTTTGTGGATATTGAAGCGAGACTCAAGAGATTTGAGTGCTTCAACGAGGATTAGTGGAGACTGGGCGAGTCTCCGATACCTCGGTAAAAATCATCGTGTTCGTTCTCTTTCTCTTATTTACATAATTCGTTCTTTATTTGCTTTAAGTTTTAAAGTTTTTAAAGCCTCCTATTCACTCCCCCTCTAGTCGGCATCCTTGATCCAACACATGGTATCAGAGCCCAGGTCTCTCGATTCATTAGGCTTTACCGCCTAGAGAGAGGATGTCGACAAGCGGAGATTTTCTTCTTGGACATACCGGTCGTGCGCCCATCTTTGATGGAACAAATTATCCTTATTGGAAAGTGCGCATGTCGGTATTCCTAGAAGCCATGGGGCTTGATGTATGGGATATCGTTAAACTCGACTTTACTCCTCCGGTTGATCCGGCAAGTCAATCCGAAGACGATAGGAGAAAGTTGCATTTAAATGCCCGTGCAAAAAATGCACTCTTTGCCGGTTTATCCTTAAACGAGTTCAACCGTGTGAGCAATCTCACGACTGCTCATAAGGTTTGGACTACCCTCGAAGAAATTTACGAGGGCACTACAAAGGTTAAAGAGGCAAAATTGCTAATGGTGAGGCAAAAATATGAGACATTCACCATGTCATCAACCGAGTCCGTGGATTCCATGTTTACTCGGTTAAATAACATTGTGAATGAACTCAAGGGTCTTGGTGTTGTGTTTACTGACCTTGAGCTTGTGAGAAAGATGCTTAGGGCCTTGCCGGAAAGCTTCGATACTTTGGTCACGGTTCTCACAAACTCCGATCTAACCACCACAACACCAACCGATCTCTATGGGAACCTCATCACCCATGAGATGCACAAGAAGGAGAAGAAGGAAGCGGCTGAACCCACTGAGACGAAGAAGAAAGCTTTGGCCTTCAAAGCAAATGCAAGGAACGATTCAAGCGAAGGCTCTTCCGATGAAGACCTCGCACTTATGGTAAAGAACACTCAAAAACTCCTTCGCAGGTTGCATAAGAAGGGTGTCAACATTGACACACGACCAAAGGGGCAAAAGCAAAACAACTTCAAGGACATCATTTGCTATGGATGTCATGAGAAGGGACACATAGCATCAAGATGTCCAAACAAGAACAAGGCGTGGAACAAGAAGAAGAAGTTCTTCAAGAAGAAGAATGAAGAAATCAAAGAAGCTTGTTTTGGAGAATGGATGTCCGGCGGAGAGAGCTCCGACTCTGACTCCGACAACGAACGAAGTTGCTCAAAGAAGATGGCCGGATTAGCTCTCGGCAACAAAAACACTTCAACTAGTTCATCCATGTGCCTTATGGCCAAAAGCGATGAAAAGGTACATTCCAATGATCCATCATATGATGATTTAGTTGAAATGATAACTGAATTAAATGAAGTTTTTGGAAAAACTAAGAAGTATAAGGCGCTTAAGGAAGAACATTCTTCCCTACGCGCTCAATACTCCGAGCTCAAATATTCATATGAAAGCATGCTCATAAAAGATGTTACAAATATTTCATCTAAGGTAGATGCTTCAACTTCATGTAACTTGAATGAATCTCCCTCTAGCAGTCCATGTACTTCAAATGATAACATCTTAAATGAAAATAATGAACTTAAGGCACAAGTTGAAAAACTTGGAAAAGGCTTAGAAAATTGTTATAAAGGTAAAATATCTCTTGATCTAATCCTTAGTAAACAAAAATGTTCTTTTAGAAAAGAAGGATTAGGATATTTTCAAAAGAAAGGAAGAAAACAAAATTCTAAAGCTATATTTGTTAAAGTATGCAACACATTTTGTCATAAATGCCATGAAACCGGTCATTCACATGAAGCATGTCCTTTAATGACTCCTAATTATTTTGATACTTGCTACATGCTTCAAAAGTCGAGAAAAGGTTATGTTATAGCAAAGTATGTTGGTGCACCCATGTTAAATAAAAGAAAGAAATATATTTGGGTGCCCAAAGCTTTGATTGCTAACATTGAAGGACCCAAAAAGGTTTGGGTACCTAAAAGAACTTAATGCTTTTTATGCAGGTGAACTACAAGACCGGTGGGAGGCATTGGGTGCTAGATAGCGGATGCTCCGAACACATGACCGGTAACAAGAAGTTGTTCACCTCAATAGAAGACAACTCAAGCGAGAACCAAAAGATTACCTTTGGCGACAACCGTCAAGGAAATGTGGTCGGCTTGGGTAAAATCGCAATATCAAATGATCTATCTATTTCAAATGTTTTATTGGTCGAATCTCTGAATTTCAATTTGCTTTCCGTTGCACAAATTTGCGATTTTGGTTTTAGTTGCACATTTTTCCCAAAAGAAGTTTTGGTTGAAAGTTTAAAAGATAAAACTTTGATCTTTAAAGGCTTTCGTTTTGGAAATCTTTATTTGGTTGATTTTCATTCAAAAGATGCATCTCTTTCAACATGTCTTGTCTCTCAAACCTCAAAAGGTTGGTTATGGCATAGACGACTTGCACATGTTGGAATGCATCAATTGAGAAAACTTTTAAAACGTGATTTGGTTGTTGGCTTAAAGGATGTGAATTTTGAAAAGGACAAACCTTGTAGCGCTTGTCAAGCGGGCAAGCAAGTAGCTACTTCACATCCAACTAAGCGCATTCTTTCGACTTGCAAACCTTTGGAACTCCTTCATATGGATTTATTTGGACCTTCTGAGTTTCAAAGTATTGGGGGTAGCAACTATGGTTTTGTGATTGTTGACGATTTTACTCGCTACACTTGGGTTTTCTTTATTTCTCAAAAATCCGAAACCCCCGATGTTTTCAAAAGTTTTGCAAAACGTGTTTCTACTGAATTCGAATTATCCATCAAGAAAATCCGTAGTGATCATGGTGGAGAGTTCGTTAATTCAACTCTATTTGATTTTTGTGACTCTCTTGGAATCAAACACGAATTTTCCACATCCTACACTCCACAGCAAAATGGAGTTGTTGAAAGGAAAAATCGAACACTTATAGAAATGGCAAGGACTATGCTAAGTGAGTACGATACTCCTACTCGCTTCTGGGCTGAAGCCGTGCATACCGCTTGCTATTCTATAAACCGACTTTATTTGCATCCTCTTCTAAACTTGACTCCTTATGAGCTTCTTGTTGGGCGAAAGCCAAATATTTCTTATTTCCGAGTCTTTGGTTGCAAATGCTTTATTCTTAAGAAAAGAAATTTTGGTGGTAAATTTCAAAGAAGAGTAGATGAAGGCTTTCTAGTCGGATACTCCACCACTAGCAAAGCTTATCGTGTTTTTAATAAAAATACAAGTTGTATTGAAGAGTCGGGTGATGTCGAATTTGATGAAACAAATGGCTCACAAAAGGAGCAAGTATCTCATGAAGTTTCAGGTGAAGATCTTCAAGAAGCAATGAAGAACATAACCATTGGAGACATCAAGCCAACAGAGGAAGATCAAGAAGATGATGTCAACGTTGAAAATGTTGATCAAGACGCATCATCATCTCATGTTGATCCTCCAGAACAAAGTCAAGATGAAGCAGTACAAGATGAAGAACCAAGGCAACACCAAACCATCACCAAGGATCACCCTCTAGACCAAATATTGGGTGACGTCAGTAAGAGTGTTCAAACTCGATCTCGTATTGCTGTATTTTGTGAACATCATTCATTTGTGTCTTCTTTAGAACCCAAACATGTTAATGAAGCTTTAAATGATCCTGATTGGGTTAATGCCATGCATGAAGAACTTAACAACTTTGCTAGAAATGAAGTTTGGACTCTAGTTGAAAGACCCAAAGATCATAATGTTATTGGAACAAAATGGGTTTTCAGAAATAAGCAAGATGAAAATGGTATTGTAATTAGAAACAAAGCTCGTCTTGTTGCTCAAGGCTTCACTCAAGTCGAAGGTTTAGACTTTGGTGAAACTTTTGCACCTGTAGCAAGACTTGAAGCTATTCGCATTCTTCTTGCCTATGCATCATGTTTTAATATCAAACTTTTTCAAATGGATGTAAAAAGTGCGTTCTTAAATGGTGAAATTTCTGAACTCGTTTTTGTTGAACAACCTCCTGGTTTTGAAGATTCTAAATTTCCAAACCATGTATTTAAATTGTCAAAAGCTCTCTATGGTCTCAAACAAGCTCCTCGGGCTTGGTATGAGCGACTTAGAGACTTTCTATTATCAAAAGGTTTTAAAATTGGGAAGGTTGACACAACTCTCTTTACAAAGAAAATTGAAAAGGAATTGTTCATTTGTCAGATATATGTTGATGATATTATCTTTGGATCTACTAATGAACATTTCTGTCATGAGTTTGGAGAGATGATGTCTAGGGAGTTCGAGATGTCCATGATTGGCGAGCTGAGCTTCTTCCTCGGTCTGCAAATAAAGCAACTCAAGAACGGCACGTTCGTGAGTCAAACAAAATACGTGAAGGACCTGCTCAAGCGCTTTGGGATGGAAGACGCTAAGGCAATCAAAACTCCCATGGCGACCAATGGACACTTGGACATGGACAAAAGCGGCAATTCGGTCGATTCTAAACTATATAGGTCTATGATTGGTAGTCTTTTATATCTTACTGCATCTAGGCCTGATATCATGTTTAGCGTATGCCTGTGTGCTAGATTCCAATCTGATCCTAAGGAATGTCACTTAACTGCTCTTAAAAGAATCCTTAGGTATTTAAAATGCTATCCCAGTTTAGGCCTTTGGTATCCGAAAGATGCAAATTTTGAATTAATTGGGTATTTGGATTCTGATTATGCTGGGTGTAAGATTGATCGTAAAAGCACATCTGGTAGCTGTCAGCTATTGGGGAGATCATTAGTATCGTGGTCATCTAGGAAGCAAAATTCTGTAGCTCTCTCCACAGCTGAAGCTGAGTATGTGTCTGCAGGCAGTTGTTGTGCTCAATTATTGTGGATGAAGCAGACATTTTTGGATTATGGGATTATTTTTGATAAAGTGCCACTATTGTGTGATAATGAAAGTCCATTAAAATTGCTAATAATCCTGTTCAACACTCTAGAACTAAGCATATTGAAATAAGGCACCACTTTATTAGAGATCATGTGGCAAAAGGAGATATTGATGTAAATTATGTTAGAACTGATATGCAACTAGCAGATATTTTCACTAAACCCCTAGATGAAACAAGATTTTGCTTTTTAAGGGGTGAACTGAACATTATTGATATATCAAATGCTAGTTGATGTGCTAAAAGTGTTTGTTTGTATAAAATAATATTATTTTATTCCCTCTCTGGTCTTAGACAGCCTCTGGTCGAAATTGACCAAACTGACAGTCAGTTGCACTAACTGACAGTCAGTTCAGTAGTTAGGAGCCTGGTCTTAGTCTCTGGTCGAAGTCAATGTCATAACTGACAGTCAGTTTCACAAACTGATTGTCAGTTACGTGCATTTGACTTTGGTCGCAGCACCTGGTCGTGTTCACGTCCCCTACTGACTGTCAGTTTCATACACTGACTGTCAGTTTCAAAACGCAGTTCTGTGAACTGACTGTCAGTATGGTATACTGACTGTCAGTTACATGTATCTGAGTTTGGAACTGACTGTCAGTTTATCAAACTGACTGTCAGTTGCGGGATCAAGAACCCTAAAAACCCCGTTCTGTTTTCTTGTCTTCTCACCTTCTCTCGCCGCCGTTGCTTCCTCTTGCGCCCCCGTGCCTTCGCCGGTTGCTCCACCACCTCGCCGTACCTCGCCGCAGCCCCCTTGTGCCACCCCTCGTCGCCGGTGAGCTCCTCACCGCCGGCGCCACCGTCCTCGACCGTCTCGACCTCGTCGGTTTTTGATCCTCTGTTCTAGCCGCAAACACCTCGCCTCGCCGGAGCTTGTTCGTGCACCACTGTGCCGAGGCTCGCCGGCGTTTTGCTCCTCTCCTCTCAGAGTGTCCTTGAGCTGTGGAGCCTCGTCGTCCTTCGATCGGCTTCAGCTGATCAGTTTTCCGGCCGACGACCTCTTCTGTTTCGGCTGATCTGTTCGTCTTCCTGTTCAGGTCGATTCCTTTCTCTCCTCTGTTTTTCCATCATGTCTGATCAGGCCGGTCCCTCTCGCCGTGGGGCCCAACGGAAGAATGCGGCGAACAGCCAGCGTTCATCGGGCCAGACGTCCGAGAATCGGCCCTCGCCTCCGCCTGAGCGCGTGCCCGTGGATTATTCACGTTGGCACACGAGCCGCCTTCGCTCGCTCCGCTCTGTGAACCCGTACCTGTCGCCGCGACCCACTAGTCGCGACGGGTGCGCGGTGCTCACTTGCTACAGGACCTGTTGATCCAGCTCCTACGGCACCAGCTCCGGATCCAGTCGCTGCGGTTCCTGTTCCCGTGGCAGCAGTGACTCCTCCGGCGTCTCCAGCCGCCGATTCGACTGCATCTCCAGATGGCTCCGGAGATACAGCCGTTTTAGGATTTCCTTCAGATGATGAGCATTAGGCTCTGATTTGTTTTGTTTGTCTCCCTTTTTGTGCTTGATGCCAAAGGGGGAGAAGTATTTTGGATAGTTGGTTAGTATTTTGGATTTTGGACATTGGAGTCTGTTCTGTTTATGTCTTTTGATGTACTGAACAGATGATGATTATTTATATATGGAGATGTTTTTTTTTGGTTATCTGTGTATGTCATCTTTTCCTTTTAGCTCTGATACATATGATGACTTGTGTTTAGCTCATATATATATGATGTCATTGGTTTCTTGAGATGATGCTCTTGAGCTCTGATACATTGATATATATGATGTCTTGATGTGCATGTGTATGCTCTGATATGTCTTGTTGATATCTGCACATCTGTGACCTGCTTATGTATGAGATGCCCTGATGTGTATGTATGAGTTTATGATCTTGTATGATGAGATGCATATACTCAGGGGGAGCTATCTCATTTATTTTATTTTTGAACACTTGTTGTCATCAATCATCAAAAAGGGGGAGATTGTTGCATCTAGGCTCGTCATGCCTAACCCTGATTTTGATAATTAATGAAAACAAAGTGTTCTGGACTAACCGTGCTTTTGAGATTGATTGATACAGGATCAGTTGGGAAGAAACTCAAGAGGATCAACATGAACTCAACTCAAAGTGAAGCACAAGACGCAGAAGAGCAAGAGACGAGACGCGAATCTTGAAGATGCGAAAGACCTCAGGTATTGAGAGTTTTATTTTTACCGATCTTGGCGTGTGGAGATGATCGGTTAGGAAAATTCTTTTATAGTTTTAACCGTACTATAAAGAGGGGTAGCGAAAGTCCTCTTTTTTATCTCCAGCACAAACCGAGAAATCTAGGTCTTTGCATCGCATCTTTTTTGGTTGGATTTGGTTTTTGGACTTATTTGGAAAAATCTGTTTTTCAGTTCAGTTTTTGATAGCAGAAGAGTATTTGCTTTTTTCAGAAAGATCTAGGTAGATCTGGCTTTTGCTTCTGTTGACAAAAATGTAGCCCTTGAAATTATCTTTCCAACGAGCTATTAAACACCTCTTTTGGATTTCTGGATTTAAAGTTATAGCTGTTTTTGTTCATGCTGACTGTCAGTTTGCATAACTGACTGTCAGTTTGAATGTCAGTTTAGTGTAACTGACAATTGTCCAGAGAGGGTGTTTTTTTGTCTTAAATTTTTTGTACTAAACTGACTGTCAGTTGGGGTTTCGACCAGAGAGTGTTTTACTGTGTTTCTTTTTTGATTCTGGTCGAGCTAGTACACAAACTGACTGTCAGTTTGTGTAACTGACTGTCAGTTTCGTGTTCCAGCTTTCCTGTTTTGGCTGCAAACGGCTAGCTATTTTTTATCCGTAAATTTTGTCAGCCGTTGTGCACTAAACTGACTGTCAGTTTGCATAACTGACTGTCAGTTTGGGTTGCTGATTTTCAGCCCTAGCTCCAACGGTTCATTTGATTCTTGAGGCTATAAATAGGGGCTTTGGGCATATGTTTTTCACAACAAGCAGTAGCATTTCTTATACACTCTTGAGCTTTAGTTTTCCACTTAAAATCTTGATCTTTTGATCAAGTCGAGTGTTTTCCGATCCACCGAGAGTTTCAGTTCTTTTGCATTTGCATATACTTAGCTTCTCGGTGCGTGTTTGGAGGTCTAGAGAAGACCTCGGTGCCTGTTACTCTTGGTGAGCGCCCTCACCTAGACGGTTCGGAGGCGTGGCCGTTGATCTCTCCGTTCGGAGATTGTCGGCGAGACTCGGCGAGTGTGTACAAGGCATCGGTGCTCGCCTTTCCGGAGTGGACAAGGAGCAACCATTAGTGATAATATCCTTTGTGGATATTGAAGCGAGACTCAAGAGATTTGAGTGCTTCAACGAGGATTAGTGGAGACTGGGCGAGTCTCCGATACCTCGGTAAAAATCATCGTGTTCGTTCTCTTTCTCTTATTTACATAATTCGTTCTTTATTTGCTTTAAGTTTTAAAGTTTTTAAAGCCTCCTATTCACCCCCCCCTCTAGTCGGCATCCTTGATCCAACACTTGCTGCATATGCGGCCAGAACACATATCGGTGAAGATTTTGCAACGTCTTTGTAACCCCAAAGTGACCAGCTACCTTCGATGTGTGCGCTTTTCGCATCCATTGAATTCGAGGTGCTCCATGAGGTATGCAAAGTAAATTGCCCTTGTACAAGAGTCCTTCTCGACGAACGAACTCCGTAGGTTTCCCTGTTTCGAGTTCAGTCAGTACTGGTTGAAAATCAGGGTCTTCACTGTACATAGTGGCATAGTCATCATGACATGAGGGCTCGATCTGCATGAACGCTGATAAACAGAGGGCCGTAACTGGTGGTCGCGACAACATGTCCGCCAATTTGTTGTGTACGCCCTTCTTGTACTTAATCACCAGATTGAACTGCTGCAGATACGACATCTACTTCATGTGCCGAGCTTGCTGTAGCTTGGACTGAGTTTGTAAATATTGCAATGGTTAATGGTCGGTGTGGACAACCGTCTCTTTACCCAAGAGGTAGCACCGCCAATGTTTCACGGCCTGATGCAGTGCGCATAACTCCTTATCATACGTCGGGTAGTTCTTTTGAGCTCCCAGGAATAACTCGAAGTGATATGCCACTGGTCGACCTTCTTGCATGAGCACTGCGCCCATTGCGTAACCTGAGGCATCGGTTTCTAGCTCGAATGGTTTCTGGAGATTCGGCAAAGCTAACACAGGCGCCTCGCTGATCTTCCTTTTCAGCAAGAAAAACGTGTCCTCATGTTTCCCTGTCCACTCAAACTTCTGATCGATCCTGGTTAACGCATGCAATGGAGAAGCCACAATCGAGAAGTGTCGGATGAACTTCCGAAGATATTGGCATGCTCCCACAAAACTACGCACGTCCGTAACTGTTCGCGGTTGCGGCCACTCGCGAATCACTTTTACCTTATCTGGGTTGATTTGTAACGTACCGTTGCCGACCAGGAATCCAAGGTAAAATAGAGTTTGCTGGCCGAACTCGCACTTCTTACGGTTGAGGCGAAGTCGATGTTGCCGAAGCTGATCAAACATCTTTTCGACATGAATGAGGTGCCCATCCCACGAACGACTATAAACCAATATGTCGTCGAGGTACACGATCACAAAGTCGTCGATGAACTGTCTCAATACGTCATTCATAAGGCGCATGAAAGTTGCCGGGGCGTTGCAGAGACCAAACGGCATGACCAGCCATTTGAACAGACCTTGTCGTGTTTTGAACGCGGTCTTCCACGTATCCTCCTCTCGGATGCTGACTTGATGATATCCTGACTTAAGATCCAATTTGGAGAAGACAACAGCATGCTTCAATTGGTCTAACAGGTCGTCAATACGGGGAAGGGGGTACCGGTTCTTGATGGTGATCTTGTTCAATACTCGATAGTCGATGCACATACGCCAAGTCCCATCTTTCTTTGGTACTAACACCACAGGAGATCCACAAGGTGAACTACTTGGTTGAATGACACCATCGTTCAGCAACTCACCAAGTTGTCTTTTGATCTCTTCACTCTCCAATACTGAGTTGCGATACATACTCAGATTGGGCAGTGTCGCATCGGACACAAGCTGAATTTCGTGCTCGACTGGACGTTTCAGTGGACGACCCTGGGTAGTATCGAACAGATCACTGTATTTCTCCAGTAGTCTCGACAAACGACTAAAATCTTCTCGGCACGCCAACGACAACGCTGGTCGAGTACCCTCACTTTGTCCAATGGGTCGAATCATGACAAGCACATACTTGTGACATGCATTAACAATCCGTTTGGCTTGATTTGCGGTAATCAGGTTCGAAGTGTTGATGTGGACGTCTCTACTGATCACGAACTTAACTCCATCTTTGGTGAGGTCGTACTCTTGCGCTCGCCGATGGAAATGAGCGTCTCGATCATACAGATACGGACTCCCTAATATCACCTGACAGATATCGATAGGGACAACATCGCATTGCACCTCATCGATGTACCGTACAGAGATCGCAAACTTCAACACACACTGACTCGTAATCTGTTGGTTCACGTCAGATGTAAACCAACCCAGCGGATATGGTCGCGGGTGTGTCGTTGTCTTCAAACCAAGTCGTCGAACCAGTCCAACGGAGACCAGATTCTTCTGACTTCTGGGATCGAATATTGCTGCGATCACTTCGTGCTTCACCTGGATGTTGATGGTGAACAAGTCCTCCATTGGGTGATGGTCATTCGGTGGATCCGAACCCTCCTCCTTTGGCATTGCCATCAGAGATAAGGTCGCATCCGCCTCATTAACCGAATTCACTTGGACAACTTCTTCGTCGGGTGAAGTCGCAGTAGCCGTGGTTGTTCTTTTCCCTGGTCCATTTTTCTTTGGTCGAAGTTCAGGATGAAGTTTGTAGCATTTGTCCTTCGTATGTCCCGCGACTTGACAATGTTCGCAGAAAGCACCCGTGCCCGATTTTGAAGCGTTCTTCTTCGGACTCGGCTTTTTTTTTGTCGAGGTCGCACTTTCCTTCGTGCTTTTGTCGCTGCAGGATTTGTTCTTCTTCTCGATCGCCATAGCAATTGTGCTTGCGGTCGCGATATCTTGGACGCCGAACAGACTTAGCTCAGTACTGATCGATTTCTGAAGTCCAGATGTGTACTTCCGAAATACTTGAGGGTCGGATAGCGAGATGCCAATGACCATTGCTTGTCGCCGAAACTCTGTCGTATAGTCTTGGACGGTCTGGTCGCGCCGTTGGTACAATCTGTGCCAACGCTTCCATCTCTCCTCAAGGTAGCCCATCGGATAGAATTCTTGTCGCAGAAGTCATTTAAATTGACCCCACGCAAGGTCGTCAGCTTCACCACTGGAGACAAGGGCCTTCCACCATGTCTTGGCGTGGTCCTTCATCTTCAAAGGTGCAAACTTCACCTTTTGAGCGCTACTGAACCCTTTCAGGTCAAAGTAGGTCTCAAGTTGATTGATCCAAGAATCCAGCTTCTCGGCGTCGATCACCCCATCATATATGGGTATATCAATCTTAGCGTCGACCTTAAAAGATCCGACAGCTAAGGAGGTGTTGGCGAGGTCGTCGGTTTTGTGGTCGCTTTCGTCTTCATTTTCTTCTGCCCTACGCAAGTCTTCACCAGTCTTCTCACCCGTAACCTTCCCTACTTCAGGAGGTACAATCATGGCTTGCTGTTTAATCCAAGCAAGCACGGTTTCCATGTTGGTGGAGAGCTTAGCCACTTGTTCGGCTAGGTTAGCTTGAACGGAGGTATCGTCAGACATTGTCGGAGATGCGGCTGTAGGAACCGTCAATTGATCGCCTGGAGTTTCGCCGGAGGTTTTGTAACCCTGGCGAGTCTTCACCATCCACAGGATAGGAAAGTTGCTTTGATACCAACTTGATCCGTTTGAGACCTAGCCTTGGTTTTCGCACTAGGCTCGCCCAGATTCTAATATGCGGAATAACGGGATCTTACTCGGAAATACTGAAACCCAAAGGTTGATCGAAAACACAGTTCAAAGTAATTGCACAACTCTTTATTTCAAAGAGGGCTTTACACGTCGAACGTTAGACACACTTGTCTACGTTGATGGAACTATAAGTGTCTAAAACTCAGATAAGTTCTATGACTCTTTGATGATCTAAACTAGACCTATTACAAGGTATTTATAGTCCAATTGTATGAGTACGTATCAGACTTAGAGACCTAAACGTATTAGACTCATATAACTAATCCTAAACAGATAAGCTTAGTTATACACATTCGGATCGGATTACAATTCCGAACAAAGAACAAATTCCTTTTTATGGTCGCGAACCAATCCATGGTTGTGGCCCATATGCGATCAGGACTTGGTCGCGAAGCCGTATGCGATCAGGACTTGGTCATGAAGCCGTATGCGATCAGGACTTGGAGATCCTCCCGGATCAATAGTTATGCATGTTAGATCATCTAACTGATAGTTATTTTCATGCATATAGATGTTGTGACATCTTTTAACCCCTCATTAAACATAAAGATTATACTTGACAACCAGAAACTGTCAACTTTGGTGTCTAAAGAAAGAACACATTGACGAGGATTATTACCCGAGTTAGTTCAAAATAATACACATCTGGTTAAGAAGAATACGAACCAGATAGGTGTCTGAAGGTCCGCTGTTATGGTCTCAGATGACCTGAGAAACACAGACACAGGAGTAATTTATGGTCGCAGGCTTTGCGCGATCATGAGGTCGCGGATGTTACGCGGTCAAAAGGCCGCAGACGATGCGCGGTCAAAAGGTCACCCTCGACCAGAGTAACTCAGGATTACTTAGCCCTCTAACAAGCATATCCTCAGTATCGTAATGATTCTTCCACGTATGAAGACAACTGCCAGGAGGTTAACATGTGTAGTTATCCCTTAATTGCGCATGTTAGGCCTACGTGTGAGTTAAGTGAGGTTACCAAAACTGCGCTTCTACAACCGTTCAAAACCGTTGTGCATTGGCGCCCTTTTGACCGGTATAAAAGGGTGGGCAAATGTACAAGGCGAAGGGGACGACGACAGATCAAGCACAAGCTTTCATAAGTTAGTTTAGTCAGTTTTAGACAACAACACAGAAAAGATCTTCACCTGTGATGATCTTTTCTTCAACTTTGTAAGCATTTTTCATACATAGTGAAATCACAACAGGATGTAGGGCTGTTACTCCCACTATCGAGGGCCCGAACCTGTATAAATTTCTTTGTGCCCCAACAGACATTGCTCATCATCCCTTTCCGGAGGAACACTTTGAAAGGTCTCACAACTCACAAAATCTGCATAAGATCGACTAAGGACCCCGAGTCCGAATCGTCGACACACATCATAAGGTTTTTCTTAATAAGCCTTGCTCAGCAAAACGCTTTCCTTCATGGTGTGAGCGAAAAGAGTCGCAGTCTTTTCTGGCCAAGGTTACTGCCAACAGAAGTTAAATATAGTCGAAGTTGCACTTGTTAGATCATCTAGCTGATGGTTATTTTCGTGCATATGGATGTTTTGCCATGTTTTAACCCCTCATAAAAATTAAGTGTTTATTATGCCCTTTCAATTACTGCACCTGTCAAGATTTTGATCGTTGCTTGGTGGGCCTGACAAATCAGGGCACTATCAATTATCTTAATAAGGCAGGATGTGTGTTGGATACCCATAAGCATAGAATTGGTTTAACTTAACAAGGTCATCAAAACGGTTTTGGACTTTGGAGCATGGTGTTGAGATGATACCCAACAAACAAGAGTTATATATGATATAATTAGTAAGGTTAGTAAGGAGTTGCTTACCTAAATAACTAGGTTTCTAGCAATGATGCCAAAGCTCCCTAGAACTTAGTGAAATATGGATCTTGGCCTACTATATATATTTCTTGAAGGATTTTTGTTCTAAAATATATAGTTGGTACATCTTTTATTGAATTGTTTAATAAAAGATTTTTCATAAATATAATGCTAAAATTTTGCATTTCTTTACTGTTGTAGACCATGGATAGTGGTAGCTTCTCAAATAATTTCAGTTTGCGATCTGTCCTTAATAAAGAAAAACTCAATGGAACAAATTTTATTGATTGGTATAGAAACTTGAGAATTTTTCTCAAACAAGAGAAAAAGGACTATGTTCTAGAGACTCCTATACCTGATGAACTAGCTGCTAGCTAGTGCTCCACGTGCTCAAAAGGATGCTTACAAAAAGAATACCGATGACGCACTTGATACCAGCTGTCTAATGCTAGTCACCATGAACTCTGAGTTTCAGAAGCAATATGAGAACATGACAGCTTATGACATGACTGTGTCTCTTAGAAACTTATTCGAGGAGCAGGCCAGGGTGGAAAGATATGAAACCACCAAGAAATTGCATGATTGCAAGTTGGCAGAAGGGAGCTCGGTCAATCCTCATGTGATCAAGATGATTGGTTACATTGAGAATTTGGAAAAGTTTGGTTTTCCCCTTAGTCAAGAGTTGGCTACTGATATGATTCTCCAATCGCTCCCTTTGAGCTATGACCAGTTTGTCATGAACTATAACATGAGTAATCTGGAAAAATCATTAACCGAATTGCATGGGATGCTTAAAACAGTGGAACAGAACATTAAGAAAATTCCAAATAATGTAATGATGGTTCAAAAGGGAAAAAACTTTAAGAAGAAGGGCAAGGGCAAGACTAAGGGAAAGGGCAAAGCTCTATAAAGGTCTTCTGGCGCTAAACCTAATTTCAAAGGAAAGTCCAAGCCAGGTGCCACCCCTACTACTGAATGCTTCTATTGCAAGGAATCTGGCCATTGGAAGAGAAATTGCAAGAAGTACCTGGAAGATTTAAAGAAAAAAGAAGGAAAGTGAGACTCCTTCAGGTATATATGTTATAGAAGTTCATTTAGCTACTTCTCCTTCCGACTCTTGGGTATTTGATACTGGATCGACTGTTCATATTTGCACTTCGATGCAGGGGCTTAAAAGGAGTAGAAATTTGGCTAAGGGTGAGATTCAACTTCGTGTTGGCAATGGAGCAAGAGTTGCAACCTTAGCTGTTGGAACTTTTACATTAGCTTTACCTTAAGGATTAGTTTTAGAACTTAATAATGTTACATCTAGGCCTTTATGCCTAAATTTGATTTTGATGATTAATGAAAATAAGTGTTTCAGAGTAATTGTTTTTTTTGAGTCATGTGATACAGATCTATATTGGGAAGACATGCAAGATAATGAGGATGAATCCAACGTCAAAAAGAAAAGAACAAGTTGCAAAGCACAAGAACGAAACGCAAATCGCAAGACTAAAGATGCAATGGACTTGAGGTAATATTTGATTTTATTTTTACCGATCTCGGCGTCTGGAGTTTGATCGATTTAGAATCTTATTTCTTAGTTTTAACCATACTATAAAGAGGGGTTGCAAGTCCTCTCTACATTTCCAGCATAAACCGAGAAACTACTAGGTCATTGCATTGCATTTGTTTCAGTTGGATTTGATTTGATTTTTCAGTTGAGTTTTTAACAGTAGAAGGGTTTTTGCATTTTATTGAAAGACCTAGATAGATCTGCCTTTTTCTTCTGTTGATAAAAAGATAGCTCTTCAAATTATCTTTCTAACGGGCTATAAATCACTTAAATCAGATTTCTGGATTAAAAGTTATAACTATTTTTATTCATCCTGACTGTCAGTTTGAATGTCAGTCTGGTTAAACTGACAATTGTCCAGAGAACATGTTTTTTGTGCCAAAAGTTTTTGACCTATACTGACTGTCAGTTTGCTCATACTAACTGTCAGTTTGCATTTCGACCATGAGCTGATTTGTTTGAGTTCTTTGTTCTAGCTGGTCGTTTTTGTGGTCCATATTGACTGTTAGTTTGTGATACTGACTGTCAGTATGAGGTGTCAGTTTTCTTATACGACTAGCAAAGTTTTATCCGTAAATTTTGTCAGTCGTTGAGTTTGAAACTAACTGTCAGTATCCCAAACTAATTGTCAGTTTGCATTGTTTTATTTCCATAAACGACCTCAAACAACTAGCTAAGTTTTCTCCGGATTTTACTTGTTTCTGGTCATGACCCAAACTGACTGTCAGTTTGTCACACTGATTGTCAGTTTGCACTGTTGCTTTTGTTTGCGAGCTCCAACAGCTAATTTGCTTCTTGATGCTATAAATAGAGGCTTTGAGCAGATGTTTCATACACCAAGCAGTCTCCCTCTCATACATACACTTGAGCATTCATTTTGGAGTTAAAATCTTGATCTGTTGATCAAGTCGAGAGCTTTTATGATCCAACGAGTGTTCTGTTCGCATCATCTTTGCATACTTAGAGTTTCTCGGTGCGTATTGGAGGTCTAGAAGAGACCTTGCTGCTCATTACTCTTGGTGAACGCCCTCACCTAGACGGTTTGGTGTCATCGCCGTTGACCTCTCCAGTTCGGAGTTTGTTGGAGAGGCTCGGCGTGTTTGTAAAAGGCATCGGTGCTCGCCTTTCCAGAGTGGACAAGGAGCAACCACTAGTGAGTAATATCCTTCGTGGATATTGAAGCAAGACTCATTCATTTGAGTGCTTTAACAAGGATTAGAGGAGACCGGGCGAGTCTCCGAGACCTCCAAAAAAAAAATCTTATGTTTGTCTTCTACTCTATTTTATTTTGCAGTATATATATTCTTTTATTCTTTCTTTGCGAAAGTTCTTTTGAATTGAAGTTTTTAAAAGCCTCCTATTCACCCCCCTCTAGTCGACATCCTCGATCCTACACGTGGTATCAGAGCTTGGTCTCTCAATTTAATAGGCTTTACCGCCTAGAGAAATGATCTTTATAGTACGGTTAAAACTAAGCAATAAAGTCCTTAACCGATCGAACTCCAAACACCGAGATCGGTAAAAAATAAAAACTCATATTACCTTAGGTCTTTTGCATTTCGTGATTTGCGTCTCGACCTTGTTGTTTGCGACTCGTGCTTTTTATTTTATGTCGGGTTCATCTTGATCATCTTGCATTTCTTCCCAACAGAGCTCTGTATCAAAAAGTCTCAAAAGCACAGTTAGTCTGAAACACTTTATTTTCATTAATCATCAAAATTAGGGTTAGGCATAAAGGCCTAGATGCGACAGTGTTAACTCTGTTGCATCTAGGCCGTCATGTCTAACCCTAATTTTGATGATTAATGAAAATAAAGTGTTCTGGACTAATCGTGCTTGTGAGATTGATTGATACCGGGATCAGTTGGGAAGAAATACAAGATGATCAAGATGAACCCGACTTGAAGTGAAGCACAAGATGCAGAAGAGCAAGAGATGAGACGCAGATCATGAGGATGCGAAAGACCTAAGGTATTACGAGTTTTTATTTTTACCGATCTTAGCGTATGGAGATGATCGGTTAGGGAAATTATTTTCTAGTTTTAACCGTACTATAAAGAGGGGTGGCGAAAGTCCTCTTTTTATCTCCAACACAAACCGAGAAATCTAGGTCATTGCATTGCATCTTTTTGGTTGGATTTGGTTTTGAACTTATTTGAAAAATCTGGTTTTTCAGTTCAGTTTTTGACAGCAGAAGAGTTTTTCGATTTTCTAGAAAGATCTAGGCAGATCTGGCTTTTGCTTCTGTTGACAAAAATGTAGCCCTTGAAATTATCTTTCCAACGTGCTATTAAACACCTCTTTTGGATTTCTGTATTTAAAGTTATCTCTATTTTTATTCATGTTGACTGTCAGTTTGCTAAACTGACTGTCAGTTTGAATGTCAGTTCATGTTAACTGACAATTGTCCAGAGAGGGTGTATTTTGGGCTCAAAATTTTTGTACTAAACTGATTGTCAGTTTGTCCATACTGACTGTCAGTTGGGGTTTCGACCACAGTGCTTTTAACTGAGTTTCTATTTGATTTTGGTCGAGTTAGTGGTCGAACTGACTGTCAGTTTGTGTAACTGACTGTCAGTTGTGGGTTTCAGCTTTCCTTTTTCGACCTCGAACGGCTAGCAAAGTTTATTCCGTAAATTTTGTCGGCCGTTGTGTATGTAACTGACTGTCAGTTTGCATAACTGACTGTCAGTTTGAGTTACTGATTTTCAGCCCTAGCTCCAACGGTTCATTTGCTTCTTGAGGCTATAAATAGGGGCTTTGGGCATGTGTTTCATATAATAAGCAGCAACATTTCATATACACTCTTGAGCATTAGTTTCTTATATAAAATCTTGATCTTTTGATCAAGTCGAGTGATTTTCCAATCCACCGAGAGTTTCAGTTCTTTTGCATTTGCATTCACTTAGCTTCTCGGTGCGTGTTTGGAGGTCTAGAGAAGACCTCGCTGCCTGTTACTCTTGGTGAGCGCCCTCACCTAGACGGTTCGGAGGCGTGGCCATTGATCTCTCCGTTCGGAGATTGTCGGAGAGGCTCGGCAAGTGTGTACAAGGCATCGGTGCTCGCCTTTCCGGAGTGGACAAGGAGCAACCATTAGTGATAATATCCTTTGTGGATATTGAGGCAAGACTCAAGTGATTTGAGTGCTTCAACGAGGATTAGTGGAGACTGGGCGAGTCTCCGATACCTCGGTAAAAATTATTGTGTTCGTTCTCTCTTTCCCTTGCTTACATTATTTGTTCTTGATTTGCATTTAAGTTGCTTTAAGTTTTAAAGTTTTTAAAAGTCTCCTATTCACCCCCCCTCTAGTCGGCATCCTTGATCCAACAAACTCCACACCTTCAGGACTTAGCCATTTTCTAGCGTTCTCGCTGCTTCCTTCTTCTTCCCAGACGAGCTGGTTTTGAGGCCACCGTCGCCAGAGCAATCCACTCGCCCAATCTTCAATCCAAGTTCACCTGTGAGTTCCCCACATCCATCTTCCCGTGTCATAGCAACCAATTGCACCAGATCGATCCCCATCGCCGGTGATCGCCGGATTCCCCATTCTCCCTGTTCTTGCAATGCTAATCGATTCAACCCAAATTAGCTTCCCCTTTAGTAGAGTTTCCTGATCAGTTGACCCAATCTAGCAAGCCTTTGCACTCAGATTTCATAATTGAGTTGGAATCGAAGCTTTTTCGTTCTGGCTCACCACCGACGATCTGGCTCTCGTTGCCAGGCCATACCAGTTATCCCCCGGCCAAATTGACTAAGCCATTAGCTTCCTCACCTTCCCCTTTCACTCTCCTAGCAAGGAATCAAGTTCAAATGCCTTGTGTCAAAAACCCCCAATTTCAGAGTCGTCTTCTCCAGCGCCGGCCACCAGATTTTGTCTCCGGCCACTTCAGCTAACGCCACCTGGTCCCTTAGCTTGGCCTCAACCTTCTGAGCATTTCTTTCCACTAGCCCAACACCCAGATCTGCCCAGATTGGAAGTTATGCCCTTTCCAAATCTCTGTCCAGATCCATGCTTGTTTCGTGTCGCCACCGCAGTCCTTCAATGCCGCTCATCACCGTCCGGCCATCTCAACCTCTGAAACCACCACCATTGTATTCCTGGCACCCACGCCTACCTCCCAGACATAGTTTGCAAAAGATTTGAAGCACAGAATCAAATCCACTGCTTTGCCCTAGTTTTTTGCATTGTCAGCTCAGTGTAGTGCATGTCAGCCACTGGCATTGGCCCTGTTTAACCCCTTCTGGTTGAGCAATTGAAACTCCACTTTGTCCACTAAAAATTTGGAGCCATGTTCTACACTTTCTTCTACTGCAACATTTTGAGAAAACCTACCTAAAGCCATGTCCAACCTTGATCCGAATGTCGACCCTTGGACATTCATCGCATCTAAGCCCCACCCTTGTCCCAGACCTTAATATCTTCTCCCCCGCTGTTCTACCTTCTACTAAATCATCTCTCTTGCATACATGTCTATATTTTATGTATATTTTGCCTACTTTGAGTAATTTCTGATTGCGTGTGCTTTGTATGTGTCGTGTGCTCTTTCGTGCGAGTTCAGAACCAGGAGCAGAAGGTTTGGAAGGAACTTTTGAAGATCCAGTAGACTTCATAGACCCAACTTTGCAAGGCAAGTCTCAACCCCCTTGATCATGTCTCGCCTAATATTTTGAAATGTATGTTAGTTGTTTTCAAGTATATGCATGCCTTACATTCAAATGAGAATTATGTTCAAATAATGTGGTTAGATATTGTTGCATCTAGGCCTTCATGCCTAACCCTAATTTTGATGATTAATGAAAACAAAGTGTTCCGGACTAATTGTGCTATTGAGTTTATTTGATACAGAGTTGCGTTGGGAAGATATGCACGGAATACAAGAAGAACCCGACGTAAAATAAAAGCACAAGTAGCAAAGAGCAAAAGACAAGTCGCAAATCATGAAGATGCGAGAGACCTCAGGTATTGAGAGTTTTTATTTTTTTTTACCGATCTTGGCGTGTGGAGATGATCGGTTAGGAAAAATTCTTTCTAGTTTTAACCGTACTATAAATAGGGGTAGCGAAAGTCCTTTTTTTATCTCCAGCACAAACCGAGAATGTTAGGTCATTGCATCGCATCATTTTTGGTTGGATTTGGTTTTGGTCTTATTTGAAAAATCTGTTTTTCAGTTCAGTTTTTGACAGCAGAAGAGTATTTGCAATTTTCAGAAAGATCTAGGTAGATCTGGCTTTTGCTTCTGTTGACAAAATTGTAGCCCTTGAAATTATCTTTCCAACGAGCTATTAAAAACCTCTTTTGGATTTCTGGATTTAAAGTTATAGCTGTTTTTGTTCATGCTGACTGTCAGTTTGCATAACTGACTGTCAGTTTGAATGTCAGTTTAGTGTAACTGACAATTGTCCAGAGAGGGTGTATTTTAGGCTCAGAATTTTTGTACTAAACTGACTGTCAGTTTGTCCATACTGACTGTCAGTTGGGGTTTCGACCAGTGAGTGTTTTACTGTGTTTCTATTTGATTCTGGTCGAATCTGTACACACGTTGTGCATGCAACTGACTGTTAGTTTGGTGAACTGACTGTTAGTTTGGTGAACTGACTGTCAGTTTGAGTTGCTGATTTTGAGCCCTAGCTCCAACGGTTCATTTGCTTCTTGAGGCTATAAATAGGGGCTTTGGGCATGTGTTTCTAACAACAAGTAGCCTCCTCTCTTATACACTTTTGGGCATTAGTTTTCTATATTAAATCTTGATCTTTTGATCAAGTCGAGTGTTTTTCGATCCACCGAGAGTTTCGTTTCTTTTGCTTTTGCATATACTTAGCTTCTCGGTGCGTGTTTGGAGGTCTAGAGAAGACCTCGCTGCCTTTTACTCTTGGTGAGCGCCCTCACCTAGACGGTTCGGAGGCGTGGCCGTTTGACCTCTCCGTTCGGAGATTGTCGGAGAGGCTCGGCAAGTGTGTACAAGGCATCGGTGCTCGCCTTTCCGGAGTGGACAAGGAGCAACCATTAGTGATAATATCCTTTGTGGATATTGAAGCGAGACTCAAGAGATTTGAGTGCTTCAACGAGGATTAGTGGAGACTGGGTGAGTCTCCGATACCTCGGTAAAAATCATCGTGTTCGTTCTCTTTCTCTTATTTACATAATTTGTTCTTTATTTGCTTTAAGTTTTAAAGTTTTTAAAGCCTCCTATTCACCCCCCTCTAGTCGGCATCCTTGACCCAACAGATATAACCTAAATAATTGTGAAGCCCCTTTTGTGATTGAATACCCATGCACCCTTGTCACCCTAGGATATATGCTTAGGATTATGCTTATGCTTGAATACTTATGCTAAATGTTAAATGGTTGATTATATGAGAAACATGTTGAAAACCCTTTTTGTGAAAGAAAATGTGAAATAGGAATTGATAGTGAGGATGGTTTGATTGGTTGGTTGTTGTGTGCGCATTGGGTATGTGAATGTCTCCTCACTATTTGTTGGGGGAAATCTCCGCGAGACTAAGTCCAGGTAAGTTCACACTTGCCCGGGGATTGTGGCCTCCAGTGCCTGCCCCGGGCTCCGCCATTTGGCCCCCGGGACCTTGCCTTCGGGTACGTCCCGGGCGCCGCCATTTGGCCCCCCGGGACCTTGCCTCCGGTGCCTGCCCCGGGCGCCGCCTTTTGGCTCCGGGGACTGTGGCCTCCGGTGCCTGCCCCGGGCGCCGCCTTTTGGCTCCCGGGACCTGGCCTCCGGGGGATATCCCGGGCGCCGCCTTTTGGCCCCCGGGACCTTGCCTCTGGGGGATATCTCGGGCGCCGCCTTTTGGCCCCCGGGACCTTCCCTCCGGGAGAGGTCCCGGGCACTGCCATTTGCCTGGGGACTATGGCCTCTGGTGCCTGTCCCGGGCGCCGCCTTTTGGCCCCCGGGACCTTGCCTCTGGGAGAGGTCCCGGGCGCCGCCATTTGCCCGGGGACTGTGGCCTCCGGTGCCTGTCCCGGGCGCCGCCTTTTGGCTCCCGGACCTTGCCTCCGGGGAATGTCCCGGGCGCCACCTTTTGGCTCCCGGGACCTTGCCTCAGGGGCATGTCCCGGGCGCCGCCTTTTGGCCCCCGGGACCTTGCCTCCGGGAGAGGTCCTGGGTGCCGCCATTTGCCCGGGGACTGTGGCCTCCGGTGCCTGCCCCGGGCGCCGCCTTTTGGCTCCCGGGACCTTGCCTCTGGGGCATGTCCCGGGCGCCGCGTTTTGGCCCCCGGGACCTTGCCTCCGGGAGAGGTCTCGGGCGCCGCCTTTTGCCCGGGGATTGTGGCCTCCGGTGCCTGCCCTGGGTGCCGCCTTTTGGCCCCTGGGACCTTGCCTCCGGGAGAGGTCCCGGGCGCCGCCTTTTGCCCGAGGATTGTGGCCTCCGGTGCCTGCCCCGGGCGCCGCCTTTTGGCTCCTGGGACCTTGCCTCCGGGGCATGTCCTGGACATCGTCGCCCTTCTAAAAGGTAAAGTCCCTGTTTGTTCATCACGTGCAGGTCACGCGAGGGGCGCCTCGGGAATCAGCGACCACCTGTCAAGCATCCAAGGCGCTTGACCGGGAGAAAGACGTTGCTACCCCTCAATCCGACGGTAGCGTCCGAGGTAGTTTAGACTTTTTGCTTCTTTTTGGGGCTATAAATAGCCCTTGTACCCCTCTGTTGTAAAGGATTGGATCACTTTTATTGGAATAGCTAAACTCACAGGCGTGCTCCGGAAGCCTCTCCCCCGGAGAGAGCCTCCCCAGCCGACTCCGGTCGGGAGTGCGTCGACAGGACTAGGGCCCCCACCGGGACCCGAACCTGTATAAATCCTCGTGTCATTTCTTGTGTTT
Source organism: Pharus latifolius (assembly GCA_019359835.1). Taxonomy (NCBI): domain Eukaryota; kingdom Viridiplantae; phylum Streptophyta; class Magnoliopsida; order Poales; family Poaceae; genus Pharus; species Pharus latifolius. The sequence goes on from CM033324.1 coordinate 83,224,753, forward strand.
GTCCAGCGGGGGAGGACCGGTCACCCGGTCAACCCGCGTCGCGTAATCTTCGCTAGGATCGTCTACAAAACCTACCGGGGTATTCTTAATACCACGACAGTTGGCGCCGTCCGTGGGGACCCGTGACAAGACGCCATGGCTCCCCCGAGAATAAGGGCCCGCGCCCTTCCTGACGAGGATTGACACCCGGGTCTGTTCAAATAAATGGGCTGTTGGTTCAAGACAGGTTCGAGCCAGACTCGTGTATGGTGGTGCGAACTCAAGTTATTCTGAGAAGCATCACCATGAGGTCGCAGGCTTTACGCGATCAGGTCGCAGGCTTTGCGCGATCAGACCGCAAGCTTCATGCGGTCAGAAGATTGTCCGAGATATTGCGCGGTCAGCCAACATCCCGCGGTCAGAACACTTTCGACCAGGGTACTTGGAGTCCATCTGTCCGGCTGTCCATATAGCAGGATATTTCAAGTATCCCGAAGATTCCTCCACGTGGAAGATCAACCGTCAGGAGGTTAATACATGCAGTTATCCATGATTGACACGTGTTTTAACCTACGTGGAAGTTAAGAGCAGTTCTCTAAAAACCGCATCCAACCGTTCAAGCAACCGTTTGATGCAGTTTCTTCACATGACACCCTTTCGACCAGTATAAAAGGGTGGCATGGGATATCAAGAGGGAGAGATCAATTAATCAACCAATTGATCAAGAGAAGAATCAAGAGATTCAACATTTCTCAGATAGCCAAGTCTACGGCCTACATTAGATAGTATTTTATAAGCCTCTTTGGTTTCTTTTGTACACTTATATAGGAAAAACCCTCGCCTGTGAGGGCCTTTTCCTGTCATCTTGTAAATCTTTACCACATATAGTGAAATCCCAACAGGACGTAGGGCTATTACTCCCACCATCAAGGGCCCGAACCTGTATAAATCTCTCTGTGCTCCTGTTCTCCATTGTTCTACATACCTTCCCGGAGGGTCACCCTGAAAGGTCTCACAACTTACAAATTCTGCATAAGTTCGGCTGAGGACCCCGAGTCTGAATCGTCAACAGCTGGCGCCCACCGTGGGGCCTTTCTCAAGGCGTCCTAATTTTAATCCGGAGGTTCGCTGAAACATGGCTGGAGTATATGATTCCGAGAACGATTTCAATCTCGATGATTATGCCCATATTCAAATGCCCTCCCCAAGCGATCCTGTTCTGATGGAGGAAGCTGAGGAAGAAAATCTCCCGGAGGTCGAATCATCTCTTCAGGTCATGTCCATCGACCAGGGAGCAACTAGTGCAAGGTCAGAACCTACTGAGGTTCTTAATGCACTAGATAATGAGTCCGGTCCGTCATACGACCCCATTAAGGGGAAAGATGACGACGACCAGGAAATTAGCCGATGGAGATTTGACCCCGACAATCTCCATTGTCTCTTTGACTTTGAGTCTGACTCAGAACAAACCGAGATGTTCTCTCCATCGGCAACCTCTCTCCCCAGACAATTTGCTGCCTGGTCGGAAGAAACTCCCGATCAGCAAGTTGTTAGGAAAGAACAGGAACGCAAACAGAAGGAGGATCAATATCTCGAGCAACAAAACAACGAACTACGCAGAACAGCCCTAGAGGCTCTTCAAGATGCGCAGACTCGTTACAATGCTGCTCCGAGTTCTTCTCGGCGGTCGCGTGGTCGCAAACGTGACCAAACCCCTTCTTTGCCACCGGAGCGCTCCCCGATGGACAAAGAAACAATAACACCTGGTTCCCCTAGGAGAAGCACACATGGTCGACTGCGATCTATCGCGGAAGTCATGCGTAATCTCCCTCCTACGGTCATGGATGCGTAGAAACCGGCCTTCATTATAATCCTGGCAGAAAGATTGGATGAGGTCGCGTCTGAGGCGACCCCAACCGCTTCTTCTCGGTCGATAACACGTTCCCGTGAACGAGAGTGTTCTCGCTCTGGTTCTGGTCGACGGAGTTACCCGCCGCCCGTACCGTCCCGACAGGACAAGCACCGGCGAACGCAGGATTCTCATAGTAGGGATCGGGTTCCTGTCCACTCCCGTTTGGGACCACGAGTAACTTCACCATTGCGTGAGGTCGCTCGTGAACTAGTCGAGAGTCGCAGGGCAATTCACAGTCCTTACGTTGGTTGCAAAGCTTTTTCGCCCGGCCTACGCGCGGTCGTTTGGCCCGATAAGTTTCGACCAGGGGCCATTGAAAGGTTTGACGGAACTCAGAACCCCTCCGAGTTCCTTCAAATCTATATCACTGCCATCCAAGCGGCAGGAGGCGATGATCGGGTCATGGCCAATTACCTGCCTACAGTCCTTGAAGGACCGGCTAGAACTTGGTTGTTTAATCAGCCTGAGAGTTCCATCTACAATTGGGAAATGCTGTGTGATGCTATCCTCAGCAACTTCCAAAATTGTTACCAAAAGCCGGGTAAAGAGGACGATCTTCATCGTCTACGACAAACTTCAACCGAAACTCTTCGGCAGTTTGTCAAGAGGTTTGTCGGGGTGAGGAATACCATCCCGAACATATCTGATGGCTCCGTTATCAGGGCATTTAAACATGCCGTTCGATACCGGAGATTCACCGAAGACTTGCTTATCCACCCTCCTCGATCAGTGGCCGATCTGTTTGATATGGCTGATCGATACTCCGATGCAGCCGAAGCAGTTGAATGGAATCGGATGGTCGACAAAGGTAATTTGCCGCCTCAACCTGGTCTCAAAAATACTAGGAACGAAGATTCAAGCAAGAAGCCAGAATCTTCATCGGGAGGGAAATCAAAGAAGTCGAAGAGGAACCGCTCTGGACAGTACCGTGAGGTCGTAGTCGCAGAGAAGCCACCTTCGACCAAAGGTAACAAGCCTTCATTTAAGAATAAAACTGCCTCTGGTGGTCGGAGTACCGACCAGCCAGAAAAGTCAACTAATCCGCAGGAAGGCAAGAAGTGGTGTCCACTCCACAACTCCGCAGGCCACGACCTCAAGAACTGCAGGAGTTGGTTGAAGCAATTGGATGATTTCTACGAGGGAGTAGGGCCAATGATGACCTTACTGCCTAAGGAATAGGCGTGCGGACTTAGAGACACCGACGGAGACGAGGAAATGTCTTACCAGGTACCTCAAAATCATATTAATGTAATTTTTGGAGGTTCTTCTTCTTTCGTTTCCAAAAGGCAGTTTAAAGCCTTTTACCGAGAGGTTAACCAAACAGAGACGTCTCTTGGTGAACCTCAATACCCCCGTTGGTCGGATACACCTTTGACATTTGATCGCTCTGATTGTCCTGTGGGGCTTACTCGACCATTGAGGCTTACTCGACCATTGAGGCTTCCTCTGGTCATTACCCCAATCATCAGTAACGCGAGAGTCGAAAGGGTCCTGATCGACGGAGGGAGTTCCCTTGACCTTTTATTGGTCAAGACACTCGACGAGATGCAAATTCCTCGTTCGAAGATTAAGCCCATAATCCATCCGTTTTATGGGATATCCCAGGCCCCTCTATGATGCCATTGGGACAAGTTGTCCTCCCAGTCACTCTGGGGGAATCGGACAACTTCCGAACAGAATTGGTTACTTTCGATGTAATCGATTGTGATTCGGCTTATAATGCAATCTTTGGCAGGCCAACTCTCGCTAAGTTCATGATGGCAACGCACTATGCTTACCAGTGCGGAAAATTGCTTGGCCCCAAAGGCGTCATCTCGGTCCGAAGCAGTCGTAACGTGGCACTCACGTGCGACCGGCTATCTTTGGAGATGGTCGATCAACTTCCCCTCCGGGACGCCCAGGTCGCCACAGTCGCCGCAGACGCAATCAAGGCTGCCCCTCGACCAGATGAGAAACTCAAACTGGTTCCTTTGTACCCAGATGATTCATCCAAGACGATTCGGGTCGGATCAGCCCTGGATGACAAATAGGAACTCGAGCTCATTGCTTTCCTCCGGGCTAATGCAGATGTGTTTGCGTGGAAACCGTTCGACATGCCTGGAGTCCCAAGGGAAGTAATCGAGCACAGGTTAGCAATTCGACCTGGACAGCGACCAATAAAGCAAAAGCTCAGGCGTTTTGTTGTTGACCGACAAGAAGCCATCCGAGAGGAGTTAGATAAGCTCCTAAAGGCCGGGTTTATTCGAGAAGTCGATCACCCGGAATGGCTCGCCAATCCGGTCATGGTCCGCAAGTCAAATGGCAAGTGGCGCATGTGTGTCGACTACACTAGCCTCAACAGTGCCTTTCCGAAGGATGATTTTCCCCTTCCCAGCATTGACCAGCTGGTCAACTCAACCGCGGGTTGTGAACTGATGAGCTTCCTGGACGCTTATTCAGGGTACCATCAAATTAGCATGGCAGAAGAAGATGAAGAGAAGACTGCCTTCATCACCCCTTTTGGCACCTACTGCTACGTCAGAATGCCGTTCGGTCTCAAGAACGCAGTTCCACGTACCAGCGCTTGATGCAAAAGACCTTTCTTTCCCAGATAGGGCGTAATCTGGAAGCATATGTAGACGACTTGGTTGTAAAAAGCTCCAAGAGGTTGTCCCATTTGGACGATCTCGCTGAAACCTTCTATAATCTGAATCGCTTTGGAATAAAATTAAACCCGGAGAAATGTTCTTTTGGGGTTTCTTCAGGAAAACTTCTTGGTTTCCTTGTTTGTTCCAGGGGCATTGAAGTCAATCCTGAGAAAATCAGGGCCATCGAACAGATGAGGTCGCCCTCGACCATGAAAGATGTTCAACGCCTGGCTGGTCGCATGGCGGCCTTAAGTCGCTTCATATCGTGACTAGGCGAAAGGGGATTACCTTTCTTTACAGCCTTGTGGAAGCATCATAATTTTACATGGTCCGATGAGGCTGAAAAAGCGTTTCAGGAGGTAAAAACATATCTGTCTAGTCCGCCAGTGTTGGTGTCTCCCGAGAAAGGAGAACCATTGCTTCTTTATCTAGCGGCCACCCCACACACGGTCAGCGCTGTTCTGATCGCGGAAAAGGAAGGAATACACAAACCTGTCTACTATGTGAGCGAGGTACTTCATGGTCCTAAGGAGCACTACCCTGAGGTCCAGAAGATACTTTACGCACTACTGATGGCTTCCCGTAAGCTACGACATTACTTCCAAGCTCACAAGATCATGGTACCCTCCTCCTTTCCTTTGGGGGATATTGTCCGAAATCCAGAAAAGTCTAGTCGAATCGCCAAATGGGCGGTTGAACTCGGTACCTTCGATGTCCAGTTCACGCCTCGCACGGCGGTTAAGTCTCAGGTTTTGGCCGACTTCGTGGTCGAATGGACCAACCCTGAGCCACCCATACAGGTGCCAGAGGAATTGGAGTGCCCCGATTACTGGACAATGTACTTTGACGGCTCTCGTAGTTTTCAACACTCGGGGGCTGGAGTGGTTTTAGTTACGCCTCAGGGCGAACAGTTTAAGTATGTCATCCAACTACACTTTGTCGCGACTAACAACGCGGCAGAGTATGAAGGTCTTCTTGCAGGGCTCCGGGCAGCAAAATTCCTCGGAGTCCGTCGATTAGTGGTGAGGGGAGACTCACAGCTGGTCGTAAACCAGGTAAACAAGGAGTACAGCACCTCCGATGAGACAATGGCTCATTACCTGGGGGAAGTGAGGAGATTGGAAAAACACTTCAGTCATTTCGATGTCCAATACATCCCGCGAAAGGACAACATTCTCGCAGACCAATTATCCAAAATTGGGTCCTCACGCTCATCCGCTCCGGCAGGAGTGTTCATTGAACACTTGGACCATCCTTCGATCATGACTTCGGTCGAGGATGATCCGGTAATAGCCTGCGTTACCAACCTCGGTCAGGAACAAGATTGGACTCATCCATTGAGGGTCTATCTTGAACATGGGACCCTACCCGAGGATGAAACCGAAAGTGATCGGTTAATTTGAAAAGCGCGTCTTTACAAGCCCATAGATGGGTTTCTGTACAGAAAGGGTACTCAAGGAGTATTCATGCGTTGTATATCTCAGGAGGAAGGAAAGTCCCTCTTGAAAGAAATACATGACGGTGTATGCGGTGCGCACGCGTCATATCGAACACTGGTCGGAAAAGCTTTTCGGCAAGGATTCTACAGGCCTTCGGCACTTGATGATGCCAAGCATATGGTCAAGATGTGTCCTCAGTGTCAGTTCCATGCGAGACAGGTTCATCAACCTGCCTATGCATTGCAAACCATTCCCCTCGCATGGCCATTTGCGGTCTGGGGGATGGATATTGTCGGTCCTATGCCACAAGCGGTCAATGGGTACAAGTTTCTTTTCGTAGCCATTGACACGTTTACAAAGTGGATTGAGGCCGAACCGGTACGGAATATTACCGCATCAGCAGCACAAAAGTTCTTCCATAAGAACATTGTTGCACGATTCGGTGTTCCAAACCGTCTCATCACAGACAATGGTTCTCAATTCGCCAGCGGTCTTTTTCTGGACTACTGCGACCAGATTGGGACCAAGGTGTGCTTTGCTTCTGTGGCACATCCACAAAGCAATGGTGCTGTAGAACGGGCCAATGGGCAGATACTGCAAGACATCAAAAAACGTGTTTTTGATCGCCTTAAGACCCGCTCGGGGGCTTGGGCAGACGAGCTCTATACTGTTCTATGGGCGCTACGAACTACTTCTAGTCGAGCCACCGGTGAGACGCCCTTCCATTTGGTCTATGGGGCCGAGGCTGTACTGCCTATGGAAGTTAGTATTGGATCTGTTCGGACTAAACAATTCGAAAAAGTTAATCAGACTGAACAACGATCACAAGATCTCATCCTCTTAGAAGAAAGGCGTGACCACGCTCTAATCAGATCCGCGGTATACTTGCAAGCTTTGCTCAAGTATCACAGTAAAAGGGTGCGACCACACAATCTTAACGTGGGCGACTTGGTGTTACGAAAAATTCAAGACCAGTCTAATCGCAACAAATTCTCCCCGAAGTGGGAAGGCCCTTACACTGTTGTCTCAGTGCCATGACCAGGATCTGCGCGGTTAGCCATGGGGGATGGTCGTATTTTGTCCAATACTTGGAACATCGATCAGCTTCGCAAGTTTTACGTGTAAGTACTCAAATCCCTTTCCTGTTCAATTAGCATCTTTTCATAAAACAAAACATGTTTTGCTTTCATATGATGAGTATTTCTCTTTAAGCCCAAACCGTATGAATTCGACCTGGGGGCTGGTTGCCACGGTCAGATCATTACAACGTTTTTAATCGGATTCGCTGGTCGATCTCATGACCACTTCCAGATAAGTCACTCCTAAATAAGCCGTTTCTCAACGCATACGGGGCTTTCTGGCAAGTCTTTGGTCATCTGAGTGGCTGCCAGTTCGCAATAAGATTAAACGCTACATTGATCATGATCACTGGCTTAATCGCACACCCCTGGCCGTTACACTCATGTTTTTCTCCTGTGCTTATAATACTAAGACTTCAGTATTCATAAGCACAGGCGGGGGTTAGGGGGATATGCTTATAGTATGAAACTTATGATATGAAATTGCAACAAATTTACACTTTCTTTCAAAAAGGGTTTTTTAAAAAACATGCATTCCATTATATACAACTGTTTCTATACAGGAGTAGGGATTACTCGATCCCAAGCTCAATCAGGAGCTTATCTACAAGGGGCTTAACCTCCTCCATAACGGCCTCTAGCAGTTCTTCACTCTCAACCTCAACCGGTCCCACCAATGGGTTCAGATCTGCATCTGGGCCATGGTGAAGTCGAACCCGGCTGAGAATGGTGGAGGCAGTCGACCGAACCCTGGTTCTGATCGTCTCTTCTCGTCGCCGTGTATCCCCAGGGAGATACTCGAGCAGTGATTCTGCCTGGGCCATGACTAGCGTTGACCAGTCATCTAGGCTGAGGTTATCTCTCATCGGCTCGATCACATCAGCCCTCAGGAGACCAGCCACTGCCTTCAGTTTTTCGAAGACTGAAAGGCTCAGCTCTCTGATCGACCGGTCGGAGTGGCGAATAGAGGATTCGAGGAGCCCCTTGTCCTGACTAAGCTGCGTTATTTGACCCGCTTGTGCTGTATGAAGAGAAAAGGTTACTCACATGTTATGGATTCAAGTCTTCCCAATCAGGAATCGACTAACCAGCAATTTGTGACCGCAATTTGTTGATTTCGATCCCTTGGTTTTTAGCCAACGAGATCGAATGGAGCCTAACTGTGGCCACTTCCTTCTTCAATGATGCTACCTCTCTGTAGCAGAATTGAGGGAACGGTCATAACCCGATCACATTCATACAAGCCAAAGAGTAATGATCTTTACTTGCGCAAGCTGTCGCGTTCTTTCTGTATGGCCTCTATGCTTGCCATTGTAGCACGCGACTGGGCCATCATCCAAGATAAACCCTGTGATACAAAGAAAGGGAGTTAAAGGTATCCTATGTACAATTCAGGTGCCAAGATAGAAATTCATCATATCTTCATAAATTTCTGTAGAGTGGCATTTTCCGGACCAACGGGAAGACTCGACGAAGGCCCGGAAGTGCTTACAGCAAGGGTAGATGGTGGGAGTGCCGGCTGGGCACTACCCCCAGTCGCCATTGGTCGCGACTGAGTCCCTGTGCTTGTCTCTCCCCTCGCGGTCTGGACGACTTCCTGGACCAAGGGGGTGGAGCGCTCCTCATTGGAGGCTCCTGCACCAGCAGCGACTTTAACCCCTCCCGAGGCAGTCGAAGGGCTGGATGCTATTTCTATTTGCCTGACAGAGAAAACGATTCAAGCAATCACGATTTGTGGTTATTACCATTTATTCTAGCCAAGATAATGGTTCTTACCTTATTTGAAATCCCATTCGCTTTTGGGATTTCAGGGAAGGTTCCCCTCGAGAAGGAGAACCATCGTCGGTCCTAGCCTTCACTACTACAGAAATGCTTTTCACTATCGGTTAAAAATCCACTCTACTATCGGTTCTCTTACTGATAGTGGTCGGCACGATAGTAGAGGGCAGCACACTTCTATCGGTTCAAAAACCGTTAGTAAAACATCTACAATCCCAACGTTCACTAATCGCTATCGACTATTTCTTCTATCGGCTCGGTTTTAAACCGATAGTATTATATAAGTTTTTTCTATCGGCTCGTATAAAAACCGATAGTATTGTTTAGGCCTTTTGTATCGGCTAGGATCTAAACCGATAGTAATCTAAACATTTTTTTCTATCGACTCTTATATAAACCGATAGTATTTTGTCGACACATTTAGTACTGGAAACTTTATTCTATCGGTTGTTATATATAAACCGATAGTATTGTGTGGACACAGTCAGTACTGAAAAATTTATTCTATCGGTTATATTATATAACCGATAGTATTTTGTAGACTCGTTTAGTACAGGAAACTGTATTCTATCGGTTTCTAAATATGAACCGATAGTATTGTGTGGACACAGTTAGTACTGGAAACTTTATTCTATCGGTTGTAGTATATAACCGATAGTAATATTAGTTTTTCCTATTGGCTATGTAGTGGCACGGTTAGTACTAAATATTTACAAATATACATACAGCAATACAGAGATACATACAGCAATATACATACAGCAATACAGAGATACATTGGATCATTCACAAATACACCAATATTTACAAATATTCACCAATATTCACATATTGAATTTGTTCACAAATACACTAATACAGTAATATACACATGCATTGGACAGACTGAATTTATGCACATATTGATCGAGTTTATTCACAAATACATCAATGAATCTATTCACATATATTCACATATATTCACAAATCAATGAATCAACACATTCAATATATATTCACAAATACAACAATCAACACAAGTCAGTTACTATCGATCGTTGATAGCCACTTCTTCCATGACATATTGAGCCCAAATTGTTCGCAGCTCCTTCAATTGAGGCGACTCATATTGCTCTTTCAACATGGTGCTCTGCATATATGCGTGTATGAAGTTAGGATCGTATGTCACATCTAATTAAAGTTCGACTTTGAGTCAGCAAAAATAGTTACCTTAGGGAATTGGGCAAAGTTTCTCCTGATCAGGTCATACATGAATCTCATGACATAGAAGCCACATTCCCACGATTGTGGCTGCTGATGGCACTGGAAAAATTGCATATGCAAAGACATAAACCCACATTAACTCGAAAGAACTAATTAAGCTTAAATTAAAAGACTCATCATGAGTACTTCCATCCGTATTAATTACCTCATATTCTTTCCAAGAAATTGTTGTGCCCTTCGACGCGTCATGCCTCCCTCCAGCACTAGCATAATTTTTGAAAGCCCTGTATTTAATTTAGCATTGTCGATTAATATCTTATCATTAATTAGCTATTCAGAGAAAAATTTAAGACAACTATGTTACTTACGCGTCTATGTGCCATGTGAGGGTGAAAACATGCGCCACCTTGTCGCTCATCGAATCGAGGTAATAGACCTCATTCATCCATGGGCAAATGACGGCGAGGACCCAGTGGCCCCTACATTGCATATATAAGCGAACCGTTTCATACATATGTTAGGCGTAACATACAAGAATGAGTTAAATTAGTAGGAAATGCACTAACCTTTGGTGGTACGGCGCAAGGATGAACTCTCGGTCCTGCTGCGCTAGTAGTGCCCTTGATATGTATTCCTCCGCATGTGCTTGGTCGTGCTCTAGCATCGTGAGGCTTATTTTCTCTGGGTCGAGGAAACCCACCTTGTCACATGCCCTCATCGACGCCAGCCTATACATGCACCTGGATGCAAAGTAGACATTAGTAAGTAGTGCATACAAAAAGTGATTAGATTTATGAAACGAACTGTGATAACTACAGACAACAGCACACTCACAGGACTCCAGTCCGTATGATGGACATATCAAGCTCCCGCCAGTTGAGGAGGTCGAACAAATCCTCGTGGGCCACCGATATGCTCCCGGGCTCACGGTGAAAATGGGCTGGCCTGAAGTGAACCAAGAAGTTGATGTGGCGCCTAGACCGGGTCAGGTACCACTCGTGGAGACTTCTGGTTATTTGATCCATATTGCGCAGAAGGTACTCCGACACGAGTGGGGACCTGTTCTTGAACGTACCCGGCTGGCTTTGTTTGGCCTTGCCTTTGGCCTTGCCCTTGCCTTTGGGCGGGGAGCGAGTGTATACCTTTGAAGGTTGGGGTGTGGTGCCGTCGACCTCATTTGATGGCGAAGGGTTTGAGGCCGTCGGAGGAGGCATGGGGGCCGAAGGAGTTCGCTCATGCGTTGTGGCGGGGCTGGTGTTGTAACATCCCAAATTTTGCCATCTCTTTAGCTTGTCAGCCGGTATATGTTCATTGGATTCTTGGATGTCTCAACCCCATTTTGATCTTTATCTCAGAATTATGATCTCAGGTGTGCCACCACCTTAATTTAAAAAGTTGGCAACCAAACTCCGCCTTTCAGACCATTTTCGCTTTTTAGTCCAAAAGCATTGCGGATTAGTCCTTTTTAGATTTGTCAGAAGCTCAAAAAGACCAAAAGTCTCAGACCATCTCCAAACTTTGATCTGATTCAGTGAATATCTCCCATTCACTATTCTAGATATTTTTCTCTTCAGGAAGAATTCCAAAAACTGAACCGAAACCCTAGTTTCAGCCTCGCCAAAGTTTCAAACCCTAATTACCCTGTTTACCCTAATTACCCTATTTTCGATTTTTGTCAAAACCACCAGATCTTGTTGGATTTCACCATTTTCCTACTGGATAAGTCCAAATGAATTAGTAGCACTCACCTGCAAAACCAGAACTCAGATCAGCCCCTTAGATCTCCATATTTGCAAATAGGCCCAAGATCCCGAAAGAAAACCTTGCAGATTAGTCCAAATCCCTTGCAGTTCAGTCCAAGCATTACAACCAGGCCCCTGTGCCATTTTCGACCACGACCAGAGCTCGAGCCATTGCGACCAGAGCCTCGCCACCTCGCCTCGCCGCAGGACTCGCCACCGACGAAGTCTCGCCCGCAGCCACCGTCACCGCCACGTAGAGCCACCTGTGCGCAACCGTGCCGCCACCGTGGAGCAACCTCAGCGCGCCTTGCCGTGATTCTCCCGCGCGCGCGTGCTCCAACAGCAGCAAAGCAACGCCACGTTGCAGCCATGCCGAAGCCAATGATCTCGTCGCCCTGCTCCAGCCGATTTCGCGTGATCCCCCCCTTCTCTTGCTCAGTCCTTGCCGCGTCCCAACGTCGTCTCGAAGCTTTCTCCGGTGTCAGCCACAAATCCCGCCCGATATGCTTCAACTCCCGAGCTCAGCGCATCGCCTATATAAGCTCCCTCCCTTGCCCAGAATCACTTCGCACCACCCCATAGCTTCATTGCTTCAACCATAGCACCAGAGAGTAGCAGCTTCCTCAGTGCCGCCGTGAACGGTTTCTTCCCCGGCGAGCCACCTCAGGAGCTCACGATGCCAGCTTCGCCCGAAGCTCCTCTCTTCAATCTAAGACTACCAGTGAGTTCCTCACGTTTCCCTCTCCGTATCATAGCGTTTAATTGGCCCCCGGCGAACCCTAACGCCGGCGATCGCCGGAATATCCCAAATCCCCTGTTTCTTTAATACTGCTCGATTCGATCCGAATTAAACCTCGTGCCAGTGATGAAAGATGTTCAGTGCAAACCTTTGAGCAAGCCTACGAACTTGGATTTTGAAATTGAGCTGAGATTGTAGCTTTCCCGTAGATTGCGCGCCACCAGCAAACCGGCTCACGCTGCCAAGCTTCTCCGGCCATCCTCCGGTAGATTTAACCCCACCAGTAGCCTTCACACCTCACCCTCTCACTCCCTGAGCAAAGAATCGAGCTCAAAGTCTTTAAATAGAAAACCCCCAATCTCCAGTGTCGTCTTCTCCAGCGCCGGTCGCCGGAATTTCTCCCCGGCCGATCTAGCCCCGCACGCTTTGTCCCTTAGATAGCCTCTAGTACCCTGAGCAATATTGTCTACTAGCTCGATCCCTGAATCGACCTGAATCAGAAGTTATTTCAATGCCAAGATCACTGTCCAGTAACTCAGGCCACCGTGTTTGCTCACCGAATTTGGCCACCCTCTGGCCACTTTCTGCCCTCGAGCCTGTTGAGAGTTTTGTTCCTGTTGCTAAGGCCTAACCCCCAGACAAAGTGGTTCATCAATTGAAGCCCTGGATCAAAAGTTATGCCATGCCCTAGTTCCCAGCCATGTCCAGCACTATGTCAGTGCATGTCCAGCAGTGGCATTAGATGGTTTATACCTGTTACACTTGAGCAATTGAAACGCCACCTTGTCCATTAGATTCCTGGAGTTGTTTTCTACAACTTTCTCTACTGTAACTTTTCCAGAAAACATACCTAAGACCAACTTATAGCTATGTCAATCCGTGGACCGAATATCAGCCTTTCAACATTCAACCCCCTTTCGAGCCCATCTCTTCAATCAACATCCAAGAGACTTTGTCCAAATCTCTCCCCTGCATGCATGATATATTTTATGTATCATTTCCCATAAAGACTATCTTTTGTATGCTTATGTAGTGTATGTGCGTATTATCTGTATCCGCCATGGAACCAGACATTGAAGGAGCGGAAGAAATCTTCGAAGAATTACCCAAGTAACTAGACCCAACATTGCAAGGCAAGTCTCAAACCCTTGATCATGTCTCACCTATTATTTTGGAATGAAGTATGTTAACAGTTTTCAAGTATATGCATGCCTTAGATTCAAATAAGAATTATGTTTTAATAAAGATGATTAGATATGACCTAAGTGATTGTAAAGCCCCTTTTGACATTGAATACCCCTGCACCCTTGTTACCCTAGATTATCATGCTTAGGCTATGCTATGCTTAAAGATTATATGATAAATGTTGAATGGTCACATATGAGAAAAGCATGTTCAAAACCCTTTTGTGAAAGAAAATATGATTGGAATCGATAGTGAGGATGGTTTGATAGGATGGTGCTGTGTGCGCACTGGGAATGTGAAAGACTCCTCACTAGAGATTCATAAGGACTAGAACCTTGTGTTGTGCTTCTATGCGGCATGAAAAACGTACCAACCACCTGCCTGTTTATGGGACGGGCGCAACTTAGTAGCTCTCTTTAGTGTTAGCTTTTCCCTGCAATGGTTGTCGGTCCAGTTTCTTGCGAGAACTGGTGGGCCGCAGAAGGCCATGAGTGATGTGAGTTCAGAAAAATCATGAGAGGAAACGGTGGAAAGAAGGAAGACGCCCTAAGCCAGATTAAGTCGTGCGCGACTGTAATCAAGAGAGGCTATGTGTCTTGTGAGAACATAGGCCCAGGCTAGGAAGTAAGGCAGTGGGGAGGACCCACAACGGTACTTGAGACTTAACTGTCTATTTACCGGGCAGGGAAATAGTTAATACTAGGACTGTAAACTGTTGTGTCACTTCAGCCTTGTCACATGCGTAAAAGTCGCATGGAGTTGGCCTGACTTGAAAGCAAAGTGATCGGTGGATTAAGGTGGTACACCTTTGCAAAGTTTAAAAAGCATCGGATACTCTGAGCTCCCAGGTCATGGAGTCTGCGCGCTGTGGATTCTATTCACGTCGATGCAGCACAAGTAGCTTTTGGAAAGTTTTTCACAAAATTTGAGTAAAGTGGTGACTCATGAAAGACCGCCACACACAACATTTCAGAAAATCTAGCTTAGGATTTTAAAAGCCCTGCTTTTGAAAACAAAGGTCTAAAATTCAAAATGAGAGTGAGAATCTACTCTATTACTATATATATAAAACCAAGACCCCTTTTCTTGAAAACCCCTCATCTATGTATCTGCATTCTCATAACGGGACTTGCTGAGCATTGTGGAAAATATGCTCACCCTTGCCTTTACAAACAAATTCAGAAGAAAAGATTCAAGGATCCCGATCCCTTTAGCCTTGAGCACCGAGAAGAGGAAGGAACCTGTTCAGACGATTTGAGCTTCTAGGAGGGTCATGCGCCAAGTTGAGTTCGATGTGGTAAAGGCCCGAGCCGAACCGCTGCAGAAGGAAATGAGGACCTCTGTTATTGCTTTCGTATTATTGTTTTTGATTCTTGATTTATGAAAAACTCTCTACTTTGTATCAACTTTAATTAATGCCATTCTTGGCTTAACAATAATGTAATAGTGGTCCTCGTGACCTTGTACTCATTCTATCTATTTGACTTATTGATTAAAGTGAACCCTGTTGTTGTGAGCTTGTGATGTACCTTTCTGTGTGCAATCCACCTGGGCGGTTGCCATTGGAATCCTCAAATGAGGGTCCCACAGAACTTGGTATCAGAGCAAAAGGCTCGACTATAGGACGTGACCCTTCTATAGACATTGGCGTCCCTAGAACAGAATCGTTAGGGTATTTGACTAAAATCTATTTGTGAAAACCTAATTTGTCTAAGAAAAATATATTATGTAGTTATTCTTTTTGATTATTTGAAAAAGCTTTAAACATTATTTCCAACTTTTAGGTATTTTTGCGTTATGTCCCCTTAGACAGCTTTCGTGCTTCAGTAGTAGTCTACGAAATCCCAGAACATGGAATTGGACCTGATGGACGCAGATGAAGATCAGGAAGACTCGGAAGAGGTAGAGCCTTATGATTCTTCCAATACCGACGTGTGATCCCAGACTTTCCCTGGTTTAACCTTTTGTGCCTAACCACAACAGATGTTAGATCTTTTGTGTAGAAGTTGCTTGTCTTGATGTGTGTTGATTGCTAAACATTCCTATAAGCCGTAGAAGCAAAACTATGTATTTTATAAAAATATAATTTATGAAAAACATCTTGCACTTTCCAATCCCTGTCTCATGGATCGATCTCAGTTTTCCACTTGTGCCCTATCTATGTTTCCGTCCGAATCAGCAATCGATTCTTTGACCGCTTGTTAGAGCAGAGGAAGATCTCATGATAGAAAACCCGAGGAAGATACCAGTAACATGAGGATTACATCTGGAAACAGAGACTGTACCAACCACAATCAACCCGGATTGTCATCTGTTATGCCACAAGGAGGAAACGTCAATGACGTGCAGATTTGAATAGAGCAAAATAGACAGCAGGCAATGTCAGTGCAGAACCAGATCTTAGAGCATTCTAATCCAATCCAATCCCCTAGAGCTAGAATGCCAATCAAATCCATCTGTAGAAATATTGCCTTCTGTATCGGCAACCTAGAATTCCTGGCAAATTTGCTAGTTCTGAATCTTCAAGAGTTAGACATAATTCTTGGAATAGGTTGGCTAGCAAAACGCAGAGGCCAGATAGATTGTGAGAAAAAGACCGAAAGAGAACAAGTCACATTCTGCGCAGAAGGGAAAGGAAAAGAGAAGGGAAAGGAAAAAAGAAAAGAAAAAGGAAAAGAAGAAGAAAATAAAATAAAATAAAATAAAATAAAAGGAGATAAAAGAGGAAAAGAAAGATCTATACTAATCAACAGTGTGGACAGCTTGAATAGTGTTGAAGAGATCAAAGTAGAGGATGTCTCAGTAGTCAACAAGCACCTGTAAGTTTTTCCTGAAATAATCCCCTGGAATGCCACCAGACTGAAGTATAGAGTTTGCCGTCAAGTTGGAACCACAATCAGCCCCATGCGCAAGGAAACTTGCATGTATGGCGAATCAGGAATAGGAAGAGATGAGAAAGCAAGTGGAAGAATTGGAAGAAAAAGGATTCATCAGAACAAGTTCTTGGGGAATCCCAATGCAATGCGATGCAATGCAGTGCTGTTTTTGGATAATGAACCCCAATGTAATGCTGTTCGCCAAGAGGAAAGATATCAGCTACAGGAAGTTGAATGATGTGACAAAAAAAAAAAAAAAACAAAGTACCATCTACCAAGGATCGATGATCTCTTTGATTAACTCAAAGGAACGAAAATAATTTCAAGGATCAACTTGAGATCCGGCTATCATCAACTGAAAATTAGAGAAGAAGATATCCCAAAGACTGTATTCATGACAAGATATGGATTGTATGAGTTCACAGTGATGCCATTCGGACTAAGGAATACACCAGTAGAATTCATGAACCTGATGAATAAAGTTCTCATGGAATACCTAGACAAGTTCATTATTGTGGTTGTGGATGATATTCTCAATTTCTCTGAGATGGAAAAAGAGCATGTTCAGCATCTCAGACTAGTGTTAAGGAGGTTAACAGATCATTAATTATACGCCGAGATTGATAAGTGTGCCTTCTGGTTGAAGGATATTCCTTTCTTAGGCCACATCATTTCAGGTGAAGGAATATGCATGCATCTGTCAAAGACCCAAGCTGCATCAGCCAAATCTACAGTACCCAAGACCCACGACAGCCAAGTACCCGGCTTGTCACAGAAGCCACTATCAGCGTGATTATCCCCACACTGCTATCATTGTGGACGATTCGATCACCCCTGAGAGAGATCCCCTAGAGGAATTCGCCAGATCCAATAGCCAAGAGAAGTGAAGGTCAACGACACCTGCAGTTCAGACGCAAATCCCAATACAACAGTATGGACAAAAAGCCCCAACTGCAAGAGAAAGATTTCCAACTGACCATAGAAGAGATCGAGGAAACCCAACACCAACTCAAGGTAGAATCAACTATGTCACATCAAAGGAAGAAAGAGGCCGTCAGACATAAATTTTTGCTATTTAAAGTAGACCGAATATGACGTGTCTAGTGTATCCTATCACTATCCAGTTTCCCGACTCTAGGATGTCAGTAAAAGTCAGTGTATGAAGGAGTAAAATTCAATATGAGCAGAAAGAAGTTCCCTGCTAAACTACTGGCACTAGAACTACTTGGTTGAGATGTTATATCTGGAATAGACTGGTTGTTAGAACATAACGGACAAATGGATTGTGAGCATAAGGCCGTTGCCCTTACTGGTCCTAATGGAAAAGAAGTTTTGTTCCAATCCTGAGAGAATGTTAGTAGAACACCCAGCCCAAAACCTGCACAGTTCGAAGAAAGAAGTGAACCAGATCCCCGAAGTTGGAAGGATACCCGAGTGTGTCTCCAAAAGAGTTACCGGAAAAGCCCCTGATTAAGGTTTTGAACTCAATGTTGAATTGAAACTTGGGACGGCACCCGTATCTAAACACCATATCGGATGTCAGTCAAGGACCAAGAGGAACATGCTGACCACCTACGAAAAGTTTTGGATAAGCTAAGGTAGTAATAATTTTATGCTACACTGGATAAGCGTGAATTCGGACACAGGAATTTCATTTTTAGGTCACCACATGACAGTCAAAGGAATACAAATAGATCGAGTTAAAAGTCGAGGCCGTAAAAGAATGAAAGCGACCAGAATCAGTGACAGAAGTCAAAAGTTTTCCTGAATTAGCTGAGCACTACTACCGATACATTGAAGGATTTTTCCAAGCTAGCCAAGCTGCCCACTAGCTTGTTGAAAAAGGATGTCCAATTTAAGTGGACAGAAGATTGTCAGAAGAGTTTCGAAGAATTGGAGCAAAGGCTAACAACTACACCAATTCTAGTACTCCCTGATAATAGGAAGAATTTTGAGATATGTTGAGATGCATCTAGGCGTGAGCTGAGTTGTGTCTTAATGCAAGGAGGAAGAACAGACGCACTTGCATCCAAGCAACTGCAGTCGCATGAGGAGAATTATCCTACCCATGATGTGAAGTTAGCAACAGTAGTTCATACACTCAAGAATTGCAGACATCACCTACTAAGGAATCAATGTGAAATCTACTCAGACCACAAGAACTTGAAGTATGTTTGCCCAGTAGAATTTGAACATGAGGCAATGTTGATGACTAGAGTTAAAAAAAGAATTGTGGCCTAGACATGCATTACCATCCTGGTAAAGTTAATGTCATTGCAGACACTTTGAGCAGAAAGGTTTACTGCAGCACCTTTGTTGCACCAGAGTTAATGGAGGATTGCATCAGCAAATGATTGAATCAATAAATCAAAGTTCTGTGACCATGTACATTGTTAGTTACACCTACCTTGGAGAAAGAGATTCGAAAATCATGAGGAAGCGATAAAGGAAATCAAAGAGGATATGAGGATCGGAAAAGCAGTAGAATTTTGAGAAGATGAACAAGGTACGATTTGGCATGATAAAAGGACGTATGTTCCAGAGGTTAAGGAGATCGAGACACTAATTTTGAAAGAAGCTCATAACATCACCCCGGAAGTATTCGGACTTGAGGGATCAATTTTGGTAAAGTTGCATGGATAGAGATTGCCGAGTATATGGAAAAGAGTGACCCATGTTAGAGGATGAAGACCAAGCATCAAAGACTAGCAGGATTGTTACAGCCACTAACCATACTAGAGTGGAAGTGAGAAGAAGTTAGAATAAAACTTTATCACAGGACTTCCGAAGACTAAGAATAATTATGACTCTGTGTGGATGATCGTGAACAGACTAGCAGAAGTAGCGTACCTCATACTAGAGCATATGACTTACAATGATGCCAAGTCAGCAGAAATTTACATGACTAGGATTGTGACACTACATGGTATACCCAAGAGGATTGTATCAGATCGTGGAAGCATGACCCACTACAAGATTTTGGAAAAGTCTGCATGAAACCCTAGAAACAAGGTTGAACTTCAGCACAGCTTACCACCCTCAGACTGGAAGATGGATAGAACTAGTGAATTAAATACCGAAGGATAAGCTGCAAGCATGTGTGCTCAAATATGGAATTTCATGAGAGTTATGCTTGCCATACACAAAACTCACCACACCAATAGTTACCATACTAGTTTGCAGACGTTCCCGATTGAGACTCTATACAGTTGCAAGTGTAGAATGTCGTTACATTGGTCAGAAGTTGGAAAAAAGCAACAAATCAGCTCAGGAATAGCTCAAGACGTAGGAACTCATGTACGAATTATTAAAGAGAAGCCGAAGACTGCACAGCCAAGACGAGAAGAGTTATGCTTATAACAACAGAAGAAGGAAAATTATCTTTCGAGAAAGCTGGATACATATATCTCAAGGCAACACCTTAAGAAAGAGTACGACAATTTAGGATGAAAGGAAAACTAAGCCCAAAATATGTTGGACCTTACAAGATTCTAAAGAAACAAGGAGAAGTAGCATACAAACTTTACTACTCAAATTAGCAGGAGTTCATGACGTATTCTTATGCCTCAATTAAAGAAGTACCTAAAGAAGCCAACAAAACAGATATTTCCTGAGGAAGAAACCAGACTTGACATATCAGGAATACGCAGTTAAAGTGTTAGAGGTCAGTGAAAGGAAATTGAAATCAAGGACCATTCGATTCTGCAGAAATTCAATGGAACAACCAATCAGAAGAAGAGTCAATATGGAAAAGGGAAGAGGGACTGCATCAATATTTCCCTTACCTGTTTTCAGACCTACCAGAATCTCGAGGATGAGATTGTTTTTAAGGAGGGTAGGTTGTAACATCCCAAATTTTGCCATCTCTTTAGCTTGTCAGCCGGTATATGTTCATTGGATTCTTGGATGTCTCAACACCATTTTGATCTTTATCTCAGAATTATGATCTCAGGTGTGCCACCACCTTAATTTAAAAAGTTGGCAACCAAACTCCGCCTTTCAGACCATTTTCTCTTTTTAGTCCAAAAGCATTGCGGATTAGTCCTTTTTAGATTTGTCAGAAGCTCAAAAAGACCAAAAGTCTCAGACCATCTCCAAACTTTGATCTGATTCAGTGAATATCTCCCATTCACTATTCTAGACATTTTTCTCTTCAGGAAGAATTCCAAAAACTGAACCGAAACCCTAGTTTCAGCCTCGCCAAAGTTTCAAACCCTAATTACCCTGTTTTCGATTTTTTTCAAAACCACCAGATCTTGTTGGATTTCACCATTTTCCTACTGGATAAGTCCAAATGAATTAGTAGCACTCACCTGCAAAACCAGAACTCAGATCAGCCCCTTAGATCTCCATATTTGCAAATAGGCCCAAGATCCCGAAAGAAAACCTTGCAGATTAGTCCAAATCCCTTGCAGTTCAGTCCAAGCATTACAACCAGGCCCCTGTGCCATTTTCGACCACGACCAGAGCTCTAGCCGTTGCGAGCAGAGCCTCGCCACCTCGCCTCACCGCAGGACTCGCCGCCGACGAAGTCTCGCCCGCAGCCACCGTCACCGCCACGTAGAGCCACCTGTGCGCAACCGTGCCGCCACCGTGGAGCAACCTCAGCGTGCCTTGCCGTGATTCTCCCGCGCGCGCGTGCTCCAGCAGCAGCAAAGCAACGCCACGCTGCAGCCATGCCGAAGCCAATGATCTCGTCGCCCTGCTCCAGCCGATTTCGCGTGATCCCCCCCTTCTCTGGCTCAGTCCTTGCCGCGTCCCAACGTCGTCTCGAAGCTTTCTCCGGTGTCAGCCACAAATCCCGCCCGATATGCTTCAACTCCCGAGCTCAGCGCATCGCCTATATAAGCTCCCTCCCTTGCCCAGAATCACTTCGCACCACCCCGTAGCTTCATTGCTTCAACCATAGCACCAGAGAGTAGCAGCTTCCTCAGCGCCGCCGTGAACGGTTTCTTCCCCGGCGAGCCACCTCAGGAGCTCACGATGCCAGCTTCGCCCGAAGCTCCTCTCTTCAATCTAAGACTACCAGTGAGTTCCTCTCGTTTCCCTCTCCGTATCATAGCGTTTAATTGGCCCCCGGCGAACCCTAACGCCGGCGATCGCCGGAATATCCCAAATCCCCTGTTTCTTTAATACTGCTTGATTCGATCCGAATTAAACCTCGTGCCAGTGATGAAAGATGTTCAGTGCAAACCTTTGAGCAAGCCTACGAACTTGGATTTTGAAATTGAGCTGAGATTGTAGCTTTCCCGTAGATTGCGCGCCACCAGCAAACCGGCTCACGCTGCCAAGCTTCTCCGGCCATCCTCCGGTAGATTTAACCCCACCAGTAGCCTTCACACCTCACCCTCTCACTCCCTGAGCAAAGAATCGAGCTCAAAGTCTTTAAATAGAAAACCCCCAATCTCCAGTGTCGTCTTCTCCAGCGCCGGTCGCCGGAATTTCTCCCCGGCCGATCTAGCCCCGCACGCTTTGTCCCTTAGATAGCCTCTAGTACCCTGAGCAATATTGTCTACTAGCTCGATCCCTGAATCGACCTGAATCAGAAGTTATTTCAATGCCAAGATCACTGTCCAGTAACTCAGGCCACCGTGTTTGCTCACCGAATTTGGCCACCCTCTGGCCACTTTCTGCCCTCGAGCCTGTTGAGAGTTTTGTTCCTGTTGCTAAGGCCTAACCCCCAGACAAAGTGGTTCATCAATTGAAGCCCTGGATCAAAAGTTATGCCATGCCCTAGTTCCCAGCCATGTCCAGCACTATGTCAGTGCATGTCCAGCAGTGGCATTAGATGGTTTATACCTGTTACACTTGAGCAATTGAAACGCCACCTTGTCCATTAGATTCCTGGAGTTGTTTTCTACAACTTTCTCTACTGTAACTTTTCCAGAAAACATACCTAAGACCAACTTATAGCTATGTCAATCCGTGGACCGAATATCAGCCTTTCAACATTCAACCCCCTTTCGAGCCCATCTCTTCAATCAACATCCAAGAGACTTTGTCCAAATCTCTCCCCTGCATGCATGATATATTTTATGTATCATTTCCCATAAAGACTATCTTTTGTATGCTTATGTAGTGTATGTGCGTATTATCTGTATCCGCCATGGAACCAGACATTGAAGGAGCGGAAGAAATCTTCGAAGAATTACCCAAGTAACTAGACCCAACATTGCAAGGCAAGTCTCAAACCCTTGATCATGTCTCACCTATTATTTTGGAATGAAGTATGTTAACAGTTTTCAAGTATATGCATGCCTTAGATTCAAATAAGAATTATGTTTTAATAAAGATGATTAGATATGACCTAAGTGATTGTAAAGCCCCTTTTGACATTGAATACCCCTGCACCCTTGTTACCCTAGATTATCATGCTTAGGCTATGCTATGCTTAAAGATTATATGATAAATGTTGAATGGTCACATATGAGAAAAGCATGTTCAAAACCCTTTTGTGAAAGAAAATATGATTGGAATCGATAGTGAGGATGGTTTGATAGGATGGTGCTGTGTGCGCACTGGGAATGTGAAAGACTCCTCACTAGAGATTCATAAGGACTAGAACCTTGTGTTGTGCTTCTATGCGGCATGAAAAACGTACCAACCACCTGCCTGTTTATGGGACGGGCGCAACTTAGTAGCTCTCTTTAGTGTTAGCTTTTCCCTGCAATGGTTGTCGGTCCAGTTTCTTGCGAGAACTGGTGGGCCGCAGAAGGCCATGAGTGATGTGAGTTCAGAAAAATCATGAGAGGAAACGGTGGAAAGAAGGAAGACGCCCTAAGCCAGATTAAGTCGTGCGCGACTGTAATCAAGAGAGGCTATGTGTCTTGTGAGAACATAGGCCCAGGCTAGGAAGTAAGGCAGTGGGGAGGACCCACAACGGTACTTGAGACTTAACTGTCTATTTACCGGGCAGGGAAATAGTTAATACTAGGACTGTAAACTGTTGTGTCACTTCAGCCTTGTCATATGCGTAAAAGTCGCATGGAGTTGGCCTGACTTGAAAGCTGAGTGATCGGTGGATTAAGGTGGTACACCTTTGCAAAGTTTAAAAAGTATCGGATACTCTGAGCTCCCAGGTCATGGAGTCTGCGCGCTGTGGATTCTATTCACGTCGATGCAGCACAAGTAGCTTTTGGAAAGTTTTTCACAAAATTTGAGTAAAGTGGTGACTCATGAAAGACCGCCACACACAACATTTCAGAAAATCTAGCTTAGGATTTTAAAAGCCCTGCTTTTGAAAACAAAGGTCTAAAATTCAAAATGAGAGTGAGAATCTACTCTATTACTATATATATAAAACCAAGACCCCTTTTCTTGAAAACCCCTCATCTATGTATCTGCATTCTCATAACGGGACTTGCTGAGCATTGTGGAAAATATGCTCACCCTTGCCTTTACAAACAAATTCAGAAGAAAAGATTCAAGGATCCCGATCCCTTTAGCCTTGAGCACCGAGAAGAGGAAGGAACCTGTCCAGACGATTTGAGCTTCTAGGAGGGTCATGCGCCAAGTTGAGTTTGATGTGGTAAAGGCCCGAGCCGAACCGCTGCAGAAGGAAATGAAGACCTCTGTTATTGCTTTCGTATTATTGTTTTTGATTCTTGATTTATGAAAAACTCTCTACTTTGTATCAACTTTAATTAATGCCATTCTTGGCTTTACGATAATGTAATAGTGGTCCTCGTGACCTTGTACTCATTCTATCTATTTGACTTATTGATTAAAGTGAACCCTGTTGTTGTGAGCTTGTGATGTACCTTTCTGTGTGCAATCCACCTGGGTGGTTGCCATTGGAATCCTCAAATGAGGGTCCCACAGGTGTCCTCAGGAAGTGTGCTGGTATCCATCGTCCACTTTAAGTACAAACGCTTAAATTAGATTTTGAAAATTAAGTATATTAACTGAGTTGTAAGCTAGAATGGCTAGGGTTTACCTCCTGTAGTCTAACACCCTTCTTGGGCCACTGTATGTACAAGCCCAATGCCTCGCCAATTGTCCGCATTTCGTCCGTTGGGACGGGCAACGGAAAAGAGCTGTAGCCCGGGAGGGCCATGTCCACTTGTACCTTTGCGAATCCAGGCTCCAGAGGTACGCAGTGGATCCGGACATCCTCCCAAGACTGGTATACGACCCCGTTTGCAACCGCAACAGGTTTGTCGCCTATGTTGATCAATAGGGTACAGCTCTCCGGCTTCTGCAATTTGCAACAATTATAACAGGTTAGCGAAACAATTCTAACGTAACGGGAGTGGCATCAGCCGAACTGCATATATAGCTCAAGAGTTGCAATACCTCGATCAGGTCCACCGGATCCACGTGAACCTTCGAGCCAACACTACTCGGCCTGGCAGCGTCGACCTCGGCAGCTGGATCTAAACCCTTGGACTGCACAACTCGGCTTAGGCGTTCATATTTCTCGTTCATTTGAGCGAACATGTCCGCGAATTGTGCAGTCACATCTGCCCGTATCTTCTGAGATAGCTCCACTTCCCTTTCCTTCCAGCTGCCAGGCTTCTTCGCCTTTTGCCCGGGGTCCGAGAAGCCTTCCTTCCATGGGACCACAGCCCCCACGGTTCGCGTCCGCCCTGGATGCTCCTTGTTCCCTAGAGCCCGGGTAAGGATGTCGTTCTCCCTATGGGGACTGAACAATCCCTCGGTCGCCTCCTTCGAGCAAGAGATCTGTTACATTGAAAGCTCTCCATTGTGAGGAAGAAATATATACAAAGTTGTGCGCACACTAGTGATCATAGTTAGCCAACTTACGAGTCGCTGCACGACCTCGACGTCCCTGGAGTTTGGGAACGCCACAGTCCCCGTGGCCGACACGGTCCCTCTGGCCAGCCACCAGCGCTTGCATCGCTGATCGCGGATCTCGGAGAGTGGTAGGTCAGGGGAGTCGACGAAATGCGACGCGTCGTCTTCACCCTTCTTCCACTGCTCCTCCTTCCCCGCATAGCCGCGAGAACCGAGCCGGTGTGGGTGGTCGTTCCTCCTCTGGATTGCCCTGTTCTTCTCGCTGAGGGCCTTCGTACCAGAAACAAGAAAATTAATGCACCACTGCTTACTGCATACAATGGTGTAACCAAGCAAAGGAACCATTCATACCTTGAACTCAGGAGTCCCCTTCTGTTGGGCGAATTGCTCCCATACCTCCTCCGTTATGAAGGGGTACTTCTCGCATGGAGATTCGCCTTTAGCGAGGAAGGTACTGACGAGGACGCTCTTGAAGGTTTTCCACGTGTTGTTCATGTCCTTCAAGCAAGCTATCTTGGGACCATCGTCCGGGATGTTCCACTTGGCCTGTTTCAAATGGTGCATATAAGTAGGACTTACCTAATCTCTAGGATAAACCAAGGGAATGTGATTACTCAAGAGTTCAGTGATTTTGATTAATTTTACCTTCACTTCCGCCCATAGCCTATCCCTCTCGTCGGCCTTGACGTCCTTCCAGCTCTGGACGGTGATCTTCACCCTTTCCTTCGCCAACAAGCCAACATAGGCAGCATAGTGCCCGGCGTTCTTCCCGATCGGTCTCCCGAACTGGTTGAACTCACAGGAAAGATCCGCGCGTTTGGCCAAATGACCCAACATCGTCGCGCCTCGCGCCTTCCTCTTGCTCTGGGACGAGGCAGCGCCATCTACGTTCGCCCTCGCCGAATCACTAGTATCAGCTGAGGAAGATGCCGACATGGCTTTACCTAAAATACCATAAACAAACCATCCAATTGATATGAAGAAAGGTACATGACAAAGTAATTCACAGAATATTCAGATGAGCAGTGCAAACTAACAAATACTATATTTCCTATCGGTTTTAAAAGAAAAACCGATAGTACTAAGGTCTATATTCAGGAAAATTTAAAAGATTAGCAGTGGAAACTATGCTAATCTCTCTGCTGGAAAATAAAGTCTGTTAAAATTTAAATGAACCTAAATTTGAGATGAAAATTAGAAAATGGGAAGTAATTCACAGAAAATTCAAATTAGCTGTGCAAACTATGATGGCACTACTATTTACTATCGGTTTTCCAAGTCAAACCGATAGTAATCAAGTCAGCATTAGGAAAAATTTCAAAAATTGCTCAGCAGGAACATAAAGTAATTGCTCAGCAGGAACATAAGGTATGTTAAAAAATAAATGAACCTAAATTTGAGATGAAAATTAGAAAATGGGAAGTAATTCACAGAAAATTCATATTAGTTGTGCAAACTATGATGGCACTACTATTTACTATCGGTTTTCCAAGTCAAACCGATAGTAATCAAGTCAACATTAGGAAAAATTTCAAAAATTGCTCAGCAGGAACATAAAGTAATTGCTCAGCAGAAACATAAGGTATGTTAAAAAATAAATGAACCTAAATTTGAGATGAAAATTAGAAAATGGGAAGTAATTCACAGAAAATTCATATTAGCTGTGCAAACTATGATGGCACTACTATTTACTATCGGTTTACCAAGTCAAACCGATAGTAATCAAGTCAGCATTAGGAAAAATTTCAAAAATTGCTTAGCAGGAACATAAAGTAATTGCTCAGCAGGAACATAAGGTATGTTAAAAAATAAATGAACCTAAATTTGAGATGAAAATTAGAAAATGGGAAGTAATTCACAGAAAATTCATATTAGCTGTGCAAACTATGATGGCACTACTATTTACTATCGGTTTTCCAAGTCAAACCGATAGTAATCAAGTCAGCATTAGGAAAAATTTCCAAAATTGCTCAGCAGGAACATAAAGTAATTGCTCAGCAGGAACATAAGGTATGTTAAAAAATAAATGAACCTAAATTTGAGATGAAAATTAGAAAATGGGAAGTAATTCACAGAAAATTCATATTAGCTGTGCAAACTATGATGGCACTACTATTTACTATCGGTTTTCCAAGTCAAACCGATAGTAAGCAAGTCTGAATTAGAAAAAATTTCCAAAATTGCTTAGCAGGAACATAAAGTAATTGCTCAGCAGGAACATAAGGTATGTTAAAATATAAATGAACCAAAATTTCAGATGAAAATTAGAAATGGGATATAATTAACAGAAAAATCAGTTTATGGTATTTACTATCGGTTCTGAGTAAGAAACCGATAGTGAACTACACTGTATGACAAATTGCTATGATTTTCATCAATTCTGTCATTCTCATAGCTATCAAGTTTGTAGTTCATGAATTTTACTCTAGGTTTCTATTTGTAATCCATGGAACGGGATATGAACCATTGCATACAAAATTAAGCAATACACGCGAGCGATTTGGTCAAGAACACTTACAGTGGATCGTGGAGTGGCCGGAGGCGGTGGCGCAATGCAATGCCGGAGGCGGTGGCGCAATGCAATGCCGGAGGCGGTGGCGCAATGCAATGCCGGAGGCGGTGGAGAACCAGTGGCGCAGAGGAGCGAAGAAGCGAACGTCGGCGATTCTAGGGTTTTCCGCGCGAGTATTTTTCGATTTGGAATGTGATCAGTTGCACTGGAGGGAAAATCGTGCAGGTTATAACCTAATAAATAAATATTTACTATCGGTTCATCACCACAAAACCGATAGTAAAAACATGTAAGTTAGGGTTTTCGTAACACAGTGTAAATCACTATCGGTTGTGAACAGTAAACCGATAGTAAACTAAGAACAGGGGATCATAACACAGTGTAAATCACTATCGGTTGTGAACGATAAACCGATAGTATAGTTTAATTTCATATCGGTTTCACAGTTATAACCGATAGTAAAATACAATGCTATTGACCCTAAAGGATTTCCCTTAGAAGAATTACAGAGGATCTCAGTACATCATTTTGTATTGTATTTACTATCGGTTATGACAATAAACCGATAGTATATGTTAATTTCATATCGGTTTGGAGGTTGAAACCGATAGTATAATACTGTTAAATTGATCTAAAGGTATTTCCTGAGAACAAATACAGATGGGTCTCAGTACATCATTTTGCACTTGTAAAGACACCTGAAATCCCATGCAAATGGCTTGCAATAATTTTGAAATAAAATAACAATAAAGACCAATCATTGAATGAAAATTTACAGTTTTCATATATATTTGTGAAAAGAATCAATTATTGCTCAAATCAAGTATATACTCCAATTGAAATGAAATTTTTTTTCATATATATTTGTGAAAAGAATCAATTATTGCTCAAATCAAGTATATACTCCAATTGAAATAAAAATTTGCAGAAATGATTCTCAATGCATCACGTATGTTTTCCCAAAGAATTTTTGAAAATTGATTTGAACATTCTTCGATCCAAGTAATATACGTCACTTACATATTGCAAATTAGTCAAGAATGGTTGTCCACCCATAATCCTTCTTCGTGGTCGTCTCGCAGGTAACTTGTTTCGTCAATATCTTCGGTAGGGACAGATTGAAGGATTCCATCTAAAAATGGAGGTAGTTCGTCGAACTGATCGTACTCTTCTTCATCCACAACGTCTTCGACCCCAACAATACTTCTCTTACTGTGAAGGACAACGTGCAACTTTGGGTTGGCCGGGTCAACGATGTAGAACACCTGTGTGGCTTGCTCAGCAAGTATAAATGGATCATCTTTGTGTGCGACTCTACTGAGATCGACTAGAGTAAACCCATAATTGTCGACTTTAACACCTCGAGGGATTTCGACCCATTGGCATCGAAACAGAGGAATCTTAAGTAATACATAATCGAGCTCCCATATTTCCTCAATAACACCGTAATATGAGTCGAGTGCTCTTACTGCCCTGGCATCCTCCGAAATAGCAAGTAGTGTCACTCCACTACATTGCATAGCACTCTTCTCGTCCTGAGTTTTTGTGTAAAATGAATAGCCGTTGATGTCATACCCCTGCCAAGTCCCTACAGTAAATCTAGGCCCTCTGGCCAACCATGTAACATCTTCATCTACATCGCCCTCAGAAGCTTGCAGGACTCTATTTTCGATCCACCCAGCAAACTTCCTATTATGTTCTCTGGTGACCCAAATCTCTGGCTTCGAGGGATTCTGTTTCCGTAACATTTCCTTGTGCTCGTGTATGTATGGCTCCACCCCCGTCATGTGCTGTAAGACCCAAAAATGGGCTTTTGCATACAGATCACTAGAGGGGACGACTGCTTTAAATCCAATCGTTCCAATGCCCTGAAGCCTGCCCTCATGCCGAGACGTAGGAACGCCAATTGGGTCAACCCCGGCCATATAGTTGGTGCAAAATTCGATCACCTCCTCCGCGGCATAACCTTCAATAATACTGCCCTCAGGCCGATATCGATTCCTTACATATCCCTTCAAGATACCCATAAATCTCTCAAATGGATACATGTAGCGCAGGAACACGGGTCCACAAAACTTAATTTCTCTGACAAGGTGAACAATTAGATGGACCATAACATCAAAAAAGG
The DNA here is from genome assembly GCA_019359835.1 of Pharus latifolius. Lineage (NCBI taxonomy): Eukaryota > Viridiplantae > Streptophyta > Magnoliopsida > Poales > Poaceae > Pharus > Pharus latifolius. The sequence goes on from CM033324.1 coordinate 83,254,710, forward strand.
ATGGAGGGAAATACATCTCCAGCTGACAAAGAGTGGTAGTCACATCGCGTTGCAAATCGTCCAGTCCATCCATATCAATTACCTGCAAGGACACAGTTGCAGCAAATATTCAGATCCAAAAAATCTGACAAGTTCCACGAATGGAGCTAATTAACTTGCTAGGAGTACACGCTTACGTACCTTGCCAGATATTGTGTTGAAGAAATAACATAGCTTTGTAATTGTCTCTCTGACTTTGACTGGGAGAATGCCTCTGATAGCAATGGGAAGCATTTGTGACATCAGTACATGACAATCATGGGACTTCATACCAACCAGTTTCAAGTCTTTCATGGACACAAGTTTTTTCAAGTTCGCAGAATACCCGCATGGAACTTTGACACCATGTAGGCACTGACAGAGTTCTGTTTTTTCTCTTTTTGACAAAGTATAGCAGGCCGGGGGGAGGTATGTCCGCTTTCCCTTCTCCAACGGTGCAAGCTCAGTCCTTATGCCCATGTCGAGCATGTCACGGCGAACGTTGATGCCATCTTTCGTCTTTCCTGGAATGTTCAACAACAAACCAATCAAACTGTCACAAACATTTTTCTCTACGTGCATGACATCAATGCAATGTCGAACTTGTAAGTGCTCCCAATATGGCAGATCCCAAAGAATCGATCTCTTCTTCCAAACATTTTTTCCTGGAGGTTTAGAACATTTACCGAACTCAACTTTGATGTCCTTCACGCGCAAGTAAAGCTCCTTACCAGTCACAAACACTGGGGCTGATCCTTTCTCAGGCTTCCCATTGAATGACTTCCTCTTCTTACGGTAGGCGTGATGCATCGGAAGGAATCTGCGGTGACCCATGTACACTGTTTTTCTGCAGTTCGATAACCACATGCTTTCAGTTTCATCCAGGCAAATAGGACAAGCCTTGACTCCTTTCGTACTATACCCCGACAAATTTCCATAGGCTGGGAAATCATTTATGGTACAAAATATCATGGCCCGCAACATGAAATTCTCTCGCTTATGTGCATCCCACACCCGCACCCCTTCGCTCCACAATTTTTGTAAGTCCTCGACTAACGGTGATAGAAACACGTCAATATCATTCCCGGGTTGTCTGGGTCCTGAAATTAGTAACGACATCATGATGTACTTCCGCTTCATACATAACCAAGGAGGAAGATTGTAGATGCATAAAAGAACCGGCCAAGTGCTATGTCGACTGCTCATATTTCCGTGTGGATTCATACCATCCGTACTCAGCCCAAACCTTATATTCCTCACTTCGCCGCCAAACTCACCGAATGTTCTGTTAATGTTTCTCCATTGAATGGAATCAGCTGGATGTCTTAGTTTTCCGTCTTGCTTCCGACCTTCAACATGCCAACGCAAGTACTTCGCATCTTTCGGATTTGCAAACAGCCGTTTCAATCTGGGAATCACAGGCAAATACCACACAGTTTTGGCCGAAGGCCCTTTCTTTACCTCATCACATCCATTGTGATAAATTCTGTCCCCATGCTTATACCGCGATGCACCCCATCTTGGACAAACATGCAAATCCTCGTACTCGTTACGGTACAGAACACAATCATTTGGGCATGCATGTATTCTTTCGATTTCCATTCCCAACGGACACAATAGTTTTTTGGCCTGGTAAACCGATCTTGGCAACTCATTTCCCTCTGGAAGCATGTCCGCTAACAGATCCAATAGGGCCGTGAAACTCTTATCGCTCCAACCGTTGCTTGCCTTCAAGTTATATAATCTCAACACAGAAGACAACTTTGTAAATGTTTCACATCCGGGGAACAAAGGCTTCTCAGAATCAACAATTAATTTCTGAAATTTAGCTAAATCGTTTTCGCTGTAGTCCTCTTCTACATCACGTAACATTTCATCTAAATTGTCGTCATCTACATGGACTTCCGAATGAACATTATCAATGTTTTGATCATGATCATCATTACTGCAATCCACTTCCGGGTGCTGCTGAGTGGTAGCGGTAGTGCTCGTTTCCTCAAGATCTTCACCATGCCATATCCAACGGGTATAGCGTGCGTTAAAACCACGACGAATCAAATGACTCCTAATCTGATCAGAGTTGCCGAACCTTTTTCAGTTCATACAATCTATACAAGGACAATGCATATCTTTCTCTCCCTTCTTCGCCTTCTCTTGCTCAGCAAATTTAATAAATCCATTCACACCCTCCAAATACTCAACAGTAGTACGTTTTATTCCATACATCCAATATTCTCGGTCCATCTACAATTATTTCACAAAATTGACAAATTCAAATAAATAATTAATGACTCAGGGCATGCATATATGAATGAAACATAATTAGCTAGGCCATATGTGTGTACATGCATGAGCTGTTTAATTACATTAAATGGATTTGTATATATGAAACCCTAATTAACTTGATGCATGCATTAATTGGAAGAGCCAGCTAGCTAGCTGCTTAAATTCAGCAAGCTATAGCTAGCTAGCCAACCCAGCCTTCTAGCTAGCTTGGAGATACATATATCTAGTTTAATGAATTGCAAGTAGAGAGAGAGAGGGAGAGTGTGAAAGAGTGATCGAGAGAGAGAGAGGTGATGAGAAGATGACAATACCGAGGGGGATGGAAATATGATCAACCTCTCAGCTAGCTTCTCCAGATCACTCTAGCTTGGAGTTGTGCACGGCTGAAATGATTCCAACATGTAGAGCGCAGAGCAGGGGTCGACCTAATTAAGTTGTCTAATTTTACTATCGGTTCAACAACACTAACCGATAGTAAAATAAGGTCCCCACTGTCATAACCATTAGTGTATATGAAGTCATTTTACTATCGGTTTGTGTTGTTGAACCGATAGTACTATTTCATATATTGTATCGGTTAGTACAGTAATAACCGATAGTAAAAAGTCAGTAATTTCACTATCAGTTACCCGAGAAAAACCGATAGTACTATTCAATATATTATATCGGTTAATACAGTACCAACCGATAGTATAAAGTGAGTAATTTTACTATCTGTTACAAACGAAAAACCGATAGTACTATTGTAATATATTATATCGGTTGGTACAGTAATAACCGATAGTAAAAAGTCAGTAATTTCACTATCAGTTAAAAATGGAAAACCGATAGTACTATTTAATATATTATATCGGTTTGTACAGTAATAACCGATAGTAAAAAGTATTTGCATTTCACTAACGTTGGATTAGTGTATAACCGATAGTAAAATGATGGTTTTCCGCCGCTGTCGTCCTATTCTATCGGATTTTTCCTAGATTGCTTACAACCGTTAGAAAATAAGGGTTAGTGGAATGCACTTCTGTAGTAGTGCTTCCTCTTGGTGAACAGGGCATCTCCCCCCTGGGTGTGTTCTTCTATGAGCACATTTCTAGGAAAAGATAAAGACAAATGACAAGTCAAGTCTTTACCTGGGCAATCAGACCGGCTGGCGGGGCTGCATCCGAAGGCCTTGGCGGCTCTTGAGTTTCTGGAGCTGGCACCTCGTGTGCAACCGCAGCAGACCCCTGTTCAACTACCTCCACCTCTGTCCGCGGAGGTGGAGGATTTTCCTCCCTAGAACTCACAGGAGTCGCAGGGGGAAGTTCTTCTCCCTGTATAAACATTAACTTGTCAAATGTACAGGAGGAATTAAAGAAAACATGACTGTGGGAAGATCTTACCACAGTCGTCCCTTCGACCAGGGAAGCGGAGGCAACTGGCCCCGAAGCCTCGGGGGCTTCGGGGGCTGGGGAGTTATCCGCGGCCTCAAGGTGTTCAGTAGCCGTGGAATCTGCTATGGTCGCCTCTGTGATAGCAGGTATCTCTGCTGAACGAGGTAGAGCATCGTCGGATGAGAGGTCCGCAATCCTCCTCCTCCGGAGAGTTAGGGGGACATCATCATCCTCTTCCTCCTCGCTCCCCTCTCCCTGTATGACGAAGAAGTGATTCCAGTCCGCACCTAGAAAAACAGAACGAATGTGATATCTTACCGCAGTTTTGCTTGCGGTAGGAGGGATGTTTCGTGAAGAAGACCCTTCCCCGACACTTGGTTTGGCCTTCTTGGGGGTAGGACTCCTCGTCCTGGGTCTCGAAGAGATCTTCTTCACATTCTTCATCATCGGCTTCCCCAGGGAATTGACGTTCTCGCTCGGGAACGTCGCCTCGGCGAACTTCCCTAGGAGCTGATTCACATTCCGGTGGAATTGATTAGTGCTGGGCATGCATGAGACCTGCAAAACAGAGGCCGAATGGAGAATGTACCTTTCGGCGCTCTTGTTTAAGGTCGTCGCTGGCGTGAATCAAGCTTTGAGGGCGAGGCGATCCCTTGGGGCCCTCTACATCGGCGTTATAGGCCCTAAGGAGGGAGTTAGTCCGCCTCTCAATCTCGGATGAGGGCAGGACTGTTCCCAAATACAAGTTAAAATTCATGAATCCCAGGAATGATAAAATTCAGTGCCAGAAATGAGTTACTTCACTGTAGTCCAGGGTACTATCCGCCATGGACTTGATCTCCCAAGCCGGATGAGCCCTTTCACGTAGGGGGCTCACTCGGTTCTTCACAAAGTCTCGGATGACATCACGTGCTGTCAACCCTTGTCCGACTAAGTGAAGGATCACCTCGGCGTGCTTTAGGAGCTCCAAGTTCATCACCGGGAGAGCGTCCAATTCGCTTGGCTTCTCCGGGCGTGAGTTTTCGAACCACAGACTGCTCTCAGTTGGTGGAGAACAGTAGAACCATTTCTGGTGCCACCCGTGCACGGAGTCTCGCAGGGGTGGGAAGGGATACTCTTTCTTATCCCTTAGCCGGAAGTAGATGCATCCGGCAGCGTTGGCGCTCTTCGACCACGCCGAGAAGTAAAATCGCCGGAATAGATCCACGCTGGGATACACTCCGACGAACGCCTCGCATAGGTGTTGGAACACCGCCAGAATCAACACCACATTTGGGTGGAGATTGATGAGCTCCAACCCGTAATGCTCGAGGAGGTCCTTCAGGAATCGACTCTCGGGGAATCGGAACCCACATCGCAGGTATTCTTCGAAAATAACCAACTCGCCCTCTCAGATAGTTGGGATTTCTTGATCCTTCTCCGCGGGCCGCCAGTTAATTAGTAGCCGCGGAGGAAGGATCTCCTCCTTCTCCAACGCCAATAAAGTCTCCTCGGAATGGTGGATGGATCGGCTCCAGGACACCATTTTTGGTGGAGGATTGAAGGAAAAGTTGATGATTTTTCAGGAAGACGAAGGCTGAGGAGAATGAGGGTTTTGTGCGGCAGAAATGCTGAGGGTTTTCTGGCTGTGTGGCTTCCTCAAGAAGGCACCTGCTCCTTTTATAGACCCGAGGAGACGCACTGATGAGGGTAACGTTCCATTCAAACGTTCCATTGAGTATTTTATTCATTTCCCATAATGGATACTATCTCTGGCGGACCCTTTAAAGTGTTCCGGGTATCGGATCTGAAACAAAAAGACTTCTTTTTTTCAGAAGCTGAAAGGGCAAAAACCTGAAAAGTTTTTTAGGACTTTTCAGAGGGCATTTTTTCTTTATATGCCTTGGACATTTTCATGAAAAAATCCTGTGATTCAATTTTTGGACGTATGGATGTATGTCTGACCGGGTTGTGGTTTGGTCGAAACCATGCTTTGGATTAGACTCTGATTCTAATCGAAGTGACGGTCTGACCGAGCCTCAATTCTGGTCGCAACTCAGTTCTAACCACGGCTTTAAGTTTGATCGCGGTATCAGAGCTGGTCGCGGTGCTTTTTAAAAAGCGTGATTCTTATCGCGGAACTGAAATTTCCTGTGTATGAGTGGTCGCGAACATAATGTTTATGGCCATATTTTCGCACAGAAGATGTGAAGAATATTCATATAAAAAAGAAAGTTTTATTTCTTACATTCTTTACATAAAAAAGGATACAGTCGACGAAAGCGTCGACCTGATCCGAAAGAAATTTACAAAGTTCCCCAAGGGACATATTGTTGTCAGTAGGATCTACACTGACAACCCCCAGGGAACTAGCAACTAATCTAAGTCTATCTACATCGTCCCTAACAAGAGACGCACTATTATCCCTAATCAAGTTAGAGAGTTCTCGCTGTCGCTGAGCGTGATCCCTCTCTCGACGGAACTGGCGGGCCTCTTCACGGGATCGTTCAAAACATTCTACAAGATGCAGAATCTTCGAAGACATCTCTTCGATCTTCTTCTCCGGGGCATTCTTCTCCTCCAGAAGAATCTATCCGGAAGGAAGAGATGGAGCAGCAGAAGGCTGATCGCTGGAGCCTCCAATCTCCTACATTTGCAAAAGTTAGTTGTACTGACTATAACTATCAGCAAAAAGAGAGGAGAATTATTACCTGTCCCTGCCTATGACGCCTTGATGTAGGCATCCTGGGAAGAGGATCATCAGATGGTGGAAGTGCAACCTTCCCACCATATGATTGCTTCGCCAACCCAATATGGGAGTCATCTGGTCGAGGGACAGTCACCGCTTGCCGACTAGAATATTGATCACCCAAATAAAAGTTGGGAGAATTGGGATGAAATGGAAAAAGCGGAGAAGGATTTCTCTCCAAAGTCAAAGGCCTAACTTGCCGAGATGCATGAACGGGAAGAGTAATAGGAACTGAAGGAAGAAAGAGACTTGCTACATCTTTCACCTTCGTTCCACTAGAAGATCCCTCGTCAACCTTGGGTTTCTTCCTTGAAGGAGACAAATCTTCAGGCATCTGAGGCCCTTGTTCGACAACTTTCTCTTCATCACTCTCAATCTCGATGATGTTGTGATCTGCCATCAGGAAGTGTATGAAGAGAAGAATGAAGGTTGTCTAGGAAGGGACTTAACAGTGGAAAGAAATTGTGAAGTTTACAGATCCAAGGACCCGGTATTTATAGCCGCCAAGGTGACGGTTCGCATTCCAGGTGCCTCGGGTTCCTACAAGCATTTACAATTTTACCTCGGGTTAAAAAATATTTCTACGGCGCTATCATTACCCGTCATATAATGTCAGAACCCGTCTTGGGGAACCAACCGCTTTCACTTAGTGCGCTACTAAGTGGAGAATTTGAAGAGTCGGGTTAAAAATCCAAGGCATGACTTTAAATTCGAAATAAACACGTCCTTTCGTTTTCTTCGAATTTGGGGCCTAGCTGACGAGGATTGACACCCGGGTCTGTTCAAATAAATGGGCTGTTGGTTCAAGACAGGTTCGAGCCAGACTCGTGTCTGGTGGTGCGAACTCAAGCTATTATGAGAAGCATCACCATGAGGTCGCAGGTGACGAGGATTGACACCCGGGTCACTTCTGATGAACTTTTGGTTCAAGACAGGTTCGAACCAGACATGTATCTGGCGATGCGAACTCAAGTTATTCTGAGGGGCATCACCATAAGGTCGCAAGCTCTACGCGATCAGGTCGCAGGATTTGTGCGATCAGGCCGCAGGCTTTGTGCGATCAGGCCGCAAGCCTTGCGAGGTCAGAAGTTCGTATGCTGTACGCGAACTGGATGTCAGGAATGTTGCGCAGTCAAACAACATCCCGCGGTCAGAACGTTTGTTGACCAGGGTACTTGGAGCCTATCTAATTCAGTTGTCCATACAGCAGGATATTCCAAGTATCCCGAAGATTCCTCCACGTGGAAGATCAACCGTCAGGAGGTTAATACATGCAGTTATCCATGATTAACACATGTTTTAACCTACGTGGAAGTTAACAGCAGTTCTCCAAAAACCGCATCCAACTGTTCAAGCAACCGTTTGATGCAGTTTCTTCACATGACACCCTTTCGACCAATATAAAAGGGTGGCATGGAGTATCAAGAAAGAAAGGAAGACATCGATAGAGAGATCAATTAAGACAATCCAATTGATCTATAGAAGAATCAAGAGACTCAACATCTCTCAGATAGCCAAGTCTGCGGCCTACATTAGATAGCTTTTATAAGCCTCCCAGGCTTCCTTTTGTACATTTACATAGGAAAAATCCTCGCCTGTGAGGGCTTTTTCCTCCATCTTGTAAACCTTTTACCACACATAGTGAAATCCTAACAGGACGTAGGGTTATTACTCCCACCATTGAGGGCCCAAACCTGTATAAATCTCTCTGTGCTCCTGTTCTCCATTGTTCTATATACCTTCCCGGAGGGTCGCCCTGAAAGGTCTCACTACTTACAAAATTCTGCATAAGTTCGGCTGAGGACTCCGAGTCTGAATCGTCGACAGCTGGCACCCACCGTGGGGCCTTTCTCAAGGCGTCCTGATTTTAATCCGGAGGTTTGCTGAACATGGCTGGAGTTTTATATGATTCCGAGAACGATTTTGATCTCGATGATTATGCTCATATTCAGATGCCCTCCCCAAGCGATCCTGTCCCGATGGAGGAAGCTGAAGAAGAAAACCTCCCGGGGGTCGAATCCTCTCTCCAGGTCATGTCCATCGAGCAGGGAGCAACTAGTGCAAGGTCAGAACCTACTGAGGTTCTTAATGCACTAGGTGATGAATCCGGTCCGTCATACGACCCCATTGAGGGGAAAGATGACGACGATCAGGAAATTAGCCCAAGGAGGTTTGACCCCGACAATCTCCACCGTCTCTTTGATTTCGAGTCTGACTCGGAACAAACCGAGATGTTTTCTCCATCAGCAACCTCTCTCCCTAGACATTTTGCTGCCTTGTCGGAAGAAACTCCCGATCAGCAAGCTGCTAGGGAAGAGCAGGAACGCAAACAGAAGGAGGATCAAGATCTCGAGCAACAAAACAACGAACTACGTAGAACAGCCTTAGAGGCTCTTCAAGATGCGCAGGCTCGTTACAATGCTGCTCCGAGTTCTTCTCGACGGTCACGTGGTCGTAAACGTGACCAAACCCCTTCCTTGCCACCGGAGCGCTTCTCGGTGGACGAAGAAACAATAACACCAGGTGCCCCTAGCAGAAGCACCCATGGTCGACTGCGATCTATCGCGGAGGTCATGCGTAACCTTCCTCCTACGGTCACGGATGGGCAGAAACTGGCCTTTTTCAGAATCTTGGCCGAAAGGCTGGATGAGGTCGCATTTGAAGCGACCCCAACCGCCTCTTCTCGGTCGGTGACACGCTCCCATGAACGAGGGTATTCTCGCTCTAGTTCTGGTCGACAGAGTTACCAGCCGCTTGTACCGTCCCGACAGGACAAGTACCGGCGAATGCAGGATTCTCGTAGGAATCAGATTCCTGTTCACTCTCGTCTGGGACCACAAGTAACTTCACCATCGCGTGAGGTCGGTCGAGAGCCAGTTGAGAGTCACAGGGCAATTCACAGTCCCTACGTTGGTTGCAAAGCTTTTTCGCCTGGCCTGTGCGCAGTCTTTTGGCCCGATAAGTTTCGACCAGGGGCCATCGAAAGGTTTGATGGAACTCAGAACCCCTCCGAGTTCCTTCAGATCTATATCATTGCCATCCAAGCGGCAGGAGGTGATGACCGGGTCATGGCCAATTACCTGCCTACAGTCCTCGAAGGACCGGCTAGAGCCTGGCTGTTTAATCAGCCCGAGGGTTCTATTTACAATTGGGAGATGCTGTGCGATGCTATCCTCAGTAACTTCCAAAATTGTTACCAAAAGCCGGGTAAAGAGGATGACCTTCATCGTCTATGACAAACTTCGACCGAAACTCTTCGGCAGTTTGTCAAGAGATTCGTCGGGGTGAGGAATACCATCCCGAACATATCTGATGGCTCCGTTATCAGGGCATTCAAACATGCCGTTCGATACCGGAGATTCACCGAGGACCTCCTTATCAACCCTCCTCGATCAGTGGTCGATCTGTTCGACAAGGCTGATCGGTACTCCGACGCAGCCGAAGCAGTCGAATGGAACCAAATGGTCGACAAGGGGAACTTGCCGCCTCAACCTGGTCTTAAAAATACTAGGAACGAAGATTGGAGCAAAAAGCCGGAGTCTTCATCGAGCGGGAAGTCGAAGAAGTCGAAGAGGAACCGCTCTGGACAGTACCGCGAGGTCGCAGTCGCAGAGAAGCCACCTTCGACCAAAGGTAATAAGCCTGCATTTAAAAATAAAACTGCCTCTGGTGGTCGCGGTTCCGACCAGCCAGAAAAGTCAACTAACCCGCAGGAAGGCAAGAAGTGGTGTCCACTCCACAACTCCGCAGGCCACGACCTCAAGAACTGCAGGAGTTGGTTGAAACAATTGGATGATTTCTACCAAGGAGTTGGGCCAATGCCAACCTTACCGCCTAAGGAACAGACGTGCGGGCTTAGAGACATCGATGGGGACGAAGAAATGGCTTACCAGGTACCTCAAAATCATGTTAATGTTATTTTCAGAGGTTCTTCTTCTTTCGTTTCCAAAAGGCAGTTTAAAGCCTTTTATCGAGAGGTTAACCAAACGGAGACATCCCTTGGTGAACCTCAATACCCCCGTTGGTCGGATATGCCTTTAACATTCGATCGCGCTGACTATCCCGTGGGGCTAACTCGACCATTGAGGCTTCCTCTGGTCATTACCCCGATCATTAGTAACGCAAGAGTCGAAAGGGTCCTGATCGACGGAGGGAGCTCCCTTGACCTTCTATTGGTCAAGGCACTCGACGAGATGAAAATTCCTCGTTCGAAGATCAAGCCCATAATTCATCCATTTTATGGGATAATCCCAGGCTCCTCTATGATGCCGTTGGGACAAGTTGTCCTCCCGGTCACACTGGGGGAACCAGACAACTTCCGAACAGAATTGGTTACTTTTGATGTAATCGATTGTGATTCGGCTTATAATGCGATCTTTGGCAGGCCAACTCTCGCTAAGTTCATGATGGCAACGCACTATGCTTACCAGTGTGGGAAATTGCCTGGCCCCAAGGGTGTCATCTCGGTTCGAGGCAGTCGCAACGTGGCACTCACGTGCGACCGGCTATCTTTGGAGATGGTCGATCAACTTCCCCTCTGGGACGCTCAGGTCGCCACTGTCGCCGCCGACGCGATCAAGGCTGCTCCTCGACCAGATGAGAAACTCAAACAGGTTCCTTTGTACCCAGATGATCCATCCAAGACAATTCGGGTCGGATCAGCTCTGGACGACAAATAGGAACTCGAGCTCGTTACTTTTCTCCAGGCTAACGCAGATGTGTTTGCGTGGAAGCCATCCGACATGCCCGGCGTCCCAAGGGAAGTAATCGAGCACAGGTTAGCAATTCGACCTGGACAGTGACCAATAAAGCAAAAGCTCAGGCATTTTGCTGTTGACCGACAGGAAGCCATCCGTGAGGAGTTGGACAAACTCCTGACGGCCGGGTTCATTCGAGAGGTCGATCACCCGGAATGGCTCGCCAATCCGGTCATGGTCCGCAAGTCAAATGGCAAGTGGCGCATGTGCGTCGACTACACTAGCCTTAACAGTGCCTGTCCGAAGGATGACTTTCCCCTTCCCCGCATCGACCAGCTGGTCGACTCAACTGCGGGTTGCGAACTGATGAGCTTCCTGGATGCCTATGCAGGGTACCATCAAATTAGCATAGCAGAAGAAGATGAAGAGAAAACTACCTTCATCACCCCGTTCGGCACCTACTGCTACGTCAGAATGCCGTTCGGTCTCAAGAACGCAGGTTCCACGTACCAGCGCTTGATGCAAAAGACCTTTCTTTCCTAGATAGGGCGTAATCTCGAAGCATATGTAGACGACTTGGTTGTAAAAAGCACCAAAAGGTCGTTCCATTTGGACGATCTTGCTGAAACCTTCTGTAATTTGAATCGCTTTGGAATAAAATTGAACCCGGAGAAATGTTCCTTCGGAGTTTCTTCAGGAAAGCTTCTTGGTTTCCTTGTTTGTTCCAGGGGCATTGAGGTCAATCCTGAGAAAATCAGGGCCATCGAACAGATGAGATCACCCTCGACCATGAAAGATGTTCAACGCCTGGCTGGTCGCATGGCGGCCTTAAGTCGCTTCATATCACGACTAGGCGAGAGGGGATTACCTTTCTTTAAAGCCTTGCGGAAGCATCATAATTTTACATGGTCCGATGAGGCTGAAAAGGCATTTCAGGAAGTAAAAACATATCTGTCTAGTCCGCCAGTATTGGTGTCTCCCGAGAAAGGAGAGCCATTACATCTATATCTGGCGGCCACCCCACACGTGGTCAGCGCTGTTCTGATCGCGGAGAGGGAAGGAATACACAGACCCGTCTACTATGTAAGCGAGGTACTTCATGGTCCTAAGGAGCGTTACCCTGAGGTCCAGAAGATACTCTACGTGCTACTGATGGCTTCCCGTAAGCTACGACATTACTTCCAAGCACACAAGATCACGGTACCCTCCTCTTTTCCTTTGGGGGATATTGTCCGAAATCCAGAGAAATCTGGTTGAATCGCCAAATGGGCGGTCGAACTCGGTGCCTTTGATATCCATTTCACACCTCGCACGGCGGTTAAGTCTCAGGTTTTGGCCGACTTTGTGGTTAAATGGACCAACCCTGAGCCACCCGTGCAGGTGCCAGAGGAATTGGAGTGCCCCGATTTCTGGACAATGTACTTTGACGGCTCCCGTAGTTTTCAACACTCGGGGGCTGGAGTGGTCTTAGTTACGCCTCAGGGCGAACAGCTTAAGTATGTCATCCAATTACACTTTGTCGCGACTAACAACGCGGCTGAGTATGAAGGTCTTCTTGCAGGGCTCCGGGCAGCAAAATTCCTCGGAGTCCGTCGATTAGTGGTGAGGGGAGACTCACAGCTGGTCGTAAACCAGGTAAACAAGGAGTACAGCACCTCCGATGAGACAATGGCTCATTACCTGGGGGAAGTGAGGAGATTGGAAAAACACTTCAGTCATTTCGAAGTCCAATACATCCCGCGAAAGGACAACATTCTCGCAAACCAATTATCCAAAATTGGGTCCTCACGCTCATCCGCTCCGGCAGGAGTGTTCATTGAACACTTGGACCATCCTTCGGTCATGACTTCGGTCGAGGATGGTCCGGTAATAGTCTTCGTTACCAACCTCGGTCAGGAACAAGATTGGACTCATCCATTGAGAGTCTATCTTGAGCATGGGACCCTACCCGAGGATGAAACCGAAAGTGATCGGTTAATTCAAAAAGCACGTCTGTACAAGCTCATAGATGGGATTCTGTACAGAAAAGGTACTCAAGGAGTATTCATGCGCTGCATATCTCAGGAGGAAGGAAAATCCCTCTTGAAAGAAATACATGACGGTGTATGTGGTGCGCACTCGTCATATTGAACACTGGTCGGAAAGGCTTTTCGACAAGGATTCTACTGGCCTCGGCACTTGATGATGCCAAGCATATGGTCAAGATGTGTCCCTAGTGTCAGTTCCACGCAAGACAGGTTCATCAACCTGCCTATGCATTGCAAACCATTCCTCTCGCATGGCCGTTCGCGGTCTGGGGAATGGATATCGTCGGTCCTATGCCACAAGCGGTCAATGGGTACAAGTTTCTGTTCGTAGCCATTGACACGTTTACAAAGTGGATCGAGGCCGAACCGGTACGAAACATTACTGCATCAGCCGCACAAAAGTTCTTCCATAAGAACATTGTGGCACGATTTGGTGTTCCAAACCGTCTCATCACAGACAATGGTTCTCAATTCGCCAGCGGTCTTTTTCTGGACTACTGCGATCAGATTGGGACCAAGGTGTGCTTTGCTTCTGTGGCACATCCACAAAGTAATGGTGCCGTAGAACGAGCCAATGGGCAGATACTGCAAGGCATCAAAAAACGTATTTTTGATAGCCTTAAGACTCACTCGGGGGCTTGGGCAGACGAGCTCTATACCGTTCTATGGGCACTACGAACTACCTCTAGTCGAGCCACCGGTGAGACGCCCTTTCATTTGGTCTATGGGGTCGAGGCTGTACTGCCTATGGAAGTAAGTATTGGGTCTATTCGGACAGAACAATTTGAACAGGTTAATCAGTCCGAACAGCGATCACAAGATCTCATCCTCTTAGAAGAAAGGCGTGATCGCGCTCTGATCAAATCCGCGGCATACTTGCAAGCTTTGCGCAAGTATCACAGTAAAAGGGTGCGACCACGCAATCTTAACGTGGGCGACTTGGTGTTACAAAAAATTCAAGACCAGTCCAATGGCAACAAGTTCTCCCCGAAGTGGGAAGGCCCTTACATTGTTGTCTCAGTGCCGCGACCAGGATCCGCGTGGTTAGCCATGGAGGATGGTCGAATTTTGTCCAATACTTGGAACATCGATCAGCTTCGCAAGTTTTACATGTAAGTACTCAATCCCTTTTCCTGTTCAATTAGCATCTTTTCATAAAACAAAAAATGTTTTAGTTTTATACTATGAATATTTCCCTTTATGCCCATGTGCTGCGAATTCGGCTCGGGGGCTGGTCGCCGGCGGTTAGATCATTACGACGTCCTAGTTGGATTCGCTGGCCAATCTCATGACCGCTTCCAGACAAGTCACTCCTAAATAAGCCGTTTCTCAACGCACACGGGGCTGTCTGGGAAGTCCTCGGTTATCTGAGTGGCTGCTAGTTTGCAAATAAGGCTAGGCGTTGCTTTGATTATAATTGTTGGTCCGATCACACATCCGTAGTCGTTATACTCACTTCTCTCCTGTGTTTGTAATACTAAGTCTTCAGTATCTACAATCACAGACGGGGGCTAGGGGGATATGTTTATAATATGAAACGGTATAAAACAAGAATATATTTTAGAATATATTCATTTTTATAAAATGGATTTCAACATACATTGCATTATATACAACTGTTTCTGTACAGAAGTAGGGATCACTCGATCCCAAGCTCAATTAGGAGCTTATCTACAAGGGGCCTAATCTCCTCCATAACGGCCTCTAGCTGTTCCTCACTCTCGACCTCAACCGGTCCCACCAATGGGTTCAGATCCGCATCTGGGCCATGGTGAAGTCGAACCCGGCTGAGAATGGCGGAAGCGGCCGACCGAACCCTGGTTCTGATCGCCTCTTCTCGTCGCCGTGTATCCTCAGGGAGATACTCGAGAAGTGACTCCGCTTGGGCCATGACTAACGTAGACCAGTCATCTAGGCTGAGGTTATCTCTTGTGGTTTCGACCACATCAGCCTTCAGGAGACAAGCCACTGCCTTCAGTTTTTCGAAGACTGAACGGCTCAGCTCTCTGATCGCCCTTTCGGAGATGCGAATAGAGTCCTGGAGGAGCCCCTTGTCCTGACTGAGTTGATTTATTTGACCCGCTTGCGCTGTATTAAGAGAAAAGATTACTCGCATGTTATGGATTTAAGTCTTCCCAATCAAGGATCGACTTACTAGCAAGTTGTGACCGCAGTTTATTGTTTTCGATCTCTTGGTTTCTAGCCACTGAGATCGAGTGGAGCTTAACTGTGGCCACTTCCTTTTTCAACAATGCCACATCTCTGTAGCAGAATAGAGGGAGTGGTCATAACCAAATTGTATCCATGCAAACTAAAGAGTAATGATCCTTACCTACGCAAGCTGTCCCGTTCTTTTTGTATGGCCTCCATGCTTGCCATCGTAGCATGCGACTGGGCCATCATCCGGGATAATCCTTGTGATGTAAAAAAAAAAGGAAGTTAAAGGTGTCCTATGTACAATTGAGGCACCAAGAGAGAAGTTCATCGTACCTGCATAAACTCCTGTAAGGAGGCATCTTCCGGACCAACGGGAAGACTCGTTGAAGGCCCGGATGTGCTTACAGCAGGGGTAGTTGGTGGGAGCGACAGCTGGACACTACCCCCAGTCGCCGTTGGTCGCGACTGGGTCCCCGCGCTTGCTTCTCTCCTCACGGCCCGGACAACTTCCTGGACCAAGGGGGCGGAGCGCTCCTCACTGGAGGCTCCTACACCAGCAGCAACTTCAACCCTCCCCGAGGCGGTTGAAGGGTTGGATGCTGTCTCTCTTTGCCTGACAAAGAGAAGATGATCCAAGCAATCATAATTTGTGGTTATCACAGTTTATTTTAATATAACCAAGATAAAGGTTCTTACCTTATTTGAAATCCCATATGCTTCTGGGATTTCGGGGAAGGCTCTCCTCGAGAAAGGAGACAACCATCGTCCGTCCTGGTCTTCCTCTTGGAGAACAAGGCGTCTCCCCCCTGGGTGTGTTCTTCTGTGAGCACATTTCTAGGAGAAGATGAAGACAAATGATAAGAATCTTTACCTGGGCAATTGGTCCTGTTGGCGGAGTTGCATCTGAAGGCCTGGATGGCTCTGGGATTTCTGGTGCCGGCACCTCGTGTGCAACCGCAACAGGCCCCTGCTCAACTACCTCCACCCCTGTCCGCGGAGGTGGAGGATTTTCCTCCCTGGGACTCAGAGGAGTCGCAGGGGGAAGCTCTTCTCCCTGTATAAACATTAACTCATCAAATGTACAGGAGGAATTGAAGAAAACGCGACTGCGGGAGAATCTTACCATGGACGTCCTTTCGACCAGGGAAGCAGAGGCAACTGGCCCTGAAACCTCGGGGGCTTCAGGAGCTAGGGTGTTATCCGCGACCACGGGGTTTTCAATGGCCGCGGAGTCTGCTATAGCCGCCTCTGCGGTAGCAGTTGTTTCTGCGGAACGAGTTGGAGCATCACCAGATGGAGAGTCCGCAATCTTCCTCCTCCGGTGAACTAGGGGGACATCATCATCCTCTTCCTCCTCGCTCCCCTCTCCCTGTACGACGAAGAAGTGATTCCAGTCCGCACCTGGAAAGATAGAAGAGACGTGATATCTTACCGCAGTTTTCCTTACGGTAGGAGGGACGCTTCGTGAAGACCCTTCCCCGACACTTGGCTTGGCCTTCTTGGGGGCAGAACTCCTCGTCCTGGGTCTCGAAGAAACCTTCTTCACGTTTTTCATCGTCGGCTTCCCTAGGGAACCGACGTTCTCGCTTGGGAACGTCGCCTCGGCGAACCTCCCTAAGAGCTGTTCTCATTCCAATGGGATTGTTAGTGCTGGACATACACAAGACCTGCAGAACAGAGGCCAAGTAAGAATGTACCTTTCGGCGTTCCTGTTTAAGGTCGTCGCCGGCGTGAACCAAGCTCTGGGGGCGAGGCGATCCCTTGGGGCCCTCTACCTCGGTGTTGTAGGCCCTGAGGAGGGAGTTAGTCCGCCTCTCAATCTCGGATGAGGGCAGGACTGTTCCCAGATACGAGTTAAATTGATGCATTTCAGAAATGACATGAGAGGTTTCTAGTACCAGAAATGAATACCTTCATTATAGTCCAGGGTACTATCCGCCATGGACTTGATCTCCCAAGCCGGATGAGCCCTTTCACGCAGGGGGCTCACCCGATTCTTCACGAAGTTGCGAATAACATGACGAGCTGTTAGTCCCTCCTGGACTAAGTGAAGAATGACCTCGGCGTGCTTCATGAACTCCGAGTTCATCGCCGGAAGAGTGTCCAACTTGCTTGGTTTCTCTGCCGCGAGTTCTCAAACCACAACCTGCTCTCGGATGGAGGGGTGCAGTAGAACCATTTCTGGTGCCACCCATGGACTGAGTCTCGCAGGGGTGGGAAGGGATACTCCTTTTTATCCCTTAGTTGGAAGTAAATGCATCCGGCGGCATTGGCGCTCTTCGACCACGCCGAAAAATAAAATCGCCGGAAGAGATCCACACTGGGATATACTCCGACGAACGCCTCGCACAAGTGTTGAAACACCGCCAGTATCAACACTGCATTTGGGTGGAGGTTGATTAGCTCCAACCCGTAGTACTCGAGGACGTCCTTCAAGAACCGACTCTCAGGGAATCGGAACCCGCAGCGCAAATATTCTTCGAAAACCACCAACTCGCCTTCTTGGACGGTTGGGGTTTCTTGGTCCTTCTCCGCGGGCCGCCAGTTGATTAGCAACCGTGGAGGAAGGATCTCCTCCTTCTCCAACACCAGTAAACTCTCCTCAGAATGGTGGATGGATCGGCTCCAGGACGCCATTTTTTGGTGGAGAGTCGAAGGAAAAGTTGGCGATTTTTGAGAAGACGAAGGCTGAGAAGAAAGAGGGTTTTGTGCGGCGGAAATGTTGAGGATTTTTTGGCTATGTGGCTTCCTCAAGAAGAAACCTACTCCTTTTATAGACCCGAGGAGACGCACTAATGAGGGTAACGTTTCATTCAAACGTTCTATTGAGTATTTTATTCATTTCTCATAATGGATACTATCTCTGGTGGACCCTTTAAAGCGTTCCAGGCATCGGATCTGAAACAAAAAGACTTTTTTGTTTCAGAAACTGAAAGTGCAAAAACCTGAAAGGTTTTTAGAGCGTTTCAGAGGACGTTTTTCCTTTATATTCCTTACATTTTCATGAAAAAATCCTACGACCCAATTTTTTGGACGTATGGATGTGTTTTGACCGAGTTGTGGTATGATCGAGACCATGCTTTGCATTAAGCTCCGATTCTAATCGAAGTGACGATCTGACCGAGCCTCAATTCTGGTCGCAGTATACTTCAGTTCTAAACCGCAGCTTTAAATCTGATCGCGGTATCAGAGCTGGTCGCGGTGCTTTTATAAAAGCGTGATTCTGATCGCAGAACTGAAATTTCCTGTGTATAAGTGGTCGCGAACATAATGTTTACGACCATATTTTCGCACAGAAGATGTGAAGAATATTCATATAAAGAAGAAAGTTTTATTTCTTGCATTCTTTACATAAAAAAGGGATACCGTCGACCAAAGCGTCGACCTGATCCGAAAGAAGTTTGCAAAGTTCCCCTAGGGACATATTGTTGTCAGTAGGATCTACACTGACAACCCCCAGAGAACTAGCAACTAATCTAAGTCTATCTACATCGTCCCTAACAAGAGACGCACTACTATCCCTAATCAAGTCGGAGAGTTCTCGCTGTTGCTGAGCGTGATCCCTCTCTCGACGGAACTGGTGCGCCTCTTCACGGGATCGTTCAAAACATTCTGCCAGATGCAGAATCGCCGAAGACATCTCTTCGGTCTTCTTCTCCAGGGCATTCTTCTCCTCAGAAGAATCTGTCTGGAAGGAAGAGACGGAGTAGCAGAAGGCTGATCACTGGAGCCTCCAATCTCCTACATTTGCAAAAGTTAGTTGTACTGACTATAACTATCAGCAAAAAGAGAGGAGGATTATTACCTGTCCCTGCTCATGACACGTTGATATAGCCATCCTGGGAAGTAGATCACCCGATGAGGTCGGATGATCACCAGATGGTGGAAGTGCAACCTTCCCACCATATGATTGCTTCCCCAACCCAAGTTGGGAATCATCTGGTCGAGGGATAGTCGCCGCTTGCCAACCAGAATATTGATCACCCAAATGAAGGGTGGGGACATTGGGATGAAATGGAAAAAGCGGAGAAGAACTTTTCTCCAAAGTCGGAAGCCTAACTTGCCGAGATGCATGAACAGGAAGAATTATAGGAACTGAAGGAAGAAAGAGCCTTGCTACATCTCTCACCTTCGTTCTGCTGGAGGATCCCTCGTCAGCCTTGGGTTTCTTCCTTGAAGGAGATAGGTCTTCAGGCATTTGAGGCCCTTGTTCAACAACTTTCTCTTCATCACTCTCAATCTCGATGATGTTGTGATCTGCCATTGGGGAATGACTGAAGAGAAGAAGGGAGATAGCTCTGGAAAATTTAACCTTGAGAAAAGTTTGTGAAGTGTTGTAAACACGAAGGCTCCGGTATTTATAGCCGCTAAAGGTGACGGTTCACCTTCCGAATGCCTCGGGTTTTTACAAGCATTTACAATTTTACCTCGGGTTAAAAAACATTGCAACGGCGCTATCATTACCCGTCACATAATGTCCAGAACCCGTCTCGGGGAACCAACCGTCTCACTTAGTGCGCCACTAAGTGGGGGATTTGAAGAGTTGGGTTAAAAATCCAATGCATGACTTTAAATTCGAAATAAACACGTCCCTTCGTTTTTCTTCGAATGATCCGTTTGAGACCTAGCCTTGGTTTTCGCACTAGGCTCGCCCAGATTCTAATATGTGGAATAACGGGATCTTACACGGAAATACCGAAACCCAAAGTAATTGCACAACTCTTTATTCAAAGAGGGCTTTACACGTCGAACGTTAGGCACACTTGCCTACGTCGAAGGAACTATAAGTGTCTAAAACTCAAATAAGTTCTATGACTCTTCGATTGAGTTCGATTAAATTCGATGATCTAAACTAGACCTATTACAAGGTATTTATAGTCCAATCGTATGAGTACGTATCAGACTTAGAGACCTAAACGTATTAGACTCATATAACTAATCCTAAACAGATAAGCTTAGTTATACACATTCGGATTGGATTACAATTCCGAACAGGGAAACGAATTCCTTTTCCTGGTCGCGGACCAATCCATGGTCGCGGAGCCGTATGCGATTAGGACTTGGTCGCGAAGCCGTATGCGATTAGGACTTGGTCGCGAAGCCGTATGCGATTAGGACTTGGTCGCGAAGCCGCATGCGGTCAGGACTTGGAGATCCTCCCGGATCATGACTCCCTTGTTGAGAAGGAGCCAACCCCTGTTGCGACCTCTCGATCGAACCGGAGATGTGGAAATTGGGCTTGTCCATCTTCTTTGGTGTACCACTTTGCCGCACGTGCTCGTTGATCTTTCCGACCGATTCGAAAAGTCTCCTTGGTGCCACTGCGGGTGGTAGTCACATTCTTCTCCAGAATCACATCTTCACATAGCGGTTCGTCTCGTTGATAGACCAAGTCTTCAACAGATGGTACTATGGTATCTGGCTCATCATCCAGCATTGAAGGCTCGAAGAGTTTGAGGTGCTCAACATTGACAACCGAATAAATATCCATGTATGGAGGTAACTCGAGCTGACAAGCATTATTACCCACTTTCCGCAAAATCCGAAAAGGACCATAACGAATGGGTTTGAGCTTCTTACCTTCACCTTTAAGTCTCTCTTTACTCAGATGTAACCATACCATATCACCTTCTTGAAATTGCGCTTCAACTCGGTGCCGATCATGTCGCGCCTTGTACTTGAGTTGAGCTTTCAGCAAGTTCTGTTCAACCTCACGATGGAGTCGTTGAATACCTTCCAGGAACTTTTGTGCTCGATCCTGATCAGATGCTTCCTTGTTGTTCTGTGCTGAGGTAGGGATCACAAACTCCATGTCGAATGGACTTTGTGATAGAAATCCCAAACATACCTCAAACGGCGACTTTCCAGTCGAACCATGCACGGCTCGATTAAAAGCAAATTGCAAGTACGGTATGCTTTCATCCCAGGTCTTCGGGTGCTTCGAGTTATATCCTCTCAAAAGATGAACGACTGTGCGATTAACCACCTCGGTTTGACCATCAGTTTGTGGATGAAAAGCAGTACTCCTCTTCAGCTTGGTGTCCATCATTGTCCCGAGCGATCGCCAAAAGTGACTAAGGAACCGGGTATCGCGATCAGACACAATAGAAGTCGGCAGTCCGAAGTGTGTCCAAACGTGTTGAAAGAATACCCGAGCTGCCTCTTCTCCCGTGATAATCTTCCGACAAGGTATGAGAACAATCATTTTGGAGAACCGATCAACGACCACGAATAGATAGTCGTTACCACGTCGGGTCTTAGGCAATCCTCCCAAGAAATCCATGGATATGCTCTCCCATGGTCGTGATGGAACTGGCAAAGGAGTGTACAAACCTAATTTTCGGTTTGCCGGTTTCGAGATGCTGCAGAGACCGCAGCCTCGAACAAACCTAGCCACATCTTGCTGCATACGCGGCCAGAACACATGTCGGTGAAGATTTTGCAACGTCTTTGTAACCCCAAAGTGACCAGCTACCTTCGACGTGTGCGCTTCTCGCAACCATTGAATTCGCGGTGCTCCACGAGGTATGCAAAGTAACTTGCCCTTGTACAAGAGTCCTTCTCGACGAACGAACTCTGTAGGGTTCCCTGTTTCCCCCTCAGTCAGTGCTGTTTGAAAATCAGGGTCTTCACTGTACATAGTGACATAGTCATCATGGCATGATGGCTCGATCTGCATGAACGCTGATAAACAGAGGGTTGTAACTGGTGGTCGCGACAACATATCCGCCAATTTGTTGTGTACGCCCTTCTTATACTTAATCACCAGATTAAACTGCTGCAGATACGACATCCACTTCATGTGCCGAGCTTGCTGTAGTTTGGACTGAGTTTGCAAATATTGCAATGGTTGATGGTCGGTGTGGACAACCGTCTCTTTCCCCAAGAGATAACACCGCCAATGTTTCACGGCCTGATGCAGTGCGCATAACTCCTTATCATAAGTCGGGTAGTTCTTCTGAGCTCCCTGGAATAACTCGGAGTGATATGCCACTGGTCGACCTTCTTGCATGAGCACTGCGCCCATCGCATAACTTGAGGCATCGGTTTCTAGCTCGAACGGTTTCTGGAGATTCGGCAAAGCTAACACAGGCGCCTCGCTGATCTTCCTTTTCAGCAAGAAAAACGTGTCCTCATGTTTCCCTGTCCACTCGAACTTCTGATCGATCCTGGTTAATGCATGCAACGGAGAAGCCATAATCGAGAAGTGTCGGATGAACTTCCGAAGGTATTGGCATGCTCCCACAAAACTACGCACATCCGTAACTGTTCGCGGTCGCGGCCATTCGCGAATCACTTTGACCTTGTCCGGGTCGATTTGCAACATACCGTTGCCGATTATGAATCCGAGGTAAAGTAGAGTTTACTGACCGAACTCGCACTTCTTACGGTTGAGGCGAAGTCGATGTTGCCAAAGCTGTTCGAACACCTTTTCGACATGATTAAGGTGCTCATCCCACGAACGACTATAAACCAATATGTCGTCGAGATACACGATCACAAAGTCGTCGATGAATGGTCTCAATATGTCATTCATAAGACGCATGAAAGTTGCTGGGGCGTTGCAGAGACCAAACGGCATGACCAGCCATTCGAACAGACCTTGCCGTGTTTTGAACGCGGTCTTCCATGTATCCTCCTCTCGGATGCTGACTTGATGATATCCTGACTTAAGATCCAATTTGGAGAAGACAACAGCATGCTTCAATTGGTCTAGCAGGTCATCAATACGAGGAAGGGGGTACCGGTTCTTGATGGTGATCTTGTTCAGTGCTCGATAGTCGATGCACATACGCCAAGTCCCATCTTTCTTTGGTACTAACACCACAGGAGATCCACAAGGTGAACTACTCGGTTGAATGACACCATTGTTCAGCAACTCACCAAGTTGTCTCTTGATCTCTTCATTCTCCAATACTGAGTTGCGATACATACTCAGATTAGGCAGTGTCGCATCGGACACAAACTGAATTTCGTGCTCGACTGGACGTTTCGGCGGACGACCCTGGGTAGTCTCGAACAGATCACTATATTTCTCCAGCAGTCCCGACAAACGACCAGAATCCTCACGGCACGCCAGCGACAATGCTGGTCGAGTACCCTCACCTTGACCAATGGGTCGAATCATGACAAGCACATACTTGTGACATGCATTAACAATTCGTTTGGCTTGATTTGCGGTAATCAAGTTCGAAGTGTTGACGTGGATATCTCTACTGATCACGAACTTAACTCCGTCTTTGGTGAGGTCGTATTCTTGCGCTCGCCGATGGAAATGAGTGTCTCGATCATACAGATACGGACTCCCAAATATCACCTGACAGATATCGATAGGGACAACATCGCATTGCGCCTCATCGATATATCGTGCAGAGATCGCAAACTTCAACACACACTGACTCGTAATCTGTTGGTTCACGTCGGATGTAAACCAACCCAGCGGATATGGTCGCGGGTGTGTGGTTGTCTTCAAACCAAGTCGCCGAACCAGTCCAGCGGAGACCAGATTCTTCTGACTTCCTGGGTCGAATATCGCTGCGACCACTTCGTGCTTCACCTGGATGTTGATGGTGAACAAGTCCTCCGTTGGGTGATGGTCGTTCGGTGGATCGGAACCCTTCTCCTTCGGCATTGCCATCAGAGACAAGGTCGTATCCGCCTCATTAGCCGAATTCACTCGAACAACTTCTTCGTCGGGTGAAGTCGCAGTAGCCGTGGCGGTTCTTTTCCCTGGTCCGTTTTTCTTTGGTCGAAGTTCAGGATGAAGCTTGTAACATTTGTCCTTGGTATGCCCCGCGACTTGACAATTTTCGCAAAAGGCACCCGTGCCCGATTTTGAAGCGTTCTTCTTCGGACTCGGCTTTTTCTTTGTCGAGGTCGCATTTTCCTTTGTGTTTTTGTCGCTGTAGGATTTATTCTTCTTCTCGATCGCCATAGCAGTTGTGCTCGCGGTCGCAATGTCTTGGACACCGAACAGACTTAGCTCAGTACTGATCGATTTTTGAAGTCCAGATGTGTACTTCCGAAATACCTGAGTGTCGGATAGTGAGATGCCAATGACCATTGCTTGTCGCCGAAACTCTGTCGTATAGTCTTGGACGGTCTGGTCGCGCCGTTGGTACAATCTGTGCCAACGCTCCCATCTCTCCTCAAGGTAACCCATTGGATAGAATTCTTGTCGCAGAAGTCGTTTGAACGCAAGGTCGTCAGCTTCACCACTGGCGACAAGGGCCTTCCACCATGTCTTGGTGTGGTCCTTCATCTTCAAAGGTGCAAATTTGACCTTTTGAGCGCTACTAAACCCTTTCAGGTCAAAGTAGGTCTCAAGTTGGTCGATCCAAGAATCCAGCTTCTCGGCATCGATCACCCCATCATATATGGGTATATCAATCTTAGCGTCGACTTTAAAAGATCCGACAGCTAAGGAGGTGTTGGCGAGGTCGTCGGTCTTGTGGTCGCCTTCGTCTTCATCTTCGTCTGCCCTGCGCAAGTCTTCACCAGTCTTCTCACCCATAACCTTCCCTACTTCAGGAGGTACAATCATGGCCTGCTGCTTAATCCAAGCAAGCACGGTTTCCATGTCGGTAGAGAGCTTAGCCACTTTTTCGGCTAGGTTAGCTTGAACGGGGGTATCGTCAGACATTGTCGGAGACGCGGCTGTAGGAACCGTCAATTGATCACCTGGAATTTCGCCGGAAGTTTTGTAACCCTGGCGAGTTTTCACCATCCACAGGATAGGAAAGTTGCTCTGATACCAACTTGATCCGTTTGAGACCTAGCCTTGGTTTTCACACTAGGCTCGCCCAGATTCTAATATGCGGAATAACGGGATCTTACACGGAAATACCGAAACCCAAAGTAATTGCACAACTCTTTATTTCAAAGAGGGCTTTACACGTCGAACGTTAGGCACACTTGCCTACGTCGAAGGAACTATAAGTGTCTAAAACTCAAATAAGTTCTATGACTCTTCGATTGAGTTCGATTGAATTCGATGATCTAAACTAGACCTATTACAAGGTATTTATAGTCCAATCGTATGAGTACGTATCAGACTTAGAGACCTAAACGTATTAGACTCATATAACTAATCCTAAACAGATAAGCTTAGTTATACACATTCGGATTGGATTACAATTCCGAACAGGGAAACGAATTCCTTTTCCTGGTCGCGGACCAATCCATGGTCGCGGAGCCGTATGCGATTAGGACTTGGTCGCGAAGCCGTATGCGATTAGGACTTGGTCGAGAAGCCGCATGCGGTCAGGACTTGGAGATCCTCCCGGATCATCGAATTTGGGGGCTAGCTGACGAGGATTGACACCCGGGTCAGTTCAAATAAATGGACTGTTGGTTCAAGACAGGTTCGAGCCAGACACGTGCCTGGCGGTGCGAACTCAAGTTAATCTGAGAGGCATCAGCCCGAGGTCGCAGGCTTTGCGTGATCAGACCGTAGGCTTTGCGCGATCAGACCGCAGACTTTGCGCGGTCAGGAGTTCGTATGTTATACGCGAACAAGATGTCCGAGATGTTGCGCGGTCAGCCAACATCCCGCGGTCAAAACATTCTTGACCAGGGTACTTGGAGTTTGTCTGTCCGGCTGTCCCTATAGCGGGGATATTCCAAGTATCCCGAAGATTCCTCCACGTGGAAGACCAACCGTTAGGAGGTTAATACGTGCAGTTATCCATGAATAACACGTGTTTAACCTGCGTGGAGGTTAAGAGCGGTTTTCTAAAAACCGCATCCAACCATCAAAGCAACTGTTTGATGCAGTTTTTCCACATGACACCCTTTCGACTAGTATAAAAGGGCGGTATGGAGTATCAAACAGAGGAATCGAAAGACAGGGGATCGATCGATAAACAGATGAACAGCAGAGTCAAGAGATTAACGTCTCTGACACAAGCGAGATTCAACACATCTCGACCACTCAAACAGCCAAGTCTACGGCCTAGATTAGATAGTTCTTTATAAGCCTCTTTGGCTTCTTTTTGTATACTTATATAGGAAAAACCCTCGCCTGTGAGGGTCTTTTCCCGCCCTTTTGTAAATCTTTACTACATATAGTGAAATCCCAACAGGACGTAGGGCTATTACTCCCACCATCGAGGGCCCGAACCTGTATAAACCTCTCTCTGCTCCTGTTCTCCATTGTTCTACATACCTTCCCGGAGGGTCGTCTTGAAAGGTCTCGCTCTTACAAATTCTGCATAAGTTCGGCTAAGGACCCCGAGTCCGAATCGTCGACACTACTATCCCTAATCAAATCGGAGAGTTTTCGCTGTTGCTGAGTGTGATCCCTCTCTCGACAAAACTGGTGCGCCTCTTCACGGGATCTTTCAAAACATTCTGCCAGATGCAGAATCGCCGAAGACATCTCTTCGGTCTTTTTCTCCAGAGCCTCTTTTTCCCCTTGGAGAGTCTGTACGAGGGGGGGAGGCAAGATCTCAGCAGGCTGGTCGCTAGAGGTTCCAACAATTTTCGTCTCCTACATTTGCAGATATTAGTTTTCTCAAACTATGACCAACAAGCAAAAGGAGACAAGAGTGATTACCAATCCTGGTAAGCGACAAGTTGATGTAGGCATCCTGGAAAGTAGATCATCCGATGAAATCGGACGATCACTGGATGGTGGAAGTGTAACCTTCCCACCATAGGATTGCTTCCCCAACCCAAGTTGAAAATCATCTGGTCGAGGGATAGTCACCGCTTGCCGACCAGAATATTGATCACCCAAATAAAAGTAGGGGATATTGGGATAAAATGGAGAAAGCGGAGAAGAACATTTCTCCAAAGTTGGAAGTTTAATTTGCTGAGATGCATGGACAGGGAGAACTACAGGAACTGAAGGAAGAAAGAACTTTGCTGCGTCTTTCACCTTTGTTCTGCTGGAGGATCCTTCGTCAACCTTGGGTTTCTTCCTTAAAGGAGATGGATCTTCGGGCATCTGAGGCCCTTGTTCGAAAACTTTCTCTTCATCACTCTCGATCTCGATGATGTTATGATCTGCCATCGGGGAGTGGATGAAAAGAAGAATGAAGGTAGCTTTGGAAAAAACTTAACCGTGAGAAGAATTTGTGGAGTTTTGTAAACACGAAGGCTTCGGTATTTATAGCCGCCAAGGTGACGGTTCACCTTCGAAACTCCTCGGGTTTTTAAAGCATTTACAATTTCACCTCGGGTTAAAAAATGTTTCAACAGCGCCATCATTACCCGTCACATAATACCCAAAGTCTGTCTCGGGGAACCAACCGTCACACTTAATGCGCCACTAAGTGAGGGATTTGAAGCGTCGGGTTAAAAATCCGATACATGTCTTGAAATTCGAAATAAACACGTCCCTTCGTTTTCTTCAAATTTGGGGGCTAGCTGACGAGGATTGACACCCGAATCAGTTCAAAATAAGTGCACAACTGGTTCAAGTTAGACTCGAGCCAGACACGTGCCTGGCGGTGCGAACTCAAGTCATTCCGAGAAGCATCAGCCCGAGATCGCAGGCTGTGCGCGATCAGATCGCAGTCTTTACACGATCAGACTGCAGCTAATACGCGGTCAGGAGTTCGTATGTTGTGCGCGGACAGAAGGCTGAGGGTGTTGCGCGGTCAGCCAACATCGTGCGGTCAAAGCACTTTCGACCAGGGATTGTGGGATTGATCTATCCCTGTAGCGGGAATATCCCAAGTATCCCAAAGATTCTTCCACGTAGGAGGCTAACCGTCAGGAGGTTAATACGTGCAGTTATCCATGAATAACACGTGTTAAACCTACGTGGAAGTTCAGAGCGGTTCTCAAAACCGCATCCAAGCAACTGTTTGATGCCTTTACGAACTGGCGCCCTTTCGACCAGTATAAAAGGGCAGCCTGGTACATCAAACAAAAAGAGAGATTCCAATCGAAGAATCAAGTAGCAAAGACAATAGCATAGGCTAGATAGCTTCCATAAGCCTTCCAGGCTTCACCTTGTACATTTATACAGGGAAAATCTTCGCCTGTGAAGATCTTTTCCCATCAATCTGTAACTCTTTATTACATATAGTGAAATCCCAACAGGACGTAGGGCTATTACTCTAACCATCGAGGGCCGAACCTGTATAAACCTCTCTGTTCTCTAGTTCTCCATAATTCTACATACCTTCCCGGAGGGACACCCTGAAAGGTCTCACTACTTATAAATTCTGCATAAGTTCGGTTAAGGACCCTGAGTCCGAATCGTCGACAGATAGTTTGTCCCATCAAAGATAGGGGCACGACCGGTATGACTAAGAAGGATATCTCCACTTGACGACATCCTCTAATCCGGGAGAATCTCCAAGTCCTGATCGTATGCGGCTTCGCGACCATGTCTTGATCGCAGACGGCTTCGCGACCAAGTCCTGATCGCATACGGCTTCGCGACCTTATCCGAATTCGGAAAGGATTCGCGAACATGGATGGGTCCGCGACCATGGATTGGTCCGCGACCAGGAAAAGGAATTCATTCCCTGTTCGGAATTGTAATCCCATCTGAATGTGTATAACTAAGCTTATCTGTTTAGGATTAGTTATATGAGTCTGATACGTACTCATACGATTGGACTATAAATACCTTGTAAGATGTCTAGTTTGTTGGATCTAGGTAGATCTTAGTATCTAGGTTTTGATGATTAATGATATTTTGGATAAATCCATGATGATTAAAGTTAATTTGAAGATATCAGATTTGATGATTAAATGACAATTTATATAAATCCTGATTTAGCACAAGTAAATTGAATTGATTATCGGTAAACCCTGAATTGGATGTTTTCCTCGATTGCGGGTTTGATATTGATGCATATGTAGAGGATGAGCTCGGTGGTTGCATCAAGCTTGTGCTAATTGATTGATCAAGATGTTATATGTTAAATCTTGAGGTTGATGACTTCAGTTGTGGATTTGATATCGATGCACATGTTGAGGGAGAGCTCAGGATGATTAGTTATCCATGTCTGTGCAAAAGGTTGATGACTCCGTGTTCTGGATTTGATATCTCTATGTATGATTGAGAGAGAGCTCATGATGTTAGTCATCCATATTGATTGATATCATAACTTGAGTAGTATGGATCGTGTGCGCATTTCTTGTATCATATATGGATCTATATGATTGTGAGATTCATCCATTACTCATTTGTTGTTCAATTGAAATTGGTTTTGTCATTTCACCGAAGAAAGAAATTGTTGAGTGAACTCCTGTGTGGAGTGATTTATCTGGTGGTGATTAATGACGAACTGCAAATGGGACTAACGTTTGCGCATTGAGTGTATATGTTCTAGTCTCAGTTTGATTGCAGGATAAAAGCGAGCAAGGGTGTGAAGAGGATGAAGTCGATATGAGAAATCTCGAGCGAGGTCAAGCTTAGCAAGGTCGAGCTTTGCGAGGACAAGTGTCAAGCGGTCGAGCTTCGCGAGGTCAAGCATAGCGAGGTCGAGCCTTGCGGGGACAAGCGTCGAGCGGTCGAACTTCACTTAAGGTAAAATCCAAGATTAAGGATTGTTTTCTTAGGATTTTACCGGTCTCGGTGTTTGGAGACAGACCGGGTTGATAGGTTTCTTTTTACTAGTTTGACCGTACTATTAAGAGGGGTCGGAAACTAGTAGCTTGAATCTATCTAGTGCGGAAGCTCAGATGCATTCATATCATCTTGCACTAGTGTCTTGCATTGTTAGTGAGTCTAAGTGTAGTTCATGTGTATTAGATTAAATGTTTTGAAAACTGTACTTAGTCGTGATCGCCAGCTGTTTAAATTGGTTTATTTATCTAGAGCTGGTCGTGGTCGTATTTGCATGTTCTGATCGTATCAGTGTTGATACGTGGTCGTGGTCGTATCGCTTGTTTGGCGGCTTTCTGTTTAGGGTTTGGGCGTGGTCGTAGGAGTTCGGACTGGTCGTACCAGTCTTCGACTCGCTTGCGTACGCTCGACCAAACCCTATCGACCACCTGTTTTCGATCGGATGTCAAGACCTGTGTGGTCGTGGTCGTTGCTAAGTGACACAAATCACATCCGTGAGAAAACGGCAAATCCGTATGTGCAAATACTTTAAAATTGCATTTGAGATGATTTTGGCTTGAATATTTTGACAGCAGGAAAGTTTCTGAGTTTTCTAGAAGTTTCTAGACCTTTCTAGGTCTTGCTCCTGTTGAAACAATTGTAGAGCTCTGAGTTATCTTTCCAACAAGACAAAAATCACCTCAATCGGATCTCTGGATCAAAAGTTATGGTTGTTTTACTGTCAGTGTGTAGTGGCCGGACAAATGCATCTGTCCGGGGCTATTTGTCTGAACTGGCCGGATATTGTCCGAAATGGCCGGACATTGTCCGGCCAGTACAAATTTTTTGAGCCGAAAAATGGAACGGACAAATGCATCCGTCCGGAGCTAATTGTCCGTTATGGGCGGACTTTGTCCGAAATGGCCGGACATTGTCCGGCCTGTATAAGTTTTTTGAGCCGAGAGTTAACAGAGACATATCCATCTGTCCGGACGTTTTGTCCGGACAAATGGTATCCGTCCGGCCTTCACAAATTTCGCCCAACGGTCACTGACACATTTGCAACGGCTGAAATTTTTGTACTGGCCGGACAGTGTCTGAAGTGGCCGGACAATGTCCGGCCTGTACAACTTTTGGCCCGGTTTCTTGCAAACGGCTAGTTTTTCGTTGAGGCTATAAATACTTCGTGTTTGGCTTCATTTTTGGGGGCTCAAAGACTTCATTCTTCAGCTGAAAACCTAGCCAATTGAGTTGCATATGTGTTATAGCATTTAGAGGCTAGAATTGAGCCCAAATCTTGAATAGATTTGAGAGAGAGCTTGAGGGAGATTGTGTGAGTGTTTAGTGCACTTCATCTCCATTAGATTGCTAGTGCTAGAGTGTTGAGCATCTCATTTGCATCATTGAGCTTCTAGCACGTGGTTGATTCAAGTGAAAGTGCATCCGGCTTGTTACTCTTGGTGATCGCCTTCGCCTAGACGGTGCCGGAGGAGAGCCGAGATCTCTCCATTTGAAGGTTGTCGGAGAGGCCGGCAAAGGATTGTGAAAGGTGTGGTGCTCGCCTATCCGGTGTGGAGAAGGAGCAACCCTAGTGAGATATCCTTCGTGGATATAGAAGCGAGGCTCCGAGTGAGTGCTTCAACGAGGAGTAGGGGAGACCGGGCGAGTCTCCGAGACCTCGGTAAAAATATTGTGTCAAATTGCCTATTTCATATTTGCTTTACATTCATCTTGACACAATTGCTATATTTACCATTGTTGCATGTCTTATTGAATAGTTCATTTGATTGAATGCAACTAGTTGATTAAATTCCTTTTAAGCCTCATTGTATAATTTAGGTCTCTCAATTATTCTTTAAAATTGCTTAATTGAAAAGAAATTTTAAAAGCCTCCTATTCACCCCCCCTCTAGTCGGCATCCTTGATCCTACATAGTTTAGATCATCGAATTCGATCGAATTCAATCGAATTCAATCGAAGAGTCATGGAACTTATTTGAGTCTTAGACACTTATAGTTCCTTCAACGTAGGCAAGTGTGTCTAACGTTCGACGTGTAAAGCCCTCTTTGAAATAAAGAGTTGTGCAATTACTTTGAGCTGTGTTTTTGATCAACCTTTTGGGTTTCGGTATTTCCGAGTAAGATCCCGTTATTCCGCATATTAGAATCTGGGCGAGCCTAGTGCGAAAACCAAGGCTAGGTCTCAAACGGATCAGATACTTGTGATTTTTGGAACGACTTTTGGTTTTTGGAGACCCTTTCTCTCAGATGAGCTGAGTTATTCTCATTCTCGGTTAGAGATTTAACAGTGCAACAATTTTGGAATATGCAAGATGGAGATATCAACATTCAACTTCCTTTATCTGACTTAGCCTTTTCTCAATATCAATGTTTTCTCTCCTTACAATTTGAAATGACTGGAGATGCAAGTTTGAATGATTGTTGGAGGTTGATTAATAGCAATCTTATGTATTTTGAAGCTAATAAGGTTTACAAAAGTCTGATGGGGGTTTTTTTTATTCATCCTATTTTCAATCTTTGCTGGAAGAACCATTGTCTTCTCAAGATTAAAGTTTTTTCTTGATTTTTCTTTGGGATAGATTAAATACCAGAGGTATGCTGGAAAAGAAGAATTTACTTAGCCATTCAAATTGTTGTGAATTATGTGCAAATGGGATTCTTGAAACTCAGTTCCATATCTTCTTTGAGTGTCCCTTTGCCATTCGATGTTGGAATCTTATTGGTTTTAAATGGATAATTAATCCCTCTATTATGGATATGATTTGGAGGGCAAGAAAGGATAATATAGCTCTTAAAGACTTTCATGGAAGTCAACATGGTGGCATTTTGGAACATTTGGAAAATTCGTAACTTGAAGATTTTCCAATTCAAGGTTTCAAATTCTTTGGATTGGAAACGGGCTTTTATTTAAATCTAGTTGCCCTTCATTTATAGGAGAGGATTAGACATCAGATTATGAGATGGATTGACCTTTTGTAATCTTTTCTTTCTGGTTTCTGTTCTCTTTTGTTTTGATTGTACTCTTTACCCTTATATTTATATATATTTAGCAGTAGGCTTCTTGCCTACTGCCTTTGGTCAAAAAACTTAAGGCTCTCAGTTGTACTCAATACACAACATCGAATAGGTGTGCTTAGGAGCCTTCTCTCCGGGAGAAAACTCCCCTAGTCGACTCGCGTTGGGAGCACGTCGACAGGACTAGAGTCTCCACTGAAGCCCGAACCTGTATAAACCCTCATGTCAATCTCTGTGATTGCCCAACACGGGGTGACCCATCACATGGTCAGCCTGCGTTGTCTAACACGTGTCAAACACATCATTAAATCTGCCGGGGTATTTTTTGTAGGAAACTGAGTAAGCTACACTAGCATTATTTCAAAAATTTTACTCGAAGGCTGCAAGTAATAGATCATAGATTAGATTGTTACCAACAGCAGAAGCAGATTTGGTGAAGCGATTGAATGTTCACAGCAACCGTTTGTGGATCGTCCTGATCAGCAGATGTATATGGCAACAACCGCTCACGGATCGTTCTAATCAGTGCAACAATTGTAGCAGCACCTCTACTGGTATCCACACGTACCGGGATGGAATGTCGTATGATGGTGTGCTAGCACCAATACGCACGACAAGGGTTTAGGGGCTGTTTAAAGGAGATGGCAGCTATGGCTTTTGTGATGGTTCTCAATGCCAATCATACCTCTCTTTATATAGGTCATGCAGACGAAATCCTAACAGAGTAGGTTTCCTGATGTGATACAAATCTTATCCGAATTGCCCATGCAGAAGAAATCCTTACAAATTAGGTTTCCTGATGTGATTCAAATCTTATCCGAACTGCCATGCCGAAGGAATTCTAATAGATTAGGTTTCCTGATGTGATTCAAATCTTATCCGAACTGCCATGCAGAAGGAATCCTAACAGATTAGGTTTCCTGATGTGATACAAATCTTATCCGAATTGCCGATGTAGAAGAAATCCTAACATATTAGGTTTCCTGATGTGATTCAAATCTTATCCGAACTGCCATGTAGAAGGAATCCTAACAGATTAGATTTTCTGATGTGATTCAAATCTTATCCGAACTGCAAGATGAGTTTAATATTAAATGTTCGTATCAGATACGTAAACTCCATAACAGACCCAATCCGGATCTGATACGAAAACCCATAACAAACCCAATCCGAATGCATAAGGAGTCTAATATTAATTATATCTCCGAGTCTGGTACAGAAACCCAATTCGAATGCATAAGGAGTATAATATTAAGTCTCCGAATCTGATACAGAAACCCATACCAAACCCAATCCAAATACATAAGGAGTCTAATATTAAGTCTCCGAGTCTGATACGGAAACCCAATCCAAATGCAAAAGGAGTCTAATATTAAGTCTCCGAATCTGATACGGAAACCCCAAAATAGACTTAATCCGAATTGCATTGTTCCAACCCGTTAAGTGTGTGACCCTGTAGGTTCATGTATATTTAGTCACGACCTGGGAATACTTACCCGAATTGTAAGTCGGTAGTGGCCCCTAGCAGGACATAACGACTATCCAAATACACACAAAGATCATAATCAACAAACCTATATAAATAGACAGTTAAGTCTCAAGTACCGTTGTGGGTCCTCCCCACTGCCTACTTCCTAGTCTTGGCCTATGTTCCCCCAAGACACATAGCCTATGGATGCAGCCGCGCACGACTCAAATCCAGGAGTAGGGTGACTTCCTTCTATCCAACTTTTCCTCTCATTATTTTTCTGATCTCACATCACTCATAACCGAACTGCGGCCCGCCAGTTTCCACGTGATAAACCGGGCTGACAAACCATGCAAGGAACTGTTAATACCAAAAAGCTATTAAGTTGTGCCTGTCCCATACTAGGCAAGTGGTTGGTACGATTTTCATGCCGCATAGAGGCACAACACAAGGTTCTTGTTCTTATGAATTAATAGTGTCGTGGTATTAAGAATACCCCGGCAGGTTTTGTAGACGATCCTAGCAAAGATTACGCGACGTGGGTTGACCGGGTGACCGGTCCTCCCCCGCCGGAATAACACAAGAAATGACACGAGGATTTATACAGGTTCGGGTCCCGGTGGGGGCCCTAGTCCTGTCGACGCGCTCCCAACCGGAGTCGGCTGGGGAGGCTCTCTCCGGGGGAGAGGCTTCCGGAGCACGCCTGTGAGTTTAGCTATTCCAATAAAAGTGATCCGATCCTTTACAACAGAGGGGTACAAGGGCTATTTATAGCCCCAAAAAGAAGCAAAAAGTCTAAACTACCCCGGACGCTACCGTCGGATTGAGGGGTAGCAACGTCTTTCTCCCGGTCAAGCGCCTTGGATGCTTGACAGGTGGTCGCTGATTCCCGAGGCGCCCCTCGCGTGACCTGCACGTGATGAACAAACAGGGACTTTACCTTTTAGAAGGGCGACGATGTATGGGACATGCCCCGGAGGCAAGGTCCCGGGAGCCAAAAGGAGGCGCCCGGGGCAGGCACCGGAGGCCACAATCCCCGGGCAAAAGGCGGCGCCTGGGACCTCTCCCGGAGGCAAGGTCCAAGGGGCCAAAAAGAGGCGCCCGGGGCAGGCACCGGAGGCCACAATCCCCGGGCAAAAGGCGGCGCCCGGGACCTCTCCCGGAGGCAAGGTCCTGGGGGCCAAAAGGCGGAGCCCGGGACATGCCCCGGAGGCAAGGTCCCGGGAGCCAAAAGGCGGCGCCCGAGGCAGGCACCGGAGGCCATAGTCCCCGGGCAAATGGCGGCGCCCGGGACCTCTCCCGGAGGCAAGGTCCCGGGGGCCAAAAGGCGGCGCCCGGGACATGCCCCGGAGGCAAGGTCCCGGGAGCCAAAAGGCGGCGCTCGGGACAGGCATAGGAGGCCACAGTCCCCGGGCAAATGGCGGCGCCCGAGACCTCTCCCGGAGGCAAGGTCCCGGAGGCCAAAAGACGGCGCCCGGGACATGCCCCGGAGGCAAGGTCCCGGGAGCCAAAAGGCGGCGCCCGGGACAGGCACCGGAGGCCACAGTCCCCGGGAAAATGACGGCGCCTAGGACCTCTCCCGGAGGCAAGGTCCCGGGGGCCAAAAGGCGGCGCCCGGGATATCCCCCGGAGGCAAGGTCCCGGGAGCCAAAAGGCGGCGCCCGGGACATGCCCCGGAGGCCAGGTTCCGGGAGCCAAAAGGCGGCGCCCGGGGGCAGGCACCGGAGGCCACAGTCCCCGGAGCCAAAAGGCGGCGGCCGGGGCAGGCATTGGAGGCAAGGTCCCGGGGGGCCAAATGGCGGCGCCCGGGACATACCTGGAGGCAAGGTCCCGGGGGCCCAATGGCGGCGCCCGGGGCAGGCACCGGAGGCCACAATCCCCGGGCAAGTGTGAACTTACCTGGACTTAGTCTCGCGGAGATTTCCCCCAACAGCAGCCCCCCATGCCCCCCGGGGACGATGCTCGAGTCCCCGGTGGGAATGGCTTATGTCACCGGGAAAATCTCCGGCCCAAGTCACCGGAGACGTTGTGACGCTTCGGTTTCCGTGCCGGGAGCTTATGATCGCCGTTTCGCCATAAATGCGCTCACAATTCGAACCGGTGCCTCGGTTTACGCGCCAGTCCCTTCGTTTCCCGCGCACGGTTTGAACTTCAACGGTCCAGATTGCTCCGTGGGGCACCACGTGGCGCGCATCTAGATCACGGCTGACCCTTATAAATAGGGCCTTAGGGGGCCCCGGAAGCTCATTCCAAATTTTCAATTCCAGCGCTCAGCTCTCCCGGTAGCTCTTCCGGTAGTAGTTTCCCGGTAGCCGTTTCCAGTAGCAGGCGTCAGGAAATTTTAGTCGTAGCCTCCTGAAACGTTAGCCACCGAAAAAGAATAGACTAACCTCATGGCACCTAAGGGTCGGGCGAAGACCACGGAGGTGCCCTCGGAGGAAATCCCTCCGGATTTCCTCTGGGCGTCAGAGTTCTCGGCCGCGGATGCGGAGTCCATGGTCGAGCGAGGCGTCGTCGAGGACGGGGACATCCGGGTCCCCGTGAAAAAAGACGGAGCCCCCCGCCCTAGGCTCGGAGAGGTTGTGGCCTTCGAGGCCTTCCTGGAGGCGGGGCTCCGGCTCCCGGTGCATCCCATGCTCCGGGAGTTTCTGAAGGAGTATGGGGTGGCGCTCAACCACCTCACACCGAACGCGCTTGTCCGTATGGGCCTCTTCATCTGGCTCTACGAGACGGCGATCGGGCGGGAGCCCACCCTTCGCGCCTTCCAGTACTTCTATGAACCGGCGGCGTGGAGCTCCCACCTGGTGAAGGGGGGACCCAAGTCCCCCTTCGGCTCGGTGATGGTGCAAATGTTGCCATCCCGGGTGGCCGATTACCCGGCAGTGGCCTCCCGGGACCACTGGGGTGACTGGGTCCGGAGGTGGTTTTACCTTCGGGTCCTGGACGAGGTGGTGGTGTACGCCCCGGAGCCCCCCTCTTACAGCCGGTCGTCCGTGCCGAAGCCCCCGGTGTGGACGGACGAGGAGTTCGAGCTCCTCGGCAAGGTCGTCATCTCCAAGAAGACCCGCTCAATGCGGGACGCCGCCGAGGAGCTGATGCTCCTGAGGATCTCCGCCTTCTCAGGGGGAGAAGGGGGATCGGCATGGGCCCGGAGCAGCGGCCCCCCGTCAAGCCGGTGACCCGGCGTAAGCCCGTGACCTGTTTCATTACATTTACAGATTTTTGAAAATTTAACTAACTCTTTACCTCTTATAGTCCGGCCGTACCCGGCGGCGCGGGAGAAGGCGGAGCACCTCCTGGGGAGGTACTTCGCCGACGAGCACGAGCGCGTCGTGTGCCTCGTGGGGGAGGGCCCTCCCCAGAACTTGGTGGCTGTGGCCTACGGGCTAAAGCTGCCGGAGAGGAAGCCTCTCCCCACCCCCGGGTCACACAAACGGGGGAAGGACGCGGCCGAGGGCTCGGAGCCCAAGAAGGCCAGGGTCCAAAAGACCCCCGGCCTGTCAACGACGCCGGCATCGACGCCGGTGAAGGCCCGGGACACGGCCCCGGGACCGAGCGCGCCCGGGCGTCGGCCCGGGAAGATGCGACACATCCTCCCCCGAAGGGCCCCGTCGAGGCCCGGGGGAAGGAGCAGGCCGTTGGCGGGGCGGCGTCCGATTCGGCGGACTACGCCCTGTCGCCACTCTCTGTGGCAGTCCTCCCGGCCCTCCCGGCATCTTTGGAGCCAGAGAGGCTGGAGGTGAGATTCACGGAGGCCTCGCCTCCGCGGGTCTGGCCGGTGGACGAGGGGGGGAGCCCCTCAGTCTACGAGGTTCCCCCAGAGGAGGAGGTCCCAAGGACCTTCCGGCCCGGGGCGGGGAAAGGTCCGATGATCCCCCCCCGGGCAGGGACCCCCGCCGAAAGCTCCTCGGCCACGTCTTCGGAGGGTACCTCCTCGGCGACGAAGACGCCGGTGACGCCGGCCGCGTTACTGGACTTCCAGGTCCGGGGACCCCCCACCGGCCGCAACGCCGGCGCCGGGCGGGAGACCCCTCTGCTTCTCGCGGGGGAAGTCGCCCGCTACGCGGAGGGCCTGCACACCCGGAAGGTGCAGGCCTTCGTCGCGGAGGGAACGCTCCATGAGCGTTTCCAGGGACTTCAGTCCCTCGGGGCCCAGGTAACCCGACTCGATGGTGTCTTCATTCGTTCCCTGCACTTGAGTTTTTTCTAACTCTATATTTTGTAGGTGGCGACTGTTACCTGGGGCCTTGAGCAGCGGGTCGCCCGGCTGCTTAAGGAAGCGGAGGACCGGGCCGCGACCTCCGTAGGGCAGCGTGAGGAGTCCCTCCGGGAACGCGATGAAGCCCTCGCGGAACTGTCCCGGGTCCAGGCCCAGGTTCACGTTTCCGAGGTCATCAACGGCCGCCTCCGGGAGGAGGCCAAGGCGAGGGAGGAGGCGCTCCAGAAGCTCGAGGGCTCGAGCGTCCGGGCGGTGGTGGACGCCGGCCGCTCCATCCGTTCGGCCCTCGAGAGCCTTGGCATGAGCTTAGGCTCCGGGAGCGGCTCGGAGGTGCCCCCGGCGACCCTTGCGGAGGCTGTGCGATTTCTCAACGCACAGATCTCCGCCATTCCGGAGGCTGCGGACGCCCGGGCGCGGGGCCGGGCGATCCCCATCGTTGCGGCCGCGGCGGGGCTCGTCGAGTTCCGGGGGGTCGGCGCCAGGGCGATCGGGGGCTGCATCCCCCGGAGCTTCCTGGAATCCTGTGAGCCCTCGCGCCGGGAGGTCGAGCAGCTCGCCAGAGGCTTCTACGACCGGATCATCCGGGCGAGATTCCCAGCACCGGCCCCTCCGGCAAGGGACGCCCCAGCCCCGGCCTCAGAGGAAGCCCCCCGGGGGGAGGACGCCAATGAAAGAGTATGAGCCTCCCCCCGGGTCTTTAGATAGGACCCTTTTGTTTTATTAGGACTTTTGATTCCGGTAGCTTCTTAGAAGAAGCCCCGGACACTTGTAAAAAGACATTTTGGAATGCAATACAGTTAGAAATTTTTCTAAGTCTGAATTGAATGCAATGTTACCAGGGTTCCCGGGAGGTTACTCCCGGGCGAAGGTCCGGGAGGGGCTCCCCGGGGGACGCCCTAGCGGCTTTAATATTGTTGAGCCTCATCTCCGGGGAGCGTAGCGAGGGCGCCGTCCGGGAGGCGATCCGGTTGAGGTGGCGTCCGGAGTGGCACTTGGACAATTTTGACAACCATCGCGCCGAATTAACCCCCCCCCCCCCCCCCCCCGCGTCCGGGGTTCCAGATGGTACCTCCCCTCCGGATACTTCCACCCACGGGGTACGAATATTGGCCCGAAGATATCCTCTGGGACGCTCAGCGCCGCGTGCGCGCATTATACCGGGACTTGGCCCAGGAGCTAGCGGAGCGCCTCCGGGAGTATTAGGCGTAGGAGCCTTAGGACGTAGAGGATCCCCCGGTTTAGAACCCGGGTTGTACCGTTTCCGAAGCCCACCGGACGGGGAAGATGTCCTCCGGGTTTCATGATGAATAAAGCTGTTGTCGCTTTTCTTCTGTCTTTGTTTTTTCTTCTTGGATGGTCTGGATGACTCATTTTAATAAGAATGAGCTAAGCTTGCTCGTGGTCGGTGTGGTCGACACCCGGGGGTTCACTGTCCCCCCCGCCCACAGCGGGCCGGAGGGTAGCTCCGCGCGCTGTGGGGGTAGCAAGGCCCCCGGGGTGAACATAACCTATAGCATAAGAATTTTTCCAAGTTAGAAAATTCTAAAACGAGGTTTCCAAGGGAAAGACCTTCCCGGAGATAATCATCCGGTCGCCGTGAGAACGGGGGCCTCAGGTGAGAAAGGCCCAAGAAACCCTGTAAGATTTTCGGAGGGGAGCTTCCCAAGAGACTGTCGTCCGGTCGCCGTGAGAACGGGGAGCCGGGAATAGGGCCTCCGGGAGGTAATCATCCGGTCGTCGTGAGAACGGGGAGCCGGGAATAGTGCCAGAAATCCGAGAAAGCCATTAGACGTCCCGCTGGGGAGAGCGTCTACTCCCGGAGGAGGAAGTGCCCGATGACGGGTCTTGAGTGTTTGGGTAGGGGACTAGTCTCCCAAAGTGACTCGTTACCGCGGCCACTGGGGAACGGGTTGCCGCTTACACCCTCAGTCCACGAGGACTGATCGTAAGCCGCCCTACAGGAGGGACTTGCTGGGTCTGGGCCCACTTCCTCACAGAGAGGGCATCCTCGCGAGGAGGGCATCCTCACGGGGAGGGCATCCTCGTGGGGAGGGCATCGCCGTTAGGGGCGGTAATGCGAAAAACCTGCAATGGGACAGTTGAAGAACAAAGTCTTATGTATTGATAACAAAATGAAGTACAGTGCCTCCCCCTGCGAAGCCGCGAAGGGGGAGGGAAAAGTAACTACAGTGTCCCTCCTCCCCCTCCGGCGTGATCGCTCCGGGGGAGGGGACAGGCCCGTAAGGCTAAACATAGAACTTGCGAAGTAAACGCAAGTTCCACGTGTGCTTCAGCTCTTGCTCTTGAAGGTTGGAGAGCTTGTAGGCCCCGGAGCCCAGGACCGCGGAGATCCTGTAGGGGCCCTCCCACTTGGGGGAGAGCTTACCCTGGGCTTGAGGGTCCATAACGCGCTTGAGGACAAGGTCCCCAAGGCGAAAGGCTCTCTCACACACGCGCTGGTTGTACGCGCGCGACATCTCGAGCTCGTAGATGGCGTGGCGGAGGAGCGCTCAGTCGCGTTCCTCCTCCACGAGGTCAATTTCCAGCCGCCGGTTGTCTTCATTGGCCTGGTACGCTGCGGTCCTGGCTCCGCCTAGGAGCTCGACCCGCAGCGACCGGAAGCCGATCTCTGGGGGGAGGACTGCCTCCGCCCCGTAGACCAAGGAGAAGGGAGTACGTCCCTTGCCCGAGACGGGGTCGTGCGCATGGAGCAGAGGATGCTAGGGAGCTCCTCTGCCCACGCACCCCGCTTAGAAGCGGTTTGCTCGAGTCTCCGGCGCAATCCTTGGAGGATCACGCCGTTGACTCTCTCGACGGCCCCATTGCTCTGGGGATGGGCCACTGAGGCGAAGTGGATGTTGACCCCCAGGCCTTCGCAGAATTCCCGGAAATAAGCCGAGTCGAATTGGGTCCCGTTGTCCACGGTGATTTCCCGGAGGACACCAAAACGACAGACGACGTTTTTCCAGAAAAACCGCTAAACGGCCCGGGAGGTGATGCTAGCCAAGGGCTCCGCCTCAACCCACTTCGTGAAGTAGTCGACCGCGACCACCGCATACTTGTATCCTCCGAGCGCTGGGGGGAAGGGCCCTAAGAGGTCCATCCCCCAGCGCACAAAGGGCCAAGTGATGGGGATAGTCCGCAGCGCTACAGAGGGGAGGTTCGAGCCCTTGGCCATCTTCTGGCATGCCTCGCACGTGGTGACGAGGTCTCGCTCGTCGTGCATGACCGTGGGCCAGTAGAAGCCCTGTCGGAGAGCCTTGGTAGCGATGGCGCGCGGGGCTAGGTGAGAACCACAGCTCCCCGCGTGGATGTCTTCGAGAAGTTGAAGTCCTTCCGGCCGGGGGAGGCAGCGCAGGAGGGCGGAGGCCCCCCGCTTGTAGAGACTCCCCTCCAGCAGGAGATATGCCCGGGCTTTGGCCTGGAGGCGCTTAGCCTCGGTCTCGTTGGGAGGGTCCCCCTCCCCCTTGATGAAGGAGATGAGGGGGTCCATCCATGATGAAGGCCGAGTGATCTCAGCGACCTCTGGGACTGGAGGCTCGTCGCCCGCGTCAGAGGAGGCCACCGAGGGCTTCGTGATGACTTCCAAGAAAGCCCCCTTGGGGAGTGATTCCCGGGCGCTCGCTGCCCGGGCCAAGGCATCGGCCCGATCATTATCCCTTCGTGGAATATGCCGGGCCTCGAGGCCATCGAAGTGCCTCTCCATCTTCCGTACTTCCTGCAAATAAAGACTCAAGTTTGCGTCATGGCACAGGTAAGACTTGTCCATTTGGCAAACAACGAGCTGAGAATCTCCCTTCACTAGGAGGCGCCAGATCCCCAGGGAGCGCGTGAGGCGCATCCCAAGGAGCAAAGCCTCGTACTCGGCGACGTTGTTGGTTGCGGGGAACTCGAGCCGCGCGGCGTACTCGAGCTCCTTCCCCTCGGGGCTCCGGAGGACTACTCCCGCACCAGCCCCGGTGAGACACAGCGACCCATCGAACAGGAGGGTCCAATGGTCACTGCGTCGGGGCAGCACAGGGAGGTCTTCGTCCCCGGACCTAGAGGCTGGAGTCCACTCTGCGACGAAGTCGGCGAGGACCTGCGACTTGATGGCGGAGCGGCCGGTGAGGGACAGGGAGAAGGGGGCGAGCTCGGCCCCCCACTTCCCAATCCGGCCGGTGGCTTCTTTGTTCCGCAGTACCTCCCCCAGGGGGAGGGACGACGGGACGGTGATGGGGTGCCCCAGGAAGTAATGGCGAAGCTTCCGGGACGCCATGAGAAGGGCGTAGCAGATATTCTCCATCCCCGTGTACCGAGTTTTGGCCCCTTGGAGTGCCTCACTCACATAGTACACGGGACGCTGCTGTCCCCCTTGCTCCTTCACCAAGACCGCGCTGACGGTGGCGGGGGTCG
Organism: Pharus latifolius; assembly: GCA_019359835.1. Taxonomy (NCBI): domain Eukaryota; kingdom Viridiplantae; phylum Streptophyta; class Magnoliopsida; order Poales; family Poaceae; genus Pharus; species Pharus latifolius. The sequence goes on from CM033324.1 coordinate 83,297,625, forward strand.
CGGCGAGGTAGAGGAGCAAGGGCTCTTCTGGAGACGGACTCACAAGCATTGGAGGGCTCGTGAGGTACTTCTTGAGGTCGTTGAAGGCTTCGTGGGCCTCGGGGGTCCAGCGGAACCCCTCGAGCCCCCGGAGGATCTTGAAGAACTGGAGGCCCCGCTCCCCCGACTGGGAGACGAAGCAGCTGAGAGCGGCTAAGCGGCTGAGAGCGGCTAAGCGGCCGGAGAGCCGCTGGACATCCTTGATGGAACGCGGCGGGGGCATGTCTAGGAAGGCCCGGATCTTCTCGGGGTTCACCTCAATGCCCCGCTGGGACACGAGGAAACCTAGGAGCTTCCCCCCGCGCACCCCGAAGGCACACTTCTCCGGGTTGAGTTTGAGCCCGAACGCGCGGAGGTTGCGGAAGGTCTCCGCCAGATCGTCGATGTGGGAGGCTGTGCGGGGACTTTTGACGACCGCGTCGTCTACGTAGACCTCGACGTTGCGGCCGACTTGATCTTTGAAGACCAGCGTCATCAGGCGCTGGAAGGTTGCTCCAGCGTTCTTGAGCCCGAACGGCATGTGGAGGTAGCAGAAGGTTCCGAGGGGAGTTATGAAACTCGTCTTTTCCTCATCCCCTTCCGCCATCCGGACTTGATGGTAGCCCGAGTAGGCGTCTAGGAAGCTCATCCGCTCGCACCCCACGGTAGAGTCAACGAGCTGGTCAATCCGTGGGAGCGGGAAGTTGTCTTTGGGGCAGGCGCGGTTAAGGTCGGTGAAGTCCACGCACATCCGCCACTTGCCACTTGACTTCTTCACGAGGACGGGGTTTGCGAACCACTCGGGGTGCAGGACCTCCCGGATAAACCCCGCCTCTCGGAGCCGAGCGATCTCCGTCTTGATGGCCTCTTGACGTTTGAGGGAAAGCTTCCTCAGCTTCTGTTTGATCGGGGGGTGACCGGGGGTTACCGCGAGCTTGTGTTCAATAAACTCCCGGGCGACGCCCCGCATATCCGAAGGCTTCCACGCAAAAACATTGGAGTTTTCGTGAAGAAAAGCTGCAAGTTGTGCAGCATGGTCCTGGGGGAGCTCTGCCCCGATTTGGACGGTTTTGTCTCCGTCGCCCGGGGACAGCGGGACCTTCCAGAGGCCCCCTTCCGGACGCGGCTTGAGGAGGGGCCTCCCGGGGGGCGGCGCAGCGACGTCTGGATCCGGGGGGGAGCCTCCCCCCTGGGCGCCTTGATCATGTTGACGCTTCCGATCATGGCCGCGGCGCGCTCGTATAGAGCACGGGCCATGTCTTGGTCTCCCCGGACGTTGATCACGCCGTGCGGCCCGAGGATCTTCATGCAGAGGTAGTTTTGATGGGTGGCAGCCCCCAGTCGGTTGATTGTGGTCCTCCCCATAATCGCGTTTTAGGAGGAGGGGAGGTCCACCACGTCGAAGCGGACCAGCTCGGTCCGGTAATTCTCCGGGGTGCCGAAGGTCATTGGAAGATCTACCTTGCCCACGGGGTGGATCGCCTTCCCCGAGACAAAACCTTGCAGGGGCCCTGCCGCGGGCTGCAGGAGCTTCTCATCCACCTGCATGTCTTTGAAGGCCTTGAGGAATAGGACGTCGGCGGAGCTCCCGCCGTCCACGAGAATGCGGGCCAGGTGGAAGCTGCACCACGATCCTTCCGGGCTTCTCCCCGCGGGGCCTTCCCGGTTGCGCGAGGACTGTCCCCCCCCATGGCCCTTTGGCTTGGGGAAGGGGCGGTTGGCCCTCGGGGGGTCGCGCGAGCCGCCTCCGCCCTCGAGGACAAAAGTGTCCCGAGGCCATGGCTCACTACGCCCCCGCTGTCTGGGGCGTTTGGGGGCATCCCTGGCCCCCCGGTCGACGGGGGCGAGAGCCCCCTGGGTCTTCTTCCTAATGTCGTCTTCCTCCGCCCGAGCGTACTTTTCGAGTACGTTGAAGAGCTCGTCGGCGGAAGAAGGGCAGCTCCGGGAGAGTCTTCGGTGGAGTTCCCCCGGGAGGATCCCGCTTTTGCAGGCTTCGATGACTGTTGAGTCCGGGACGTGGGCCACCTTGTTTTTCACTTGGCCAAAGCTCTTAAAGAAGCTTCTGATGGTTTCCCCGGTCCTCTGACGGACAGTGTACAGCTGCGAGGAGTCAAGGGGACACACGTAGTTCCCCTGGAAGTTGGCGCAGAACTCCCGCTTGAGCTGCGAGAAAGACTTGATGGAGCCCGCCTTCAGGTTGTAGAACCAGGAGCGGGCAACGCCGGTGAGGTAGAGGGGGAAGACGTTGCATTGGACGGTCTCGTCCCCCCCCCCCCCCCGCCGCGGAGATGGCAGTGGAGTAAACCTGCACAAATTTGTAAGGGTCTGCCTCACCATTATAGTGCTCGATGTGCGGGGGGCGGTAGGGCCGCGGCCACCGGATGCTGCGGAGTCTTCGACACAGAGGCTGGTTAGCCCCCTGCACTTCCCGGGGGGAGCCCCGGTCACTGTCTTCTTTAACGGGGGACGCCCCCTCGTTGTCGGAATCTGGGAGCGGCCCAAGAGGTCCGCCGGAGTGGCGGTGACGACGTTTCTCTTCCGGGCCGGGGCTGATTTCCCGGACGTCCGGACTCTCCTCCGGGGAGGCTAGTTCTTCGGCGGGTCTCTTCCCCCGACTGGTGCGAGAGCGAGGCTCCCCGCGACAACGGCCCGAGGGAAGCTCTTCCCCGCGGTTGGGTGAATGCATTCGCTCGACCTCCCCCTGGGAGAAACGGACCTGTTTCACCGGGGGAGGGAGCTCGTGCACTGTAGCTGCCAGCCCGAAGGCTACCGGGGCCGGTTGGGGGGAGCCCCCTGCGAAGACCCCCGGGACCGGAAAGGAGGAAGCCCCTGTATCATCCGGAACCGGGGAGGGGGCGCCCGCGGCGACATTTGGAAGCGAAGTGGAGGGAGCCCCCGTGGCCACAACCGGAACCGGAAAAGGGGAAGCCCCTGTAGCATCCTCAACCGTCGAGGGGGGAGCCCCTACGGCGACGTCCGGAACTGGGGAGCCAATGTGGGGGGATGTAACATCCTGAGTTTTGGGGTGAAAAGTTCTTTCTTAAAAATCATGCATGCATATGTCTCTTCTAGATCAGCCAAATCAGCTTCAACTTTATTCTGTTCAAGCCCTAAAATCTCAAAATCTATCCTGTGACCCCAAGTCAAGATCTGACTTTCCAGATTTGATCTATCAGTTATCCTAAATCTAAAAGCCTTCAGAACCCAGATTCAATTCTATCCCTAACTTCCCTAAGAGCATCTAACACCCATCCTTAGCCAAATCCTTGAAACCCTAGATCTCAACTCAGTTTAGCTTGTAATCTCAATTATCTCCAGTATCGTTCAGTCACTCTTGTAAAGCATATCTGCATATAGATCCTAAAACATCTTAATATATAAGTAATATTTGTGTGTATTGTTTGGTTTGTCGTCGAGCAGATCTAGAAGCTGAGATCGAGGACTTCGCTGTTGACCCGTCATCAACTGCTGTTTCTTATGACGCGGAAGGCAAGTCATATCCTTGGTCATCTTGAACCTACATTTTAAATGTTGCTATAATATAACCTTGAATATAGGCAATATTGCATGTGAAAGATTGAAAATGGTTGATTTATGAATTGGCAGTACTAGACTGGTTATCTGTGAAATGTGAAATAAACAAGTTTTGAGCCATGAACTATTATATGTATTTATATACTTATATTCATGAAATAAAACCCCTAGCCGTGACCAGAAAATGGTATGGATGGCGGTAGCACTGGAGGTGCTAAACTGCGAAGGAATGCAGGCACTGAAGGTGCAAGGTTGTGGATGGTCTGGTCACTGGCATATAAGGACTAGAACCTTGTGTTGTGCGTCTAGTGGCATGAACAACGTGCTGACCGCAAGCCTGGTATGGGACAGGCCTGAACAAGTACTTATGTGGATCACACATGACACCCCTGCTGGAATTGTGTAGTGATCACGATAGACACAGAGTACGACTCCCACACATATCACTGAAAGTGATCTCGCACGTTGATCCAGTAATGGAAACATATGTAGGGGTGGAGGTTATGATACAGCCTACCACAACTGTGTCTCGCAGAGAGCCACAGGGTCGGGGGTAAATTGTGAGTGGGACATAACAAAAGTTCTTGTTATCTCCACCTTGCCACTCACACATGGTTGTGAGGAGGGGTCTAATCATTTTGATAGGATGGGTTGGAAAGTGGAATATCTTGCGGGTAAATTGGTACCTCTCTGCAGAGTTAAAAACGTATTCGAATACTCCGAGCTCCCGGGTTTATAGGAGTCTGCTGCGGTGGATTAAATCCACGGGGTGTGACACAAGTATTATTTTCTAAATAAAATATGTTTTAATCAAGATTACCCAAATGACATGTGTTGTCATGATAAGGAGTACTGCCGTGGGCTGTCGTGTGTCGACGTGTCGCGGTAGTGCTATAATCTAGTGAACATGAATGATGATGTTATATTATGAAAAGTGCTGCCATGAAATGAGGTATGAAAGTAAAAGATTATTTTATAAATATCCATAATTCTTGACTAGTCTAGGTTCATATCATCACTACTATATGTATCTACTCTTACCTATGACTTGCTGAGTACGTAAGTGCTCACTCTTGCAACCTACAAATCAATAGACGGAGCGATCAACAATCAAGATGAAGGCATGGAGGACTTCTTGGATCCAGAAGGAGGAGCGTCAGTTCCGCCAGAGCCCTGATGTGTATTGTTCTGCTGTCCACTTCTCTTTTGTGGGTGGGTCACCTATCTTCTGCTGTGTAAATGTTATTTTGCTAAACCATGTATGCCGTGAAGGCATTGTAATCTCCTTATGTAATATCAAGACCAGCAGGCCACACTGTTTAACTATTTTGTAAGTTACTCTGTTGCAATGTGAATATACTCCTATGCTTGACTTATCCTGGGAAGTCAAGGGTATGTGTATGCTATGCATATATGGGACTAGCTGCAGCGAGCTAGGTCTCTTCAGGAGTAGTCGTAGTCCCAGTTTCGGGGCGCGACAGAAAAGATGGTATCAGAGCAACATGAGAACTTGACTGTAGGACGACACCTCTAGGGATTGGCCGTGCCAGGAAGACGTAATTTATTTAGAAAACTATTTGATGAAAATTGTATTTTGATAAAAACAATGAGCTTTGTAGCTCTTGAAAACTTTTATTTCAAAATTTTATTTGGATTTTCTAAAATTCGGTAAGATTGTGAGAGTGCGTTCTGTTGTTTCAGAGTGTCTTAGGGGTTGGTGTAGATAGAGCTAGTGATGGTCTTGATAGTTTTGTGATTCGCTGTTGCTTTGCAATGGTTAACTTGTATATTATGGCTAGTAGCCTAAGTATTTTATGCACTAAAGTAGTTTGCATTATTTTCTGCATTGTTGTCTTAGTTGGCCCTAGATAGTTAGATCAGCCCAAACTTCTTTTTCAAAGCCACCATGGTTGATGCAAGAAGAAGATCTCAATGCAATGGAGAAGACGGGGAACAGACTCCTCAGGAAGAAGATATTATGACAAGAAACCCTTTGTTTCAGCAAGGATCTCAGAGTTCCAATCCTCCACAGAAGGAAAATATAGAGGGAGAGGATAGGAAGAGAAGAATGCCTCAACAAGTGCAACCACAACTAAACTCAACTAAAAGGAGAATTCCTACCAACCCTAGTTTTCAACCATCATACCAAACTCCCAGACCAATAAGAATGATGTGCCCCAATTGTAGAGGAAACCATCTTCATAAGCATTGTCCTTGTGCAAGTATCCAATGTTTTCATTCCAAACAGCATGGGCATCGCAAAGAATTCTGTCCCTGGATTCAATTTCCTAGACCCATAGCCATATCTCAGGCAGAAATGCAGACAGTAGCACCTAGAACATCACCACTACAGAACCCCAAAGGAAACGTACAAAGAAGAGGAGCCATGTTTACCAGAAGCAAAGGAAACCCTTACATGAACATTCAATGCTATCACTGTTGGCAGCGTGGACATCGTAGAGAATTTTGTCCTTGGATTTGACTTCCATCATCCATTGCCAGGATACAGGCAAGGACACAACCAGAAGCACCTAAAGTACCAGTATCACAACCACAGAAGTTTAGAGGAACTCCACCAGGAAGAGGAGGAAGCATGGCCAACCGAGGAGGAGGAAGAGATGGAACACCAACAGCAATGCCAGGAGGAAAGCTAAACTACACTTCCATCCAAGAAGCAGGAAACACCACCGACACCCTTCGAGGTAGATTTTGACTCAATTTGTATCTACCTTAATACTATTTGATCTCAGTATTGCAAATTAATCTGAAGTTGAAATGCATATAAAGCAAGCATCTTTAGAATATTCCATGTCAGATTATATAAGTTCAGTGGGAAATCATTCAGAACAAGAAGCTACTCAGAAGAAGGAAGAAAATTTTCAGTGAACCACTTGAACCTATCTCTATTCTTATCTTTTCTTTCTTAGGTAAATCTCGGGGCGAGATTTCTTTAAGGAGGGTAGATCTGTAACATCCTGAGTTTTGGGGTGAAAAGTTCTTTCTTAAAAATCATGCATGCATATGTCTCTTCTAGATCAGCCAAATCAGCTTCAACTTTATTCTGTTCAAGCCCTAAAATCTCAAAATCTATCCTGTGACCCCAACTCAAGATCTGACTTTTCAGATTTGATCTATCAGTTATCCTAAATCTAAAAGCCTTCAGAACCCAGATTCAATTCTATCCCTAACTTCCAGATTTATCAACTCTTTTCTGTTTTCGAAAACAGAATATCTGTTATTACCTAAATACCCTAAGTTTCAGAAATTCAGATTTAATCAAAATCTTAGCCAAGTTCAGACCAGATTATTCTTGGATTATGATCAAGGGTATGCCAACACCTTAATCCAAAAAGTTGGCAGCCAGATTTCATCATCTAGACTCTTTTCGCAAATCAGTCCAAGAGTATCGCAGATCAGTCCTTTTTCCAGATTTTCTAAAAGCCAGAAAAGGCAAAATGTTGCAAATCATCTTCAAATTCAAATCTGATTCAGGGAACATCTCCCAAATGCTTTTCAATACAAATTCTTCTTTTATGAGTATCTCAAAATCAAACCCTAAATCCCAGAATTCGAGATCAACAAGAATCAGACTTATATTACCCTAATTTACCCTATTTTCAGTTTGTATCGAAAACTATTCAAATGTGCCAAACCTTATCAATTACCTTTGCCAAATATCCTGTTGAATATAATCTACCAGATTAGTGAAATCAATTTCAGTTTAAACCTTCCAAATCTCCAGATTTACATTTCAGTCCAAATCAAGAAATCAAGTATTGCAAATCAGCCCAAATTCGACCAGGCCAACTGCTGTACACGACCAGAAGCCTCGCCGTGATTCCTGCGCCGTGCTCGCTCACCGCCAGCCACGCCTCGCCGCGACTGAGCTCGTACTCACTTGAGTTGCATGTGCACACGCGTCCACGCCCCAGCCATCGCCGTGACAACGCCGTGGCAGTGCCATTGAACAACACTTGCTCCTGTGCGCGACCAACAGCAACCATTGTCAGCATCCTCTTGCCACGTTGCTTGCTTTGCCAACTCTTGTCGCCACCGCCTTGCACCGCCCGACATTGATGAGTCCCGATGTAGCACAGCTTTGCCTCACCAGTGCGCCGTCGCTTCACTGCTCGCCGTTGTTGCATCTGCGCCCGGCAACTCATGTCAACTGACACAAATTCAATGCTGTTTAATCCTTGCAAGCTTCGCCCTCTGGTCTATTTAAGCCACCAGTGCCTTGTATCATCTCCTCTTCACCAGGACTTAACCAAATTTCCAAACTCCTTCACTGTCATCGTCTTCTCCGACAAGCCATCGAGGAGCTTCACGGTGCCAGCACAATCTGCAGCACCTCCTGCCAAATTAACAGCATCAGTGAGTTCTCCTTATCTCTCTCATCATGCTGTATCACTTAATTGGATTTCCTTGCCTCCCATCGCCGGCGATCACCGGAATTTGCTGAAATTCAAAGAATGCCCTGTTCCGGCAATGCAGGCCAAATTACCTCGAATTAGCTTTCGATCCTGTGGAAGAAAATGATCAGTGACTCATTTCCAGCAAGCCTATGCATCAATATCTCCAGATTGAGCTTCAATCGAAGCTTTCCCCAATTTTGAGCTTCTCCAGAAACCGGCGATCGTCGCCAGGCTTCTCTGGCCATCCTCCGGCCAAATTGATCGTGCAGGTAGCTTCCTCTTACCTCTCTTTCACTCTCCAAGCTTGGAATTGAGTTCATTCGGCCTAAATCGAAAACCCCCAAATGGCAGTGTTTCTTCTCCGGCGTCGATCACCGGAAAACCTATTCCGGGCCGTTTCAGCTTCATCTACCTTGCCATTCAGGTGTGCCTCAACCTCCTAAACATTTTTTCCTTCTAGCTCGATCTCTGAAACTGCCCAGAATTCAAGTTATAGCCATGCCAAGATTGTTGTCCAGTGGCTTCATTGTGCCGTGTCGCCACCACACTTCTCCTTCGAATTTCATCACCTTCCAGCCATCTTCTGCCCTAGATCCTGTTGAATGATTTGTTCCTGTTATCATTGCCTACCTCCCAGACAAAGTGGTGCATCATTTGGAGCTCTAGATCAAAAGTTATGCCAAGCCCTAGTTTCTGGCCATGTCAAGATCAATGCCAGACTATGTCAGTCAGTGGCATTAGCCCTTTTCACCCCCTTCCAGATGTGCATTTTGGGCATAACTTTGTCTCTTAGATTTCTGAGGTTGTGATCTACATTTTCTTATTCTATCACAACTTGATTTAAGCCCTTGAAATGCATGTTATGCTAAACCCTAGCTTTTGACACTATCCCAGTGCATGCCAGCCAATGGCATTGGCCTTGTTTACCCACTTCTGATTGTGCATTTTGAAAGCCACTTTGCCCACTGAATTTGTAGAGTTATAATCTACACTTTCTTCTACTGTCATAACTTGAGATAAGCTCTCTAGTTTTCCTTGAAGTTATGTCAGAACCTTGATTCGAATGTCAATCCGCTGACATTCGCTATTTTTGATCAACCAACCACAAAACTGATGTTCTTATTGTAACCTTGAGATTCTAAGAGCATCTAACACCCATCCTTAGCCAAATCCTTGAAACCCTAGATCTCAACTCAGTTCAGCTTGTAATGTCAATTATCTCCAGTATCGTTCAGTCACTCTTGTAAAGCATATCTGCATATAGATCCTAAAACATCTTAATATATAAGTAATATTTGTGTGTATTGTTTGGTTTGTCGTCGAGCAGATCTAGAAGCTGAGATCGAGGACTTCGCTGTTGACCCGTCATCAACTGCTGTTTCTTATGACGCGGAAGGCAAGTCATATCCTTGGTCATCTTGAACCTATATTTTAAATGTTGCTATAATATAACCTTGAATATAGGCAATATTGCATGTGAAAGATTGAAAATGGTTGATTTATGAATTGGCAGTACTAGACTGGTTATCTGTGAAATGTGAAATAAACAAGTTTTGAGCCATGAACTATTATATGTATTTATATACTTATATTCATGAAATAAAACCCCTAGCCGTGACCAGAAAATGGTATGGATGGCGGTAGCACTGGAGGTGCTAAACTGCGAAGGAATGCAGGCACTGAAGGTGCAAGGTTGTGGATGGTCTGGTCACTGGCATATAAGGACTAGAACCTTGTGTTGTGCGTCTAGTGGCATGAACAACGTGCTGACCGCAAGCCTGGTATGGGACAGGCCTGAACAAGTACTTATGTGGATCACACATGACACCCCTGCTGGAATTGTGTAGTGATGCACGATAAACACGGAGTACGGCTCCCACACATATCACTGAAAGTGATCTCGCACGTTGATCCAGTAATGGAAACATATGTAGGGGTGGAGGTTATGATACAGCCTACCACAACTGTGTCTCGCAGAGAGCCACAGGGTCGGGGGTGAATTGTGAGTGAGACATACAAAAGTTCTTGTTATCTCCACCTTGCCACTCACACATGGTTGTGAGGAGGGGTCTAATCATTTTGATAGGATGGGTTTGAAAATGGAATATCTTGCGGGTAAATTGGTACCTCTCTGCAGAGTTAAAAACGTATTCGAATACTCCGAGCTCCCGGGTTTATAGGAGTCTGCTGCGGTGGATTAAATCCACGAGGTGTGACACAAGTATTATTTTCTAAATAAAATATGTTTTAATCAAGATTACCCAAATGACATGTGTTGTCATGATAAGGAGTACTGCCGTGGGCTGTCGTGTGTCGACGTGTCGCGGTAGTGCTATAATCTAGTGAACATGAATGATGATGTTATATTATGAAAAGTGCTGCCATGAAATGAGGTATGAAAGTAAAAGATTATTTTATAAATATCCATAATTCTTGACTAGTCTAGGTTCATATCATCACTACTATATGTATCTACTCTTACCTATGACTTGCTGAGTACGTAAGTGCTCACTCTTGCAACCTACAAATCAATAGACGGAGCGATCAACAATCAAGATGAAGGCATGGAGGACTTCTTGGATCCAGAAGGAGGAGCGTCAGTTCCGCCAGAGCCCTGATGTGTGTTGTTCTGCTGTCCACTTCTCTTTTGTGGGTGGGTCACTTATCTTCTGCTGTGTAGATGTTATTTTGCTAAACCATGTATGCCGTGAAGGCATTGTAATCTCCTTATGTAATATCAAGACCAGCAGGCCACACTGTTTAACTATTTTGTAAGTTACTCTGTTGCAATGTGAATATACTCCTATGCTTGACTTATCCTGGGAAGTCAAGGGTATGTGTATGCTATGCATATATGGGACTAGCTGCAGCGAGCTAGGTCTCTTCAGGAGTAGTCGTAGTCCCAGTTTCGGGGCGCGACAGGGGAGGTCCGCTGAGGCACGGGAGCTGCTCTGTCGACAGCCCCCGGTGCGGTAAACGCGACGCGAGAGGCGGGACTGGCAGCCGGCGTAGGGAAAACCCCCGGCATGAAATGGGCCCCCAGCCCCGGAAATGGGCCTGGAACGGGGTACCCCCCTGGTGCCACGAAGGGCCCAGGCATGAAGTAGCCTCCCGGCACCGGGACAGGCCCGGGCGCCGGGAAGGGTCCGTACATATATCCCGCAGGGGGAGGGAACCCCCCGGCAGGATCATACGAGGCGGACAGACCCCCGGAGGCCGGAGGGGCCGCCGGGTAACCCATAAACGGGGGCATGTTCCCCGGATACGAGTGCGACGCAAATGTGGGGGCCGGAGGCCGCGCCAACACGCTGAGCAGCTCATCCATAGAGCGCTGAGCGCGGAGCTGGCCCTCCACCAAAGCCTCGAGCAGGGCGTCCTGGGGAGCAGGGGGAGCCGTCGGGGGAAAACTTGCCCCGGCCGAGGTTCCCGCGGTCGCCGGGAGCGACCCGGAGGTGGAGGCACCTAAGTTAAGAGGAAAGGCGGGAGGCAGTACCTGGGAATGGCCGCCTCCGGGTGGAAGCACCGGGACAGCCGTGTCCCGGACGGGTGGTGCCAGGTCACCGGCACCGGCGTCACCGGGAAGTGTCGACGATTCGGACTCGGGGTCCTCAGCCGAACTTATGCAGAATTTGTAAGTTGTGAGACCTTTCAGGGTGACCCTCTGGGAAGGTATGTAGAACAATGGAGAACAGGAGCACAGAGAGATTTATACAGGTTCGGGCCCTCGATGGTGGGAGTAATAGCCCTACGTCCTGTTAGGATTTCACTATATGTGGTAAAGATATACAGGCGAGGGTTTTTCCTATATAAGTGTACAAAAAGAAACCAAAGAGGCTTATAAAATACTATCTAATGTAGGCCGTAGACTTGGCTATCTGAGAAATGTTGAATCTCTTGATTCTTCTCTTGATCAATTGGTTGATTAATTGATCTCTCCCTCTTGATATCCCATGCCACCCTTTTATACTGGTCGAAAGGGTGTCATGTGAAGAAACTGCATCAAACAGTTGCTTGAACGGTTGGATACGGTTTTTAGAGAACTGCTCTTAACTTCCATGTAGGTTAAAACACGTGTTAATCATGGATAACTGCATGTATTAACCTCCTGACGGTTGATCTTCCACGTGGAGGAATCTTCGGGATACTTGGAATATCCTGCTTATGGACAGCCGGACAGATGGACTCCAAGTACCCTGGTCGAAAGTGTTCTGACTACGGGATGTTGGCTGACCGCGCAATATCTCGGACAATCTTCTGACCGCGTGAAGCTTGTGGTCTGATCGCGCAAAGCCTGCGACCTGATCGCGTAAAGCCTGCTGTCGACAATTCGGACTCAGAGTCCTCAGCCGAACTTATGCAGAATTTTGTAAGTAGTGAGACCTTTCAGGGCGACCCTCCGGGAAGGTATGTAGAACAATGGAGAACAGGAGCACAGAGAGATTTATACAGGTTCGGGCCCTCGATGGTGGGAGTAATAGCCCTACGTCCTGTTAGGATTTCACTATGTGTGGTAAAAGGTTTACAAGATGGAGGAAAAAGCCCTCACAGGCGAGGATTTTTCCTATGTAAATGTACAAAAGGAAGCCTGGGAGGCTTATAAAAGCTATCTAATGTAGGCCGCAGACTTGGCTATCTGAGAGATGTTGAATCTCTTGATTCTTCTATAGATCAATTGGATTGTCTTAATTGATCTCTCTATCGATGTCTTCCTTTCTTTCTTGATACTCCATGCCACCCTTTTATATTGGTCGAAAGGGTGTCATGTGAAGAAACTGCATCAAACGGTTGCTTGAACGGTTGGATGCGGTTTTTGGAGAACTGCTGTTAACTTCCATGTAGGTTAAAACATGTGTTAATCATGGATAACTGCATGTATTAACCTCCTGACGGTTGATCTTCCACGTGGAGGAATCTTTGGGATACTTGGAATATCCTGCTATATGGACAACTGAATTAGATAGGCTCCAAGTACCCTGGTCAACAAACGTTCTGACCGCGGGATGTTGTCTGACCGCGCAACATTCTGGACATCCAGTTCGCGTACCGCATACGAACTTCTGACCGCGCAAGGCTTGCGGCCTGATCGCACAAAGCCTGCAACCTGATCGCGTAGAGCTTGCGACCTTATGGTGATGCCCCTCAGAATAGCTTGAGTTCGCATCGCCAGATACATGTCTGGTTCGAACCTATCTTGAACCAAAAGTTCATCAGAAGTGACCCGGGTGTCAATCCTCGTCAGCTAGCCCCCAAATTCGAAGAAAACGAAGGGACGTGTTTATTTCGAATTTTAAGACCATGCATCGGATTTTTAACCCGACTCTTCAGATTCTCCACTTAGTGGTGCACTAAGTGAAAACGGTTGGTTCCCCAAGACGGGTTCTGACATTATGTGACGGGCAATGATAGCGCCGTAGAAATGTTTTTATCTCGAGGTAAAATTGTAAATGCTTTGGCGAAACCCGAGGCGTCTGGAATGCAAACCGTCACCCTAGCGGCTATAAATACCAGGCCCCTGGATCTGTAAAGCTTCACAATTTCTTCTCACGCCTAAGTCCTTTTCTTGACAACCTGGATTCTTCCTTTTCACATACTCTCCCTGATGGCAGACCACAACATCATCGAGATTGAGAGTGATGAAGAGGAAGTTGTCGAACAAGGGCCTCAGATGCTTGAAGACCCGTCTCCCTTAAGGAAGAAACCCAAGGTTGACGAAGGATCTTCTAGTGGAACGAAGGTGAAGAATGTAGCAAGTTTCTTTCTTCCTTCAGTTCCTATAATTCTCCCTGTTCATGCATCTCGGCAAGTTAGGCCTTTGTCTTTGGAGAGAGATTCTTCTCAACTTTCTCCTTCTCACTCCAATTCTCCCATCCTTTTGAGTGATCAATATTCTGGTCGGCAAGTGGTGACTATCCCTCGACCAGATGACTCCCGTATTGGGTTGGCGAAGCAATCATCTGATGGGAAGGTTGCACTTTTACCATCTGATGATCTTCTTCCCAAGATGGGTATATCAACGTGCCATGTACTGGGACAGGTAATAATTCTTCTCTCCTTTTTGCTAATAGTTATAGTCAGTACGACTAACTCTTGCAAACGTAGGAGGTTGGAGGCTCCAGCGATCAGCCTTCCGCTGCTCCATCTCTTCCTTCCGGACAGACTCTTCTGGAGGAGAAGAATGCCCTGGAGAAGAAGACCGAAGAGATGTCTTCGGAGATTCCGCGTCTAGCAGAATGTCTTGATCGATCCCGTGAGGAGGCGCGCCAGTTCCGTCGAGAGAGGGATCACGCTCAGCAACAGCGAGAACTCTCCGACTTGATTAGGGACAAAAGTGCGTCTCTTGTTAGGGATGATGTAGATAGACTTAGGGTAGTTGCTAGTTCCCTGGGGGTTGCCAGTGTAGATCCTACTGACAACAATATGTCCCTTGGGGAACTTTGTAAATTTCTTTCGGATCAAGTCGATGTTTTGATCGACTGTATCCCTTTTGTATGCAAAGAATGTAAGAAATAAAACCTTCTTTATTCACATTTTCTGTGCGAAAATATGGCCATAAAACATCATGTTTGCGACCACTCATACACAGAAATTTCAGTTCTGCGATCAGAATCGCGTCTTAAAAAGCACCGCGACCTGCCCTGATACCGAGATCAGACTTAAGGCCGCGGTTAGAACTGAATTGCGACCAGAGTTGAAGCTCGGTCAGACTGTCACTTCGATTAGAATCAAAGCTTAGTCTAAAGCATGGTTTCGACCAAACCACAACCCGGTTAGAAATATACCTGCACGTCAAAAATTGAGTTACAGGATATTTCCATAAAAAATGCTCATAGCATACAAAGGAAAAAATGCCCTCTGAAAAGTTCTGAAACTTCTCAAGTTTTAGCCCTTTCAGCTTCTGAAATAAAGAAGTCTTTCTATTTCAGATCCGATGCCCGGAATGCTTTAAAGGGTTCGCCAGAGATAGTATCCATTATGGGAAATGAATAAAATACTCAATAGAACGTTTGAGTGGAACGTTACTCACAGAAGTGCGCCTCCTCGGGTCTATAAAAGGAACAGATAGCTTCTTGAGGAAGCTACTCAGCCAAGAAACCCTTAGAATTTCCGCCGCACAAAACCCTCATTCTTCCTCAGCCTTCATCCTCCACAAAGTCATCAACTTTTCCTTCAATCTCCCCCAAAAAATGGCGTCCTGGAGCCGATCCACTCACCATTCCGAGGAGACCTTAGTAGCGTTGGAGAAGGAGGGGATCCTTCCTTCGCGGCTGCTGATCAACTGGAGGCCCGCGGAGAAGGACCAAGAAATCCCAACCGTCCGGGAGGGCGAGTTGGTGATTTTTGAGGAGTACCTGCGCTGCGGATTCCGATTCCCCGAGAGTCGGTTTCTGAAGGATGTCCTTGGGCATTATGGGTGGGAGTTGATTAACCTCCATCCCAATGCGATGCTGATCCTGGTAGTGTTCCAGCATCTCTGTGAGGCGTTCGTCGGAGTGTATCCCAGCATGGATCTCTTCTGGCGATTCTACTTCTCGGCGTGGTCGAAGTGCACCAACGCCGCCGGATGTATCTACTTCCGGCTAAGGGACAAGAATGAGTATCCCTCCCCACCCCTGCGAGACTCCGTGCATGGGTGGCACCAGAGATGGTTCTACTGCTCTCCACCATCTGAGAGCAGTCTGTGGTTCGAAAACTCGCGACCAGAGAAGTCGAGCGAGTTGGATGCTCCCCCAGCGCTGAGCTTGGAGCTCCTGAAGCACGCCGAGGTGATCCTTCACTTGGTCAGTCAAGGGTTGACAGCACGTGACGTCATCCGAGACTTTGTGAAGAACCGGGTGAGCCCCCTGCATGAAAGGGCTTATCCGGCTTGGGAGATCAAGTCCATGGCGGACAGCACCTTGGACTACAGTGAAGGTACTCATTTCTTTAGCACTGAGTTTTGTCATTTCTGAATTTCGTAAATCTTGACTTGAATTTGGGAACAGTCCTGCCTTCATCCGAGATTGAGAGGCGGACCAACTCCCTCCTTAGGGCCTACAATGCTGATGTAGAGGGCCCCAAGGGATCACCCCGCCCGCAGAGCCTGATTCACGCCGGTGATGACCTTAAGCAGGAGCGCCGAAAGGTACATTCTCTATTTGGCCTCTGTTCTGCAGGTCTCATGCATGTCCAGCGCTAACCAATTCCATCGGAATGTGAATTAGCTCCTAGGGAAGTTCGCTGATGCGACATTCCCAAGCGAGAACGTCGGCTCTCTGGGGAAGCCGACGATGAAGAACGTGAAGAAGGTCTCTCAAAGACCCAGGACAAAGAGTCCTGCCCCCAAGAAGGCCAAGCCAAATCCCGGGGAGGGGTCTTCACGAAGTATTCCTCCTACCGCAAGAAAGACTGCGGTAAGATATCGCATTCCTTCTATTCTGTCAGGCGCGGATTGGAATCACTCCTTCGTCATACAGGGAGAGGGGAGCGAGGAGGAAGAGGATGATGACGTGCCTCTAGTCATCTGGAGGAGGAAGATCGCAGACCTCCCATCCGGCGATGCCCCAAGCTGCTCCGCAGAGACTAATGCTACCGCAGAGGTGGCCATGGCAGACCCTGTGACCGCCGAGAATCTCGTGGTCGCGGATAACCTCCCAGTCCCTGAAGCCCCCGAGGCTTCAGGGTCAATTGCCTCTACTTCCCTGGTTGAAGGGACGACCATGGTAAGGTTTTCTCACAGTCGTGCTTTCTTCAATTTCTTCTGTATATTTTGACAAGTCAATGTTTATACAGGGAGAAGAGCTTCTCCCTGCGACTACTGCGAGTCCCAGGGAGGAAAATCCTCCACCTCCGCAGACAGGGGTGGAGGTAGTTGAGCAGAGAACGGCTGTGGTTGTGCACGAGGCGCCGGCTCCGACGATCCAGGAGTCGTCAAGGCCTTCAGATGCAGCCCCACCAGTTGGTCTGGTTGCCCAGGTAAAGACCTTTCTATTCATCTTTATCTTTTCCCTAGGAATGTGCTCATAGCAGAACACTTCCAGGGGGGAGATGCCTTGTTCGCCATGAGGAAGGCCAGAACCGACGACAGTTCTCCTTCTCGAGGGGAACCTTCCCAGAAATCCCAGGTGACGAGGATTCACACCCGGGCCACTTCTAATGGACTTTTGATTCAAGACAGGTTCGAGCCAGACACGAGTCTGGCAATGCGAACTCAAGCTATTCTGAGGGGCATCACCATGAGGTCGCAAGCTCTACGCGATCAGGTCGCAAGCTTTGCGCGGTCAGAAGTTCGTATGTTGTACGCGAACTGGATATCTGGAATGTTGCGCGGTCAGCCAATATCTCGCGATCAGAACATTCTCGACCAGGATGTTTGGAGTCCGTCTGTCCGGCTGTCCATACGGCAGGATATTCCAAGTATCCCGAAGATTCCTCCACGTGGAAGATCAACCGTCAGGAAGTTAATACGTGCAGTTATCCATGATTAACACGTGTTAATCTACGTGGAAGTTAAAGAGCAGTTCTCCAAAAACCGCATCCAACCGTTTGATGCAGTTTCTTCATGTGACACCCTTTCGACCAGTATAAAAGGGTGGCATGGAATGGCGAGAAAAAAGATCAATTGATCCGATTAACCAATTGATCAATAGAAGAATCAAGAGATTCAACACCACTCAAATAGCCAAGTCTGTGGCCTACATTAGATAGTCTTTTATAAGCCTTGTTGGCTTCTTTTTGTACACTTATATAGGAAAAACCTTCACCTGTGAAGGTCTTTTTCCTACCATCTTGTAAACCTTTTACCACACATAGTGAAATCCTAACAGGACGTAGGGCTATTACTCCTACCATCGAGGGCCCGAACCTGTATAAACTTCTCTGCGCTCCTGTTCTCCATTGTTCTACATACCTTCCCGGAGGGTCGCCCTGAAAGGTCTCGCTACTTACAAATTCTGCATAAGTTCGGCTGAGGACTCCAAGTCTGAATCGTCGACAGCTGGCGCCCACTGTGGGGCCTTTCTCAAGGCGTCCTGATTTTAATCCGGAGGTTTGCTGAAACATGGCCGGAGTTTTATATGATTCCGAGAACAATTTTGATCTCGGTGATTATGCTGATATTCAGATGCCCTCCCCGAGCGATCCTGTCCCGATGGAGGAAGCTGAAGAAGAGAATCTCCCGGGGGTCGAATCTTCTCTCCAGGTCATGTCCATCGACCAGGGAGCAACTAGTGCAAGGTCAGAACCTGCCAAGGTTCTTAATACACTAGGTGATGAGTCCGGTCCGTCATACGACCCCATCGAGGGGAAAGATGACGACGATCAGGAAATTAGCCCAGGGAGGTTTGACCCCGACAATCTTCATCGTCTCTTGGATTTCGAGTCCGACTCGGAACAAACCGAGATGTTTTCTCCATCCGCAACCTCTCTCCCTAGACATTTTGCTGCCTTGACGGAGGAAACTCCCGATCAGCAAGCTGCTAGGGAAGAGCAGGAACGCAAACAGAAGGAGGATCAAGATCTCGAGCAACAGAACAACGAACTACGCAGAACAGCCTTAGAGGCTCTCCAAGATGCGCAGGCTCGTTACAATGCTGCTCCGGGTTCTTCTCGATGGTCACGTGGTCGTAAACGTGACCAAACCACTTCTTTGCCAATGGAGCGCTTCCCGGTGGACGAAGAAACAATAACGCCTGGTGCCCCTAGGAGAAGTACCCATGGTCAACTGCGATCTATCGCGGAGGTCATGCGTAACCTTCCTCCTACGGTCACGGATGGGCAGAAACCGGCCTTTTTTAGAATCCTGGCCGAAAGGCTAGATGAGGTCGCATCTAAAGCAACCCCAACCGCCTCTTCTCGGTCGGTGACACGCTCCCATGAACGAGGGTATTCTCGCTCTGGTTCTGGTCGACAGAGTTACCCGCCGCCTGTACCATCCCGGCAGGACAAGTACCGGCGAACCCAGGATTCTCGTAGGAATCGGGTTCCTGTTCACTCTCGTCTGGGACCACGAGTAACTTCACCATCGCGTGAGGTCGCTCGAGAGCCAGTTGAGTCACAGGGCAATCCGCAGTCCCTACGTTGGTTGCAAAGCTTTTTCGCCTGGCCTGCGCGCAGTCGTTTGGCCCGATAAGTTTCGACCAGGGGCCATCGAGAGATTCGACGGAACTCAGAACCCCTCCGAATTCCTTCAGATCTATATCACTGCCATCCAAGCGGCAGGAGGTGATGACCGGGTCATGGCCAATTACCTGCCCATAGTCCTCGAAGGACCGGCTAGAACCTGGCTGTTTAATCAGCCCGAAGGTTCTATTTACAATTGGGAGATGCTGTGTGATGCTATCCTCAGTAACTTCCAAAACTGTTACCAAAAGCCTGGTAAAGAGGACGATCTTCATCGTCTACGACAAACTTCAACCAAAACTCTTCGGCAGTTTGTCAAGAGATTTGTCGGGGTGAGAAATACCATCCCGAACATATCTGATGGCTCCGTTATCAGGGCATTCAAACATGCCGTTCGATACCGGAGATTCACCGAAGACCTCCTTATCAACCCCCCTCGATCAGTGGCCGATCTGTTCGACATGGCTGATCGGTACTCCGACGCAGCCGAAGCAGTCGAATGGAACCGAATGGTCGACAAGGGGAACTTGCCGCCTCAACCTGGTCTTAAAAATACTAGGAACGAAGATTCGAGCAAAAAGCCGGAGTCTTCATCGGGCGGGAAGTCGAAGAAGTTGAAGAGGAACCGCTCTGGACAGTACCGCGAGGTCGCAATCGCAGAGAAGCCGCCTTCGACCAAAGGTAATAAACCCGCATTTAAGAATAAAACTGCCTCTGGTGGTCGGGGTCCCGACCAGCCAGAAAAGTCAACTAACCCGCAGGAAGGCAAGAGGTGGTGTCCACTCCACAACTCCGCAGGCCACGACCTCAAGAACTGCTGGAGTTGGTTGAAGCAATTGGACAATTTCTACCAAGGAGTTGGGCCGATGCCAACCTTACCGCCTCAGGAACAGGCATGCAGGCTTAGAGACAATGACGGAGACGAAGAAATGGCTTACCAGGTACCTCAAAATCATGTTAATGTTATTTTTGGAGGTTCTTCTTCTTTCGTTTCCAAAAGGCAGTTTAAAGCCTTTTACCGAGAGGTTAACCAAACGGAGACATCCCTTAGTGAACCTCAGTACCCCCGTTGGTTGGATATGCCTTTGACATTCGATCGCGCTGACTGTCCCGTGGGGCTAACTCGACCATTGAGGCTCCCTCTGGTCATTACCCCGATCATCAGTAACGCGAGAGTCGAAAGGGTCCTGATCGACGGAGGGAGCTCCCTTGACCTTTTATTGGTCAAGGCACTTGACGAGATGCAGATTCCTCGTTCGAAGATCAAACCCATAATCCATCGGTTTTATGGGATAATCCCAGGCCCCTCTATGATGCCATTGGGACAAGTCGTCCTCCCGGTCACACTGGGAGAACCAGACAATTTCCGAACAGAATTAATTACCTTTGATGTAATCGATTGTGATTCGGCTTATAACGCGATCTTTGGCAGGCCAACTCTCACTAAGTTCATGATGGCAACGCACTATGCTTACCAGTGCGGGAAATTGCCTGGCCCCAAGGGTGTCATCTCTGTTCGAGGCAGTCGCAACGTGGCACTCACGTGCGACCGACTATCTTTGGAGATGGTGGATCAACTTCCCCTCCGGGATGCTCAGGTCGCCACCGACGCAATCAAAGCTGCTTCTCGACTAGATGAGAAACTCAAACAGGTTCCTTTGTACCCAGATGATCCATCCAAGACAATTCGGGTTGGATCAGCCCTGGATGACAAATAGGAACTCGAGCTTGTTACTTTTCTCCGGGCTAACGCAGATGTGTTTGCGTGGAAGCCATCCGACATGCCCGGTGTCCCAAGGGAAGTAATCGAGCACAGGTTAGAAATTCAACCTGGACAGCGACCAATAAAGCAAAAGGTTAGGCGCTTTGCTATTGGTCGGCAGGAAGCCATCCGAGAGGAGTTGGACAAACTCCTGAAGGCCGGGTTCATTCGAGAAGTCGATCACCCGAAATGGCTCGCCAATCCTGTCATGGTCCGCAAGTCAAATGGCAAGTGGCGCATGTGCGTCGACTACACTAGCCTTAACAGTGCCTGTCTGAAAGATGATTTTCCCCTTCCCCGCATCGACCAGTTGGTCGACTCGACTGCGGGTTGCGAACTGATGAGCTTCCTGGATGCTTACTCAGGGTACCATCAAATCAGCATGGCAGAAGAAGATGAAGAGAAAACTGCCTTCATCACCCCGTTCGGCACCTACTGCTACGTCAGAATGCCGTTCGGTCTCAAGAACGCAGGTTCCACGTACCAGCGCTTGATGCAGAAGACCTTTCTTTCCCAGATAGGGCGTAATCTCGAAGCATATGTAGACGACTTGGTTGTAAAAAGCACCAAAAGGTTCTCCCATTTGGATGATCTTGCTGAAACCTTCTGTAATCTGAATCGCTTTGGAATAAAATTGAACCCGGAGAAATGTTCTTTCGGGGTTTCTTCAGGAAAGCTTCTTGGTTTCCTTGTTTGTTCCAGGGGCATTGAGCTTAATCCTGAGAAAATCAGGGCCATCGAACAGATGAGATCACCCTCGACCATGAAAGATGTTCAACACCTCGCTGGTCACATGGCGGCTTTAAGTCGCTTTATATCGCGACTAGGCGAAAGGAATTACCTTTCTTTAAAGCCTTGCGGAAGCATCATAATTTTACGTGGTCCGACGAGGCTAAAAAAGCATTTCAGGAGGTAAAAACATATCTATCTAGTCCGCCAGTATTGGTGTCTTCCGAAAAAGGAGAACCATTACTTCTATATCTGGCGGCCACCCCACACGTGGTCAGCGCTGTTCTGATCGTGGAGAGGGAAGGAGTACACAGACCCGTCTACTATGTAAGTGAGGTACTTCATGGCCCTAAGGAGCGTTACCCTGAGGTCCAGAAGATACTTTACGCGCTGCTGATGGCTTCCCGTAAGCTACGGCATTACTTCCAAGCACACAAGATCACAGTACCCTCCTCTTTTCCTTTGAGGGATATTGTCTGAAATCCAGAGAAATCTGGTCGAATCGCAAAATGGGCGGTCGAGCTCGGTGCCTTTGATATCCATTTCACACCCCGCACGGCGGTTAAGTCTCAGGTTTTGGCCGACTTCGTGGTCGAATGGACCAATCCTGAACCTCCCGTGCAGGTACCAGAAGAATTGGAGTGCCCCGATTTCTGGACAATGTACTTTGACGGCTCCCGCAGTTTTCAACACTCGGGAGCTGGAGTGGTCTTAGTTATGCCTCAGGGCGAACAGCTTAAGTATGTCATCCAATTACACTTTGTCGCGACTAACAACGCGGCTGAGTATGAAGGTCTTCTTGCAGGGCTCCAGGCAGCAAAATTCCTCGGAGTCCGTCGATTAGTGGTGAGGGGAGACTCACAGCTGGTCGTAAACCAGGTAAACAAGGAGTACAGCACCTCCGATGAGACAATGGCTCATTACCTGGGGGAAGTGAGGAGATTGGAAAAACACTTCAGTCATTTCGAAGTCCAATACATCCCGCGAAAGGACAATATTCTCGCAGACCAATTATCCAAAATTGGATTCTCACGCTCATCCGCTCCGGCAGGAGTGTTCATTGAACACTTGGACCATCCTTCGATCATGACTTCGGTCGAGGATGATCTGGTAATAGCCTTCGTTACCAACCTCGGTCAGGAACAGGATTGGACTCATCCATTGAGGGTCTATCTTAAACATGGGACCCTACCCGAGGATGAAACCGAAAGTGATCGGTTAATTCGAAAAGCACGTCTATACAAGTTCATAGATGGAATTCTGTACAGAAAAGGTACTCAAGGAGTATTCATGCGCTGCATATCTCAGGAGGAAGGAAAATCCCTCTTGAAAGAAATACATGACGGTGTATGCGGTGCGCACGCGTCATACCGAACACTGGTCGGAAAGGCTTTTCGACAAGGATTCTACTGGCCTTCGGCACTTGATGATGCCAAGCATATGGTCAGGATGTGTCCCCAGTGCCAGTTCCACGCGAGACAGGTTCATCAACCTGCATATGCATTGCAAACCATTCCTCTCGCTTGGCCTTTCGCGGTCTGGGGATTGGATATCGTCGGTCCTATGCCACAAGCTGTTAATGGGTACAAGTTTCTGTTCGTAGCCATTGACACATTTACAAAGTGGATTGAGGCCGAACCAGTACGAAACATTACTGCATCAGCCGCACAAAAATTCTTCCATAAGAACGTTGTGGCACGATTTGGTGTTCCAAACCGTCTCATCACAGACAATGGTTCTCAATTCGCCAGCGGTCTTTTTCTGGACTACTGCAATCAGATTGGGACCAAGGTGTGCTTTGCTTCTGTGGCACATCCACAAAGCAATGGTGCCGTAGAACGGGCCAATGGGCAAATACTGCAAGGCATCAAAAAACGTGTTTTTGATCGCCTTAAGACCCGCTCGGGGGCTTGGGCAGACGAGCTCTATACTATTCTGTGGGCACTACGGACTACCTCTAGTCGAGCCACCGGTGAGACACCCTTCCATTTGGTTTATGGGGCCGAGGCTGTATTGCCTATGGAAGTAAGTATTGGTTCTGTTCGGACAGATCGATTCGAACAGGTTAATCAGTCCGAACAGCGATCACAAGATCTCGTCCTCTTAGAAGAAAGGCGTGATCGCGCCCTGATTAAATCCGCGACATACTTACAGGCTTTACGCAAGTATCACAGTAAAAAGGTGCGACCACATAATCTTAACGTGGGCGACTTGGTTTTACGAAAAATCCAAGACCAGTCTAATCGCAACAAATTCTCCCCAAAGTGGGAAGGCCCTTACACTGTCGTTTCAGTGCCGCGACCAGGATCTGCGCGGTTAACCATGGAGGATGGTCGGATTTTGTCCAATACTTGGAACATCGATCAGCTTCGCAAGTTTTACGTGTAAGTACTCCAACCCCTTTTTTCCTGTTCAATTAGCATCTTTTCATAAAATAAAATGTGTTTTGCTTTCATACAATGAGTATTTCTCTTTAAGCCCATATCATATGAATTCGACCTGGGGGCTGACCGCCGGCGGTCAGATCATTACAATATTTTAATTGGATTCGCTGGTCGATCTCATGACCACTTCCAGATAAGTCACTCCTAAATAAGCCGTTTCTCAACGCATACGGGGCTATCTGGCAAGTCCTTGGTCACCTGAGTGGCTGCCAGTTCGCAATAAGATTAGAGTTACATTGATCCTGACCATTGGTTTAAAACGCACACCCCTGGTCGTTACACTTATGTTTTCTCCTCTGTTTATAATACTAAGACTTCAGTATTCATAAACAGAGGTGGGGGCTAGAGGGATATGCTTATAGTATGAAACTTGTGATATGAAATTGCAAAATATGTATGTTCTCTCAAAAATAATTTTACATGCATTGCATTGTATATACAACTGTCTTGATACAAGGATAGGGATTATTCGATCCCGAGCTCAGTCAGGAGCCTGTCTACAAAGGGCTTGACCTCCTCCATGACGGCATCAAGCAGCTCGTCACTCTCAACCTCAACCGGTCCCACCAACGCGCTCAGATCTGCATCTGGGCCATGGTGAAGTCGAACCCGGCTGAGTACGGCTGATGCGGCTGATCGAACCCTGGTTCTGATCGCCTCTTCGCGTCGTCGTATATCTCCAGGGAGATACTCAAGCAGTGATTCTGCCTGGGCCGTGAGCAGCGATGTCCAGTCGCTTACGCTGAGGTTGTCTTTCTTCGGTTCTACCGCATCAGTCTTCAGGAGATCAGCCACGGCCTTCAGTTTTTCGAAGACCAGGAGGCTCAGCTCTTTGATCGACCGATCAGTGTGGTGAATCGAGGACTCAAGAATCCCCTTGTCCCGACTAAGTTGTGTAATGTGACCTGCTTGCGCTGTACAAAGAGAGGAGGTTATTCGCATGATATGGATTCAAGTCTTCCTAGTCAGGAATCGACTTACCAGCATTTTGTGACCGAAGTTTGTTAATTTCGATCTCTTGTTTCTTAAACATCGAGACCGAATTGAGCCTAATTTTGGCC
This sequence comes from Pharus latifolius, assembly GCA_019359835.1. Taxonomy (NCBI): domain Eukaryota; kingdom Viridiplantae; phylum Streptophyta; class Magnoliopsida; order Poales; family Poaceae; genus Pharus; species Pharus latifolius. Next base: position 83,322,685 of record CM033324.1, read on the forward strand.
ACTTCTTTCTTCAAAAATGTAACCTCTCTGTAGCAAAATCAAGGCAGTCATAACCAAATTACACCCATATTAACAGAGGAGTAATGATCCTCACCTGCGCAAGCTGTCGCGCTCCTTCTGAATGGCCGCCATGCTAGCCATTACAGCATGCGACTGGCCCGTCACCTAGGACAGACCCTGCGATGTAGAGTAAGGAGGTTAAAAGCGTCCTAAGTAGAACTCAGGCGCCAGAACAAGAAGTTCAACATACCTTCATAAACTTCTGTAAAGTAGCATCATCCAGGCCAGCGGGTATCCTTGCTAGTGCTCCTGATGTGCTTACAACAGGGACAATCGGGGGAAGTGCCGGCTGGGCACCACCCCCAGAAGTCGCTGGTTGCGACTAGGTCCCTGTACTTATTTCTCCACACGTGGTCTAGACGACTTCCTGGACCACGAAGGTGGGGCGCTCCTCATTGGAAGCTCCTGTACCGGCTGCGACTTCAACCTCTCCTGAGGTGGTTGAAGGGCTGGACGCCGTTTTTCTTTGCCTGGCAAAGAGGACATTTTGAGCAAATTTTATTTGTGGTCATTACCATAGCCCAGTCGGAGATTATTACCTTATATGAAATCCCATCCGCTCCTGGGATTTCTGGGAAGGTTCCCCTTGAGAAGGAGAACCGTCGTCGGTTCTGGCCTTCCTCATGGCGAACAAAACCTCTCCCCCCTGGAAGTGTTCTGCTGTGAGCATATTCCTAAGAAAAAGATAAAGACAAAAAGCAAGGTCTTTACCTGGGCTACCGGACTAACTGGTGGGGCTGCATCTGAAGGCCTTGGCAACTCCTGGATCGCCGGAGCCGCCACACCCGGCCTTTGCTCAACTGCCTCCCCCTCTGTCCGCAGAGGAGGAGGGTTTTCCTCCCTGGGACTCGCAGTAGTCGCAGGGGGAAGCTCTTCTCCCTGTATAAACATTGATTTGTCAAAATATACAGAAGGAATTAAAGAAAGTTCGGCTGTAAGGAATCCTTACCGTGGTCGTCCTTTCGACCAGGGAAGCAGAGACAATCGACCCTGAAGCCTAGGGGGCTTCAGGAACTGGGAGGTCATCCGCGATCGCAAGATTCTCGATGGTCACGGGGTCTGCCACAGCCACCTCTTCGGTAGCAGTGGTCTCTGCGGAGCAGATTGGGGCATCACCGGATGGAAGCTCTGCGATCTTCCTCCTCCGGATGACTAGAGGCACGTCATCATCCTCTTCCTCCTCGCTCCCTTCTCCCTGTACGACGAATGAGTGATTCCAATCCGCACCTGAAAGAATAGAAGGAATGCGATATCTTACCGCAATCTTTCTTGCGGTACGATGATCCGTTTGAGACCTAGCCTTGGTTTTCGCACTAGGCTCGCCCAGATTCTAATATGCGGAATAACGAGATCTTACTCGGAAATACCGAAACCCAACGTAATTGCACAACTCTTTATTTCAAAGAGGGCTTACACGTCGAACGTTAGACACACTTGTCTACGTCGATGAACTATAAGTGTCTAAAACTCAAATAAGTTCTATGACTCTTCGATGATTTAAACTAGACCTATTACAAGGTATTTATAGTCCAATCGTATGAGTACGTATCAGACTTAGTAATCCTAAACGTATTAGACTCATATAACTAACTTAACTAATCCTAAACAGATAAGCTTAGTTATATATATAGGATTACAATTCCGAACAAGGAACGAATTCCTTTTCCTGGTCGCGAACCAATCCATGGTCGCGAAACCTTTCCGAACACGGTTAAGGTCGCAAAGCCGTATGCGATTAGGACTTGGTCGCGAATCCATATGCGATCAGGACTTGGAGATCCTCCCGGATCATGACTCCCTTGTTAAGAAGGAGCCAACCCCTGTTGCGACCTCTCGATCAAACTGGAGATGTGGAAATTGGGCTTGTCCATCTTCTTTTGTGTACCACTTTGCCGCACGTGCTCGTTGATCTTTCCGACCGATTCGAAAAGTCTCCTTTGTGCCACTGCGGGTGGTAGTCACCTTCCTCTCCAGAATCACATCTTCACGTAAAGGTTCGCCTCGTTGATAGACCAAGTCTTCAACAGATGGTACTATGGTATCTGGCTCATCATCCAACATTGAAGGCTCGAAGAGTTTGAGGTGCTCAACATTGACAACCGAGTAAATATCCATGTATGGAGGTAACTCAAGCTGACAAGCATTATTACCCACTTTCTGCAAAATCCGAAAAGGACCATAACGAATGGGTTTGAGCTTCTTACCTTCACCTTTAAGTCTCTCCTTACTCAAATGTATCCATACCATATCACCTTCTTGAAATTGCGCATCAACTCGGTGTCGATCATGTCGCGCCTTGTACTTGAGTTGAGCTTTCAGCAAGTTCTGTTCAACCTCACAATGGAGTTGCTGAATACCTTCCAGGAACTTTTGTGCTCGATCCTGATCAGATGCTTCCTTGCTATTCTGTGCTGAGGTAGGGATCACAAACTCCAGGTCAAATGGACTCTGTGGTAGAAATCCTAAACAGACCTCAAACGGCGACTTTCCAGTCGAACCATGCACTGCTCGATTAAAAGCAAACTGTAGGTACGGTATGCTTTCATCCCAGGCCTTCGGGTGCTTCGAGTTATATCCTCTCAAGAGATGAACGACTGTGCGATTAACCACTTCGGTTTGACCATCAGTTTGCGGATGAAAAGCAGTACTCCTCTTTAGCTTGGTGTCCATCATCGTCCAGAGCGATCGCCAAAAGTGACTAAGGAACCGGGTATCGCGATCAGACACAATAGAAGTCGGCAGTCTGAAGTGTGTCCAAACGTGTTGAAAGAATACCCGAGCTGCTTCTTCTCCCGTGATAGTCTTTCGACAAGGTATAAGAACAATCATTTTGGAGAACCGATCAATGGCCACGAATAGATAGTCGTTGCCACGTCGGGTCTTAGGCAATCCTCCCAAGAAATCCATGGATATGCTCTCCCATGGTCGTGATGGAACTGGCAAAGGAGTGTACAAACCTAATTTTCGGTTTGCTGGTTTCGAGATGCTGTAGAGACCGCAGCCTCGAACAAACCTAGCCACATCTTGCTGCATACGCGGCCAGAACACATGTTGGTGAAGATTTTGCAACGTCTTTGTAACCCCAAAGTGACCAGCTACCTTCGATGTGTGCGCTTCTCGCATCCATTGAGTTCGAGGTGCTCCACGAGGTATGCAAAGTAAATTGCCCTTGTACAAGAGTCCTTCTCGACGAATGAACTCTGTAGGGTTCCCTGTTTCGACCTCAGTCAGTGCTGTTTGAAAATCAGGGTCTTCACTGTACATAGTGACATAGTCATCATGACATGATGGCTCGATCTGCATGAACGCTGATAAACAGAGGGTTGTAACTGGTGGTCGCGACAACATATCCGCCAATTTGTTGTGTACGCCCTTCTTGTACTTAATCACCAGATTAAACTGCTGCAGATACGACATCCACTTCATGTGCCGAGCTTGCTGTAGCTTGGACTGAGTTTGCAAATATTGCAATGGTTGATGGTCGGTGTGGACAACCGTCTCTTTCCCCAAGAGATAACACCGCCAATGTTTCACGGCCTGATGCAGTGCGCATAACTCCTTATCATAAGTCGTGTAGTTCTTCTGAGCTCCCTGGAATAACTCGGAGTGATATGCCACTGGCCGACCTTCTTGCATGAGCACTACGCCCATCGCATAACCTGAGGCATCGGTTTCTAGTTCGAACGGTTTCTGGTTCGAACGGTTTCTGGAGATTCGGCAAAGCTAACACAGGCGCCTCGCTGATCTTCCTTTTCAGCAAGAGAAACATGTCCTCATGTTTCCCTGTCCACTCGAACTTCTGATCGATCCTGGTTAATGCATGCAACGCAGAAGCCATAATCAAGAAGTGTCGGATGAACTTCCGAAGGTATTGGCATGCTCCCACAAAACTACGCACATCCGTAACTGTTCGCGGTCGCGGCCATTCGTGAATCACTTTGACCTTATCCGGGTCGATTTGCAACGTACCGTTGCCGATTATGAATCCGAGGTAAAGTAGAGTTTGCTGACCGAACTCACACTTCTTACGGTTGAGGCGAAGTCGATGTTGCCAAAGCTGTTCGAACACCTTTTCGACATGAATGAGGTGCTCATCCCACGAATGACTATAAACCAATATGTCGTCGAGATACACGATCACAAAGTCGTCGATGAACGGTCTCAATACGTCATTCATAAGACGCATGAAAGTTGCCGGGGCGTTGCAGAGACCAAACGGCATGACCAGCCATTCGAACAGACCTTGCCGTGTTTTGAACGCGGTCTTCCATGTATCCTCCTCTCGGATGCTGACTTGATGATATCCTAACTTAAGATCCAATTTGGAGAAGACAACAGCATGCTTCAATTGGTCTAGCAGGTCATCAATACGAGGAAGGGGGTACCGGTTCTTAATGGTGATCTTGTTCAGTGCTCGATAGTCGATGCACATACGCCAAGCCCCATCTTTCTTTGGTACTAACACCACAGGAGATCCACAAGGTGAACTACTCGGTTGAATGACACCATTGTTCAGCAACTCACCAAGTTGTCTCTTGATCTCTTCATTCTCCAATACTGAGTTGCGATACATACTCAGATTGGGCAGTGCCGCATCGGACACAAGCTGAATTTCGTGCTCGACTGGACGTTTCGGCAGACGACCCTGGGTAGTCTCGAACAGATCACTATATTTCTCCAGCAGTCCCGACAAACGACCAGAATCCTCTCGGCACGCCAGCGACAATGCTGGTCGAGTACCCTCACCTTGATCAATGGGTCGAATCATGACAAGCACATACTTGTGATATGCATTAACAATTCGTTTGGCTTGATTTGCGGTAATCAAGTTCGAAGTGTTGACGTGGATGTCTCTACTGATCACGAACTTAACTCCGTCTTTGGTGAGGTCGTACTCTTGCGCTCGCCGATGGAAGTGAGCGTCTCGGTCATACAGATACGGACTCCCAAAGATCACCTGACAGATATCGATAGGGACAACATCGCATTGCACCTCATCGATATATCGTGCAGAGATCGCAAACTTCAACACACACTGACTCGTAATCTGTTGGTTCACATCGGATGTAAACCAACCCAGCGGGTATGGTCGCGGGTGTGTGGTTGTCTTCAAACCATGTCGCCGAACCAGTCCAGCGGAGACTAGATTCTTCTGACTTCCTGGATCGAATATCGCTGCGACCACTTCGTGCTTCACCTGGATGTTGATGGTGAACAAGTCCTCCGTTGGGTGATGGTCGTTCCGTGGATCGGAACCCTTCTCCTTCGGCATTGCCATCAGAGACAAGGTCGTATCCGCCTCATTAACTGAATTCACTCGGACAACTTCTTCGTCGGGTGAAGTCGCAGTAGCCGTGGCTGTTCTTTTCCCTGGTCCATTTTTCTTTGGTCGAAGTTCAGGATGAAGCTTGTAACATTTGTCCTTGGTATGCCCCGCGACTTGACAATGTTCGCAAAAGGCACCCGTGCCCGATTTTGAAGCGTTCTTCTTCGGACTCGGCTTTTCTTTGTTGAGGTCGCACTTTCCTTCGTGTTTTTGTCGCTGCGGGATTTGTTCTTCTTCTCGATCGCCATAGCAGTTGTGCTCGCGGTCGCAATGTCTTGGACACCGAACAGACTTAGCTCAGTACTGATCGATTTCTGAAGTCCAGATGTGTACTTCCGAAATACCTGAGGGTCGGATAGTGAGATGCCAATGACCATTGCTTGTCGCCGAAACTCTGTCGTATAGTCTTGGACGGTCTGGTCGCGCCGTTGGTACAATCTGTGCCAACGCTCCCATCTCTCCTCAAGGTAACCCATCGGATAGAATTCTTGTCGCAGAAGTCATTTGAATTGACCCCACGCAAGGTCGTCAGCTTCACCACTAGCGACAAGGGCCTTCCACCATGTCTTAGCGTGGTCCTTCATCTTCAAAGGTGCAAATTTGACCTTTTGAGTGCTACTGAACCCTTTAAGGTCAAAGTAGGTCTCAAGTTGGTCGATCCAAGAATCCAGCTTCTCGGCATCGATCACCCCATCATATATGGGTATATCAATCTTAGCGTCGACTTTAAAAGATCCGACAGCTAAGGAGGTGTTGGCGAGGTCATCGGTCTTGTGGTCGCCTTCGTCTTCATCTTCGTCTGCCCTGCGCAAGTCTTCACCAGTCTTCTCACCCATAACCTTCCCTACTTCAGGAGGTACAATCATGGCCTGCTGCTTAATCCAAGCAAGCATGGTTTCCATGTCGGTGGAGAGCTTAGCCACTTTTTCGGCTAGGTTAGCTTGAACGGAGGTATCGTCAAACATTGTCGGAGACGCGGCTGTAGGAACCGTCAATTGATCGCCTGGAATTTCACCGGAAGTTTTGTAACCCTAGCGAGTCTTCACCATCCACAGGATAGGAAAGTTGCTCTGATACCAACTTGATCCGTTTGAGACCTAGCCTTGGTTTTCGCACTAGGCTCGCCCAGATTCTAATATGCGGAATAGCGGGATCTTACTCGGAAATACCGAAACCCAACGTAATTGCACAACTCTTTATTTCAAAGAGGGCTTACACGTCGAACGTTAGACACACTTGTCTACGTCGATGAACTATAAGTGTCTAAAACTCAAATAAGTTCTATGACTCTTCGATGATTTAAACTAGACCTATTACAAGGTATTTATAGTCCAATCGTATGAGTACGTATCAGACTTAGTAATCCTAAACGTATTAGACTCATATAACTAACTTAACTAATCCTAAACAGATAAGCTTAGTTATATATATAGGATTATAATTCCGAACAAGGAACAAATTCCTTTTCCTGGTCGCGAACCAATCCATGGTCGCGAAACCTTTCCGAACACGGTTAAGGTCGCAAAGCCGTATGCGATCAGGACTTGGTCGCGAATCCGTATGCGATCAGGACTTGGAGATCCTCCCGGATCATACGAGGAATACTTCGTGAAGACCCCTCCCCGGGATTTGGCTTGGCCTTCTTGGGGGCAGGACTTTTTGTCCTGGGTCTCTGAGAGACCTTCTTCACGTTCTTTACCGTCGGCTTCCCCTGAGAGCTGACGTTCTCGCTTGGGAATGTCGCGTCGGCGAACTTCCCTAGGAGCTAATTCGTATTCTGATGGAATCGGTTAGCGCTGGACATGCATGAGACCCGCAAACCAGAGGCCGAACAGAGAATGTACCTTTCGGCGCTCCTGTTGAAGGTCGTCGCCGGCGTGAATCAAGCTCTGCGGACGAGGTGATCCCTTGGGGCCCTCTACATCAGCATTGTAGGCCCTAAGGAGGGAGTTGGTCCGCCTCTCAATCTCGGATGAGGGCAGGACTGTTCCCAAATTCAAGTCAGGGATTATAAAATTCAGAAATGACAAAGCTCAATGCTAAAGAGATGAGTACCTTCATTGTAGTCCAGGGTTCTATCCGCCATGGACTTGATCTCCCAAGCCGGATGAGCCCTTTCACGCAGGGGGCTCACTCGGTTCTTCACAAAGTCTCGGATGACATCCCTTGCTGTCAACCCTTGATTGACCAAGTGAAGAATCACCTCGGCGTGCTTCAGGAGCTCCAAGCTCAGGGCCGGGGGAGCATCCAACTCGCTTGACTTCTCTTGTCGCGAGTTTTCAAACCACAGGCTGCTCTCAGATGGTGGAGAGCAGTAGAACCACCTCTGGTGCCACCCGTGCACAGAGTCTCGCAGAGGTGGGGAGGGATACTCTTTCCTGTCCCTTAGCCGGAAGTAGATGCATCCGGCGGCATTGGCACTCTTCGACCATGCCGAGAAGTAGAATCGCCGGAAGAGATCCACGCTGCGATACACTCCGACGAACGCCTCGCAGAGATGCTGAAACACCGCCAGGATCAGCATCACATTGGGATGGAGGTTGATCAACTCCCACCCATAATGATCGAGGACATCCTTCAGAAACCGACTCTCGGGAAATCGGAATCCGCAGCGCTGGTACTCCTCGAAGATCACCAACTCACCCTCCCGGACGGTTGGGATTTCTTGGTCCTTCTCTGCCGGCCGCCAGTTGATCAACAGCCGCGAAGGAAGGATCCCCTCCTTCTCCAACGCCACTAAAGTCTCCTCAGAATGGTGAGTGGATCGGCTCCAGGATGCCATTTTTCGGGGAAGATTGAAAGAAAAGTTGATGACTTTGTGGAGGATGAAGGCTGAGGGAAAATGAGGGTTTTGTGTGGCGGAAACTCTAAGGGTTTCTTGACTGAGTAGCTTCCTCAAGAAGCTATCTGCTGCTTTTATAGGCCCGAGGAAGCGCACTTCTGTGAGTAACGTCCCACTCAAACGTTCACTTAAGTATTTTATTCATTTCCCATAATGGATACTCTCTGGCGAACCCTTTAAAGCGTTCCGGGCATCGGATCTGGAATAAAAAGACTTCTTTATTTCAGAAGCTGAAAGGGTTAAAACCTAAGAAGTTTTTCGAAACTTCTCAGAAGGCATTTTTTCCTTCATATACCTTAGACATTTTTTATGAGGATATCTTGTAACTCAATTTTTGACGTACGAGTATATTTCTAACCGGGTTGTGGTTTGGTCGAAACCATGTTTTAAGACTAAGCCCCGATTCTAATCGGAGCAACGGTCTGACCGAGCCCCAGTCCTGGTCGCAACTTAGTTCTAATCGCGGCTTCGAGTCTGATCGCTGTATCAGGGCAGGTCGCGGTGCTTTTTTAAGCGCGATTCTGATCGCAGAACTAAAGTTTCCTGTGTATGAGTGGTCACGAACACAATGTTTATGACCATATTTTCGCACAGATGTGAAGAGTGTTCTTATGAAAAAAGAAAGTTTTTATTTCTTACATTCTTTGCATACAAAAGGGATACAGTCGATGAAAGCATCGACCTGATCCGAAAGGAATTTACAGAGTTCCCCAAGGGACATATTGTCGTCAGTAGGCTCTACACTGACAACCCCCAGGGAACTAGCAACTACCCTAAGTCTATCTACATCATCCCTAACAAGAGACGCACTATTGTCCCTAATCAAGTCGGAGAGTTCTCGCTGTCGCTGAGCATGATCCCTCTCTCGACGGAACTGGCGCGCCTCTTCCCGGGATCGTTCGAGGCATTCTGCTAGACGCAGAATCTCCGAAGACATCTCTTCGGTCTTCTTCTCCAGGGCGCTCCTCTCCTCTAGAAGGGTCTGTCCGCAAGGAAGAGATGGAGCAGCAGAAGGCTGATCGCTGGAGCCTCCAATCTCCTACATTTGTAAAGGATTAGTTGTATTAATTACAATTATCAGCAAAAGGAGAGAAGAATTTCTACCTGTCCCAGTACATCACACGTTGATATACCCATCTTGGGAAGAAGATCATCAGACGGTGGAAGCGCAATCTTCCCATCAGATGATTGCTTCCCCAACCCAATACGGGAGTCATCTGGTCGAGGGATGGTTACCACTTGCCGACCAGAATATTGATCACCCAGATAAAGGATGGGAGAATTGGATGTGATGGGATCTTTCTCCAAAGACAAAGGCCTAACTTGCCGAGATGCATGGACAGGAAGTGTTATAGGAACTAAAGGAAGAAAGAAACTTGCTACATTTTTCACCTTCGTTCTACTGGAAGATCCTTCGTCAACCTTGGGTTTCTTCCTTAAAGGTGACAGGTCTTCAAACATCTGAGGCCTTTGTTTGACGACTTCCTCTTCATCACTCTCAATCTCGATGATGTTGTGATCTGCCATCAGGGAGAGTATATGAAAAGGAAGGATACAGATTGTCAAGAAAAAGACTTAGGCGTAGGAAGAAATTGTGAAGCTTTACAGGTCCAGGAGCCTGGTATTTATAGCCACCAGGGTGACGGTTTGCATTCCAGACGCCTCGGGTTTCGTCAAAGCATTTACAATTTTACCTCGAGATAAAAACAATTCTACGGCGCTATCATTGCCCGTCACATAATGTCAGAACCTGTCTTGGAGAACCAACCGTTTTTTCACTTAGTGTGCCACTAAGTGGAGAGTTTAAGAGCCGGGTTAAAAATCCGATGCATGGTCTTAAAATTTGAAATAAACACGTCCCTTTGTTTTCTTCGAATTTGGGGGCTAGCTGACGAGGATTGACACCCGAGCCACTTCTAATGGACTTTTGATTCAAGACAGGTTCGAGCCAGACACAAGTCTGGCAATGCGAACTCAAGCAATTCTGAGGGGCGTCACCATGAGGTCGCAAGCTCTACGCGATCAGGTCGCAAGCTTTGCGCGGTCAGAAGTTCGTATGCTGTACGCGAACTGGATATCCGGAATGTTGTGCGGTCAGCCAATATCTCGCGATCAGAACATTCTCGACCAGGATGTTTGGAGTCCGTCTGTCCGGCTATCCATACGGCAGGATGTTCCAAGTATCCCGAAGATTCCTCCACGTGGAAGATCAACCGTCAGGAAGTTAATACGTGCAGTTATCCATGATTAACACGTGTTAATCTACGTGGAAGTTAAAGAGCAGTTCTCCAAAAACCGCATCCAACCGTTTGATGCAGTTTCTTCATGTGACACCCTTTCGACCAGTATAAAAGGGTGGCATGGAATGGCGAGAAAAAAGATCAATTGATCCGATTAACCAATTGATCAATAGAAGAATCAAGAGATTCAACACCACTCAAATAGCCAAGTCTGCGGCCTACATTAGATAGTCTTTTATAAGCCTTGTTGGCTTCTTTTTGTACACTTATATAGGAAAAACCTTCACCTGTGAAGGTCTTTTTCCTATCATCTTGTAAACCTTTTACCACACATAGTGAAATCCTAACAGGACGTAGGGCTATTATTCCCACCATCGAGGGCCCGAACCTGTATAAACTTCTCTGCGCTCCTGTTCTCCATTGTTCTACATACCTTCCCGGAGAGTCGCCCTGAAAGGTCTCGCTACTTACAAATTCTGCATAAGTTCGGCTGAGGACTCCGAGTCCGAATCGTCGACACCAGGAGCGGAGGGGATTTCATATAAGGTAAGAACCTTTAACTGGGCTAAAATAAATGGTAATAACCACAAATAAAAATTGCTCAAACTGTCTTCTTTGTCAGGCAAAGAAAAACGGCGTCCAGCCCTTCAACCGCCTCAGGAGGGGTTGAAGTCGCAGCTGGTGCAGGAGCCTCCAATGAAGAGCGCTCCACCCCCTTGGTCTAGGAAGTCGTCCAGACCGTGGGAGGAGAAGTAAATACAGGGACCCAGTCGCAACCAGCGACTACTTAGGGCGGCGTCCAGTCGGCACTCCCCCGGAATGTCCCTATTGTGAGCACATCAGGAGCTCTGGCGAGAATTCCCGCTGGTTTGGATGATGCTACCTTACAAAAGTTTATGAAGGTATGATGAATTTCTATTCCGGTGCCTGAGTTGCACTTAGGATGCTTTTAACCTTCTTGTTCTACATCACAGGGTTTATCCTGGGTGACGGGCCAGTCGCATTCTGTAATGGCTAGTATGGCGGCCATTCAGAAAGAAGGTGACAACTTGCGCAGGTGAGGATCACTATTCCTCTGTTAGTATGGGCGCAATTTGGTTATGACTGCTCCCTTAATTTTTTTACAGAGAGGTGTCATTGTTGAAGAAGGAAGTGGCCAAAGTTAGGCTCAATTCAATCTCGATGTTTAAGAAACAAGAGATCGAAATCAACAAACTGCGGTCACAAAATGCTAGTAAGTCGATTCCTGATTAAGAAGACTTGAATCCATAACATGCGAATAACCTCTTCTCTCTGTACAGCGCAAGCAGGTCAAATAGTACAGCTTAGTCGGGACAAGGGGCTCCTTGAATCCTCGATTCACCACACCGACCGGTCGGTCAAAGAGCTAAGCCTCTTGGTCTTCGAAAAACTGAAGGCCGTGGCTGATCTCCTGAAGACTGATGTGGTAGAACCGAAGAGAGATAACCTCAGCCTAAGCGACTGGACATCGCTGATCACGGCCCAGGCAGAATCACTACTCGAGTATCTCCCCGGGGATATACGGCGACGTGAAGAGGCGATCAGAACCAGGGTTCGATCGGCCGCATCAGCCATCCTCAGCCGGGTTCGACTTCACCATGGCCCAGATGCAGATCTGAGCCCATTGGTGGGACCGGCTGAGGTCGAGAGTGATGAGCTGCTTGATGCCATTATGGAGGAGGTCAAGCCCTTTGTAGATAGGCTCCTGGCTGAGCTCAGGATCGAATGATCCTTATTCTTGTATCAAAACAGTTGTGTATACAATGCAGTGCATGTAAAAAACCATTTTTGAAAGAAAGTATATATTTTGCAATTTCATATCACAAGTTTCATACTATAAGCATATCCCCCTAGCCCCCGCCTGTGCTTATGAATACTGAAGCCTTAGTATTATAAGTAGAGGAGAAAACATAAATGTAACGACCAGGGGTGTGCGTTTAAACCAGTGATCAGGATCAATGTAACGTCTAATCTTATTGCAAACTGGTAGCCACTCAGGTGACCAAGGACTCGCCAGATAGCCCCGTATGCGTTGAGAAACGGCTTATTTAGGAGTGACTTATCTGGAAGTGGTCATGAGATCGACCAGCGAATCCGATAAAAACGTTGTGATGATCTGACCGCCGGCAAGCAGCCCCCGGGTCGAATTCATATGATATGGGCTTAAAGAGAAAAACTCACTGTATGAAAGCAAAACATATTTTACTTTATGAAAAGATGCTAATTGAACAGGAAGAAGGGATTGGAGTACTTACACGTAAAATTTGCGAAGCTGATCGATGTTCCAAGTATTGGACAAAATCCGACCATCCTCCATGGCTAACCGCGCAGATCCTGGTCGCGGCACTGAGAAAACAGTATAAGGGCCTTCCCACTTTGGGGAGAATCACCGCCCTCTGGGTCGTGGCAGCCGCAAAGCTTGCGCAGAGGATAGCCATTGCAGAATTTGTGAAACGTTCTTTCGCCTTCGGCAAGAACCCGCAGCTCCTCACCGCCTACATGGCGCAGATGCTGGAGCAGGAGAGGTACGTGAGGCGAGACGAGGAGCATCCGAGCCATGTCCCGGATGGGTCAGAGCTTTTGAGGAGGTGCAAATACGCCGTGATGGGAGAAGACAACTTGGAGGCTGAGGCCGGTCCACATGGCTACCGCGTCGAGCTGAAGAACATCGACGCCGACGATGACGATGCCGTCGTCACCGTGGGCAAAATCTGGGCGCTCGCGGAGAGCGACCAGCTGTTGGCGTCCGACCCGAGGCTCAAGAGGCTCTGCGTCTCCTTTGCGCTCTTCAAGCTGCTGCGCCGCAGGTTCGAGGACTTGCCGATCGCCGCGGCGGAAGCCCGCGACTGCCGGGACCTCATCTTTAAAGGGCTGTGCAATGATGGCGCCATCGACCGGGAAGCCACTGCGGCGGCACTGTTCCAAGTGATCAACGACGAGCTCAACTTCCTCACCGAATACTACCATTCGGTTCTCCCAGTTGTGCTGGCAAGCCCCTTCTTCTTCCTCGTTAACTACTTGATGTATCCACTTATAGTGTTGGGCTTGTGCCTCATGACCATCGTTCTCTGCGCCAAAGGCGACATCGCCTTCGCCTATCGCACCACCCTAAGCGACAACCGCGCCATATCGTTTGGAGTAGTCAGGATGACCAGATGCCTCGTGAGCAAAGTCCTCAAGTCGCCCTCGGCGTTCTTCTCCATCGTCGACCTCTCCATCACCTTCCTCCTCGTCCTCAGCTTCGTCTACGAGGAAGTGTGGGAGTTCTTCGTCTTCCTCCTCTCCAACTGGCTCATGGTGTCCCTGCTTTGCGACTACACCGCCAAGCCGCGATGGCGCAACGGCCTCCGTAGGGTCATCCCTTGCATCCTTTGTGTCCGGAAAAGGATGAGCCGCCGCAACCTCCGGTTCAATCAGTTCTCCGTGCTGAGGTCCTGCCGGCTCCCCGTGATGCTTTGGACCGTGGCCGTGCCCAACGAACTGAAGCGTTCCATAATGGAATACTTAGGGGCTTACGACCACGACGACGGTGCCACCCCGCTTAGCAACGGCAGGTCTGCACTTGCAAGGTACCCCGGGTACCACAGCCAGCTCTCGTGGGCATGCGAGAGCGATAGTGTCACCGAGGTCATCCTCACATGGCACATCGCCACCAGTCTCTTCGAGGTGAGGTACCCACCACAGAAGGGGAGAGCAGCCTTGAGCAATGTGGCGACGACGCTGTCCAAGTACTGTGCTTATTTGGTGGCTTTCCTCCCAGAGCTACTGCCCGACGACCGGGACGGGACGGTACGGGTGTACATGGCCATGGAAAAGGAGATGAAAGAGGAGCTGGGGTGGATGGGCTACTACTTCTCACCAGCGGCGACCCGGTACCAGAAGCTGATGCTTATCGCTAGCCATGTCGACGAGCATGAGGAGGGGATAACGGTGGTGCGGAAAGGCGCAAGGCTGGGGAAGCTGCTGATGGACGAAGCCGCGGGGAACGAGGTCGCGGTGTGGAAGTTGTTGGCCGATGTTTGGACGGAGCTCGTCGTCTACCTCGCGCCATCGAAGGACGCGGAGCAGGTGAAGAAGCATGAGCGGGTGCTGGCTCTCGGAGGCGAGTTCATCACCGTGCTCTGGGCGCTCGTCATGCATACCGGCATAATTCGGCCTGTTATCACTTCGCCGGCGGCGGCTGGGACTTCTGTATACTGAGCAGGCACCCGGCTAGAGCTTGCTTTGCTTGTACTTTTCATGATTTATTTGCAACAATTGTGGTTGTGGGCGTGTTAATTTCGTGTTAATTTCCTTTTAGCTGCAAAATAATGCAACTCCACGGGTGTACGTAATGTAATCCTCTATGTGCATTTAATACGTCTGTTAAGGACTGTTTTGCTTTCTGCTGATGTTTAACATGCCTTCACGAAATTAAAGAAACACCTTGTCGTGTTATAAAAAATATCTCGGCAGATTTGATGACACGTGTTTCTCAACGCGAGCTAACCGTGTGACGGGTCACCCCGCGTTGAACAATCTCAGAGATTGACACAAGGGTTTATACAAGTTCAGGCCTCAGTGGAGGCCCTAGTCCTGTCGACGTGCTCTCGACACGTGTCGGCTAGGGAGATCTCTCCCGGAGAGAGGGTTCCAGAGCGTGTCTATTAGTTTTTATGATTGGAGTCAAATGAATCTCTTAGGTTACAAAAGAGAGTTATAAGGGTATATATAGACCCCAAAAGACACAAATTACTAAACTACCCCTACTACAACCGATCTCGGACACGTGGCGGCCCTCGAAATAAGTGCCCACCAGAGGAGCGCCGGAGAAGCGGCTCTGGGAGAGGTCTCCACCGAGCCCGGAGAAGGGGCTCCGGGGGAAGTTTCTCCCTAACCCGGAGAAGGGGCTCCGGGAGAGGTTTCCCCCGAGCTCGGAGAAGGTGCGCCGGGGGAAGTCTCCCCCGAGCCTGGAGAAGGGGCTGCGGGAGAAGTCTCTCCCTAGCCCGGAGAAGGGGATCCGGGAGAGGTCTCCCCCGAGCCCGCAGAAGGTGCACCGGGGGAAGTCTCCCCCGAGCCCGGAGAAGGGGCTCCGGGGGAAGTTTCTCTCTAGCCCGGAGAAGGGTCTCCGGGAGAGGTCTCCCCCAAGCCCGGAGAAGGTGCGCCGGGGGAAGTCTCCCCCAAGCCCGGAAAAGGGGCTCCGGGAGAGGTCTTCCCCTAGCCCGGGGAACGTGCGCTCCGGGAGAGGTCTCCCCCGAGCCCGAAGAAAGTGTGCCAGGACAGGTCTTCCCCTAGCCCGAAGAAGGTGCCCGGGAACGAGGGGGCTCCTCCTCCCGTCCTTGGGTGACGGTTGACATTGCTAGTATTTGCCCCCAACAGAAGCCCCCCGCACCCCAGAGGACATTTGATGTCGTCGAGGGGTGCGATTTATTATTTAGGAGAAAATGGCCCTCTCCCGGAGAGCTACTCCAGACGCAACTCGTCCTTCTCCGAGAGAGGAGCGCTATTTAAGTTAGCCATGTGTTGTCTCGATATCCGTGTGACCCTTCGCATTCATGGCGGGGATCCCTCGAGCTGACACGTGGCAGCCATCGGGGGCACCTCAACCCCCTATATAAGGAGGGACCGCCTCTGGTAGGGCACACTTCTCCTCAATCTTCATATTCCACCATATTCCCCGGGAGTAATTTCTTCCCCGGCTTAAAAAACCTCTCCGGGAGAGACGAAGAGATGGCATCGAAGGGGCTCGGGAAAGCATCAAGTGTTCCGGAGGACGCGACTTCCGACTACCTCGGGACAAAGGAGTTCTCCACGGAAAACCGGGATACTCTCGTCTCCCGGAGGATTTTCGCAGAGGGAGACATCCGTGTCCCGGCTGCGGGGGAAGTGACCCTAAGCCCCCGAGACGGGGAGGTGGTGGCCTACATGGCCTTCATCCAGGCGGGTCTGCGGCTCCCAATCCATCCCCTCCTCCAGGACTTCCTCCGGGAACACGGGGTTGCCTTAAACCACTTAACGCCCAACGTTCTTGTGAGAATGGGATTATTTGTGGCTATGCGAGACCATCACCGGGGTGGAGGGGACGCTCCGCCTCTTCTCCTACTTCTACCGGGCCACCGCGAAGAGCTCCCCGGTGGTGAAGCACGGGCCAAAGTCCACTTGCAGCTCGGTGATGCTGAAGTATGCTCCTTCCCGGGCAGAAGAGTACCCGGTGACGGCCTCCCAAGAGCATTGGGAGGGATGGAGCCGGAGATAGTTCTATCTCCGGGCAGGTGACCCGGAGATAATTTATTCCCCGAGGCCGGCGACACTCGGTCGTCCCTCCGATCCCCCAGCCTTGACGATGGAGGAACTAACCTCCGTCGCGAAGATGACGGAGGCCCGCTCCCGGAGGAGTATGCGGGACTTAGCGGAGGAGCTGCTTCTCCTCGGGCTTAGCCCTTCAGCCGGAGTAGGACGGGCCCGGGACTTGGCCCGGAGCTTCGTCCTCCGAGGTTCCCGGTGTCACGACGTAAGTTTCTAACTCCTGGAATTTCGCCTGTTTCGTAGGGATTGGTTTTGCTAATTGTTTGCCTCTTGCAGTTAGGTCCTACAAGTCCACCCGGGAGAAGGCGGAGCACCTCCTTGGGAGGTACTACGAGGACGAGCACTCCCGGTGCCTCGCTGCCATCGGGGAGGGTCCTCCCCGGAATATTGTCGCCGAGGCCTTCGGGATGACCTCCCGGACAGGGTTACACTTCCAACTCCGAGCTCCCACAGGCGGCGGGAGACGGGGGCGCTCCCGGCGGCAAAACGCACCAAGACCGCGCAGGCGCCGGGCGAGAGTTCCAATCAAGCCCACACCCCATCACCGGCACCGGTGCGGAGGCCAGCGGGGACACCCGGTGCCCCGGAAAGGATAAGACCTCCGGGGCGAGCGAGGTCCTCCCCGGTCAAGGTGACTTCGGAGATGCCCCGGACGCCGGGGGAGGTGAGGCCATTGCCGGCCCAAACTACGGTGGCACCCCGGGGGCCGGGGGGGGCTGTACCTCCGGCACAAGTGACTCCCCCGGGGGGATCGCAACCCCCGGAGCCGGGGTACGAGGAGAGCCCCACGGACACGGCCACGCTGGTCGCGCAGCTTGATGCCTTGGGGGCATCGGGCGTGTACGACCACGTGGTCGTGGAGGAGGATGAGCCCACCTCCGGGGACTACGACGCCATGCCTTCCCCGGGGCAAGCTCTCTGGGAGGATCCCCCGGGGGTGTACTTCCGGGGTAATGGCGCCTTTGCACGCCTGGAAGCACTCTTCGCTCCCGACATCATATCTTCCCCGGCGCCGCCTCCCGGGGGAGCGAGCCATCACGTCCCCCCCGGGGGCGACACCACGCCCAGGGAGGGGAGCCCCCCGGACACTACAGCACTCACCTCGCACGGGGGATGGGTCCCCCGCCCCTCCCCCGGGAGACTTCTCCAAGGCTCCGGGAGCGGGGTTGGTGACGGGGGCCTACCGATGGGAGGTGACCCCCGTTCCCCGACGAGGGGGGCATCTCTCTTCTCCTCGGAGGAGGCGCGCAAGCTCTCCTTGAGCCTCATCACCCCTAAGGTGCGGGCTCATGTCCGGGAGGGAGGCATCGACGAGCACTACGGGGAGGTCGTCTCCTTGGCTTTACAGGTAAGAACTTGACCTCCCACCTCGTCGCTTACATTCACTGATCCATCTTTTTTCTTAGACCACCGTCGTAGCCCGCGCTGTCCGGACTCGCCTCACCCGGGAGAACGAGGACATGCGGTCAGCCTTGGCCTCCGCGGAAGCGGAGCGCGACGCTGCCGTCCGGGAAAGGGACGCGGTAGTCCAGGCCCGGGAGAGGTTCGTCCGGGAGAGGGACGCAACCACCCAGGACTTGGAGCGCGTCTGGGCGGAATTGTTGGCCCCCGCGGAGGTTGCCCGGGACACCGCCATCCGGGAGTTGGAGGGCGTCCGGGAGCAACTGGCGTCCTCCGAGCAGGCTCACTCCCGGGCACTTCAGGAGATGGAGGCCACAGGGGCTCGAGCCCTTGTATCGGCGGGGAATCGACTCCGGGCCACATTGATTGGGCTCGGGGTCGAGTTCCGGGAGGAGAATCCCCGCAACCCGCTGATATCTTTGGCGGAGGCTCGTCGATTCCTCACCCGGCACATCGCGGCAATCCCGGAGGCCGCGGACGTTCAAGCCCGGGCCTTGGCGTCTACCACCACCGCGCTCGCAGCCTCCTTGGTGGAGTATCAGGGGGTCGGGGCCCAAGCTATTGGGCGCCTTGTCCCCCGGAGCTTCCGGGAGTTCTACGAGCCCCGTCGGGCGGTGCTGGAGCGGTTGGCGGGGGCTTTCTACGATCGAGTGATTGATCCCCCGCGAACTAGGCGTCCCCAAGCGGCCGAAGGGGAAGTTCCGGGCGACGCCTCCTCCGGGGGGGACGACGCCGGGCAAGTATGAGCCTCCTGTCCCCCCCCCCCCCCCCGGGTAGACTATGGGATTCTTTTTTGTGCATAGGATTTTTGTTCCTGTTAGTTCCGTAGGGGGAACCCCAGACTTGTAAATCATTTGACAATGAAATGAAAAATTTTTGCTAAGTTATATCTTGTCATGGTCAGGTGCCCGGGGCGGGGGTCCCGGGAAAGGACGTGGAAATCACTCCCATCTCCGGGAGTCCCGCCTCCGGTGTCCCCCGGGGGGGACAAGCCTTGCTCCGGTGGTTGCCCGATTGGCACTTGGCGAATTTTGACAACCACCGCGCGGAGTTGCCTAAACCTCCCCCGCGAGCGTGGGAGGCAATTCCCTTGCGAATCGAACCTCCCGCAGGGTATGAATACTGGCCGGAGGACATGTTCAACGCCGCGAGGCGACGAGTCCAGAGCTTGTACCGGGACATGGCGAGGGCTTGACAATGGGCTTAGGAGGCTCTAGCTCATACTAGACGTAGGTAGCCCCCATATTAGTCCTCCGGGAGTACTCAACTCCCGGTTGTACCCTGTAAGCCTACTGGGAGAGGCTGTCTCCCGGCTTGTTTTCCATGGAATAAAGAGACGACACTTGGTGCCTTTTCGCTTGTTTCGCGCTTTTAAATCACCAGAAGAGAACACTTGGGGAATGAACTCCGGGGGAGCGAGACTCCACCCCCGGAGATGGTCTGGGGGAGCGAGGTTCCACCTCCGGAGACAACTCCTGCTCCGGAGGACGAAATCTGGGGAGCAAGGCTCCACCTCCAAAGGAGATAACTCCTCTGGAGGACAAAGGTCCGGGGGAGAGGCTCCATCTCCGGAGATAACTCCCGCTCCGGAGAGGCTCCACCTCCGGAGATAACCCCTGCTCCGGAGGACAAGATCCAAGGAGCAAGGCTCCTCGTCCGGGGAAGGTCCGGGGGAGCGAGGCTCCACTTCCGGAGGAGGTAGCTCCTACTCCGGAGGACGAAGGTCTGGGGAGCAAGGCTCCACCTCCGGAGGAGATGACTTACTCCATGAGAATTCTAGCTGCCTTAGATGACTCCCGAACGGAATTAGCTGGGTATTTTATCTCCTCCCCTTGCAGCGGGGGGTGACCTAGACAGGCGGCCTGCGCTAAAATCATAAGAAAAATCCCGGCCGTTCCCTTTGAGGGTTGGCACCCGCAAGGGGTTATCCTCATGCAAGCGAGCGTAGGGATAAAAGATCTATTGGTCGCGCGACCCAGATCTCTCCCGGAGGAGGAAGAGCATAAAAACAAGCTCTAGAGTGTATGGGGGGACTAGTCCCCCAAAGTGACTCGTTACCTCGGTTCCTTTGGAACCAGGTTGCCGCTTACGCCCTCAGTCCACGAGGGGATATTGTAAGCCGCCCAAGGGAGAACGGGGCTCCCGCCGTCGGGGCTTTTAAGGCTGAGCTGGAGCCTGTAGCCTCCTCACGATGAGGGCATCCTCAGGGGGCATCCTCACGGGGAGGGCATCCTCGTGATGAGGGTGTTGCCTCAGGGGCACTTAAAGAAGTCTGCACAAAACCACATAACAGGGAGAAAAAACCATTCGCATTGATTAAAAAAAAACTGGTACAACGCCTCCACCCTTTGCGGGGGGGGGGGGCAAAACTGGTACAACTCGCCGCGCCTTCCCCTTGTGAAGTCCAAAAAGGGGAAGGGGGGAGGCTCGAAGACTAAGTGTAGAATCTGCGGAGCAGGTCCGCATTCCATGTGTGCTTCAGCTCCTGGTCTTCGAGAGTAGAGAGCTTGTAAGCCCCCGAGCCGAGGATCGTGGAAATCCTGTATGGCCCTTCCCACTTTGGGCTGAGCTTCCCTTGGGCTTGAGGGTCAGTGACGCGCTTGAGAACAAGGTCACCCAAACGGAAGGCTTTCCCTCGAACACGCTTGTTGTAGGCGCGCGCCATCTCATGTTTGTAAATGGCGTTGCGGAGGAGAGCTCTGTCCCGCTCTTCTTCGACAAGGTCCACCTCCAGCCTCTGGTTGTCTTCGTTGGCCTGAAACGCGGCGGCCGAGACTCCATTGAGGAGTTTGACTCGCAGCGATCGGAAATGATTTCTGAGGGGAGTACTGCCTCAACCCCGTACACGAGCGAAAAGGGGGTACGCCCTGTTGCTCGGCTTGGGGTCGTTCACATGGAGCAGAGGATGCTTGGGAGCTCGTCTGCCCATGCCCCACGCCTGGAGGCGCTTTGCTCCAGGCGGCGACGGAGTCCTTGAAGGATAACCCCATTGACGCGCTCGACCGCCCTGTTGCTCTTGGGGTGAGCCACCGAGGCGAAGTAGGGGGTCATACCCAAGTTCTGGCAGAACTCGCGAAAGATCGCGGAGTCGAATTGGGCTCCGTTATCCACGGTAATCTCACGGGGGACCCCGAATCGGCACACTATGTTCTTCCAGAAGAACCTTTGCACCGCAAGAGACGTGATGGTGGCCAGGGGCTCGGCCTCCACCCACTTGGAGAAGTAGTCCACGGCCCCAACCGCGTACTTGTATCCCCCCGACGCCGGGGGGAACGGGCCTAGGAGGTCCATTCCCCACCGCGCAAAGGGCCATGTGATGGGGTGGCCTATAGAGCTGCGGAGGGTAGGTTGGAGCCCTTTGCCATTTTTTGGCAAGCCCCGCAGGCAGAGACAAGGTCTCTTGCATCACGGGCGACTGTTGGCCAGTAGAAGCCCTGGCGAAGGGCTTTGGACGCGACGGCCCGGGGGCCGAGGTGAGAACCACAACACCCGAGGTGAATATCTTCAAGGAACTGAACTCCCTCCTCCCGCGGGAGGCAGCGAAGTAGCGCAGAGGCTCCTCGCTTGTATAACATCCCTTCTATCAGTACATACGCTCGTGCCTTAGCGCGAAGGCGTTTGGCTTCGGCTTCATCGGAGGGCTCCCCCTCTCCCTTGATGCAAGAGATAAGAGGGGCCATCCAAGATGTAGCCCGAACGATTTCCGTGACATCAGGGTCACAAGACCCGGAGTCCGGATCGGGGGCCGTTGCAGAAGGTTTCGAGATGACCTCCAGGAAGGCCCCTTCCGGGAGGGGCCCTCGGGCACTTGCTGCCCTAGCGAGGGTGTCAGCGCGATCATTGTCCCTACGCGGGATACGACGCGCCTCGAGGCCGTCGAAATAGTTTTCCATCTTCCGGACCTCGTTAAGGTAGAGGCTCAGATTCGGGTCATGGCACAAGTAGGACTTGTCCATTTGACACACCACGAGTTGAGAATCCCCCTTGACAAGGAGGCGTCGGATACCCAAAGAGCAGGCGAGGCGTAGCCCAAGGAGAAGGGCTTCATATTCCGCGACATTGTTCGTCGTGGGGAATTCGAGCCTGGCTGCATATTCGAGGGTTCTTCCCTCGGGGCTTCGAAGGACTACTCCCACGCCGGCTCCTGCCAGGCATAGGGAGCCGTCAAAGAAGAGGGTCCAGTGGTCGTCGCGCGGTGTGGTGGCACGCGCTTCTTCTTCCGGCACAGGGACCGGAGCCCACTCGGCCACAAAGTCCGCAAGGACCTGCGACTTGATCGCGGTTCGTCCGGTTAGGGATAGCGAGAAGGGGGCTAGCTCGGCCCCCCATTTCCCTATCCGTCCAGTGGCTTTCTTGTTCCGAAGCACTTCCCCCAAAGGAAGAGAGGAAGGAACCGTGATGGGGTGGCCTAAGAAGTAGTGACGGAGCTTCCTCGATGCCATTAGGAGGGCATAACAAACCTTCTCCACCTTTGTGTATCTTGTTTTAGCACCTTGGAGAGCCTCGCTCACATAGTAGACGGGGCATTGATGCCCATCTTCTTCCTTGACAAGAACTATGCTACCGGAGTGGCCGCGAGGTAGAGGAGCAGGGGCTCCCCCTGACGCGGGCTCACGAGCATCGGAGGGCTCGTGAGATATTTCTTCAGGTCCTCGAACACAGCCTGTGCCTCGGGGGTCCAATGGAACCCCTCAAGGCCGCGAAGGATCTTGAAGAATTGGAGACCGCGCTCCCCCGAGCGCAAGACGAAGCGACTTAATGCGGCCAAGCGGCCGGTAAGTCGTTGTACATCCTTGACAGAACGCGGTGGAGACATGTCGAGGAGGGCCCGAATTTTTTCAGGATTGGCTTCGATGCCCCTTTGGGACACAAGGAAGCCAAGGAGTTTTCCTCCGCGGACGCCGAACGCGCATTTTTCCGGGTTAAGCATTAAACCATACTTGCGGAGATTCCGCAAGGTTTCTCCCAAGTCTTCGAGGTGGGTGACCGAAAGTGAACTCTTGACGACCACGTCGTCAACGTACACTTCCACGTTGCGGCCAATTTGATCCCTCAGAACTAAGCTCATAAGGCGCTGGAAAGTTGCCCCCGTGTTTTTCAACACGAAAGGCATGTGGACATAACAGAAGGTGCCGAGGGGAGTTATAAAACTCGTCTTTTCCTCGTCCTCCTCTGCCATTCGGACTTGGTGATAGCCCGAATAGGCGTCCAAGAAACTCATCAGCTCGCATCCCGTGGTGGAATCCACCAGTTGGTCGATCCGCGGGAGCGGGAAATCGTCTTTTGGGCAAGCTTTATTGAGGTCGGTGAAGTCGGCGCACATTCTCCACTTGCCGCTTGCCTTCTTTACGAGGACAGGGTTCGCTAGCCACTCGGGGTGTAGGACCTCCCGAACGAACTCCGCCTCCCGGAGTTTAGCGATCTCCACCTTGATGGCCTCCTGCCTCTCGAGGGAGAGCTTTCTCATCTTCTGCTTTACCGAGGGGCGACCGGGCATTACTGCGAGCTTGTGCTCCATAACATCCCTGGGCACACCCCCCATGTCCGCGGGCCTCCATGCGAAGACGTCTGCGTTTTCACGAAGAAAGTCGGTGAGTCACGTCGCGTGTTCCTCGGGGAGATCAGCCCCGATCTTGATAGTCTTCCTCTCGTCCCGGAAGAGAGAGACTTCCCGGAGGTCCCCCTCAGGGCGAGGCTTGGGAAGGAACTTCCCAGGGAGCTTAACTGGCACGTTTAGGGTCAGGGAGGAGCTCTGTCGTGGTATTGCGAATACCCCGGCAGGTTTTGAAAGTGATCCTAGCGAAGATTACGCGGCGCGGGTTGACCGGATGACCGGTCCTCCCCCGCCGGACAAGCACAAAGAATAACACACGGGTTTATACAGGTTCGGGTCCCGGTGGGGGCCCTAGTCCTGTCGACGCGCTCCCGACCGGAGTCGGCTGGGGAGGCTCTCTCCGGGGGAGAGGCTTCCGGAGCACGCCTGTGAATTTAGCTATTCCAATAAATTAACCGATCCCTTACAACAGAGGGGTACAAGGGCTATTTATAGCCCCAAAAAGAAGCAAAAACCCTAAACTACCCCGGGAGCCACCGTCGGATTGAAGGGTAGGACCGTCCTTCTCCCGGTCAGACGCCTTGAATGCTTGACAGGTGGTCGCTAGTTCCCGAGGCGCTCCTTGCGTGACCTGCACGTGATAAACAGTTCAAGACTTTACCTTTAGGAGGGCGATGAGGCCCGGGAGGGCACCGGAGGCCGCGTCCCGGGAGCCAAAAGGCGGCGCCCGGGGAGGCCCCGGAGGCCACGTCCCCGGGCAAATGGCGGCGCCCGGGAGGGCACCGGAGGCCACGTCCCGGGAGCCAAAAGGCGGCGCCCGGGGAGGCCCCGGAGGCCACGTCCCCGGGCAAATGGCGGCACCCGGGAGGGCACCGGAGGCCGCGTCCCGGGAGCC
Source organism: Pharus latifolius (assembly GCA_019359835.1). Lineage (NCBI taxonomy): Eukaryota > Viridiplantae > Streptophyta > Magnoliopsida > Poales > Poaceae > Pharus > Pharus latifolius. The sequence continues at coordinate 83,347,309 of CM033324.1, forward strand.
AAAAGGCGGCGCCCGGGGAGGCCCCGGAGGCCACGTCCCCGGGCAAATGGCGGCGCCCGGGAGGGCACCGGAGGCCGTGTCCCGGGAGCCAAAAGGCGGCACCTGGGGAGGCCCCGGAGGCCACGTCCCCGTCCCGGGAGCCAAAAGGCGGCGCCCGGGGAGGCCCCGGAGGCCACGTCCCCGGGCAAATGGCGGCGCCCGGGAGGGCACCAGAGGCCGCGTCCCGGGAGCCAAAAGGCGGCGCCCGGGGAGGCCTCGGAGGCCACGTCCCTGGGCAAATGGCGGCGCCCGGGAGGGCACCGGAGGCTGTGTCCCGGGAGCCAAAAGCCAGCGCCCGGGGAGGCCCCGGAGGCCACGTCCCCGGGCAAATGGCGGCGCCCGGGAGGGCACCGGAGGCCGCGTCCCGGGAGCCAAAAAGCGGCGCCCGGGGAGGCCCCGGAGGCCACGTCCCCGGGCAATCGTGACACATCTTACCTGTACTTAGTCCCGCGGAGATTTCCCCCGATAGCAGCCCCCCATGCCCGCCGGGGACAATGCTCGAGTCCCCGGTGGGTATGGTTCAAGTCACCGGGAAGATCTCCGAGCCAAGCCACCGGAGCCACGACGCTTCGGTTTCTGTGCCACACGCTTAAAGCCGCGCCGTTTTGCCATAAATGCGCGCGTGGTTCGAACCGGCGCCTCGATTCACACGCCAGTCCCTTCGTTTCCCACGCACGGTTTGAACTTCTACGGTCCAGATTGATCCGCTAGTGCCACGTGGCGTGCATCTAGACCACGGCCCGCCCCAATAAATAGGACCTTGGGGGGCCCAGAAGCTCATTCCAAATTCTTAGCCCCACGATTTTTGCTCTCCCGGTAGCTTTTTCCGGTATCTTTTCTCCGGTAGCTTTTTCCGGTAGCAGGCGTCCGGGAGCTTCTAGTGGTAGCCTCCTGCAAAGTTAGCCACCAAAAAGAAAACTAACCTCATGGCACCCAAGGGTCGAGCGAAGACCACGAAGGTGCCCCCGGAGGAAATCCCCTCGGATTTCCTCTGGGCGTCTGAGTTCACGGCCGAGGACGCCGAGTCCTTGGCCGAAAGGGGCATCGTTGCGGCCAGGGACATCCGAGTCCCCGTGAAGAAGGACGGAGCCCCCCGCCCCAGGCCCGGAGAGATCGTGGCCTTCGAGGCCTTCCTCGAGGCGGGGCTCCGGCTCCCGGTGCATCCCATGCTTCGGGAGTTTCTCAAGGAGTATGGGGTCGCTCTCAACCACCTCACCCCGAACGCGCTTGTCCGGATGGGCCTCTTCATTTGGCTCTTCGAGACAGCGACCGGGCGGGAGCCCGACCTTCGCGCCTTCTGGTACTTCTACGAACCGGCGGCGCGGACCTCCCACCTGGTGAAGGGGGGCCCCAAGTCCCCCTTTGGTTCGGTGATGGTCCAGATGCTGCCGGCCCGGGTAATCGACTACCCGGCGGCGGCCTCCCGGGACCACTGGGGGGATTGGGTCCGGAGGTGGTTCTACCTCCGGGTCCGAGACGACGCGGTGGTGTACGCCCCGGAGGCCCCCACCTACAGCCGGTCGTCCGCACCAAAGCCGCCGGTGTGGACGGACGAGGAGTACGAGCTCCTCGGCAAGGTGATCCTCTCCAAGAAGACCGCTCGATGCGGGACGCGGCTGAGGAGATGGCTCTCCTCCGGATCTCCCCCTTCACCGGCGGGAAGAGGGGGATCGGCATGGGCCCCGAGCAGCGGCCCCCGGTGAAGCCGGTGACGCGACGTAAGCTCCGGGAACCCGCTGCATTGTACTTACAAATTTTTAAGAAATTGACTAACTCTTTACCTCTTGCAGTCCGGCTGTACCCGGCGGCGCGGGAGAAGGCGGAGAACCTCTTGGGGAGGTACTTCGCCGATGAGCACGAGCGCGTCGTGCGCTCCGTGGGCGAGGGCCCCCCCAAGAACTTGGTAGCGGCGGCCTTCGGGCTAAAGCTGCCGGAGAGGAAGCCTCTCCCCACCCCCGGTTCACACAAACGGGGGAAGGAGGCGGCCGGGGGCTCAGAGCCCAAGAAGGCCCGGGTTCAAAAGACCCCCGGCCCATCGACGAGCAGGCGACGACACCGGCGAAGCCCCAGGACGAGACCCCCGCGGGCGAGCGTGCCCGGGCTCCGTCGCGGAAGGAAGCAACGCCTCCCCCGAAGGCCCCCGTCGAGGCGCGGGGGAAGGAGGCGACCGCGGGCGGGGCAGCGTCCGACTCGGCGAACTACGCCCCGTCGCCGCTCACGGTGGAGCTCCTCCCGCCCCTTCCGGCCTCTTTGGAGCCGGAGAGGCTGGAGGTGAGGTTCGCGGGGGCCTCGCCCCCGCGGGTCTGGCCGGTGGACGAGGGGGGGAGCCCCTCGGTCTACGAGGTTCCTCCGGAGGAGGGGGCCCCGAGGACCTTCCGGCCCGGGGCAGGGAAAGGCCTGATGGTTCCCCCCCGGGCGGAGGCTCCTGCCGAGAGCTCCTCGGCCACGTCTTCGGGGGACACTACCTCGTCGACGAAGACGCCGGCCACGTTACCGGACCTTGAGGTCCGGGGACCCCCCGCCGGCCGCGCCGGCGGCTCCAGGCGGGAGACCCCTTTGCTCCCCGCAGGGGAGGTCGCTCGCTACTCGGAGGGCCTGCATACCCGGAAGGTGCAGGCCTTCGTTGCGGGAGGGACGCTCCATGAGCGTTTCGAGGGGCTTCAGTCCCTCGGGGCCCAGGTAACCCGAGCCGATAACGCCTTCGCTCATCCCCTGCACTTTGAAATTTTTCTAACTCTTATATATTTTGTAGGTGGCAGCTGTTACCTGGGGCCTTGAGCAGCGGGTCGCCCGGCTACTTAAGGAGGCGGAGGGCCGGGCCACAGCCTCCGTAGGGCAGCGCGAGGAGGCCCTCCAGGAACGCGACGAGGCGCTCGCGGAATTGACCCGGGTCCGGGCCCAGGTTCATATTTCCTGAGGCCATCAACGCCCGCCTCCGGGAGGAGGCCAAGGCGAGGGAGGAGGCGCTTCGTGAGCTCGAGAGCTCAAGCGTCCGGGCGGTGGCGGACGCGGGCCGCTCCGTCCGGACGGCCCTCGAGGGCCTTGGCGTAAGTCTCGGCTCCAGGAGCAGGAAGGTGCCGCCGGCGACCCTCGCGGAGGCTGTGCGTTTCCTTAACGCACAGGTCTCCGCCATCCCGGAGGCTGCCGATGTTCGGGCGCGGGGTCGGGCGATCCCCGTCGTCGCGGCCGCTACGGGGCTCGTCGAGTTCCGGGGGGTCGACGCCCGGGCGATCGGGGGCCGCATCCCCCGAAGCTTCCCGGACTCCTTCGAGCCTTCGCGCCGGGAGGTCGAGCAGCTCGCCGGAGGGTTCTACGACCGGATCATCCGGGCGTGGTTCCCGGCTCCGGCGCCTCCGGCGGGAGACGCCCCAGCCCCGGCCTTGGAGGAAGCCCCCCGGGGGGAGGACGCCAATGAACATGTATGAGCCTCCCCCCCGGGTCTTAGCTAGGGCCCTTTTTTGTTTTAGGACTTTTTGATTCCGGTAGCTTCTTAGAAGAAGCCCCGGGCACTTGTACAAAAATTTTTTGAATGCAATGAAGTTAGAATTTTTTCTAAGTCTTTGAATTGAAATTGTTACCAGGATTCCCGGGAAGTTACTCCCGGGCGAAGGTCCGGGAGGGGCTCCCCGGGGGACGCCCAAGCGGCTTTGATTTTGCTAAGCCTTTTCTCCGGGAATCGCGGCAAGGATAGTGCCCGGGAGCCGATCCGGTTGAGGTGGCATCCGGAGTGGCACTTGGACAACTTCGATAATCATCGTGCCGAATTGTCCCCTCCGCGACCGGGGCTCCGGATGATCCCTCCCCTCCGGATACTTCCATCGGCGGGATACGAGTTTTGGCCTGAAGATGTGCTCCGGGACGCTTGGCGCCGCGTGCGGGTGTTGTACCGGGACTTGTCCCGGGAGCTAGCGGAGAGCCTCCGGGAGTATTAGGCGTAGGGGTAGGGCTTACAGAATCCCCCGGGTTAGAACCCGGGTTGTATCGTTTCCGAAGCCCACAGGAGGGGGAAGATGTCCTCCGGGTTTGCTAATCAATAAAGCGCTGTGTTGTTGTTTCCTTTTATTGCGTCTCTTTATTTTCTTCTTCTTGGATGGTCTGGACGACTCATCTTAACAAGGATGAGTTAAGTTTCCTCGTGGGCATCGACACCCGGGGGTTCCTTATCCCCCCCGGCCACAGCGGGCCGGAGAATAGCCCCGCGCGCTGTGGGGGTAACAAGGCCCTCGGGAAGGAAGTTACCTGTAGCATAGGAAATTTTCTAAGTTAGAAAATTTTAAAGCGAGTTTTTCAAGGAGAAGACCTTCCGGGAGATAATCGTCCGGTCGCCGTGAGAACGGGGAACCGGGAATAAGGCCTCAAGCGGAAGGAATGTCCAAGAGAACCCAATGGGATTTCCAGAGGCGAGCTTCCTAGGAGACACTCGTCCCGTCGCCGTGAGAACGGGGAGCCGGGAATAGGGTCTTCGGGGAAGAAAATGCCCGAGAAATCCGACTTCTCCGAGAGACAATCGTCCGGTCGCCGTTAGAACGGGGAGCCGGGAATAACGTCGACTCCCGGAGGAGGAAGATAGATCCAATCGACCCACGAGAGGCCGATCTTCCGGTCGCCGTGAAAACGGGGAGCCGGGAATAACGTCGACTCCCGGAGGAGGAAGTGCCCGAAGACGGGGCTTGAGTGTTTGGGCAGGGGAATAGTCTCCCAAAGTGACTCGTTACCACGGCCACTGTGACCGGGTTGCCGCTTACACCCTCAGTCCACGAGGGCTGATCGTAAGCCGCCCTACGGGAGTGCAGGCTCCATTGTAGGGACTTGTTGGGGCTGGCCCACTTCCTCGCGGGGAGGGCATCCTCACAAGGAGGACATCCTCGCGGGGAGGGCTTCCTCGCGGGGAGGGCATCGCCGCTAGGGGCGGTAATGAAAAAGACCTGCAATGAGACAGTTTGCAAAGCAAGACCTATTTATTGCTAATAAAATGAAGTACAGGACCTCCCCCTGCGAAGCCTCGAAAGGGGAGGAAAATATAGCGTCCCTCCTCCCCCTCCGGCGTGAACGCTCCGGGGGAGGGGACAGGCCCGTAAGGCTAAACGTAGAACTTGCGAAGTAAACGCAAGTTCCACGTGTGCTTCAGCTCCTGCTTTTGGAGGTTGGAGAGCTTGTAGGCCCCCGAGCCCAGGATCGCGGAGATCCTGTAGGGGCCCTCGCACTTGGGGGAGAGCTTACCCTGGGCCTGGGGGTCCGTCACGCGCTTGAGGACAAGGTCCCCAAGGCGGAAAGCTCTCTCGCGCACGCGCTGATTGTATGCGCGTGCCATTTCTTGCTCGTAGATGGCGTGGCAGAGGAGCGCTCGGTCGCGTTCCTCCTCCACGAGGTCGATCTCCAAACGCTGGTTGGCCTCGTTGGCCTGGTATGCCGAGGGAGTGGCTCCCTCCAGGAGCTCCACCCGCAGTGACCGGAAGCCAATCTCCGGGGGGAGGACTGCCTCCGCCCCGTAGACCAGGGAGAAGGGAGTACGCCCCGTCGCCCGAGACGGGGTCGTGCGCATGGAGCAGAGGATGCTAGGGAGCTCCTCCGCCCATGCACCCCGCTTAGAAGCGGTTTGCTCGAGTCTCCGGCGCAATCCCTGTAGGATCACGCCGTTGACCCTCTCGACAGCCCCATTGCTCCGGGGATGGGCTACAGAGGCGAAGTGGATGACGAGCCCCAGGCCTTCACAGAATTCCCGAAAATAAGTCGAGTCGAATTGGGTCCCGTTGTCCACGGTGATTTCCCGGGGGACACCAAAACGACATACGACGTTTTTCCAGAAAAACCGCTGAACGGCCCGGGACGTGATGCTGGCCAAAGGCTCCGCCTCAACCCACTTTGTAAAATAGTCGACTGCGACTACCGCATACTTGTATCCCCCAGGCGCTGGGAGGAAGGGCCCTAAGAGGTCCATCCCCCAGCGCACGAAAGGCCAAGTGATGGGGATCGTCCGCAGCGCTATAGGGGGGAGGTTCGAGCCCTTGGCCATCTTCTGGCATGCCTCGCACGCGGAGACAAGGTCTCGCGCGTCGCGCATGACCGTGGGCCAGTAAAAGCCCTGCCGGAGGGCCTTGGCTGCGATGGCACGCGGGGCTAGGTGAGAACTGCAGCTCCCCGTGTGGATGTCTTTGAGAAGTTGAAGTCCCTCCGGCCGGGGGAGGCAGCGCAGGAGGGCGGAAGCCCCCCGCTTGTAGAGCCTCCCCTCCAGGAGGAGATATGCCCAGGCTTTAGCCCGGAGACGTTTAGCCTAGGTCTCACTAGGAGCGTCCCCCTCCCCCCTGATGAAGGAGATGAGGGGTTCCATCCAAGACGGAGTCCGGGTGATCTCGGCGACCTCCGGGACATGAGGCTCGTCGCCCGTGTCCGGGGAGGCCACTGAGGGCTTCGTGATGATCTCCAGGAAAGCCCCCTTGGGGAGCGATTCCCTGGCGCTGGCCGCCCGGGCCAAGGCGTCGGCCCGGTCATTGTCCCTACATGGGATATGCCGGGCCTCGAGGCCGTCGAAATGCCTCTCCATCTTTCGCACTTCCTGCAAATAAAGACTTAAGTTTGCGTCATGGCACAGGTAAGACTTGTCCATTTGGCAAACTACGAGCTGAGAATCTCCCTTGACTAGGAGGCGCCGGATCCCCAGGGAGCGCGCGAGGCGCATCCCGAGGAGCAAAGCCTCGTATTCGGCGACGTTGTTGGTTGCGGGGAACTCGAGCCGCGAGGAGTACTCGAGTTCCTTCCCCTCGGGGCTCCGGAGGACTACTCCCGCGCCAGCCCCGGCGAGACACAGTGACCCATCGAACATAAGGGTCCAATGATCACTGCGTCGGGGCGGCACAGGGAGATCTTTGTCCCCGGACCCAGAGGTGGGAGTCCACTCTGCGACGAAGTCGGCGAGAACCTGCGACTTGATGGCGGAGCGGCCGGTAAGGGACAGGGAGAAGGGGGCGAGCTCAGCCCCCCACTTCCCGATCCGGCCGGTGGCTTCTTTGTTCCGCAGTACCTCCCCAAGGGGGAGGGACGACGGGACGGTGATGGGGTGCCCCAGGAAGTAATGCCGAAGCTTCCGGGACGCCATGAGGAGGGCGTAGCAGATTTTCTCCATTTCCGTGTACCGAGTTTTGGCCCCGTGGAGGGCCTCACTCACGTAGTACACCGGGCGCTGCTGCCCCCTTGCTCCTTTACCAAGACCGCGCTGACGGCGACAGGGGTCGCGGCGAGGTAGAGGAGCAAGGGCTCTTCCGGGGACGGACTCACGAGCATTGGAGGGCTCGTGAGGTACTTCTTGAGGTCGTCGAACGCCTCCTGGGCCTCGGGGGTCCAGCGGAAGCCCTCGAGCCCCCGGAGGATCTTGAAGAACTGGAGGCCCCGCTCCCCCGACCGGGAGACAAAGCGGCTGAGTGCGGCTAGGCGGCCGGAGAGCCGTTGGACATCCTTGACGGAGCGCGGCGGGGGCATGTCTAGGAATGCCCGGATCTTCTCGGGGTTTGCCTCAATGCCCCGCTGGAACACGAGGAAACCTAGGAGCTTCCCCCGCGCACCCCGAAGGCGCACTTCTCTGGGTTCAGCTTGAGCCCGAATGCGCGGAGGTTCCGGAAGGTTTCAGCCAGGTCGTCGATGTGGGAGGCTGCGCGGGGACTCTTGACAACCGCGTCGTCTACGTAGACTTCAACGTTGCGCCCGACTTGCTCTTTGAAAACCAGTGTCATAAGGCGTTGGAAGGTCGCCCCCGCGTTTTTGAGCCCGAAGGGCATATGGACGTAGTAGAAGGTTCCGAGGGGAGTAATAAAACTCATCTTTTCCTCGTCCCCTTCCGCCATCCGGACTTGATGGTAGCCCGAGTAGGCGTCTAGGAAGCTCATGAGCTCGCACCCCGCAGTGGAGTCGACGAGCTGATCAATCCGCGGGAGCGGGAAGTTGTCTTTGGGGCAGGCGCGGTTAAGGTCGGTGAAGTCCACGCACATCCGCCACCTGCCGGTTGATTTCTTGACGAGGACGGGGTTCGCGAGCCACTCGGGGTGCAGGACCTCCCGAATGAACCCCGCCTCTCGGAGCCGGGTGATCTCCGCCTTGATTGCCTCTTGGCGCTCGAGGGAGAGTTTCTGCAGCTTCTGTTTGACCGGGGGGTGACCGGGGGCTACTGCAAGCTTGTGCTCAATGACCCCCCGGGCGACTCCCCGCATGTCTGACAGCTTACACGCAAAAACATCGGAGTTTTCGCGCAGAAAAGCCGCAAGTTGCGCTGCGCGCTCCTCGGGGAGCTCCGCCCCGACCCGGACGGTTTTGTCTTCGTTGCCCGGGGACAGCAGGACCTTCCGGAGGCCCCCTTCCGGACGCGGCTTGAGGAGGGGCCTCCCGGGCGGTGGCGCAGCAGCATCTAGTTCCGAGGGAGGAGCCTCCCCCCCGGGCGTCTTTATGAGGTTGACGTTTCCGATCGTGTCCGCAGCGCGCTCGTATAGAGCACGGGCCATGTCTTGGTCTCCCTGGACGTTGATCACACCATGCGGCCCGGGGATCTTCATGCAAAGATAATTTTGATGGGTGGCAGCCCCCAGCAGGTTGATTGTCGTTCTCCCCATAATCGCGTTGTAGGAGGAGGGGAGGTCTACCACGTCGAAGCGGACCAGCTCGGTCCGGTAGTTCTCCGGGGTGCCGAAGGTCATTGGAAGATCTACCTTGCCAACGGGGTGGATCGCCTTCCCCGGGACAAAGCCTTGCAGGGGCCCGGCAGCGGGCTGCAGGAGCTTCTCATCCACCTGTATTTCTTTGAAGGCCTTCAGGAATAAGACATCGGCGGAGCTCCCGCCGTCCACCAGGATCCGGGCCAGATGGCAGTTGTAGATGGTCGCGGAGACAATGAGCGCGTCGTCGTGGGGGAAGCGAACCCCCCGCGCGTCTTCTGCCGTGAAGGTGAGGGGGACGTCCGACCACTTCGGTGGCGGGGACGCGTGTAGCACCCCCACAACCTTGACCTCGCGTGCGTACTCCTTACGCTGGCGCTTAGAGTCCCGCCCGGAGGTAGATCCTCGCACGATGACGTTGATGTGCCGCTGTGAAGTTTGAAAGGGGAGGGCTTCTGAAGGCTCCCCCTCCTGCGTCTGCTGACCCCCCGTGGGAGCTGGAAGGGCCGGAACAGCTGGCCAAGGGAGCAAGGAGGCTGGAGTCCCCCCCCCCCCTGCTCACGCTGGTCGAGGAAGTCCGCAAAGTGCTGCAGCAGCTGGCTACAATCTCTGGTAGCGTGGGTATTGGACCTGTGGAGGCTGCACCACGGTCCTTCCCGCCTTCTCCCCGCAGGGCCTTCCCGACCGCACGAAGACTGTCCTCCCCCATGGCCCGTCGGTTTGGGGAAGGGGCGGTTGGTCCTCGGGGGGTCGCGCGAGCCGCCTCCGCCCTCGAGGACAAAGGTGTCCCGAGGCCGTGGCTCGCTACGCCCCCCTTGCCTGGATCGTTTGGGGGGATCCTTGGCCCCCCGCTCGATAGGGGCGGGAGCCCCCTGGGTCTTCTTCCAGATATCGTCTTCCTCTGCCCGAGCGTACTTTTCGAGCACGTTGAAGAGCTCGTCGGTGGAAGAGGGGCAGCTCCGGGAGAGCCTTCGGTGGAGCTCCCCCGGGAGGATGCCGCTTTTGCAGGCTTCGATGACCGTAGAGTCGGGGACGTGGGCCACTTTGCTCTTCACCTGGGCAAAGCGCTTGAAGAAGTTTCTGATGGTCTCCCCAGTCCTCTGCCGGACAGTATATAGTTGCGAGGAGTCCAGGGGACGCACGTAGTTCCCCTGGAAGTTGGCACTGAACTCCCTCTTGAGCTGCGAGAAAGACTTGACGGAGCCGGCCTTCAGGTTGTAGAACCAGGAGCGGGCGATGCCGGAGAGGTAAAGGGGGAAGACGTTGCACTGTACTGACTCGTCCCCCCCGGCCGCGGAGATAGCAGTGGAGTAGACCTGCACAAACTCGTAAGGGTCTGCCTCGCCGTTATAGTGTTCGATGTGTGGCGGGCGGTAGGGCCGCGGCCACCGGATGCTGCGAAGCCTTCGGCACAGGGGCTGGTTCGCCCCCTGTACTCCCCGGGGAGAGCCCCGGTCGCTATCTTCTTTCACGGGACCTTCATTGTCTGAGTCTGGAAGCGGTCCGAGAGGTCCGCCAGAATGGTGGTGGCGACGCTTTTCCTCCGGACCGGGGCTGAATTCCCAGACGTCTGGGCTCTCCGCGGGAGAGGTTGGCTCTTTAGCGGGTCTCTTCCCCCGGCCAGTACGAGAGCGAGGCTCCCCGCGCCCGCGGCCGGGGGGAAGTTCTTCCCCGTGTTCTGATGAACGCATTCGCTCGACCTCCCCCGGGGGGGAACAGACATGTCCCGCCGAGGGAGGGAGCTCGTGCGCTGTAGCTTCCGGAGCCGGTTGGGGCGAGCCCCCTGCGACGACCCCCGGGACCAGAAAGGGGGAAGCCCCTGTATCATCTGGAACCGGGGTGGGGGCTCCCGCGGTGGCGCCCGGAATCGAAGTGGTGGGGGCCCCAGTGGCCACGACCGGAACCGGGAAGGGGGCAGGCCCTGTAACACCCGGAACCTGTGAGGGGGGAGGGCTCCGGGACACGTCTTCCCCGGCCCGGAGAAGGGCGCTCCAGGAGAAGTTTCCCCCGACCCCGCAAAAAGAAATCCCACGGTGACGTTTCTGGCGTTGGCTAGTATTTTCCCCCAACAGGAGCCCCCCGCACCTCCGGGGACATTTTGATGTCGCCGGGGGGTGCGATTCGTTAGCTTAGGGGAAACATGGCCCTCTCCCGGAGAGCGAATATAACGCCCATAACTCGCCCTCATCCGGGAGAGGAGCACTATTTAAGTTAACCATGTATTGCCTCGATATTTGTGCGACCTTTCGTATTCACGGTGTAGATCCCTCGAGCTGACACGTGGCAGCCATCGGGGGCACCTTAGTTGCCTATATAAGGAGGGGCCCACCTCAAGGGAGGCACGCTTTCCTTCTCCTTAATCCTCATAATCCACCAAATTCTTCGGGAGTGATCTCTTCCCCGGTCGCTCTCCGGAAGTAACTTCTTCCCCGGTTTCACAAAACCTGCGGGGGAAGAAATGGCATCGAAGGGACGCGGAAAGACTTCGAGTGTCCCGGAGGACGCGACCTCCGATTACCTCGGGACAACCGAGTTCTCCGCCGGGGACCGGGAGACTCTCGTCTCCCGGAGAATATTTGCGGAGGGGGACATTCGCGTCCCGGCTGCGGGGGAGGCGACCCCAAACCCCCGGGAAGGAGAAATTGTGGCCTACATGGCCTTCATCCAGGCGGGCCTGCGGCTCCCGATCCACCCGCTTCTCCGGGACTTCCTCCGGGAGCACGGGATCGCCTTGAACCACCTAACACCCAACGTTCTCGTGAGAATGGGGCTGTTTCTGTGGTTAAGCGAGACAGCCGCCGGAGTGGAGGGGACCCTCCGCCTTTTCCAATACTTCTACCGGGTGCAAGCGAAGAGCTCCCCGGTGGTGAAGCACGGGCCCAAGTCTACTTGCGGCTCCGTGATGCTGAAATTCGTTCCCTCCTGAGCGGACGAGTACCCGGTGGCCGCCTCCCAAGAGCACTGGGAGGGATGGAGCCGGAGATGGTTTTATCTCCGGGCGGGCGACCCGGAGATGATTTACTCCGCGAGGCCGGCGACGTTAGGTCGTCCCCCGCGGTTCCCGGTGGCGCGGCGTAAGTTTCTTCTCTCCGGGAGTTCACACATCGCGGGGATTAGTTTCTGAAACTTTGCTTTTTGCAGTTAGGTCCTACAAGTCCACCCGGGAGAAGGCGGAGCACCTCCTCGGGAGGTACTACGAGGACGAGCACTCCCGGTGTCTTGCTGCCATCGGGGAGGGTCCTCCCCGGAACATCGTCTCCGAGGCCTTCGGGATGACCCTCCCGGAAAGGGTTCCACTTCCAACCCCGGGCTCCCACAGGCGGCGGGAGACGGGGGCGCTCCCGGCGGGCCAAACGCTCCAAGACCGCGCAGGTGCCGGGAGAGGGCTCCAATCAAGACCACCCCCCTTCACTAGCGCCGGCACAGAGGCCGGCGGGGACGCCCGATGCGCAGGGAAAGACAAGACCCCCGGGGCAGGTGAGGTCCTCCCCAGCCCAGGCGACCCCGGGGACGCGTCGAACGCCGGGGCATGAAGAGAGCCCCACGGACACGGCCACGCTGGTCGCGCAACTTGATGCCCTGGGGGCATCAGGCGTGTTCGACCACGTGGTCGTGGAGGAGGATGAGTCCACCTCCGGGGACTACGACGCCACTCCTTCCCCGGAGCAAGCTCTCCGGGAGGATCCCCTGGGGGTGTACTTCCGGGGTGATGGCGCCTTCACACGCCTGGACGCGCTCTTCGCCCCCAACGTCGCATCTCTCCCGACGCCGCCTCCCGGGGGAACGAGCCATCACGTCCCTCCAGGGAGTGGACCTTCGGCTACACCACGTTCAGGAGGGGGAGCCCACCGGATGCTACAGCGCTCCCCTCGCGCCGGGGACGGGAGGTTCCCCGCCCCTCCCCCGGGAGACCTTCCCCAAGGCTCCGGGAGTGGGGCCGGTGACGGGGGCCTGCCCATGGGAGGCGACCCCCGTTCCCCGGCGAGGGGGGCGTGCCTCTTCTCCACAGAGGAGACGCGCAAGCTCTCCTTAAGCCTTGTCACCCCCAAGGTGCGGGCTCATGTCCGGGAGGGCGGCATCGACGAGCGCTACGGCGAGGTCGTCTCCTTGGCTCTACAGGTAAGGACCTTTAACTCCGCACCTCATTGCTTGCATTTGCTGATCCTTTTCTTTAGACCACCGCTGTAGCCCGCGCCGTCCGGACTCGCCTCGCCCGGGAGAGCGAGGACATGAGGGCGGCCTTGGCCTCCGCGGAAGCGGAGCGCGACGCGCGCGTTCGGGAAAGGGACGCAGCCGTCCAAGCCCGGGAGAGGTTCATCCGGGAGAGGGACGAGACCACCCAGGAGTTGGAGCGCGTCCGGGCGGAGTTGGCCCCCGCGGAGGCCGCCCGGGACACCGCCCTCCGGGAGCTGGAGGGGGTCCGAGAGCAGCTCGCGTCCTCCGGGGAGGCTCACTCCCGGGCGCTTCGAGAGGCGGAGGCCACGAGGGCGCGAGCCCTCGTATCAGCGGGGAATCGACTCCGGGCCACATTGATAGGGCTTGGAGTCGAATTCCGGGAGGAGGGGAATCCCCGCAACCCGCTGGCCTCCTTGGCGGAGGCCCGGAGATTTCTAACCCGGCATATTGCGGCGATCCCGGAGGCCGCGGACGTCCGTGCCCGGGCCCTGGCGTCCACCACCACTGCGCTCGCAGCCTCCTTGGTGGAGTACCAGGGGGTCGGGGCTCCAGCTACCGGGCACCTCGTCCCTCGAAGCTTCCAGGAGTTCTACGAGCCCCGCAGGGCGGCGCTGGAGGAGTTGGCGGGGGCTCTCTACGACCGGGTGATTGAGCCCCCGCGAACAAGACGCCCCCAAGAGGCCGGGGTTGAAGCTCCGGGCGACGCCTCCTCCGGGGGGGACGATGCCGGGCAAGTATGAGCCTCCTGTCCCCCCTGGGTAGATTAGGGGATTTTTTTGTTTGTATAGGATTTTTGCTCCCGGTAGTTCCGTAGGGGGAACCCCGGATGTGTAAATCATTCGCCAAATGAAATGGAAATTTTTGCTAAGTTAATATCTTGTCATGGTCAGGTGTCTGGGGCGGGGGTCCCGGAGAAGGACGTGGAACTCACTCCCATCTCCGGGAGTCTCGCCTCCGGTGTCCCCCGGGGGGGACAAGCTTTACTCCGGTGGTTGCCTGATTGGCACTTGGCGAATTTTGACAATCACCGCGCGGAGTTGCCAGAACCTCCCCCGGGAGTGTGGGAGGCAATTCCCTTGCGCATCGAACCTCCCGAAGGGTATGAGTACTGGCCGGAGGACGTGTTCAACGCAGTGAGGCGACGAGTCCAAGGCTTGTACCGGGACGTGGCGCGAGCTTGACACTAGGTTTAGGGGGTCCTAGTCCACGTTAGACGTAGGTAGTCCCCCGTATATCCTCCGGGAGTACTCGACTTCCGGTTGTATTCTGTAAGCCTACCGGGAGAGGCTGTCTTCCGGCTTGTTTTTCATGGAATAAAAAGATCGCTCCTTTTCACTTATTTTGTGCTTCTAAATCACCGGGGGAAAACTCTTGGGGGATAAACTCCGGGGGAGCGAGGCTCCGCTCCCGGAGACGATGTCCCGGGGGAGGTTCCTCCTCCGGAGACGATTACTCCGGGGGGCGAAAATCCGGGGAGCAAGGCTCCACCTCCGGAGGTCGAAGTTCCGGGGGAGGTTCCTCCTCCGGAGAACGAAAACCCGGGGGAGAGGCTCCTCCGGAGGACGAAAGTCCGGGGAGACGAAAATCTGGGGAGCGAGGCTCCTTCGGACAAAATACCGGGGGAGAGACTCCTCCAGAGAAAACAACTCCGGGGGACGGAGGTCCGGGGAGGAAGGCTTCACCTCCGGAGCCAACTCCTCCGGGGGACGAAAGTTCGGGGAGGAAAACTCCTTCTCCGGAGGAGAGGCTCCTCCTCCGGAGGACGAAAGTCCGGGGAGCAGGGCTCCATCTCCGGGCAAAGCTCCGGGGGAGAGGCTCCTTCTCCGGAGGACGAAAGTCCGGGGAGCAGGGCTCCTTCCCCGGGCAAAATTCCGGGGGATAGGCTCCTCCGGAGAAAACTCTTCCGGGGGACGAGAATCCGGGGAGCAAGGCTCCACCCCCGGAGGGTTCTAGATGCTTTAGATGCCCCCCGCTTTCGAATGGAATTAGCTGGGTATTTTTCTCCTTTTTGTCTCCTCCCCCCGCAGCGGGGGGTGACCTAGACAGGCGGCCCGCGCTGAAACCATAAGAAGTATCCCAGTTGTTCCCATGAGGGGTGGCACCCTCGAAGGGTTATCCTCGTGCAGGCGAGTGTGGGGATAGATGATCTATCGGTCGCGCGACCTAGATCGCTCCCGGAGGAGGAAGAGCATAAAAGCAAGCTCTAGAGTGTATGGGGGGGGACTGGTCCCCCAAAGTGACTCGTTACCTCGGTTCCTTGGGAACCAGGTTGCCGCTTACGCCCTCAGTCCACGAGGGGATATTGTAAGCCGCCCAAGGGGGAACGAGGCTCCCGCCGTCGGGACTTAAGGCTGAGCTGGAGCCTGTAGCTTCCTCGTGATGAGGGCATCCCCAGGGGGCATCCTCACGGGGAGGGCATCCTCGTGATGAGGGTATTGCCTCAGGGGCGATTACAGAAGTCTGCACGAAAACACATGGAGAAAAGACCATTTGCATTGATTTAAAACAAGCTGGTACAATGCCCCCACCCCCTGCGGGATCGCAAGAAAAGGGGCGGAGGGCAAAAGGGCCTTTGAGGCCACTGTTACAACTCACCGCGCCTTCCCCTTGTGAAGTTCGAATAAGGGGAAGGGGGGAGGCTCGGAGACTAAGTGTAAAATTTGCGGAGCAGGTCCGCGTTCCATGTGTGCTTCAGCTCTTGGTCCTCGAGAGTAGAGAGCTTGTAAGCCCCCGAGCCAAGGATTGTGGAAATCCTGTATGGCCCTTCCCACTTTGGGCTGAGTTTCCCTTGGACTTGAGGGTCGGTGACGCGCTTGAGGACAAGGTCTCCCAAGCGGAAGGCCCTCCCCCGAACGCGCTTGTTGTAGGCGCGCGCCATCTCGCGTTCGTAAATGGCGTTGCGGAGGAGGGCTTTGTCCCGCTCTTCTTCGACGAGGTCCACCTCCAGCCTCTGGTTGTCTTCGTTGGCTTGAAACGCGGCTGCCGAGACTCCCTCGAGGAGTTCGACTCGCAGCGATCGGAAATTGATCTCCGAGGGTAGCACTGCCTCAGCCCCGTATACGAGCGAGAAGGGGGCACGCCCTGTTGCTCGGCTTGGGGTCGTTCGCATGGAGCAAAGGACACTCGGGAGCTCATCTGCCCAAGCCCCACGCCTGGAAGCGCTTTGCTCCAGGCGGCGACGGAGCCCCTGGAGGATAACTCCATTGACGCGCTCCACCGCCCCATTGCTCTTGGGGTGAGCCACTGAGGCGAAGTGGAGGGTAGTACCCAAGTTCTGACAGAACTCGCGAAAGATCGCTGAGTCGAACTGGGTTCCGTTATCCACGGTGATCTCGCGGGGGATGCCGAATCGGCACACTATGTTCTTCCAAAAGAACCTTTGCACCGCACGAGATGTGATGGCCGCGAGGGGCTCGGCCTCCACCCATTTGGAGAAGTAATCCACGGCCACAACCGCGTATTTGTATCCCCCCGATGCCGGGGGGAACGGGCCTAAGAGGTCCATTCCCCACCGCGCGAAGGGCCACGTGAGGGGGATCGCCTGTAGAGTCGCGGAGGGTAGGTTGGAGCCCTTTGCCATTTTTTGGCAAGCCCCGCAGGCAGAGACGAGGTCTCTCGCGTCGCGGGCGACGGTTGGCCAGTAGAAACCCTGGCGGATGGCTTTTGACGCGACGGCCCGGGGGCCGAGGGGAGAACCACAACACCCGAGGTGAATATCTTCAAGGAGCTGAGCTCCCTCCTCCCGCGGGAGGCAGCGAAGCAGCGCGGAGGCCCCTCGCTTGTACAATGTCCCCTCTATCAGCACGTACGCTCGCGCCCTAGCACGAAGGCGCTTGGCTTCGGCTTCATCGGAGGGCTCCCCCTCTCCCTTGATGCAAGAGATAAGGGGGGCCATCCAGGATGTGGCCCGGGCGATTTCCGCGACGACTGGGTCGCGGGACTCAGAGTCCGGGTCGGGAGCCGTCGCGGAAGGTTTCGAGATGACCTCCAAGAAGGCCCCTTCGGGGAGGGGCCCTCGAGCACTCGCTGCCCTGGCGAGGGTGTCGGTTCGATCGTTGTCCCTACGCGGGATTCGGCGCGCCTCAAGGCCGTCGAAGTAGTTTTCCATCTTCCGGACCTCGTCAAGGTAGAGGCTCAAATTCGGGTCATGGCACAGGTAAGACTTGTCCATTTGACATACCACGAGTTGAGAATCCCCCTTGACGAGGAGGCGTCGGATACCCAATGAGCGGGCAAGACGTAGCCCTAGGAGAAGGGCCTCATACTCCGCGACATTGTTCGTCGCGGGGAACTCGAGCCTGGCTGCATATTCGAGGGTTCTCCCCTCGGGGCTTCGCAGGGCTACTCCCGCGCCGGCTCCCGCCAGGCATAGGGGGCAGTCGAAGAAGAGGGTCCAGTAGTCGTCGCGCGGCGGGGCGGCACGCGCTTCTTCTTCCAGCCCAGGGACCGGAGCCCACTCGGCCACAAAGTCCGCTAGGACCTGCGATTTGATCGCGGTTCGTCCGGTGAGGGATAGCGAGAAGGGGGCTAGCTCGCCCCCCATTTCCCTATCCGTCCGGTCGCTTCCTTGTTCCGAAGCACCTCTCCCAAAGGGAGAGAGGAAGGCACCGTGATAGGGTGGCCTAGGAAGTAGTGGCGGAGCTTCCTGGAGGCCATTAGGAGGGCGTAACAAACCTTCTCCATCTTCGTGTATCTCGTTTTAGCGCCTTGGAGAGCCTCGCTCACATAGTAAACTGGGCGTTGGTGCCCATCTTCTTCCTTGACGAGAACCGCGCTGACGGCAACCGGAGTGGCCGCGAGGTAGAGCAGCAAGGGCTCCCCCTGACGCGGGCTTACGAGCATTGGAGGGCTCGCGAGATATTTCTTCAGGTCCTCGAATGCAGCCTGTGCCTCGGGGGTCCAATGGAACCCCTCGAGGCCGCGGAGGATCTTGAAAAATTGGAGGCCGCGCTCCCCCGAGCGCGAGACGAAGCGACTTAACGCGGCCAAGCGGCCGGTGAGTCGTTGTACATCCTTGACAGAACGCGGTGGAGGCATGTCGAGGAGGGCCCGAATTTTTTCGGGATTGGCTTCGATGCCCCTTTGGGACACTAGGAAGCCGAGGAGCTTTCTCCGCGAACGCCGAATGCGCATTTTTCCGGATTAAGCCTTAACCCGTACTTACGGAGATTGCGGAAGGTTTCTCCCAAGTCTTCGATATGAGTGGCCGAGCGCGCGCTCTTGACGACCGCATCGTCAACATACACTTCCACGTTGCGGCCAATTTGATCCCTCAGGACCAGGCTCATCAGGCGCTGGAAAGTTGCCCCGGCGTTTTTCAACCCGAAAGGCATGTGGACATAACAGATTGTGCCGAGGGGAGTTATAAAACTCGTCTTTTCCTCGTCCTCCTCTGCCATTCGAACTTGATGATAGCCCGAGTAGGCGTCCAAGAAGCTCATCAGCTGGCATCCCGCGGTGGAATCCACCAGTTGGTCGATCCGCGGGAGCGGGAAGTCATCTTTGGGGCAAGCTTTGTTGAGGTCGGTGAAGTCGACGCACATTCTCCACTTGCCACTTGCCTTCTTTACGAGGACGGGGTTCGCCAGCCATTCGGGGTGTAGGACCTCCCGAATGAACCCCGCCTCCCGGAGTTTAGCGATCTCCACCTTGATGGCCTCCTGCCTCTTGAGGGAGAGCTTCCTCATCTTCTGTTTCACCGGGGGGCGACCGGGTATTACCGCGAGCTTGTGCTCGATAACATCCCTGGGCACACCCCCCATATCCGCGGGCTTCCATGCGAAGACGTCCGCGTTTTCGCGAAGGAATTCGGCGAGTCGCGTCGCGTGTTCCTCGGGGAGATCAGCCCCGATCTTGATAGTCTTCCCCTCGTCTTGGAAGAGAGAGATTTCCCGAAGGTCTCCCTCAGGGCGAGGCTTGGGAAGGAACTTCCCGGGGAGAGCAATTGGCACGTTTGGGATTGAGGAGGAGCTCCCTCCCCCCGGGGCCTTGACCAGGTTAACGTCCCCGATTACTGCGGAGGCGCGCTCGTAGAGGGAGCGAGCCACGCCTTGGTCACCATGCACAGAGATCACCCCACTCGGCCCGGGGATCTTCATGCAAAGATAGTTGTGGTGGACCGCTGCTCCTAAGCGGTTGATGATGGTTCTCCCCATTATAGCGTTGTAGGAGGAGGGGAGATCCACCACGTCGAACCGAACCATTTCGGTCCGGTAATTATCTGGGGTGCCGAATGTCATTGGGAGGTCGACCTTCCCCACAGGATGTATGGTTTTCCCCGGGACGAATCCTTGCAGGGGCCCCACCGCGGGTTGCAGGAGCTTCTCGTCCACCTGCATTTCTTTGAACGCCTTTAGGTAGAGGACGTCCGCGGAGCTCCCGCCATCCACCAAGATTCGGGCAAGGCGGCAGTTAAACACGGTGGCTGAGACGATCAGCGCGTCATTGTGGGGGAAGCGCACCCCACTCGCGTCTTCGATGGTGAACGTCAACGGGACATCCGACCATTTGGACGGCCGGGACGTGTTAACGGCCCCTACTACCTTCACCTCCCGCGCATACTCTTTGCGCTGGCGTTTGGAATCTCGCTCGGAGGCGGATCCTCCCACAATGACATTGATGTGCCTCTCGGAGGCTTGGAAGGGGAGCTCGTTGCTCGAACCCTTTTCCTGGCCTTGCCTCTGACGTCCCCCTGGCGGAGCGGGGAGTGCCGCCAAGGCTGGTGATGGAAGGGGTAAGGAGGTAGAGCCTCCTCCTCCTCCCCCCGGCCCATGTTGCTCGAGGAATGTCGCGAAGTGGTTGAGGAGCGCGTGACATTCTCGGGTTGCATGGGAGTTGGACTTGTGGTAAGCGCACCACAAAGTGGCTCCAGACTCCTTGCCTTCTTGCGGACGGGAGGATCGGCTTCCCCCACCGCCTTTGGGCTTGGAAAAGGGGCGCTGTCCTCGGTTAGGCTCCCGAGAGCCGCCTCCGCCTTCGAGGACGAAAGTGTCCCGAGGCCTTGGCTCGTTGCGGGGCCCCCTCCGGGGACGTTTGTTGGAGGGGTCCTTCGCGTCCCTCTCCCCGGGGACAGAGGTCCCCTGGTGCTTTTTCCAGAGATCGTCTTCTTCGGCTCTCGCGTACTTCTCGAGTACGTTGAAGAGCTCGTCGGCGGAGGACGGGCAACTCCGGGAGAGTCTTCGGTGGAGCTCTCCCGGGAGAATGCCACTCTTGCACGCTTCGATCACCGTCGAGTCGGGGACGTGTGCCACCTTGCTCTTGATCTGCGCGAAGCGTTTGAAGAAACTTCGTATTGTCTCCCCCGACCGTTGGCGAACGGTGTACAACTGCGACGAATCCAGGGGACGGATGTAATTCCCCTGGAAATTTGCGCAGAATTCGCGCTTCAGCTGCATGAATGACTTGATGGACCCACTCTTTAGGTTATAGAACCATGAACGAGCTATTCCCGAGAGGTAGAGGGGGAAGACGTTGCATTGGACACTTTCGTCCCCCCCAACCGCCGAGATGGCCGTGGAGTACACTTGCACGAACTCGTAGGGGTCGGCCTCCCCGTTGTAGTGCTCGATATGGGGCGGCCGATATGGTTTCGGCCACCGAACACGCTGGAGGCGGCGGCAAAGGGGTTGGTTAGCCCCTTCCACTTCCTTTGGGGAGTTTGCATCGATATCCCCCTTCACGGGGGAAGCGCGTTCATTGCCCGAATCGGAGAGGGGTCCCAACGGACTGCCGGCCTTCCGGTATCGCCTTCGCTCTTCGGGGTTGGTGGAGCTCACCTCTTGTATCTCGGGGGGACCTCCGGAAGTGACGGAGGCCTCTTGCATGGGTCTTTTACCCTTGTCTGTAGGGACAAGGGGGGCGCGCTTGCGCGCGAGTGATTCCCGGCCGTACCGGGGCGGGGCGCCTTCGGACCTTGCCGCGCGCATGCGCTCCACCTCCTCCCGAGTGAACCGCGTTTGGTTCACCGGGGGAGCCCGAGGAGGGGGACCCAGGGGAGGAGGCAGAGATGCGCCCGTCACCGGCGCGGAGAGGAATCGCGGGCCGGACGAGTCCCGGCCACGGAGACGGCCCGCGGCGTGGGAAGACTTCCCCATGGGGGAACGGCCTGTAATGTAGGAATCACCCCGGGGATACCCGTTGGGATAGGCGTAGTCCCAGGGGGGAGAATTCCTTCCGGGGCAAGGGATGGCTCAGGAACGGGAGAACCCCCGGGGAACGAAAACCCTCCCGGCGGGGGGTAGCCCCCGGAGACGGGCTGACCCCCCGGGAGTGAAGGACCTCCGGAGATGGGAACACCTCCCGAGAAAGGGTAGCCCCCGGAGACGGGCTGACTCCCCGGGAGTGGACCTCCGGAGGTGGGGACGCCTCCCGGGAAAGGGTAGCCCCCGGAGACGGGCTGACCCCCCGGGAGTGACGGACCTCCGGAGGTGGGGACGCCTCCCGGGAAAGGGTAGCCCCCGGAGACGGGCTGACTCCCCGGGAGTGGACCTCCGGAGGTGGGGATGCCTCCCGGGAAAGGGTAGCCCCCGGAGACGGGCTGACCCCCCGGGAGTGACGGACCTCCGGAGGTGGGGACGCCTCCCGGGAAAGGGTAGCCCCCGGAGACGGGCTGACCCCCCGGGAGTGGACCTCCGGAGGTGGGGACGCCTCCCGGGAAAGGGTAGCCCCTGGAGACGGGCTGACCCCCCGGGAGTAAAGGACCTCCGGAGGTGGGGGTGCTTCCCGGGAAGGGGAAAGCCCCCGGAGCGAAGAAGGTTCCTGGGTGTCCCATCATGAACGGAGGTGCCATCCCTCCGAACTGGAACGGGTGCGGGTACGCGGGGGCCGGAGGCCGCGCTATGGCGCGTAACAACTCCTCCAGAGTACGTTGTGTGCGAAGCTGGCCCTCCACCAGCGCCCCGAGTAGTGGGTCACCTGAAGTTGAAGGCATTACCTGGGATACGCTTGGTCCTCCCAAACCGGAACCTTCAGGCAGGCTCGCAGGAGTCGTTCCCCCGCCGAGGGTGACGGGAGAATTGAGTGTTGCCTCCCCCCGAGTGTCCCCG
Organism: Pharus latifolius; assembly: GCA_019359835.1. Taxonomy (NCBI): domain Eukaryota; kingdom Viridiplantae; phylum Streptophyta; class Magnoliopsida; order Poales; family Poaceae; genus Pharus; species Pharus latifolius. Next base: position 83,369,204 of record CM033324.1, read on the forward strand.
GGAGGGGGTGTCGCGACGACGGCCCCTTCCGCGGGTGGCGCAGGGTTGCTAGGGCCGGCGTCGTTGGAGATGGAGGTTAAGTGCCTCATCCTTCTTAGAGCCATGACTATTTGTCACGAGTCCCCACGGTCGGCGCCAACTGTCGTGGTATAAAAAATACCTCGGCAGATTTGATGACGTGCGTAACACGTGTTCCTCAACGCGAGCTGACCGTGCAACGGGTCACCCCGCGTTGGACAATCCCAGAGATTGACACAGGGGTTTATACAGATTCGGGCCTCAATGGAGGCCCTAGTCCTGTCGACGTGCTCCCGACGAGCGTCGGCTGGGGGGCTTTCTCCCGGAGAGAGGGCTCCAGAACACGCCTTTTTGTTTTTTTTTTGGATTGGGTACAAATGAATGTCTTAGGTTACAAAAGAGGGTTACAAGGGTATATATAGACCCCAAAAGATGCAAATTACTGAACTACCCCTCCTGCCACCGTAGGATCGGGGGCAAAACGGTCTTTTGACGAGGTCCAGGGCACCGATTTCTGACACGTGGCGGCCCTTTGAAATCAATGCCCATCAGAGGAGCGCCGAGGGAAACCTCTCCCGAGCCCGGAGAGGGGCCTCCGGGAGACGTCTTCCCCGGCCCGGAGAAGGGGGCTCCGGGAGAGGGGGCTCTCCCTAACCCGGAGGAGATGCGCCGGGGGAAGTCTCTCCCGAGCCCGAGGGAGGGCTCCGGGAGACGTCTTCCCCGGCCCGGAGAAGGAGTTCCGGGAGAGGAGCTCTCCCTAGACCGGAGCAGGTGCGCCGGGGGAAGTCTCTCCCGAGCCCGGGGGAGGGCTCCGGGAGACGTCTTCCCCGGCCCGGAGAAGGGGCTCCGGGAGAGGAGCTCTCCCTAACCCGGAGGAGGTGCGCCGGGGGAAGTCTCTCCCGAGCCCGAGGGAGGGCTCCGGGAGACGTCTTCCCCGGCCCGGAGAAGGCGCTCCGGGAGAGGAGCTCTCCCTAGACCGGAGCAGGTGCGCCGGGGGAAGTCTCTCCCGAGCCCGGGGGAGGGCTCCGGGAGACGTCTTCCCCGGCCCGGAGAAGGAGCTCCGGGAGAGGAGCTCTCCCTAGACCGGAGCAGGTGCGCCGGGGGAAGTCTCTCCCGAGCCCGGGGGAGGGCTCTGGGAGACGTCTTCCCCGGCCCGGAGAAGGGGCTCCGGGAGAGGAGCTCTCTCTAACCCGGAGGAGGTGCGCCGGGGGAAGTCTCTCCCGAGCCCGGGGGAGGGCTCCGGGACACGTCTTCCCCGGCCCGGAGAAGGGCGCTCCGGGAGAAGTTTCTCCCGACCCCGCAGAAAGAAATCCCACGGTGAAGTTTCTGGCGTTGGCTAGTATTTTCCCCCAACAGGTTTATACAGGTTCGGGTCCCGGTGGGGGCCCTAGTCCTGTCGACGCGCTCCCGACCGGAGTCGGCTGGGGAGGCTCTCTCCGGGGGAGAGGCTCCTGATTCGCCCGAAACCGGACCTCGCAAGTGGACGAGATCGCAGTAGCGAATGAGTATATCGTTCTCTCCCAAGAGACCAGACGAGGAGAATGTGCCTATCCAAATTCGAATCGCAGATGAGACCAATTCAGATTATCCTAATGCCGTAATCGAAAATCAATCAATCAGCTAGCTGAGGATACGGCATCAGGGGAACGACAAGTTGAAGTACTAATTTCATCTATCCAATCAGTCAATACAAGCTCAGTTCATAAAATCGTCCAATCAAATTAGAGTTACTATCATTCGATATTCTCAGAATAATGCCAAGGGAAACAGGTATTGATCGAATGCTAATTCAGATTGTAATTCAATACAAGCAAATAACGAACAATCCACTTCAGCTCAGCATCAAGAACGATCTCCAATTAGTTGAGAGGAATTTCAAGGTGACCACAGTATTCAACTATTACAATCATATATACATGAATCATTCACAGCATTCAACGAAAGTTCTTGCAGTTCAGTTTATCAGATTCCAGTGAAGTATCAGTGAGCAAGCAACAGAAAGAAAGGAACAAGAAGGGTGTAGAGGAAAATCCCTGGAGTTGTTCGCTGCAGAAGAGAGAAGCCGACTCGTGGATCTGCAGGTGGTGTTGACGGTGCGAGGCCGTGGGAGATGTCGATGATGGCCGGCGATGAAGACAGTGCCGAACAAAGCGAGCTGCTGTCGAAGTGGGCGAGATCGGTGAAGAAGCCGAGGAAGAAGATGGCCACGGGACCTCGGCAACTTGGGTGCAGATCCGCGGCAGCTAGGGAGCGGCTCAGTGGCGCCGGCTCGGGATCGAGGGCGCACGGCGGTGGAAGGTGGCGGCGCCGGTGTAAAGGTGGGTGGAGGCGCGGGATGGAGATCACAGCGCGCGGGAACGGCCGAGAGGGAGGAGCGGCTCGGATGGCGCGGATCAGGATCGGCCAGATCCGGCCGGATCTGGCGGCGCGGTGCTGCACCGGCTCGGGCCGGCGATGTGGAGTGGAGGCGCGGCGCGGGGTGAAGGCGCACGGCGCAGATCCGGCTCGGGGAGGCGAAGTCGGCTCCGGCGGCAGAAGACCCTCCACGGCGCTGCAGGGACGACTCGGGTCGCAGGCGTGGGCCGGCGCGAGCTGAGGAGGCGCGGCGGCTGCTCGATGTAGGGAAGCCCACGGCGCGGTAGGATGCAGATCCGGCGGTGGCTTGGCGTTGATCAGTGAGGGGAGGCGCTGGAAGGCAGCACCGTGGTGTATGGCCCGGCCACCACGGCGAGGTGGAAGGAGGTGTGGAGAGGGGCTTGAGGGAGGAAGAAGAAGCAAGAAAAAAACAAAACCGGGCTCCCTTCTCCACAGTGGCGGCCGGGCTGGATTAAGCCAATTTTTGGTCTTTTTGCGAAAAGGCCCCCGGGTTCTCTGGAAATAGCTGCTGGGTCCTCGGCAACCGGAATTGAGCGTTCCGGGCTCCCGGAGACTCCGATTCGAGCGCGGTCAGTTCCTACGCGTCCGTAGGAACGAGCGCTTTCATCTGGAATCGACCGAGGCTTGGATCCAACCGATGAAGCGCGTCCGTCAGCCGAAAAGACCGTCCAATCGTCGCCGACCTGCGATAAAAATTGCAAAACGAGTTATCCGCTCGATTTGGCGACAAATCTGGAATAATCTAGAAATATGACGTAATACAAGACTAAAATGTGCACAAGCCTGGGTAAAATATGCAGGAAAAAGCATGCAAATCAGATAAGCATCAGCTTCCGGAACACGCCTGTGAATTTAGCTATTCCAATAAATGAACCGATCCCTTACAACAGAGGGGTACAAAGGCTATTTATAGCCCAAAAAGAAGCAAAAACCCTAAACTACCCCGGGAGCCACCGTCGGATTGAAGGGTAGGACCGTCCTCCCGGTCAGACGCCTTGGATGCTTGACAGGTGGTCGCTAGTTCCCGAGGCGCTCCTTGCGTGACCTGCACGTGATAAACAGTTCAAGACTTTACCTTTAGGAAGGCGATGAGGCCCGGGAGGGCACCGGAGGCCGCGTCCCGGGAGCCAAAAGGCAGCGCCCGGGGAGGCCCCGGAGGCCACGTCCCCGGGCAATCGTGACGCATCTTACCTATACTTAGTCCCGCGGAGATTTCCCCCGACAAGCTCCCTCCCCCCGGGTCCTTAACCAGGTTAACCTCCCCGATCACTGCAGAGGCGCGCTCGTAGAGGGAGCGAGCCACACACTGGTCACCATGCACGGAGATCACCCCGCTCGGCCCGGGGATCTTCATGCAAAGATAGTTGTGGTGGACCGCTGCTCCTAAGCGGTTGATGATGGTTCTCCCTATTATGGCGTTGTAGGAGGAGGGAAGATCCACCACGTCAAACCGAACCATTTCGGTCCGGTAATTATCTGGGGCGCCGAATGTTATCGGGAGGTCGACCTTCCCCACGGGATGTATAGTTTTCCCCGGGACGAATCGTTGTAGAGGCCCCGCTGCGGGTTGTACGAGCTTCTCGTCCACCTGCATTTCTTCGAACGCCTTTAGATAGAGGACGTCCGCGGCACTCCCGCCGTCCACCAAGATTCGGGCAAGACGACAGTTGAACACAGTGGCAGAGACGATCAGCGCGTCATTGTGGGGGAAGCGCACCCCACACGCGTCTTTAATGGTGAACGTCAACGGGACGTCCGACCATTTTGACGGCCGGGACGTGTTAACGGCCCCTATCACCTTCACTTCTCGCACATACTCTTTGCGCTGGCGTTTGGAATCTCGCCCGGAGGCAGATCCCCCCACAATGACATTAATGTGCCTCTAGGAGGTTTGGAAGGGGAGCTCGTCGCTCGAATCCTTTTCCTGGCCTTGCTTCTGACGTCCTCCTAGGGGAGCGGGGAGTGCCGCCAAGGCCGGCGATGGAAGGGGTAAGGAGGTAGGGCCTCCTCCCCCCGGCCCATGTTGCTCGAGGAATGCCGCGAAATGTTGGAAGAGCGCGTGGCATTCTCGGGTTGCATGGGAGTTGGACTTGTGGAAAGCGCACCACAAAGTGGCTCCAGGCTCCTTGCCCCCTGGCTTAGGGGCCTCTCGCGGACGGGAGGATTGGCTTCCTCCGCCGCCTTTGGGCTTGAAAAAAGGGCGCTGTCCCCGGTTAGGCTCCTGAGAGCCGTCTCCGCCTTCGAGGACGAAAGTGTCCCGAGGCCTCAGCTCGCTGCGATGCCCCCTCCGGGGACGTTTGTGGGAGGGGTCCTTTGAGTCCCTCTCCCCAGGGCCGGAGGTCCCCTGATGCTTCTTCCAGAGATCATCCTCTTCGGCTCTCGCGTACTTTTCAAGTACGTTGAAGAGCTCGTCGGCTGAGGATGGGCAACTCCGGGAGAGTCTTCGGTGGAGCTCTCCCAGGAGAATGCCACTCTTGCACGCTTCAATCACCGTCAAGTCGGGGACGTGAGCCACCTTGCTCTTGATCTGGGCGAAGCGTTTAAAAAAACTTCGTATCGTCTCCCCCGACCATTGGCGAACGGTGTACAATTGCGACGAATCCAGGGGACAAATGTAATTCCCCTGGAAATTCGCGCAAAATTGCGCTTCAGCTGCGCAAAGGACTTGATGGACCCACTCTTAAGGTTATAGAACCACGACCGAGCTATCCCCGAGAGGTAGAGGGGGAAGACGTTGCACTGGACGCTTTCGTCCCCCCAACCGCCGAGATGGCCGTGGAGTATACCTGCACAAATTCATAGGGGTCAGCCTCCCCATTGTAGTGCTCGATATGGGGCGGCCGATATGGCTTCGGCCACCGAACACGCCGGAGGCTGCGGCAAAGGGGTTGGTTGGCCCCTTCCACTTCCTTTGGGGAGTCCGCATCATTATCCTCCTTCACAGGGGAAGCGCGTTCATTATCCGAATCGGAAAGGGGTCCCAATGGACCGCCTGCCTTCCGGTATTGTCTTCGTTCTTCGGGGTCGGTGGAGCTCACCTCTTGTAACTCGAGGGGACCTCCGGAGGTGACGGAGACCTCTTGCATGAGTCTCTTGCCCTTGTCTGTTGGGACAAGAGAATCGCTCCTACGTGCGAGTAATTCCCAGCCGTGTCGGGACGGGGCGCCTTCGGACCTTGCCGCGCGCATGCGCTCCACCTCCTCCCGAGTGAACCGCATTTGGTTCACCGGGGGAGCCCGAGGAGGGGGACCCGGGGGAGGAAGCGGATGTGTACCCGTTACCGGCGCGGGAGAGGAATCACGGGCCGGAAGGGTTCCGGCTATGGAGACGGCCCGTGGCGTGGGAAGACTTCCCAACGGGGGAACGGCCTGTATTGCGGGAGTCGCCCCGGAGACACCTCTTGGGACAGGCACAGTCCCAGGGAGGGGAATCCCTTCCGAGGCAAGGGACGATTCGGGGGCGGGAGGACCCCCGGGGAGCAAAAGCCCTCCCGGCAGAGGGTGTCCACCGGGAGTGGGGATGCCCGCCGAGAGGGGAAATCCTCCGGAGGTGGGAACACCTCCCGGGAGAGGGTAGAGGAAGTCCTTCGGAGGTGGGAACACTTCCCGGGAAGGGGAAAATTCCCGGCGCGAAGAAACCTCCCGGGTGTCCCATCATGAATGGGGGTGGCATCCCTCCGAACGGGAATGGGTGCGGGTACGCGGGGGCCGGAGGCCGCGCTAGGGCGCGCAACAACTCCTCGAGAGTATGTTGCGCGCGAAGTTGGCCCTCCACAAGCGCCCCGAGCAGCGGATCCCCCGAAGTCGAAGGTACCAACCGGGGGACGCTTGGTCCCCCCAAAACGGGATCCTCACGTTGGCTCGCAGGAGCCATTCCCCCGCCAAGGGTGACGGGAGAGGCGCGTGTTACCTCCCCTTGAGTGTCCTCGGGGGGAGGTGACGCAATGACGGCCCCTTGCGTAGGGGGTGCAGGGTTGCTAAGGCCAGCGTCGTCGGAGATGGAGGTCAAGTGCCTGGTTCTTCTTGGAGCCATGACTATTTGTCACGAGTCCCCACGGTCGGCTCCAACTGTCGTGGTATAAAAAATACCTCGGCAGATTTGATGACGTGCGCAACACGTGTTTCTCAACGCGAGCTGACCGTATGACGGGTCACCCCGCGTTGAACAATCTCAGAGATTGACACAAGGGTTTATACAGGTTCAGGCCTCAGTAGAGGCCCTAGTCCTGTCGACGTGCTCCCGACACGTGTCGGCTGGGGGATCTCTCCCGGAGAGAGGGTTCCAGAGCACGCCTATTAGTTTTTATGATTGGAGTCAAATGAATGTCTTAGGTTACAAAAGAGGGTTACAAGGGTATATATAGACCCCAAAAGACGCAAATTACTAAACTACCCCTGCTACAACCGTAGGATCGAGGGCAGGATAGTATTTTGGCAAGGTCCAGGGCACCGATCTCGGACACGTGGCAGCCCTCGAAATCAGTGCCCACCAAAGAAGCGCCAGGGGAAGTCTCCCCCTAGCCCAGAGAAGGGGCTCCGGGAGGGTCTCCCCCGAGCCCGGAGAAGGTGCTCCGGGGAAGTCTCTTCCTAGCCCGGAGAAGGGGCTCCGAGAGAAGTCTTCCCCTAACCCGGAGAAGGTACGCCGGGGAAAGTCTCCCCCGAGCCTGGAGAAGGGGCTCCGGGAGAGGTCTCTCCCTAGCCCGGAGAAGGTGCGCCGGGGGAAGTCTCTCCCTAGCCCGGAGAAGGGGTTTCGGGAGAGGTCTCCCCCGAGCCCGGAGAAGGGGTTTCGGGGGAAGTTTCTCCCTAGTCCGGAGAAGGGGCTCCGGGAGAGGTCTCCCCCAAGCCCGGAGAAGGTGTACCGGGGGAAGTCTCCCCCAAGCCCGGAGAAGGGGCTCCGGGAGAGGTCTTCCCCTAGCCCGAGGAACGTGCGCTCCGGAAGATGTCTCCCCCGAACCCGGAGAAAGTGTGCCGGAAGAGGTCTTCCCCTAACCCAGAGAAGGTTCCCGGGAACGAGGGGGCTCCTCCTCCCGTCCTTGGGTGACGGTTGACATTGCTAGTATTTTCCACCAACACACCTCTCATTATAATTTCCTCATGGTTATTTTTGCATGAAATCCTAAAGATATCTTCTATAATCTCTATTAATGTTTGTTCAGTATTAGTTTACTAGCGATTGCTCTCTGTGAAACATAACAAGCATAAATCAACAATAGTGCATTCATTGATTCCAATCTTACATATATAACACACACGAAACAATCAAAGTGTACATCAAACCCCACACAAATCTGATCGATGCTTGCAACCCAGACATACTTACAACTTTACAAGTTACAACACAGCACACACTCTGACACATCATACATGCATGCATGTAAATGTAAATATATACATGTCAACCAGAACAATGGACAAGCGTAAAAGTCTCGTTGGTAGTCTTGGTCAAGAACTCCACGGGCGTGCACGACACCTTTACGTTGTACGGCATGGTGTACACCAGCCCGACCCTGAAGCGCACCTGCGCCGCCACAAGCACGTTGAACGGCGTTCTGCTCCGGTTGCCGATATACTCCTGGTACCACACGCCGTCTAGCGTCAGCGCCGTCACGCCGATGGCCGTCGCGTTCCGCGGTGGCTGCAGCAGCGTCGCCGAGCTCAGATCGACGCTGGTGTTGGGTACGATCCAGTCCATGGTGCTGTACCAGTACATGACATCCAGGGTCTCGTACTCCACGTCGGCGTGCCCACTGGGGTTGTCGGCCACCAGGGTCAGGTTCAGGTACACCCCATGGTAAGACGAGGCGCCAGCGGCGCCGCTCCTGGCGTCTGTGACGGAGAAGCTTATACACGCCGGGCGGAGGATGAAGGAGACGATGATGACGACGGCTGTGGCGGCGAGGATTCCGACGAGCGAGGCCAAGATGTACTGCTTCTGCCTTATTTTTCTTGGAGGAGGGTTCTTGGGCGCCATGATGCTCGGTTTGAGCTGAGCAATTGGTCATGCATGAGTGAACAGAAATGGTGCAGTTTTATGTGCATGCTAATACGAGTCAGGTGTCAAGTGTGTACACGAGGTTGAATACAATTATAAAAGGCACTATTCGACTAACTGCACGAATTCGGATTAATTCGAATTCGAATAAAGTAACCATATCTTAGCCACAGAACAATTTCGAATAAGCATAAATTTGGACCACTTAGCTGTACTCAAATAAAGTAAGCCTGGTTAAATCAGTCTCCTCCCTTAATTAAGCATCGACATTTGACGAGACGCATGCATCCCACTCGTAACAGTGTTTGCGTGCACTTAGAACATATACAGTTATACACAGCCAGAGTACGTACCTACGTATCACTAACCACGTACGTGTACGTACCCTCGCATGTGTATGCATGCAGTTACATAAGCACAAAGATGTATATAAATGGATATATAGATATTGATATGGGCAGATCACTAATGCAATAGCTGGCTACACAGTTTAAGTCACCTTTAGTAAGTACACACATATATATGGAAGGTGATGGTGGCCCCAGCGACCGAAAACGGACGAGGTTTCCATGGCTAGGCGCGGTGCGCTACGCGGTGGCCACCCTGGTGGCTGCCATCGTCGTGGCGACGGTCATCACAGCAATCATCGTCGTGCTCCGCCCCGCAGAGCTCGACCTCTCCATCGCCAACGGCGCCGTCTCGGTCGAGCGGCCGGAGTCACCGACCTCCGTCATCAAGTACAAGATCACTATCCGAGCCTACAACCCGAGCGGCCGCGCCGTCATCCACTACGGCAGCGACAATCTGGTCCGGCTCCTCGACAAGAACTTGCAGGAGCTCACGAACTTCAGCCTGAGCCCCTTCGTCGTGCCGCAGCAGACTGCGCACTACGCGACGACTGTGGGGTTTCTGAAGGCCTCCGCCTTGTCCGACCTCTCGCACCGGTTGTACGACGGCGAGAACGACATGGTGATGGTGCAGGCGAAGGCCGCGCTGACCTTCACCATCGCCGGAGCGAAGGGGGTGAACGGCAAGGGCGGGCTCATGAACTTCACCTTCGACTGCTGGCCGGTGTCCATCGGCAGCTACTACACCTTGTCCAACTCCGATGTGTCCTGCAGCCTCATGCCCACTGCCTCGGAAGTCCCATACCAGAAAGAGCCCTGGTGCACCGGTGGCTGCCCCCCGCCGTCTAAATCTACCTGCGGCTCTAATAAAAGTTAAGCGCAGCTAGGGGCCGGTGATCATTAAGGAGTTAATTGCTAAATACATTAATTAATATGCAATTGTGTGTTTGTAATTTGTATGTTCGGAAATGATTTAAAAGTGAATTGATTGTCTCTTGACTTGCTGCTTTGTTTTTTAATTTCTTCTCTCTCTTGTTCTTGTTTGTGATTTGCGACAAGTTCTTGTAATTTTAAAGGGTTTTGATTCAATCCAAGCGTCTCAAAGGAGTTTATTCTAGTGACCACACTAAGCAACAATATGATGCAAAGACTACACACACGGACCCACACAACAATGATGCTTGAAGACTAGGCTCGCATGCCTCCTTAGGATTGCAGTGCCGTAGGATATGATAGTTACAGCAGGTATTTTCCTATATTTAATGAGATGCTATTATCCTGCAAGCAGTTTACAGATGACCACATAAAAATTTAAGTTCATCCTGACTTTGATCTCTTAGACCCAGTAACAGTAGACAGTCCGGCCCAACCCAGCCCAACCCAGCCCAACTGGACTATTACGGAGTATTGCGAACACACAAGGCTGGCCCAGCTATTCTCGCAGTTACTAGGTCAGAACTCCTAGGCTGACATAAACTTGACTGGCCTAAAACAAAGGGGCTTACAGCGGCCTGGCCCATAAATTTGTTGGCCTCCGGCCCAATGGGCTGCTACAAAAATGCCGAAGCAACGCACCTCAAGAAGAGCATTCCAGAACGTTCCTTCCTCTCCGAGCACTCCTCAGGCGACCTCCACCGTGGGCGTGGAACCATGCGGCTCCCCGGCGGCGCGCGCCTCGCCCTCCTCCTCGCGCGCCGCTCCCTCTCCTCCCTCTCCTCCTCCTATACCTCATCTCGCGCCCACAGAGGTGAGGGGCTGTTGGGTTTCTCAGCGAGATGGAATGATGCGGCGGCTCCTGCCTCGAGGTCCCCCTTCTTCTCGGCGAGTAGCAGGTTCTTCCACGGTGAGGAGTCTTGGTTCTCGCGTCGCGTTGCGAATTTGCTGGGTTTGTTGAACTGGGCTTAATCTTGTGCTGTTGTTTGATGTGTGTAGGGACCAGGCCCGTCGCGGCGAGGGATTACTACGATGTGCTTGGCGTGAGCAAGAACGCGAGCCAGGGGGATATCAAAAAAGCTTACTATGCGGTATGTTAGAAGCAGAGATGGCTAAAGCACAGATTTTTTTTTTTGAGCTTAGGGTGTAAATTTAGCGCACCGATGTTGCTGCATGTTTTAATTTTAGATTGTGCATGTAGTCCAATAAACATTTTAAGAAACAATGGCATACATTTCATTTAACTTTCTAGATGTGAATTCAACTTAACTGTGTTGACAGTACATATGAAAATTGAAGAAAGTGTACACCTTTAATTTCTGTTTTGTTTGGTAAAATGCCCAGCTCAAATTTTCAAAGGTGCAAGTGTGCAATCATGTTGTAAATGTGTATTGTTAACACCATAAGAGTCGTACTTGCTGAATGTAAATCTTTGTAGCTAATTTTATTTTATAAAATGTAAAACTCAGCGTTTCAAATATGCAATCATGTTGTAAATGTGTACCATAAGCACCATAGAGCAATGCTTAGCAAGTTACATAGCAATCTCAGATTTTTGTTGATGATGTTGTTCTTAATATTAATTATTTATTCATGTCATGCTTGTTGACCGGCCAATCTTAAAATATATTTGAACTGTTATATGAACTCAGTAAGAGTGTCTATGTTGGTATAAGTAAAGGGCCTTTGGGTATCTTAATGTACAATTGTGGAACATCTCATTCCCAGTGTTTAATTACGTATTTTGTCCTATTTATATTTATTATTTTTGAAGCAACAGCATTATGATGGTACTAAGTGCTGATACTCCTTTTTGACTTACTGTCCATCCCTTGATACTTCTCTTTTCTTTTCTACTGTTTACCTTACTATTACTGTTTACCTTACTATTGTCTCTCTATCTTTCCTCCTAAAAGCTTGCAAAGAAGCTTCATCCAGATACAAATAAAGGCGATGCTGACGCTGAAAGAAAGTTCCAAGAGGTTCAGCGAGCTTATGAAGTAGTTGATCGTCTTCTTTTAGTTTGGAATGCATACTTATTAATTGAGGTATATAGCTGTCAAGAATGTTGTGACACTTTTTTGGCTTTTTCTGTAGACTTTGAAGGATGAGCAGAAAAGATCGTTCTATGATCAGGTAATGACTCAACATCTCTCACTATATGCTGTATTGTTCATTCTTGTTGCTTGTAGGTTCATGAGTGGTAAACAAGTGAAACTTTAGAACTTATATTAGTAGTTCTCATTTACTCAATTACTGGTCACTAGTAATTGGTAGCGATAAATTGTTTCAGCATTGCTTGTCCAGACAATTCGTCAAGATATCTAACATATCAGTGTCTTAGAAATCAAGGTACTAAAGCTTGTCAGTACCACAGACCTTCATGAAATTAGAATATTACCCGGTTGATGTCTTCTGATCTTCCGATAGTTGCTATCTCTAGCCTCTAGGTCCACTTTAATTTTCTGAATTGCATAGTTCTTGTTTCACAGTAAAACCATTTCTCAATAGTCAATATCCCTGTTTTCCCAATACTCATGTTGCTTAATCTTGATTAACTACAGCTTGTGTACTTTTTGAGTTAGAATTCTTACTGTACAAATGAGTGAAAGAACCTTAGTCAAATACACACCAATAGGGAGGACAATAGTCAGTGAAATGGTATTAAGTTGTTCCCCTGTTTATGATTTAGGGCCTAAACCCTAAGATGTATGCATGAAGAACTTTTAATGATTTTGTGACATGCAAGCTTATTGCCTTGTGTGTGCAGGGTAGAAAATACTATTTGCTGAAGTTACATGCATATCTACAAACCATTAACATCTCTTGTTGTTCTGATGAGCAAGAATCATTATTATAGAAAACTACCTTAGTTCTTGTTGGTCCTATGTTACAGGTTGGTCCTGATCAGTATGAGAAGACTTCTTCTTCAGGAGGTGGACCCGGAGGGCCATTCGAGGGTGGATTTGGCAATCCTTTTGAAGATATTTTTGGCGGCGGTGGTGGTGGTGGAATGAATGATGTATGCCATCTCTTTTTGAATTGTTTGTTTAGATCTATAATCTTTGGTGGTTTCTTCTCTTCTTTTCAACTTCCTAACACTGGATAATGCACTCACTGTCCATAAAAAGGGTTATTCTGGTAGTTCATTTCATGATTGCACTTTTCCATCATGAATTATTTCAGCTAAGCACAAAGTTTTGTCCATTTTGTCCATGAGGCACAACATGCCCCTATTTTGCCATCTTCCTTAATTATTTTTTTATGCTAAATTTCTTGCATGATTACCAATTGAACATGAATTGTAGAGGGTTATTTTGATGACGTTTGGATAGGCTCAGATGGCCTTTCTAATGGACCACATATCCTTCGCCCTTGATTTCAGAAATAATGACTTCTTTCATCACTGTAAAGATTTTATGGATCGCTAAACAGATGGCTTTGAGTTGGTTCTTACAAATTTTTTTATGAAGTTAACGAAAACTGAACTGACTTTGTTGTCTCTGTTTTGTTATGAAGTTCTTCCAAAACATCTTCAGAGATAGAGAATTCGGTGGACACGATGTTAAGGTTGCTTCTATACCCATTTTTCTCTGTTTTAGTTTTACCCTTTGAATATTGATTTCATGTTGTTCAACTTGTAGGTTGCCCTTGAATTATCATTCATGGAAGCAGTTCAGGGATGCACCAAAACAATCAATTTTCAAACTTTTCTAACGTGTGAAACCTGTGGTATGTAGGTGCACATATATTTGCTGACATTTTTTTGGAAGCACTGATGTTTTGCAACAATAATTTTTCTCCTGACAAGAAAATACTTTTTCTCAGGTGGAGCTGGTGTACCTCCTGGAACTAAACCTGAAACTTGCATAACTTGCAGGGGTTCAGGATTTGTTAGTTCTTCCTCCAACATACAGCTGTTCATTTTATGGAATATCTTCATTCCAATGATTACTGGTGCACTTATTTGTTTAAATTTCTTTAATAATGACAGATCTTCATGCAAACTGGTCCCTTCAGGATGCAAACAACATGCACACGGTGTGGTGGTTCAGGGAAAATTGTGAGGGTAGGATATCTCTTACTCTTGTGGCAACCATTCAATTGGAATAAAACCAGTTGTTTTCATCATGAGTGTTAAGTATTAAATTCTCTTGATTTGAAAAAGAAAGCATCTATGCTCCTCTTACATTCTGGGTAACCGTTTTGCTCCATAAGAAGTAAGATGTAGGGTTGTGTACATTAGAATTCGGCTTTTATACATTACTAGTAAATATTACTTGAAGGTTAATAGCTCCCCTGCCTTTTGGATCCTGACTTTATGATCCTAATACTTTATAAATTATCTGAAGGCTTGATTCTTAGGGGGGTTACTCACTGCACCTAAGGCAGTGGAGCAGGCCTCTATATGCTTGAATGTCTAGCTTCTACTTTATTGAGCTGCTGATTGGAAATTCTCTTACATGTTGTTAGGAATTTTGCAAGTCATGCAACGGGAAGAAAGTTATACCAGGAACAAAATCAGTCCGGCTTGATGTACTGCCTGGTAGGTCTGGTTTCGATATTGTCATTCACGTGATTTGTACTAACATGCCATGACATGTGCTGTATTACCAAATATACTTGATAATACAATTTCTGCATTTGCTGCCGTTAGCATTATGCCACAGGAAATGGCTATAATAGTACACTCATTTGTTTTGTGTATTTGTAACACTATCTTTATATCCTTGTCTTGTTGCTCCTAATTTGACTGACACTAACACTGTTTATGGCTCTTTGTTGCAACAATTAAATTGAGACTTCATTATAATGTGAATTTATTCAGTTAATCTTCTGGTACATGCTATCCGGTTCTTACCTGTAAGATGAAACTAATGTATATCTTGTTTTACTCCATGGCAGTATATCAGATAGCATAACATGACTCAAAGTAATGGCTATTAGTGTGCCAGGTTCTATTTAGGCAGTTGCCATTGTTCATTGTATACTTATGTCCTGAACATTATGCTGCTGGATTGCTGGTTGTAGGTATGGATGACAATGATACTATAAAGGTTGCTAGAGCGGGTGGAGCAGATCCAGAAGGCAATCATCCTGGTGATCTTTATGTAACGCTTAAGGTTAGTCTTTTCTCCATTTGGTTGCTCAACTGATGACTAATGACTGAAGATAAGTGGTTGACCTATATAACACCAATCTTTTTTCAGGTTCGTGAGGATCCTGTATTCCGAAGAGAGAAAGCTGATATCCATGTTGATGCTGTATTAAATGTAACTCAGGTAAGTTTGGGCCTCTATGCTCCTCAGTTGTGTTCATATGTGAAGTTATTGATTTTTTTTTTTTTGTTAGTGTAATCTAATGAAAATTGCTGTGGTGAGACTTAAGATTGTTTAGTTGTCAACTAGGTATGTACTGCAGAAGTGCTCTCTCATGATATTTTACCAATACTCAGATTTGGTTTGATTTCATGCATATCTTGTAGGCAATTTTGGGAGGGACCATTCAGGTTCCAACTCTCACTGGAGATGTTGTTCTAAAGGTATGTCTAAAATTAATAAAATTTCATTATCTAGTATTTTATTTTGGCTTACAAGTGGCCAATTCTCCATTTGTTTGAGTGCAACTTTTTACTGCAGGTTAAGCCTGGTACTCAACCTGGTCAAAAGGTTGTTTTGAGAGGGAAAGGTAATTTACTGTATGGATTTTGTTCATCCTTTTTCTAGGTTCACATATTCTGTTTAATGTCCATAAAATGTTATGACAACATGTTTAATACTTAATGCTTACATGTATGCTGTAGGAATTAAGACAAGAACCTCATCATCCTATGGAGATCAATATGTCCATTTCAATGTCAACATCCCAGTGTAAGTTCCCTTAAAGGACACTCCTCTCGCATTGTGCTGATACAATTGGTTCACGTATCATTCCTTGGACAGGAATTTGACGCGGAGACAACGCATGCTGATCGAGGAATTCGCAAAGGAAGAGCAAGGCGAAGATGAGAAGGATGAAAAGGCCGCAGGGGCATCAGGATAAGCAATGTGTAGTACCCAGCCACAAGTTCGTTAGTTCCTTGGTTAATTATACATTGCGAGATAGAATAGGCTGCTGCCTGAAGTTTTCTGGGGCAAGATATAGTTGGTTGCACGGAATTTACAGGGCAACATATACATCTTTGTCGTAAATTTTTGTAGCAGGAATAATATTAGACCACGCTGCCTATAATGTAAACACCTAAAAGGTAATTCCATCAAGACAGGTGGCGATGAGCATTCTTGTATAATCTTGTGGATTAGGCAAATTTGCACATGCTGTACTCACGGGCAAAATGTTTATTCAGGTTGCTGATTGAAATTTCGGTCAGATACAATTTTGCATACTCTTCTCAATTTTGCTGACCTGACACATTATTTGAAAAGCGATGCCTTGTGTGTGAATTTGTTGCAAAATTTTGAAACAATGATCGACAGCTTAAGTCTGGACAGTGGAACTTGTAGAGCATCTTAGGTAGGGCCCAGTTGAGCATCGCAATTGTTCATGCGCTCGCAAATGAGGTTGACATGTAATCCGCCTTGTTTAGTCCGTGATCTTGATATTATGTTGTTTAAAATATTGAGAATTCTTGTCTAGTGAAAGAATGAGGCTAGGTTGTTTTGTTGTTATTGATTTTTACGAGTATCAAAAAATAGATACGTGAGTTGTTAGACACTTGAATATGAGTGTTTAAAAAGTAAGTCATAACTAGATAACTAATTATGTAGATAATATCAAACAAACAATCTCTAAGCACATTTTAGATTATAAATTAGTTATCAAACATCTTTCTTGCGTGGCTGTTGTAATGGATGCTTGTCCTCCCCTAGATAAAGTTTCGTGCAATTAATGGTTGCATCGATTGAGCAATTCTGTCCACACACACTTCCTTTTTCTTCTATGGCCTTGCCTGGTACCAAACGTTAGTTACCTCAATGCAACAGCTCCAAACTGAGAGAGAAGACAAAGATGCTGAGGTCCATGCTCGCTTGCTGCAAGCTATACATCTCCGAGAGCAGAAACGCCTCAGCCCTGCATGCAATCGAGCAGGCCGTCAAGCTCCACCCGGCAGCCGTCCTCGTAAACAAGTTCACCGACGAGAGCTACAACAGAGTCGGCTACACGCTCGTCTCAGGCCTCTCGTCGCCCCTGGAGCACGCCGTGTTCGGCATGGTCAGGGCCGCCTTCGAAACATTCGACTTCAGCTCGCATTCAGGCACGCACCCCCGTCTCGGCTCTGTCGACCACATCTGCTTCCATCCTTTAGCTCAGGCCACGCTTGACCATGTTGCAGTATTAGCCAGAACAGTAGCTGCTCATATAGGACAGAAGCTTCAAGGTTTGGTGCTCTTCTTCTCACTGTCATGTCGTGTGCTGGGTTTCGTTTCCCGTTTTCCGGACAGTTTTTTCCCTCCGAACTGGGTCTGGAATCTCAGTTTTCATCGGGACACCGAACCCTAGTCACGTATGATATATGAAAACTATCATGTACAGGTTTCCCGTTTTGCTAAAAGTTCTTTCCCTCAAGACAGGTCTGGAATCTCTAGTTTCCATTGGGAAACTGAACCTGCTCATGTATAATACATGAACAACAGACAATAGTACATTACTCGTTGCATGCAATGCAGTGCCTACATTTCTGTATGGAGCAGCTCATAGGGAAGGAAGAACTCTGGCGTCCATAAGGAGGCAACTCGGCTACTTCAAACCCAATTCTTCGGGGAAACAATGGGCAGGAGCATGGGATGCAGAGACCTTGCATGTCGCACCTGACGAAGGCCCCAACAGGTTGCCAAGATCAAAAGGCGTGGTGGTCGTCGGAGCAACCCGCTGGGTCGACAACTACAATGTGCCTGTGTACACCTCCGACGTCGTGGCAGTGCGGCGAATTGCTCGTGCGGTCAGTGAACGAGGCGGCGGGCTTGTCTCAGTGCAAGCGATGGGGCTCGCACACGGCGAGGGCGTCGCCGAGGTTGCCTGTAATTTACTCGACCCAGGGAAAGTCGGAGCAGATCAGGTGCAGGAGAGAGTCCAGCGGCTTGCTGATGCAGAAGGGCTAGCTGCAGGGAAGGGTTATTTCACAGATTTCTCACAGGAAAAGGTTGTCCGATTGTTTTTGGAATCAACCTAAAACTCTATAGCTGAGAATAAATGGTGAAAAGCATTTACCATTAGACTGTTGGGTTCTATATGTCTGACTTCCAAACTTATCTGGAGTCTTAAGAATTTTTTTTTCTAATTAGACATGCATAAAG
Organism: Pharus latifolius; assembly: GCA_019359835.1. Lineage (NCBI taxonomy): Eukaryota > Viridiplantae > Streptophyta > Magnoliopsida > Poales > Poaceae > Pharus > Pharus latifolius. The sequence goes on from CM033324.1 coordinate 83,387,163, forward strand.
TAAACTTTGTTTAGTAAGTGATGAACTGATTGACTTTCTCAAATGCTCAATTTCATGTATACGGGACTTTTAGGCATAACTGGACAAAGCTCAGAGTATAACTAAACATCCACAGACACGTTCCATTTTATGCAATTTTCAACGAGTAGGGCAGTTATGTTTTACCCTGAAGAGTTAAAAGTCTATATAAATCAGAATCCCGTCATTAAATGATTTACAAGTGCACATGGCTGGAGAGTTATTAGCATTTAGCAATTGTGCATTCCCAGGCCAGGTACTTGCGAGCTCCAGTAATTACACAGTATTAGTACAAACGAGTTGGACAGCCACCATCAAAATACCCACACCAGAGCCCAAAAAACTTCTGATCGCATATTATACTATCCCTATTTTTTTTCCATTCCGTAGATGATACTATCCCTAATCTTAAACACATAGGCTTGGCTTTTTGTTATTTGGTCTTTGATCACCTCACCGTTGGTTCTCCCTCCTCCGTGCATAACGGGTCCTGTCATTGTATCTTGGCCTATCTGCTCCTCTCTGTGGCACAGGCTCTACCCTCCTCTGTCTCTCCGGAGGTCTGTGAACAATCTCCCCATTAACAAAGAGTTCAGCTGCACAATAATATTTATTAATGAGTATGAATATAAAAAATATTTGTTCCAAGATCACTGAGTAATGGTTGTCTTATTAGTTATCACCGATGTGAATCAAGATTCAGGCCCATCGATGGGCATCTGTACAGCGTGTAAAATTCAATCAACAGAAGACAATTCAAGCAATCCCACTTAAGCATTGAAACAAAGTAAATGCAGCAAATATAACGATGTTTCATCTTCACTGATCCGCAACTTCATTGTATTGAAGAGCAGAACCGGTAAAGATAATAGTTTTACATCCATTAGCATTCAAAACAAGACATTGCCCAGATGGCTCTCTTGCTTTGCCAAGATGGACTAAACACTCCAATGCAAAAATCTGTGTGGAGCACACAAGTTGAGAACAAGTCATCAAAGTATGGAAGCCCAAAACACTTGGGCCAGAAATCTCCACAACATCAGGAGTCAAGAAGACATATGTGAGATATATAAATTGCAGGAACTGCCCAACAGAGGGTGAGAAGACAACTTGAAATCAGTTGAGCACATCCCCATAACGTTAACATGAAGCAGCAAACAGATACACCCAATTCAAATTGTTCAAATAATAGGCTTCACAATATTAAACACTCTGATGAGACAGCAGTTACAGCAATGTTGCTTTTAATGGTGAAAATATTCAAATTCCCAATGCTAATTCCCAATGGTCAAGGCTAATGTTGGTAATAATGTCTCATCTCTACTAATCTATACCCCATTTCATTGAGGTCCAGAACCTTTGGAGAGACACTTGTTATTAGTCCATTAGCATTCAAAGCAAGACATTGCCGATTAGGCTTCACCGCTTTGCCAAGATGGACTAGAGCACCAGTTTGCTGGAGAATGGTCACTCTAGCCAAACTCACAGTAGACCAAATCCTGGAAATAATCAAGCCCTAGGAAGTAGTAAACTTGTTAATAATGTCTCATCTCCACTGATCTGCAACCCATTTGACCGAGGTGCTGAACCGTTAGAGAGAGACTTTTTATTAGTCCATTAGCATTCAAAGCAGGACATTGCCTGCTAGACGTCGCTGGTTTGCCAAGATGGACTAGAACACCAATGTTCTATAGGACCAGGCCTCATAATATAATGTCTCATCCCACACAGATATACACTGTTCCATTTAATTGAGGTGTATAACAGTTTGAGATTATCATGCTACCGGTCCATAGCATTCAGAACAAGACTGTCCCAGCCAGAGAGTATCGCATTGCAAAGATGGACTACAACATTAGAATGCTAAAAAAGTAACCATCTAAAGCAGAAATAATCCTACAGGGCAGCCCGCAAACATTGGAAGAGAAAAAATACGAGATATTCCTTGATTTCCAAGAAAAACCACCTCCATAGTCCTTGTACTCGGGATCAACGTATGAATCCGGAAGCACGAAGAGAACACCAGGGAGTCCTGCAACGCAATACAGGCAATGCATTAGATACATTTCTTCTCTTTTTTCAAAGAACACACTGCAATGGTGCACACACAGAACAAACCCACCTTCAAGCTTGTTGGATGTCTCCTCATCGATCTCGCACCCGAACCCAAAGTATCGTTCGCAGGAGACGTTATATATCTTCTTCTTCGCCTCTTCCTCACTACAACACAGCCAAATGAACACAATACTTAGCTTCCTACACTACTCTTATTCAAATAAAACACGAAATGATAACACAAAAATCCCTCCTTTTCCAAAGAAACTGACAGAAACACTATCAAACCGCACACACAAATAAGGATAAATTGGTGGATAAATTTGCACCTTCCTACGACCTTGGCAAGGGTCTGGATGTAGCAATCGATCATCTGCGGCTTGGTGGCGCCCTCCCCACCGGGCTTGTCCATCACGATGAGCCAGTGCTCGTAGTCGCACCCCGGGAACAGCGGCGCCATCTCCGTCGGCGCCCGGTCGCCGCCGGAGCGAATCGGGGGGTACCCGTCGCTGCCCGGCCGCCTAGCCATGCCCCGCGCGCCGCCGAGGCGGGCCACGGCCGCGATAGCGGCGGCCGCAGGGCGCAGAAGCTCCGGCACCGCAGGCGAGCGGCGGAGGAGAGCGGAGGTCGAGGAGGAGATGCGGCGGGAGAGGAGCCTCCGAGCCATGGCAGCAGCGGCGGCGGCGGCGGCCATCTAAGGAAAACCCTAGCTGTGACACCCGCAGTGGAGTGCGGAGTGTGGGGTGGGGTTTTAGCCTTTATAGGGCTCATGGGTTTTGGATGGTTTGGTTAAGCTTGATATGGGCTTTGATGGGCTTCAATGGGCTACATTTGATAACGAATGAATTGAGTTTGCTCCTATTAAGGCTCTATTTGAAAATACAACATTTGAAAACCACAGTATTTGAAAATCATGGTTTTGAAATTGTCATGCAACCAAAACCACAGTATTCTGTAGTATTTCAAAACCACAGTTTTTGAGAAAACTACAATTTTTTAAGATGTCTGGATACACAGTTTTTTTTCAAAATTTTCAGTTTGATGTTTAAATGAACTAATTGTTATGAGTTTAAAAAACTAGCCGTTGGACAATTTCTATGGGTATTTGGATGTCAAATTTTTCAAATTCCTTAAACATGAAGCATTGAAAGTTCAGAATTCAATTCCTTGCAACTTCAAACTTTTCAAATTCACAGTTCAACACTGAAGCTGTAACTTCAAATTTTGTTTCGTGTCTAAGAAATTGCAACTTTTCAAATTCAACTTCAACTTCAACACTGATGAATTTGAAAAGTTGAATTTTGTAGAATAACAAAGAAAGAGAGTACGAGAAAGAGATCTTGGTCAAAAAAAATTTCAAAACTTTGTACCGGAGCGAAGTTTACAAAACTCCAAAAAAAATCATGGTTTTGAAAAAACCATGGTTTCAAAAACCATGGTTTCAAAAACCATAAAAAACTTTGTAACCAAACAGGACCTTGGTTTTCAATACCACAATTTCTTTCAAAACCATAGTATTAAATAAAAACTCAAAAAAAAATTTGTTTCCAAACAAGACATGTCTACTGGATAAAATTATTTCTTCTCATACAAGTTTATTTATAATTAGTGAGAGAATTTTACTATTTATGATGGTAACATGCAGTACCTCACCTCACACACATTAACACCAACACCAACACCAACACCAACACCAATACAATACTCTAATAAAATATATATATATATATATATGAAATATTGACCCACATTCTAATTGTTCAAATTCACATGTGTGCATAGTTAGTGCGAGAATTTGAAAATACTTTTGTCACATTATGTTAAAAAGATTGCTATATTATTTTATGTGCCATATTCTTACATGACACTTTTGATAAAAATAATGATATATTTTAACTAGACTGAATACACTGAAATAAATATGAGTCAAGCAGAAATAGTTAAATTCAAGATTTTCTTGTAAGTTATTGACAACAAACTTGAATTTTTTTTAAGGGGTTATGATTTTCTTATTCTTTTCTATTCACCAAAAGCTAATAAAAGGGTGTCTTCAAGAGGCGACTTGGCATTACCAACCAGTCAAACACTGGAGAAGCAAGCCACATCAAGTCATCAACCCATCATCCATCTACACTTCACACCAAACTTTCGTTGAATCTATATGTGGAAATTCTCTTGTACATCTACCTTGACTTCACCCTCCTTTCTCCCAAAAAAAACATCCTCAAACTCAAAGCATTCTCCTCGCCTCACGTCAACACCAAACATCTTGCAGAATTCTCCTAACAGAAAGAAAAAACAATGAGTTCACAGGAACCCACAAGAACCCCGTCTCCCGCCGGCGAGATCGTCGTCGTGCCGTTCCACGACGCGGGACACGTCTTCCCAGCCACGGAGCTCGCCGTCCTCCTCGCCTCCCGAAACTACCATGTCACCCTTCTCCTCCCGTCCACCTCGTCGTCGCCCGCCTATTCCGTCCATCCTCTCATCCGAACTGTCCAATGCGAACAACATCGTGGGCCCCCACCTCCCCCTCCCTGGCCGGCCCATTGGGCCGAGCTCCACAATCTACTAGGCCAGCTGGTGCGCAACCGTCCACCGTCCTCGCCGCCTTTGCTTGCCATCGTCGTCGACGTGATGGTGGCCCACCTGCTCCCGCTCTGCCGGGAGCTCAACGTCCCGGCCGCCTGCCTCTTCACCGCTAGCGCCTGCTCCGCGTCCCACGGCATCCATGGTCGTGATCCAGCTACTGTTGTTGGGCTTCCTCCAGAAATGGCAGTTACAGAACCTAACCCGGCCCATGAAGGCTCAAAAAGTACACCACTTGAGCCACCTAGAGAAGGATTTGGGCCTCATGAGGTCCACAGAGGCCCACTCCAGCCGCCTCTGCCGCCTCAGCGGCACGTGTGGGAGGCGATAGAGGGCGCGGCGGCCCTGCTCTTCAACACGTGCGACGGCCTAGAGGGCCCGTTCTTAGAGTACATTGCTAAGTTGACGAAGAAGCCCACCTGGGCCGTGGGTCCACTTCTTCCAGCCCAGTTCTGGGACGGCAAGCGTGGGCCCCGTGCCGGTGGTGATGCAGTGCGTGTGCGACCCAAACGTGACTCGAGTCACACCGAGCGTGACGTGCTTGAGTGGCTCGATGCAAAGGCTTCTGGGTCGGTGGTTTATATCTGCTTTGGGTCAATCATACGTCTGACCAATACTGTATTAGCTGAGCTAGCAGCTGGCTTAGAGGGCTCAAAAAGAGATTTCATATGGGTGATTAACAGCATGGCAATGTTTGATTATAAAGGGTTAGCAGATCGTGTAGGAGAACGCGGTCTGCTAATCCACGGTTGGGCGCCGCAGTTGTTGATCTTAAGCCACCCTGCTGTTGGAGGGTTCTTGAGTCACTGTGGGTGGAACTCAACCGTGGAGGCATTGGCACGTGGCTTGCCAATGCTAACGTGGCCGAGCCACGGGGACCAGGTGTATAATGCCAGGTTAGTGACGAGGCTGCTGCGGGTAGGCCACGAGGTCAAATTAGATGGCCAGGCGGAGGTGACGAGGGATGACGTGGCAAAAGGGTTCGAGCGGCTTATGGCAGACATGGAGGTGAGGGGCCGGGCTACTGCGTTGGCGCAGGACATTTTCGGCCATGGATTTCCCCAGAGCTCGTCGGCGTCCATCAGTGCGTTTCTCGATCTGATCGGCCAGATGAGTAGTCATGACTTAAAAGTGCTATGATCATGTAGCATTGTAGCATCTCTTGATCTGATTCATCAGAATAATTGGTGTCCATTCCCAGAAGCAAGGTTCAACAATAAGGCCAAATGATTAACGATCAGATCAGAACATGATGAGATATTGTGCAATCGTTAGTTCCGCACCAAACTGCCAGATATTGTACATGTCAAGCATACAGGAAAGATTTTGAGTATAAAGTTTGCCCAATAGCAATCTCAAAGGCTAGAGAAGCAACTAATAAAATATTGCTAAATGTAACAAATGTAGTGTACTAATACATACATAAAAAGAATTTCATCTCACAGCTGAGGTATCCATCAGCAACTACACTGCACTATCGTCGTCTATCAATTACACAAAAAACAAAGGGCACATCTATCAAATAGGGCTGTATCATGTACAAGAATTGGTTTCAAAACCATGCTGCATAATCGTTTGATATATCTACCAACTAACAGATCATCAAAGTAAGGCATACACAAATAAAACTGCAAAAAGGAAGAAAGTTGTAGGAACATGAGGTATAGGTGCTTGTAGTTGTAGAGAATTGACTTTGGAAATGTCCTTTTACTCTCTGAACTTCACTGACGAGGATACCAAACTGCAAATTGCTGCGGTGAACTGAACAAATGGAGTAAGTTTGAGGAAAAGGGGAAACAAATTAAAGAATCCGCACCACTTGATTCATTCCTTGGAAGAAGTATCAAGTTCAGGAACTACTGCTTTAGAGGGCTCAATGTGTGATAGCCGCGCAGCACCTATAAGCTGCTCCGGGAGCTCATCATATGTGTTTGCCTGCAGGTGTAACAATAGTGAAATATGCATCCAATTGAGATAAGTTCATTAAACTGAAAATAAATATTATGCGAAGTTCTAATTCCTTATTTAGTTGTAATGTTGTCTCCTTGCTGATATCCTGATTTCATTCAGGATCTATTGGGCTGACAAACTTACGCCCATGTGACTTCAAAGCTTAAGCTAGGACCAAATAACCAGTTTATTTTTGGGTTCAAATTTAAGACTAAACCCCACCTCTGAGAGAAGCTACAACCAGTGGGAGTGGTTACATGGCTTATAAGCTGAGTTTACTCAAACTTGTTTAGAGCATATAAGTTAGCATATTTGACTTATGCCATAAACCTAAGCTACACCAGAAAGGCCATTATAACAAACCTATAGACAAATGAACCTACATATAAAAATGCTAGCTGTAAGCAAAATTTATCAACCAATGTCAAATTTTGTAAAAAGCAAGAACTTTATTTAGTTATTATCATTAATAAAAAAATGATGTAGAAAAAATGGAATTGGCAGTATAAACTTTACGTACATCTGGAATGAAAAGGAGGATTTTTTATTTTTTTGCATTGCTCATGCTTCAAAAGTTTGAAGTATATTTGAGTAGTTATAGAAAAGAAATTTTAAACCAGCTAGAAAAGGTTACACGTTTGGGGTCTTACCTGTATAAGAAAAGCCATATCAACTACTAATGTAGTAACAACACCAAACACCAGGCCCAGAACCCCGTTGGCCACCGCAGAAGAACCAATATCTACATCTACCTGCAAACAGTGGCTAAATATTAAAATGCATGCGTTGTTTATTCATGAATGAACGAAGGGAAAACATAGTGTGTTAATGCCCTAATTGAAATTTTAACTAAACAAGTTCATATGTGACAAAAAAAAAATGAGCTTCATTGCTCTTGGCAAAAAAAAAAAAAAATGAGGTGTGGTTATATTTGATGCCTTACTTCCAAGTACTCTGGACCACGGATATAGCTACAATCAACAGCCTTTCCCAATAAGCAAGGGGTGCTACCAACACTCTGCCGCACTATCCAAGACCCCTGAAGAAGTCAAGATGCTAAAGTGAGAAAGGATAACACTATTGTGCTCGATATGACCACGCGCTAGAACAGACCTTTGGAACTGATGGGATAAGCTTCAATCTGCTGTTGCGGAAATCGTCATCACCATCAACAAAACGCTGCAACAATGATCCTTTTTTCAAGGAATTTCTGACAAAATACATGACCATACTGTAATGAGTTGATCCAGGAATCTGCAAAAGCACATTAACTTCAACAATTTTTAATCATATACCAAAATTCAGAATAAGCAAACAACAGCTACAGATTCAGAAAAGTATCAAAAGAACAACAGACAAGGGCAAGCGGGTAAATAGTAAAGCAAGCCTTCTTTTGCCAGAGGATACCCACAAGGATTCACTTATTTGATCACCAAAATATCAACAGAGTACAAGTTATAACCATGCCTACAATATGTTGATTATATGAAAGTTCGTTTAGCGGTATATTGTGTCTTCCCTCATTTGTAAGTTTAATAAAGAAAACCCAAATGGGCTACCTAACATAACAGAAATAGATCACTGAGCTAGTGTTTTGTCCAACCCAGGAGTACAAAATCGTTAATTTGCAATTATGCAAGGGGCCAATATTTTTCTGTATTGAATTTTAGTTGCTTTTTCGACAAAAAAGGCATGACCTGAGCAGAACAAGATAAACCATGGGAAAAGGAGGACAAGGAATATGAGCTTACTTGTAAGTTTACAACAAAGGTGAACATCCCTTTCTCAGCAGCAACCTACATTAGTAAAATATGGTTTGAGTTAAAACCACCACTTAAATTGCTAGGATAGCCTGTCTTCATGCATACAAGCAAGAAATCTTGTGAGCAATCCAGATGCAGGGTTTTTCATATCAGTCAGTACGGTAGTGTACTGGAATTGCATGTTCACTACTTAGAATACCAACTGGTATAGCAGTTAGAACCAGCTTAATGGTGGTAGTGCTGCTCAGGTGTAGATCCAGAAATTGAATACAACAGGAGTGTTTTTCCCTTCCTTTTTTCTGTGTGGTGGCACGGTGTTGTGTGGGGTGCAAAATTGAAAGTTGAAACCTCATCCACAAGCACGCACCATAGGAACACTTATTGGGATCGTCATAGCTGTACCATAAAATTAAACCAACTAAACAATCACCTACTTAAATTAAAATCAGATGATTGGTCTTCCATGGGTCTGTATTTCATCTTGTGCTTGATGATAGATAGATCTTACTACAAGTAATCTCTTTCACATTAAATAAAGATCATGCAAATGTTCCACATGAAGATGAATAAGGTATGGAGAAAACAGCTACCTCAGAGTGGTAAACTTTGTGTGAAAGAAAATTGCTATGCACAAAAAGAGAGTTAGAAAACAGATGACAGGTAACATGTTACATATTTAACAATATAATTTTGGTTGAATCAACATTTTCTATGAGACATAGGAGTAATGATATCCTACATTCCAAATGTTGCTTTATAGGTTACACACTAGAATCTCATAATGTTCATGTGATCATGTAAGAGTAAATTTACTGTAATAAGTGAAGTGGGATAAGAATAGAAGGTGAAGCAAGAAGAAACTATTTTAATAATGAAAAACCTTGCACCAATTCTTCTCTTTACTTACCTGAGCTGCACAGCCTTTCTTCCTAGCAACATGATCCATACGCTCGGAGTCCTTAAACCAATCAATTGCTGCAAGCTCCATGAGGTACTTTCCTGCAGGTATCTGTAACTCAAATATAAGCATCTTAAGCTCATGATTTACTATGCTTCAAAAGCCAGAAAATAAGATGTGTCAGTTGAAGATTTAGACCTTTGATTTGTCATGTGGAAAGTTCTTGCTACGAACTTTAAAGATCTTGCTATCAGGTACTGTCCAACAGTTACGACTCTTCTCATTTGCATCACGACAAATAATGCCCGAAAAGCAAGACAAATCTATTGGATCTGTTGGTTCGCCTGCTATAATGGCAAAGATATCAGGGCTGTGATTGAAATAAATGGCTAATCGTCTTGGCAACTTATTCATGAAGTTGAAAAGAAACAAACCTGACCGCTTAGCATCACTGTCAGATTTTGTAGGGTCTTCCTGTTCATTAATTGCAATCGAGATTTAGTATGACGTGAAGCAAGAATAACTTTTACAAAGTAAAATATTATGAACTTTTTAATGCATAGCTGAAGCCTAGGCCTGTCACCTCTAAATTAGCTTCAGGAACTTGAAAATCCTCATCGTCATCTGAATCTTCATCCATCATAGCCGAGTTCTTGCTATCAGCTTGCCCTGAATCTGATTCTTCGATCTTGGCATCAGATTCATGAAGTTTCTGGTCCTTTTTCACGGAGACCACATCAGCCATTGTATGCATCACAGGAATCCTTGGGACTATGTGAATTTCATCTGTTTGTGAAAAGTACTCACGCAATCCTGGCAATGCATGTACTAAAACCATCAAAGACCACAAATTATCAAGAGAAAAGAACATTGAGTGGTTAATTTGACAAGTTTAATTTGTACCAGCAACACAGTTCAGCATCTGCAACAAAGAGTGATACTGGAATGATGGAAAATAGTTCACACCCCATCCCTTAAGGTCAATTTGCATAAGGTGTTGAACTTGAGTACGGGGTCTCCCATTGAGGCTCTTGAGAGGAGAAATCTTGAAGCCTCCACCTGAACTAGTAGGAAGTTCAGAAAAAAACAAAGGTAACAAAACTTTATTAGAAGAGTCTCAAGAGTAGGATTCCTGATAGGCAGAAGGGAAATTACTTTCAATAAAAGCCCTCACAAATCCTGGTTGGGGGCCACAGTTCTGATGATCTGTAGATCGGAACAGCACAACTGCACATTTAAGAACAGCATGTCAAACAAGAAGGCACTATAGACGGACGAGGTAACCGGAAAGGAAACCATGCAAGAATTTACCATAACTCCCATCATCGTTGCGCCGCCAATAGCGCACATAACAAAGATCTCGAGGCCAGACCAACCTGCATGTTCACATATAGTGGAAGCATGTGAATCCAAATCTCAGAGGTAGTGCAGTGATGAATATAAAATATATAGATCAACTATAGAGTATAGACAAGCTCTAATGATAGATCCATAAACAACATGAGCAGGGAAAATGTTCCAGATATGACAGTAAATTACAAGCTGCTCAAAATCTAAGAATAAAAAAAACATCTAAAAAATCAAATGTAGATAAGTGAGTGAGGCATTAAGAAATCAAGAATAAAAATACAGCATGCCCAATAGTCGGGGTTTTGGAAACCATTCTGGACTAGTTTCCCAAAGAGCTGCTGGCAGTCCGGCACCAGTTTCCAGCTGATTCAGGGCAGTTATGGACTGGGAAGGGTTTTCCCCCCTACACAACCAACTTGAACTTAGATGGAAACCAGTACTTAGTAAAAACTGTCTGGTATACGAGATTATGAACCTTTTTACCAATTTTTTCAAATATGGTGATGCGATGGTGTGCTAACTTAAATATAGGTCGCAATTGGTGAGAATTGACCATAAACTGGCTATGACTCGGTATACCTCGGTACAAATCTGTGGATACCCAGCTCAGGTAAGCTGAATCCTGGCCCTCGCCGGGAAATCCAGGAACCAACAAAATGTAAACAATATATTGAAGTTTGTCGGGTTGTTTTAAATGGTGTAAAGCCTAATTTGACAAACTAGAAATGAGTGGTCCAGCATAAGCAGATAGAAGCAAAAATTGGCCAATATCATAGTGCGAATTGACTACACTTGATATGTAACATGATTGCTTCTCAATACTAGTACCAATGCAGATACTCCAACCAGAGGTACAAAAGGCTTGTCTTCTACGTGGATCTCGACTTTTGTGATTTATGCAAGAGGATTAAGCCATGGCACAAAGACCATTATACAAGCTCTACCAGATACCAGATGCTATATGAACTCTGAATAAGTGCTAAACACCAAAGATTGGCGTCCATGCAGTATAAAGGATTGTGGCTTTGGCACTGGGTGCAGGGCTGTAGGCAACGCCAATCTATACAGTGTATACCCGATTTCACAATTCAGAACTCAAGTCTAAATAAATCACTTAAAGGTTCATGCTTAGATCGCTACTTCAGCTACCAGGATTCTTTCTCATCATTACTTTAAGAAAACATCCAGAATTGGTACGCTAGTTTAAGAACTTGTCGATACAAGACTTCCCAAAAGCAAAAAACTTGTTAATACAAGGGAAGTGTAGTTACGTTGGAAACCAATGCAGCTGTAATCGATGATACAGTATTGCAGTGTGGCCATCAACCTCTTCAACTAAACTCCCATAGTGGAAGCTACAATCCCACCTGCAGTGGAGAATAAAGAGCAATGAAGTCAACAACTCAACATTCACAGGAGGACCAAGTACCAACAGCAAGTAAACAGACCAGATACTTACTCATATCGTGTTACATCCATACTCATTATCAGCCCAAAAATGGCTTCACATGTGGCTTCCACTACACCAACGGCCCTCATAGCTCGGCTACAGCTTCTTGTCTGCATAGGACATAAAAGAACAAGCAGTAACTCTCTCAGCATTTGCAGGAATTTCAGCCAAATGTCCAAGCATATCTAGATAACAGGAGGTACATACAAGGTATTCAACTTCCACAAGTTCTTCAAAGATGCGCAATCCTGCCATTGATAAAAAAAGTAAACACTTGCAATAACTCCATTTGAGCAGTCTTTTGACTTATATTTGAATTATCCTCCAATAGACAGGGGTTACTAAGGAAAAGGAAATATAAACTTGCCATTCTGGCATCTAAGTAGCCGCCAATTCTTCCTGGAGTAAGCTTGATTGGAATCGTTCTGATTTGACAGCCCAATATCAGGCTCTTTGGTCCAGTCAAGTACTGAATCAGGAGGGCCTAGCAGCAGAAATGACATATTTAAGTTCTGTAGTTAACCATAAATCAGAAAGGAAAAACAAACAAAATTTACATGAACAATTCAATGTAAAATGGGAGTTCCTACCATTCCCTATAGTTGTCCTGCGAAGCAGAGTGGGCCGGGGTTCTTCTTCATCTTCAGGTCTACAATTGAATGATGTTTATGTTAATTAACCAAAAGGTATCATGTGAGATAACTTAAAAGATGGAATTTCACTTGCCCACTGTCATGATCAGAGAAAGAAAAAGGTCCTCCAAGATCCATGTCAAAGTCCAAGGAGGCAAAAGCCTTGCGGTTTTTGGCTGTCATAGCATCCTGTTGCTGCAAGAACAAAGATCACTGGTGTTTATCACAACACTTGACATTTACAAATTATTTTCAGTTCTACTCAACTTGTCATTGAGTTCAGCTGGAGAGCTAGACAATAATTCACTATGTGCCAGGGTACATTTCAATTGGCACCACAAAATTTCTGGAAATTGGCTGCTGAGAAACTTCTGGAATGGGGTTGAGGCCCAAGAAGCACATAACAGATACTTAGATTTTTTGCTGTGCTTCAATACTGTCTAGCAAGCCAAGTATGAAGTATCAACCGTTCACTTGCATGCATTGACCAAACATAAAAATAATGAAATAGATACTGCAGATATCTAATTCTTGTCAGACGTTCAGAGAAGATGTCTTAAATATGTTAATAATTGGTCCCCAAAAAAAATATGTAAACATTCTGTCGCAACAACACTGCCACAGTCTGTCGTTCTTACTACACCTGATCAATGAGTAGCTCTATCTTCTTTTTCCAGGTCAGGGCGTCTTCAATATCATATGCACCCATCTGGTTGAAGAACGAGAGAAGAGTAAACATGGCATTCACATTAATGTTGGAACATAATAGCAAAAATTTAGCATATAAATATGCAGCACTAAGAGGGGAAAAAAAAGAATTGAGTGAGAAGAATAAACGAAAGAGTGCATCAAAGATCAGAATTCACAATAATTTCTCTCCGGTAAGTAGTAGTGCCAATTAAACGCAAGCACATAAAATTACAAAATATCATTCAACTATCAAACGGAGCTCAGATTAACTCATATTTTCAAAAGCTGAAGTAATCATGGTAGCAAAAGGCATTTGATTAAGATAAAAGCAAACTTACATAGCAAGGATGTTATTGCCTTTTGAGGTAAACAGAGGATATATTATCAACAAATAAGGTCTATTTGAATGGGAACAAGAAAATAGTATAAAAGTGAGCCTACATATTTGCATTTGCGTATGTATGCTGCAGTAGTAATAAGCTGTAACTAGCAAATAAGACAAATCTCTCTCAAGTATAGGCAAAAGCACATAATCAAATTCGAATTGAAAAAAAAAAACATGATGATATAAAGTTGAATGAAGCAGAGAAAATTCTGATTGTGTTGAGGGGCTCATCTTTATAACGAACCGTGATTTGATTCTCCTTTTCTTTCTTGTTGTAGACACACAGAACATAAACCATCTGTAAAATTCAAACAGGGGTAATGAGGATAATAAACAGATGAAATTACTGCAGACTTCAAGTAGATGAAAGTATAGCATCAGCATGCATACATATTCATGCATAAGCTACAGAAAACACAATAGTGGGGAAAAAAATTCCCCTACTACACAGGCATTGAAAAAGTTGTCTTAAGTTGATCGATTGTGGTCCTCACACAGATCAATACATTATCTTTTTTAAAGATGCTTATGTAAAATACCTTATTGTGAAATGGTTTTCTGCCTCAACGTTTATATATTTTAACAGTCAACAGAATAGCTTTGGAAGATCGAGAAACACACATGGTGCAGTGCAATGACAATATAAAAATTACCAAATTGGATTACAGCTTCAAACCACAAAAGTGAGGAATTTGTTTAAGGAAGGAAAAAAAAGCATTCACTGAGTTTCTTGCAGTACGAAATAATACATCTGTACCCCCTACAAAAATGCAGTACACCACATTGTTAGTTTATGCTAAACTAAACAAAACGGAAGAGCAAACTTACTTGCCCATGATGTGTTTTAAGCCCTCTATCCTCCACCCTACAATTTCCATCTATTAGAAGCGCCTTGAGTGGCACCTGCACGTCCACAAGTTTCCACAAAAATGTCAAACACCACAGCTGTCATGCTGTCATCACAGAATGTGCAGGCTGAATGTACAGACTAAGCCGGTGTTGCATGAAACTGGAATGTTTTTAATGAGAGTTCCAGGTCCCCTTGTTAAGGATCCGAATCAACAGGGATGGAGCTAAGCATTCTTAAAAGAAAGGAACTTCAAATTGTCTAACAATCGAAAATTCTTCAATAGTAGTTATGTGCTCTGCATCTATAAAACCACCAACTTTACAACCAATCATCACGTTGCATGTTTGGAACATTAAAAAATCCCAGGCAACCCTAGCAAGTCCGTGATTGAAAGACAGAAATAAATTTCCCAAGCAATCCACAACTGCATCATTAATTACCACCTTCCAGTTCCGATCACAAGCACCCAAATCAAACAAGCCCAGCATCAATGAATCACTGCCTATAAAATACTAGTACAGACCCACACCCCCCCCCCCCCCCCCCCCCCCCCCCCCCCGGGTCACAATTGGCATCACTTTGCCTAATTATAGCATTAAAAACAATTAATCCCACAGCTCCAGGCCTAATTCCATGAGTCTCAATCTGGTCAACCTCCTCCAAACGAGAAAAAAAAAAAGCAACTAGAGGGAAAAGAAATAGGTTTATAAAGTCCACGCATCACATGATTCATGGGAAATACTTACAAATCCGACCTTTACAGTGGGTTAAAACACCCAGAGACGTAATTGTAATCACTAAATTCCCCGATCCACAGCTCCACAAAAATCGGTCAAAACTACCAAAAATGAGAAAAACATATCCCCTAAAGGGCCCCAACTCTTGCAACAGAACAACACAGGTCACACAGCTTTAGCAGCAAAAAGGAAGAGACTAATACAAATTAGTCAAATTCCCATGCGTTTAACAACAACTGGATCACAACTTTGACAACAAAACCAACAAAAATTAAATGCATGTACTGCACAAGTACCATGTTGTCCTTGGGCTTCTTCTTGTAGTACGCGAGGAGCTTGTTCTCGAGCACGAAGTAGCGCATGTGGAAGAAGGACCTGCCAATCTTCCTCCGCCCATACCGCACCATCCACCCCTCGTGGTGCACCGCCGCCGCCGCCGCCTTCCCCGCGTCCCACGCCGCCGGCTTCGCCCCCTTTGGCAGCTCCCCGCCCCGCGCCACCGGCCTCGGGAGCTCTCCGCCGGCCCTTCCTGGCTCGCAGCTCCTCGCTGCATCCCTCCTCGACGCCGACGAGTTCAACATCTTCGATCTCGTTACCTCTCGGCTTATCGCCTCGTCAGAGAACAGAAGCCATCACCCGGGTTGGATGCTGGGTGGGATGGGTCCCACTAGTCGCTTGGATAGCGCGACCGCCGGAGTCCGGCGAGGTGGCCGGCGAGATGGGGAGGGGAGGGTTTCGAGGCGAAGGAAGCGGAGAGGAGAGACGAGAGAGAGTTAGAGGCGGGGGTTAATTATTGAGTAGTAATTAATTTCATGTATATTAATGGCTTAGTTCTCCCTGTCTTTTTCCTCTTTTTCGTTTTAGACCCCTGTGTTACCTCTAATTTCTACTTGCTATATGTAGGGGTGTGACTAGCCTTTGATGTGTGTACTTAAATTTTTTAACTTTAATTATTAATATATTTATAAATATTTAGATTGGTCTTATGACAATTACACTAATAATTTTGTTGGTAAAAATATACTTTATAATATTATTTTTTATATTTTTTATTAACATATTATAATATAAATTATCAGTCAAAATTGTTTATTGAAAACCGTAAAAAGTCAAACATAATAAATTTTTGTGGAGAGATGTAGTAGTTATGTGTGAAATTTTTTGAATTTAAAAATGTTACACTTGGTGTTTTTTACTTTATTTTTTTTTATAGTTTAAGTGTGAAAAAGTAGGACATGATTTGAATGTTAAAAGGTAGTATTAATAAATGAAATAAATTAGTTTTTAGAATGCTATGTGTGTACAAAATAACAAGTTTAGTTGTATCTTAGCGATAAATTAACAACTTTATAAATTTTAAATTGAAGTCAATAAACTATATTATTGACTATAAACACACACATAAAGTAATATTATACTTTGAAAATAGTTAGGTTGAGAGATAAATGATAACCTCTAATGAAACTATGCACAAATTTGAGTTGATCTAGATGAATCATGAAACTTCTGAGATCAAATTATTAGACATGAAAAAGTCAAGATTCTTTCTAATAAACCAATTCGAGCGATATTTGTTTAACTTTTTATTTAAAACTTCGTTTAAGTGATTGATGAACTCCACTTCAGTGGCTTGATTTAATTTGTGTGTCTTTGGAGGACCAATTATGAAAAAGTTAGTGAAGTAATTCGTTTAGCTTTGGGGGACCACTTCGTAAAGTCAAGCAGGGGTTGGCGGGAAGAGAGAGGCGTCCCACACCAAGTTCCCCCTGGAAGCCATTTGAAAGCTACGTGTCCATCCCGCGCGGACCTCCGCATAGAAAAATAACTGCACAAGCGCCCCACCCGCCGTCCATGCCGCTGCGCTCTTACACGTGGACGGCTGTGATGAGTTTAGTGGTGGGATCGCCATGTACGTACGGGTGGGCGAGCGTTTGTTGGTTGTTGCGTAAAACGGGGTGATCAGTGTAGTGATTACACAGCCAAATGCCCTTCTTTTAAAGATAATGGTATGCTGTGTATTCATCTGTTGTTAATTAATGTATGTTTTGCTCTGATTGAAACCCCGCAACCGAATTTCTTTTATTAAATAATCAATCTTAAAAAAATTGAAAAATATGACAGTTTAGATATATTTTTTTCAAATTTTTCTTTAAAATTGATTATTTAATTAAAAAATTCCCATCTACCATCCAACCTACTTATCAAGAGATTAAATTTTCTTAATTATGCTACTTAAACCACGATCTAGATACATTTTCTGAATTTTTAAATTTATTATTTAATAAAAAACTCCCCTGTATCCTCCAACTCAAACCTCTTCATACTAAACTTTCTTGATTATACTACTTAAGATATATATGGTAGTTTAGCAACCTAAAAATGAAATGGTGTACAATTCAATAGCAAAGTTAACCATATTCTAGGATATGATTGGCAAAATTAAGCAAGTTCAATGGATTGTAAACTTGCTCTGCCACATATTATTTTCGTCATTTTCTTAATAAATAGACCTCCATGCAAGTTTGTTAACATACGAGACTAAAATTCAAACTTAAAAATTTAAGTGACATAATCAAACAAATCTAATCATTGATCATGCCATTTACTCAAATTAACATATGCAAGTTTATATGGATCGTCTAATTGAAAAATAAACGGAAGATTTAAGAGACTGTTTCTATGTCTTTTTTATTGCTATAGTAGCACGCATGTTTGAACCGGGTGGCCGTAGGGGTAACCAAGTTGATAAATAATTTTAGATTTTTAGGAGGAGCATCTAATGAGATGGCATTGCCTAATTATGCGAATGCAAGCGAATCGAATCTTTGGACAAGTCGTGGACGATGCACCACCTCTATGCAACACATTCCCACAAATGTCTTCCTCCCAAACATTTTTTTTTTGTCGATCAAGAATTGAGATTGGTAAAAAATGAGAACTGTGAAAACATTTTGGAATCAATTGAACGGCTCATAGAATTCTAAACAGCGGAATTACATGGTTTTGGGTCGTTTGAGACTTAATCTTGGTTTTCGCATTAGAATCGTCCAGATTCTAATATGCGGAATAACGGGATCTTACTCGGAAATATCGAAACCCAAAGTAATTGCACAACTCTTTATTTCAAAGAGAGTTTTACACGTCGAACGTTAGACACACTTGCCTACGTCGAAGGAACTATAAGTGTAACTCAAATAAGTTATATGACTCTTCGATGATCTAAACTAGACCTATTATAAGGTATTTATAGTCCAATCATATGAGTACGTATCAGACTTAATAACCTAAACGTATTAGATTCATATAACTAACTAACTAATCATAAACAGATAAGCTTAGCTATATATATTTGAATCGGATTATAATTCCGAACAGAGAACGAATTCCTTTTTTCTGGTCGCGAACCAATCCATGATCGCGAAACATTTCCGAACACGGTTAAGGTCGTGAAGCTGTATGTGATCAGAACTTGGTCGCGAATCCGTATACGATCAGGACTTGAAGATCTTCCCGGACCAGGGAAAGACCTTTTTAGTGAGTTGTACTGTGGAAAGGCACTCTTCAACTACAACACATATTTTAGCTTGTTAAGCACTTTTCTAAGTCTAATCGATATAAAAACATCTCTCATTGGATCGTAGATTTCTTGGTGTTGGTAGTCAACCTAAACCACCCAAAATTTTTCCTGCATTTGTTAGCAAACAACCTTGATTTCTTTTTCTTTTTTGGACTTAGTGGATAAACGAGAAGCAGACGATGATAGTGATAAGACGAGCAAAAGCGAAAGCATATTATTATTCTGCGGGTGGCGCTACATCAAAGTCAGTATATGAAGTTGAAAATGACTGGTTTTAATCAAAACTAAACCTATTTTTTCCCGACCATGTATGCCAAATTGTCACCAAAAAAAAAAAACCCCATGGGGAGTACATGGTAAAAAGAAACAAAACAAAGTAGATTAAGATTGTGTTTGGCCCGGTCTTTTTAGATTTCAGCTTCCTCGATATGTTGAACATCTCTTCAATAAATTTAAGTTTCACTCCATCAGCCTGTAGGGTATATAGGTCTAAGCCGAGTTATAAACTTAATTTAAACTAAGCCAAATAAATATAGATGTGATACTACACTGTGGGGAGTGAAAGTTATGAAAAATTGCATATCAAACGATCACATAAAAATATAATATATTAAATAGATTTTCTAAAATGTTGAGACTTGCATGTGTCCTTTTCCGTGTGTATTTCCTTCCGTAATATTTTCTATATTACATATTAACATATGATGATGTGCATGAAATTGTTCCGGGCTATACATCATAGAAAAAACATAACAGAAAAAAAAAAAAAGGCAAACCGCGTGGGCCGTGCAGGGCTGGATGTCCCTGGACCCTGGACCCTGGACCCGTCCAAATACAGGAGACCGGCTCATTAGAAGCTTAGGAAGACCGACCCAAGTCGCGTGTTATTGGACCGAGTTGGGCCGGTAGTTGAGCCGACTCGGCCACACAACACGCAAAGTGTAGGAGAGCTCTCTTGCTTGGTGGCGAAGTCCCAAACTCCCCTCGTACCACGCGACCATCCACTGTAAAAAACCAAAAAAACAAATCGAAAAATAAATTCTTCTCCTACCTGTTCCAACTCGAGATCTCTCGTTTCTCTCTCCATGGCGACGCGGAACCGAACGCCGCTGTACCGCAAGTACCGCGACGCGCTGCGCCACGTGCGGTCGCCGGCGGGGCCTTCGCCGTCGTCGTCGTCCGGCGGCGGTGGCGGCCCGGTGATCGAGATGGTGAGCGCGTCACTGCTGCGCTCCGATCGCCCCTACGCGCCCCTCAGCACCGACGACCCCACCGCCACCTCCAGGTCCCCTTCTCCCCACTCACATCTCATCTCTAAATTGGCTAATTGCGAGGCGATGAGCCGTTTAAGGTTGCGAGATGCGGAATTGTTGTAAGGTGCGAGACGGGGAATTGGGAAATGGGAATTATATGGTGTGATGGATTAGGGAACTCCAAGTGAGCTTCATAGCTGGATCACATAGATAACTACTTCAATTCGGAGTTTGATATTGACATTAGGCCACTAAACCTTAACAATTGTATTACTAATTATACATGTAAGGTAGGCTTTTGGTTAGAAATTAGAATTAGCATTATACCATGAGAACTTAAAGGCGTGCATGTGCGTGACAGTAGAATAGCCGGTCGCAAAACTTACCTAATGGCGTGTAATGTTACTGTTCACTGCTCTGGTAAGTGATGAGGTGTGCATGTTGTGTGACGCTGACATGCAGTGGCTGTGGTGCAGTAGAGGTGCAGTTATGGTTGGGTTGCCCCCAGCATGGGTGGACGTCTCCGAAGAAATATCGGTGAACATGCAGCGAGCCAGGACAAAAATGGCAGAGTTGGCTAGAGCTCATGCCAAGGCATTGATGCCATCATTTGGTGACGGTAGAGAGGATCAGCGTGCCATCGAGGCTCTTACGCGTGAAATAACAGATCTACTGAAGAGGTCGGAGAAGAGATTGCAAAAGCTGTCCACGAGCGATCCTTCGGAAGATTCCAATGTTCGAAAGAATGTTCAGGTGATGACAAGTCTTTGTCCCTTTTCTTTGGTTCATATCACTAAGAAGAATGATCATTAGTAGGATTTTTGTTTGGGGAATTACCTAAGATCTCTCATAATCCACAACACTCCCTGGAAGAATTTTTTGGAAGATTAGCCCCTTGTATTTTGCCTTGAGTCTGCATTAGCCCCCTCCGTTAGCCTCTGTTAGTTTTTCTATTAGTGGCATTAGAAACATGTGTCACTGACATTGTAGAGTCCACATGTCAATGTCACATGTTTTTGTTTTCCTCTCTCCCAATCTCTTGCTCTCTCTCTTTCCATTGGGATTCTCTCCATCTATTGATCGATCAAATTTTGATAAAAAGTTTTTTTGCTATGGATTGGAAATGATAGTGTAAGAGATGCATTTTTTTGGCCCTTTGTGGAAAAAAAAAAAAACCAAACTCTTCGCAAAGACAACCAATGAAGATAGAAGAAAAGAG
The DNA here is from genome assembly GCA_019359835.1 of Pharus latifolius. Taxonomy (NCBI): domain Eukaryota; kingdom Viridiplantae; phylum Streptophyta; class Magnoliopsida; order Poales; family Poaceae; genus Pharus; species Pharus latifolius. The sequence continues at coordinate 83,408,579 of CM033324.1, forward strand.
AAAATGCCATGTGTCACTAACATGTGGACCCCAAATATCAGTGAGACTTGTTTTTAGTCTTGATAACGGAACAACTAACGGAAAGGGCTGATGTAAACTCAAAGCAAAATGCAAGGAGTTAATTTTCCAAATAATTCTTCCATGGCGTTGCTGTGCATTATGGACATAGTGCAAGGGGGTCTTAGGTAGTTCTCCCTTTTATTTTAATAAACACAATAACCTTTGACTGTTATCTGCAGCGTTCACTTGCTACGGACCTGCAAAGCCTCTCAATGGAGTTCCGGAAAAAGCAGTCTTCTTATTTAAAGCAGCTTCGTCAGCAAAAAGAGGTTAGTTCTGTTTGGGTACATTATACATTCTTTGGCTACTTATCTCAGTCTATGAAATATGCTTGGTTTATGATGACTTTTCAGGGGCAAGATGGTGTTGACTTGGAAATGAATATTAATGGTACAAAGTCAACATTTGAAGATGATGAATTTGAAGATGTGGTATGTTTTGTCCGTGTGTTTTCATACTACAGTGTCTATATTTTGCAATGTTTTACGTGTTCTTGACAATTTAGATATTGTGTATTTGCATACCCATGGTGGTCAATTCTAGTGAAATTTGTATCTTTTTCTTCATGTTGCTCTTTGCCAACCTGTGCCACCTTATACTGTGAAAGTCAAGGTTTTACTTTATATGCTTCAGTTCAGACCCTAAAACAAACAGAAAACTGAGAGGGTGCACAGGTAGAAACATATAACAGAGATAATGCACAATGGAGGTGTTTGGTTAGGTTATTAGGATTCTGAATCTGGACTGATGTACTTGCTGTCTCGGTTTAGAAAATTTTTCAACTGAATTATTAATTTAAGTGTTGAGATTCCACTTGAATCATTGGGTCAAGGGATGAATTGATTCAATCAACCAAATACCCCCCCGCATAAGCCACTTTAGTAGGTTGAGATACAAAGCACTATGCCAATTTTTTTGTTGACAATCTTCATCCATCACCATGTGCATATCTTTTCTTTATGTATTCTGTGGAGTTACTGGTGTGTTGTTGATGGGGTTAGATTTCGTGCTGGGAAAAGACTCATTTATAGATGATGAGTAGTCCAACAGGCTTCATTTGTAGATGATGATGTTATGAATTCTAGGATTTTGTTTTCAGGGTTTCACTGAGGTTCAGATGTCAAAGCTTAAGAAAAGTGAAGCGTTCACTAGAGAGAGGGAAAGAGAAATTGAGCAGGTGAGTACTTTATTTGTTAGTTCAATGGTCATGCGATAGCAGCTATTCTATTGAAAGCTATGTTGTCTCTTCTTTAAAAGAAGATAAGTTACTGGCTTTCTTCGTCATGGTCTTAACTCTTCAGTTTGTTTATTCTTTATTTTTTGAAGGTTGTAGAATCAGTGAATGAACTTGCACAGATCATGAAGGATCTTTCAGTTCTTGTGATTGATCAGGTACAAGAAATACTGATTACAGGAACTGAGTTCTTGCTGATTGGTGATAATGAATTGTTCAGACTTCAGACTGTTGTTTTCTTTGTTTAAACAGGGAACAATCATTGATCGGATAGATTATAACATACAGAATGTTGCAGCCTCAGTTGAAGAGGGTTACAAACAATTGCAAAGGGTCTCTCTCTCTCTCTCTCTCTGGGCACACATGTAAACTTTGTTAATATGTTACTGTCTGCACAGGCAAGATATTTATTTTGGCAGTTTTTTCATGGAAATCCCTGGTTCTGGGGTTTTTCATCAAAATATATTTCATTGGCAGCACCTTATGAATTAAAGGTCTTCTGTAAAGGAAAGAAAAATAGGAGGCATCATCAGTGTACAATCTAATATGTCTGATCTCTGTCATGCAGGCTGAGAGGACACAGAAGAAAGGGGGCATGGTGATGTGTGCCACTGTTCTTGTTATTCTTATCTTCATCATGATAGTCCTTCTAATTTTGAAGGAGCTTATTTTCTAACATTGCCATCTTCCTTTTTGCTGATCATCGATGGCTTTCAAGTGAACATCACACTCAACCATTCTTATTGGAGCGATTTGTGCTGGTGCATTGGGAAAACCGCGCAGGTTGTTTGCATCATGAAATGTGATTTTCTGATCCTAAAAATGATTGTTGCTCTGCCATTATTCATAAGGGGTGGATCAACCCTCTTCAACACGATTGTTGCAGACTTGCAGCACCGCAAATGTAGGGATGTCATATTCACACCAGCTGTGCCCCCCTCTTTTTTTAAATGAAGAGTTGACACAATTCACCTACCTGTGTTTGCATTGGAGTGACCAGGTTTTTGTATGCTTTGTATAAAGTTTTATCATCCAATTCTTGGAAATCCAAAAGTAGCTTCACTCTCTGTGTTATCAGTCATCACTGTCTCCAGCATTGTTTCTGCCCCTGTGATTGGGCTAGTTTTGAAAGTGGCATTTCAGTGTACCAAATACTTACAAAATTTTTGTCATAATATTTCTTTTTTTTTCTGCCTGTGTGGTATTATTTTGGCGTTTGTTTACTTGCTGAGAGAATGTAACTGTGAGATATCAGATATAAGCAACGTTTGGCTTGCAGTTTGACACTGTATGTTCATAGTGTGGGTGTGAGAAGAGTCAGACCTGTTTTACCTGTACAAGACTCGCATCTATTTTCATGTCTCAAGACCTGACTCCTTTGAGAACTTTGCGCCCTTCAATTTGTTTGTTTAGTAATAGTTCATTGGAAATGCCACGTTTGCTTGTTCATTTCAGGTGTCAGTGTGTGGCTGGTACTGAAACTTATCCATTAGAACTGGTGATTGTTGCCGCAGTTAACGCTGTGCTGGTTGAAGAGTATGTTTGGAGCTTGGGAGTCAAGACCATGAATCTGTTTTGGTCTCCATTTACTTCGCCAACCCCTTCCATTAATCAGATTGCAGGCTGTGGTGATGCTTTCTCTCTCTTGCCTCATTTTTGACCACTTGGTCCCAAATCATGCAGCATGTACTATTAGGAGTGATGTATGGTTTTTGTGCCCACATGTAATTCAATTGTTTCAGCCTTGTGTCCTTCTGTCCCCATTTCCTAATTTATTGTGTTCTGGTTGCTCCAGTTCAGGCTCAGCAGCTGTAATTGGGCAGGGTCTATGTTTCTCCAACTAGGCAGCACCTACTGAGGTTTTCTTTTACTTCCCAATTCACACAGTGCAGGATGGGGATGCAGCGAGGAGGCCACGAAGGTGGAAGAGTAATTAGTCTGTTTCTATAACATTTTACTACTCCTATAGGTTGGCAATGGCTGTACCAGCCGTACCATGTTCATGGTGTTGAATGCTCTGCTTCTCCTGTCCCTTACTTTCTCTAGCACTCATATTCATCTTTTTCCCAAGTTGTTTGAGATGATATGATATCTGAAGGTTGCAATGCGTACAAAGATCTATGAAATCTTTGTACAAGCCTGCAGCTGGGAGGACAGATCAAGCAAGGATTTGGGCTTTTTCATGTCTGAGTTTGGTTCAGAGTGCAGATTACTTTGTATTGTTTAAGGAGTGCCACGAGAATACACTTTGTACTCAAAACGTTAGTGATGGTGTTTTAAGTGTGAGATGAACGTATGCGCTCCAATGGCTGGTGGCTGAATTGGTTTCGTCTCGAGCTGATGATGATATGACCACGGTGCGACATAAAAAAAATTGTGTTTGTGTGTGTTTGGGTCCAAACTCGTGTCTCCAACCCGACCGCCTGAACCGGCGCGCGAGCTCCTCGGCACACCCCAGCTCAGCTTTGTTGCACACCACACCCCGCAAGCAGCACGCCGAGTCAAGCGGCATTGTTGGAGTGTACTTCAGCTCTTGACGACACGGATTGTGTGGTGAGCCTGTGTAGCATCCCATCCTACTCCAACTCATGCTTACACATCAATTAACAGGTTGAATCGAATTCGGCGAGGCCCAATGGCAGCCAATGCGAGTTTCAGTGCACAAAGCGAGGTGCACGGGCATGCCTTGTTCTGCATATCCATTCTTGCACTCACGTTGATGGATGGGTCTAACGCAATTTTGACCTACTTATTGATCTCTTAACACACAATTTTTTTTATTTTTACTAATGTAATTATGCAATGTGAATTAATTTAGTCATTTAATGATAAGTGGGTCTAAAATTGATTTTGTCCACACAATAATATATAATACAGATTTGGAAGTGGTTTTCATTGTTTTTTTAATGTTTGTTGAATAAAAAAATTTAATAAAAATTGGGTGTTGTATTTGAAGATGTGACATATTATCTCTCTAAGAACTAATGTACTAAAGTGTTAGTTTTTAAGATGTTTTGTTTGACTTTTTGCATACATAACACATTCTCTCTCCAAACACCAATTATATTAGAAATAGTCTAAGAAATTATTTCTATTGTTCTTGGTTTAAAATGAAAGGACCACTCATGATAGGTGTTGAGAAACAGTAAGAAAGATGCAAAGAAAAAAAGGAGCGACTAGTGTTGAGATAGTAATGCAAAAGATGTAGGTGGCAGCAATATTGGTGATTTTTTATCCGAATATGATACTTTTGTTAATTTCCTTCAAGTTTTAAAAAATCAGTTCAATTACCCTACAAAACATGCTTGATACAAGACTGTTATTTACATTTTCTGCAAAACGCATTTTGAAAAAATTCTTGAGACAAGATTAGTAATGTAAGACTTTGTGATCTGATATGAACACAAATATATTAGTGAAGATGGTGAATAGAAATTATCCCAAACCTAAATATCTACTTATATAGAATAACATATTTTTCCTTAACTAGTAAGTAAAACCCAAAATAAAACCCTACACTTTTAAAAAGAAATTACTAAATTACTATAAGAAAAAAAAAAGAGAGGAAGATGTACCAAGATTGCCCTTGGATGGGCAGCAGGAAGCAAGAAACGAGGGGAGTACAAGAGGGAACAGTAAAGACAGAGAAGCAGCAATAGAGAGAGATCCCCACAGCTTTCCCACCGACTCCAAAACTCCATTAATGGCCAACACCAAGAACCCTCCAACCCCCACGTGACCTCCTCCTCCTCTCCTCTTCCTCCTCCACCACCCACCTAGACCTCCCAAGAACGGCCGTTTTGGCCTCAGCAACAGCCGAGGCACCGATGCTGAGCTCGTCGTCCTCGGCAGCTGCGGCGGCGGCGGCGGCGGCGGCGATGGGGATGGGGGTGGGAGGCTACCAGCAGCAGCAGCGGGGGGCGGCAGTGTTCACGGCGGCCCAGTGGGCGGAGCTGGAGCAGCAGGCGCTGATATACAAGTACCTCATGGCCGGCGTCCCTGTGCCTCCTGATCTCCTCCTCCCCATCCGCCTCCCTTCCTCCGCCGCCACCTTCTCCTTCGCCTCCCCCGCCACCGTGCCGCCCTTCTATCACCACCACCACCACCACCCCTCCCGTATGTTACCTACTTATCTTCTCACCCACCCACCCCCACCCCCACCCCCCCACACACACACTCACTCCAAGAATGTTGTAGGAATGAATGCTTTTAGTGTTTAGCTTTTGGTATTGTTTCTTGGATTTTTGCTGTTCCTGGTTGCTTCTTGGGCTCGATTGGAAATCGTTGTGAGGATTTTTAACCCCCGAGTTATGCATCGTTGCATTATGTTTGGTGAAATGTTAGAATGGTTTTTGATCTGGGCATGTTTAGAATGAAATGTGTTTGTGTTATTGCAGTGAGTTACTATGCTTACTATGGGAAGAAGCTGGACCCAGAGCCATGGAGGTGCCGCCGCACAGACGGCAAGAAGTGGCGGTGCTCCAAGGAGGCGCACCCGGACTCTAAGTACTGCGAGCGCCACATGCACCGTGGCCGCAACCGTTCAAGAAAGCCTGTGGAATCCAAGTCTGCTGCCGCTGCCATGCCCCCATCACAGTCACAGTCGTCCACTGTGACGGCCACGAGCCATGAGACAGCGTCGCTCTCGTCCCTCGCTACGGGGGGCAAAGCCCATGGGCTGTCTCTTGGCGGAGCTGGCTCGTCGCAGCTTCATATTGATGCTTCATCTTACGGCAGCAAGTGCGGTTATGCTCATCCCTCCATTATTCATGAACACTGTTACTCTTTTGAATGCTTATCTAGTTGGTCTACATGGTTATCGCGTAATTAGCAAAGTCATGATAGGATGATGGTTTCAAAGCTATAAATTGCGTTTTGGGTACTGAGCCTTTTGCACTGCCGGTTCAAGCATTGCCTCAACTAGGACATGATGCTTGGATTTCTTCTGATGAAATATCACTTACACCTTATGCTTGTGTTGGAACAAGGAAATAGGCATATGTATGTTGTTAGTTCATGTCTCTAGATGCAGTTATTGCTTCAAACCTATTTGGAGTGTGAGAGTTTGTTTACTTTTGCTGTGTAAATCCAAATCCTGTGCCTTATAGTTGTAGCCTTTGTTTGATCATGTTATTTTCGTAGTGTTGTTGCAAGTTGAAGAATTGTTTATGGCCTGTTCGGGCCATGGCAGATTATCCTTTTTAGATGTCCTAATTATATATGTGAAGAAGTGTGTGATTGGCAGTTGACATGCACCGCTTTCAAATCCAGTCCATATTTTCAGGGAAATTTGCTTTTTGGTCTTTTCTCAACATCATACCTTGTCTTAATTCAGTTCTATGTTAATTTTCACACATTGTTCTTCCTCTATACAAGTCATGGAGAAAAGTTGGACAAGTTTGCTTCTGCCATCCTCTTTATACCTGCTGCACAACTGCTGCCATCCTATTTATGCCTGTGCTACAACACATGTTCATAAGGGGAGAGCTATGTTTCTATTTTAGAGTTCAGTAGCATGAGTGATGAATCTTGTTTTGTCCACTGTGTTATTTTTCTCATTATTAGATACAGCAGTGTAACATATATGTGGAGAATCTCGTCTCTTTCATACATGATTACAATACCTGTGGTCCCTAATTTGAAGGTGTTTGGTGAGCTCGATGTATTTCATCTTATGCTTTACTTGTAAGAAAACTGAACGTGGAGTTATAGAATTCTTGTGTTGGGAATGTTATTATCAACCCATGCCTATCCCATTTGTTGCCCATGCAAATTCATATATTAGTTGGTTTTATTAAGTAAGAAATGAATATCCTCGCAATAGAAGACGACATAAGTTTTTTTTCTTCCGATCATAAATCTTCCCTTTATACTTTATCGAGTTACAATTTTTCTGTGTTCACGATTATGCAGGTGCCCTCATGGAGCTAAAACTGATGTGGGCGAACTGAGCTTCTTCTCAGGGGCATCAGGAAACACTAGGGGTTTCACCATTGATTCGCCAACAGAGAGCTCATGGCACTCACTGTCATCCAATGTGCCCCCATATCCATTGACAAAAACAAGAGACACTGGCCTTTTACAAGGTGCCTATTCCTACTCCCACCTTGAGCCATCACAAGAACTTGGTCAGGTCACCATCGCCTCGCTGTCCCAAGAGCAGGAGCGCCACTCCTTCAGCAGCGGAGCAGGAGGGTTGCTGGGTCATGTGAAGCATGAGAACCAGCCGCTGAGACCTTTCTTCGATGAGTGGCCTGGGACGAGAGAGTCATGGTCGGAGATGGATGATGAGCGGTCCAACCGGACCTCCTTTTCAACAACTCAGCTCTCCATCTCCATCCCACTGCCCTCGTGCGGATCGCCCATTGGTCTGCCACTATCATAAGCCATCTCAGAAATGAATTTCTACAACTCTTGTTTTGCGCAGATAGTTAGCTCATTAAATTTGCTTTGTTGATGCAGGTGATTGAGATGTTTGCAGCCTGTCACTGCCGTTCCAGCAGAGTAGGTTATGTACCTGCTGCTGCTGCTGTTTCAGTGGGTGATTTGGAGATTCGTCAGCAGTGTTGTGCCCTAGTTCTTGTTTGTAGCAGCGTAATATTGTACTATGAACTCTGTTTAAGAGCAAGATCCTTGTTTTATTAATGGAGATCTAAAACTCCAAGCCGTTTCAAGATTCTGTCGTGTTTTATATTCAGACCTGTCAGAGGGAGTTGTCAGACTTTATTGCAGTAGATATACCTATTTGATTCCCAGCTTATCAATCAGAATTACTACTACCACATTTCAGATGGAGCCGAATGGTATGATACCAGTACTTAACACAAATGGCATTTCAGAGTAAAATAACCTAAGCAATGAGTTTTAAGTGCTGCATTGCGTTGTTCGATGCTTCAATAACATCTGTCTCGCTGGGGTGGGTGGCTTGCCTTGAAGTTGGCTAAACCTGAGTGAGAAAACCCTTTTATTTTGCAAGAAAGAAATGCCTCGAGTATTATTTGGCTTTCTACCTATCTCAAAAGAAGAGAAGCAAGCTGGTCGAGTGCACATAGTTTTAATAAATGGATCGTTGGAGATGAAACTAAACAACCTGCTTCGCGAGAGGGCGAAAACTTACTACTACTAATATCACAGGAGGAAAGCCATTAGGTGTATGGATTTGTTATTTTAACTGGCAACTGTTCCTATTTCCCGTGTTGGGCGTACCGAGCAGCAGGTGGTGGTGCTTTCGAGCTAGTAAAATCTTAGGGCTGCGATTGTCAAAGATTGCAGTGAAAAAAGCTGAGGCGTAGTGGGTGAGCGGCAAACCCCGAACCCCTGGTTGTTTGTCAAGTCTTTCACAACATGTCATTTCGGTTCAAAAGCCTGGAGAACCCATTCCCATTCCTCAGTCAAAGCTGACCATAATACCCAGATAATGCAGGCATGCCTTGCATTGGTAAATAGCAAAACATCACATCAGAAAATACAAGTGTCCATGACTTGTCCCAAACTTGAATAAATATTTCCGAGTATCACAATACTACAACCATATAATACCTGCATGTCACACGTCACGCACGAACAACTGAACAAGCATCATGTCACAAAGTATTAACACAGCATATTTTAAACAAGGGGAGCTTGCACACACCCACGGGGAGGTGAAATGCACAAACCAGAATGTTCTTTATTAATCACAAGCACCATAATATAAGAGACTGCTGGACAAACATCGTGTGGAGGAGATGGCTTAATTTTTAGGACATACGGTGAAGGGTTCATAAGATGCATGCGGCAAGCTGCATCAGCTTCTTCAGCTAACAAGCTTCCTTGGTAGGACCCTCGCACCCGCCATATGGTACGAGCGGCGAAAGGGATCATTCTGGCCATGCCATGCCCTGGCTCCCACTGGCGAGGGCTGATTCACGGTGCTGCCGTTAGTTCTCGCCTTCAGGTCCGCCAACTTATCAGAAGGCATGCCTGACGCCCTATTGGAGCCCATAGTCAGCTGAGACATCTTCTCAGCAACATCAGGTGCACGAACAATGTGGCCATTAACATGGTAATTTCCTAAAAGGATCAAACGAAATCAAAGTTCAATATAGAACTTAAGTATATACATATCAAAGGAGACAATACAAGATTGCTTTTTAACTATACCAGTAGAGAATGTACAGTACAGTACTTGCAAACAGATGCATGGAAATGCAATACCATGATTTCATACTTACCATTGCTTCTTGCTGGTGATCTGAGCCAAGACTCATTCATATTGTTTGCTTTTATCAGTTTTTGGCTGCTATCGGGAGCCTGTCATTGCAAACAAAAATATTCCTAAATCACTGAAATAGTATAAGATATCTAAATGACATGCTAGAAAAATTTTATGCTCACCTGATGATCCATCTCCAGTTTCCTTTGCACGCCAGCTACAACAAGGATTAGATAATTTATGAAGTCCAGGTACAGTTGCTATAAATCCTTCATAATTGAGTACACTGCCATCATAATCAAATTACCTGCTCTGGCTGGATTATTAGTCTTCCAGGTTGAGTAATTAGCTGCTGTTCTCCCACTGGACAGAGTCCCTATGGAATTTCTCCTAATGTTCTTCTGATCCACAGCTCCTTTAGCCCCAACTACAAGTCCATTATTTTGAATTGGCTTCAAAGATAATGTTCAAACAAAAAAAAAAAAAAAGGAATGAAAACATATTGAGAAAGTTAACAAACCAGATGGGGGTGTTGCTGCATATCCAGTTGCTCTGGACCGAAGAGAAGGGGGGATATAGAAGCAAGGCTGTAACATATACAATCAGAATAAGATCAACGTGTAAACTACCCATGTTTTACTATAAATCGGAAAGGTCTCAGAAGTATGACCTGAAAGAAGGAATGCTGCAGAGCCTCCACTGCTGTTGGTCTTCTATGTGGATCCCACGAGCAAAGCCGCTGCAGTAAATATTAACTTCTTATTCTTATGCATCATTTACGTAGGAGAGTAATTTTTTATGGAAAGAAGAGCACTATTTTAGGAAAAAATGAGATTTTAAGATTTACCGAAATAAGGTTGATGGCATCTTCACTTGCAGATGGAACAACTTCTGAAAGATGAATACTCTTGAACTAAGAAAATAATGTAGCCATTAAGTACTCATCAATCATATCTCAACAGTAGAAAGAATGATATCACAAAAAGAGACTTACCTGAGGAAACTGAAATCTGATAGATGCTGCAAGTTGCAGTCCTTCAGCCCAAGTGCGCTGATCTGGAGTACCAAGTATGCTACAGATTTTGTAAATCTCATCTACTTCACTGAGGGATAAAGAACATGGAGTTAGATTAGAGGTTTCCCTTGTAAGTATAACTTAGAAGCAGATAGAGCCATAGAAATGACAAAAAATAATCATAAATTAATATTGTCATAACATTTTAACTCTCGGTTACAATTAAGATTGAAAATAACATCTTCCGAAATCTGAATATTTGGCATGTTTGGACAACAAAAGAGAGAGATAAGTTCTGTGGGGAAAAGAATCATAAGTAAACTACCTTGAGCCAGGGAAAAGAGGTCGCAGTGAAAAAAGTTCTGCAATAATGGCACCCATCGCCCACATATCTGGAAATGTGATACGGCATAAGCATATGATAAGATGGTAGCATCAATTTCTGGTCAAAGAACAAATATTCTTCACTCACCAACTGCTGAGTTATAAATAGAAGCTTGAAGCAGAACTTCAGGGGCACGATACCTATGTCGATAGTAAATAACTAGATATTAACATCTTGATTCTTATTCTACATAATTTAAAGAAATTATTAACCTTGGACATGTAATTTACCAGCGAGTGGACACATATTCTGTATAAGGTGGTTCCGAAGAAATCTCACGAGCAAGACCAAAATCTGCTATCTTGATTACCTCATTTGTAACCAGCAAATTTTCTGCAACAACAGAATGGTCAGATATGCAAGACCTAAAAAACTGCTGGTTATTAATAACAATACACAGTCAATCTCAAACAGAACACATGGCAGGAGTTCACAAGAATTGATGTCATAGCCTTTTTTTTTTTGGTAGACAACTCTTGCAAAAGGACAAAGCATTTGTTATCCACTATAAAGTTTACATTTTCATGCCCTGCACTCCATGTGATACCATCCTTCTCGATGCATAAATCTTTGTGTGCGGATGCACAAATTTGGAACATGGAAGGGCCATGCACAAGAAAAATAGAAGACACAAAATGCAGCATTGTCATAACCATTCTCAATGTGAAACCAATATAAGCAAATCATTGAAAGCCTTCAAATAGTTGTCAATCATATTCCTAGGTCAATAGCAAAATGTGCCAACATACAAAATACAATTATTTTTTATTTCCCTAGAAACCCATAACTCATTTGTGCCATTGGACAGCTTGGATTTGTTTTTTATGCCACTGAAGCCTAACAGAAACAGTTAAATCAACACTGTTGACAAGAGGCAATAAGACAATTCTGCAGCTTAGAAAGAAATAAACAAATAATATCAGTTCTCGAACCTACAGCCTTCAAATAGTGTCAATCATTATTCCTAGGTCAATAGCAAAATGTGACAACATAAAGAATACAATTATTTTTTAGTTCCCTAGAAACCCATAACTCATTTGTACCATTGGACAGCTTGGAATTGTTTTTTATGCCACTGAAGCCTAATAGAAACCGTTAAATCAACACTACTGACAGAGGCAATAAGACAATTCTGCAGCTTAAAAAGAAATAAACAAATCATATCAGTTCTTAAACCTACAGCCTCACTACGAAGTTACTTTGGCCCTAAAACAGTAGTAACAGAAAAGCATTGAACAAACAATGGAAGAGATGCTTTCATTACTCCTTTTTCAAAGACAAAAGACTACCACCCGATTGTCTCCACCCTAGCATAGTGCAACATCCAATATAGCTCAATTATTACAACTTCAAAAGAATGAAACATTATCAAGCTATCAGGGCCATACCAGGTTTCAGGTCACGGTGAAAGTATCCACGTTGATGCATGTGACTTAAAGCTTGAAATATCTGAAAGCACCAATTTCGGACTTCAGTCTCTGAAAAGGGCTTTCCCCTGTTCTTCATCAGATGATAGAGATTGCAATCCTATAATCACCACATAGAAGAAAGAATTTGAGTCACCTTACAAGTACCAGAACAAAGCAGCATAATAAGGAACATTAATGGTCTGTACCATGTATTCAAAAACAAAGAACAACGTGTCATTCTCTCTTATGACTTCCTTAAGCTTCACAATGTTTGGATGGTTCATCCTTTGCAAGGACTGCAGAAAAGGAACCCACTCAAAAGAAAGTAATGGCCTCATGAAAAATATTTGTTGCATAACAGTAAAGCACCTTCACTTCACGGAGATTGATGCACTCCTCCCAGGAATAGTACTTTTTCTTCATTTGCTTAATCGCAACCTGTCAGAGCCAGCTATGTCAGTGAGAAAAAAAAACAGCATCTTCATGATAAGAGAAAAATAACAACCAATTACTTTCAGACTTTAACTGTCTTCATAAAATTGCAATGCCAGATTAACATATCTATGGACAAAAAGCAGCTGTGATTTATATTACAGAGAAGCAACATCTGGAGCAAAAGAGGTCACTTAGCCACCGGTACAACAAAATTAACCAACAGCTACAGTTTGTACTTTACTGAAGCCATTAAGGCATATAGAAAGAAATACTGGGACAAGCAGAGTGCATACCACTTCACCACTTTGTTTATTGATTGCGCGCCAAACACTCCCAAATGTACCATCGCCAACTTCCTTGATAATCTTGTACCTGGATCAACATGCAAAAACAAAATCAGAAAACTTACATACAATCAGATCAAGCAGCGCTCCAAGTTCTTCATCAACATACAAAGAAGGGGGCTGGGTGGACAAGTTATTCACCTCTCCATTTTATTAGCTGGAGCACAAAGCTGGCCACTTATTTTAGGAGAATAATGCTATGATCACAAACAAAACTCATATATGTCTTGCCAGTCCTTGGATGAGTGGATCACCAAAGTCAATAGAGGCTTTGTTAAGGCTTCATGAGCAATACCCATTCTGCCAGCCAAATGTTGAATCCCTTTGTTCTGAAATAGGCCCAAAATGGAGGATTAGCCATACAGAAAATGAGAAATTACAAGGGGACCAATGGCAATGGCAATTTTTTTTCTTCTCCTATACTTGTTTTATGACTGAGTCATAGAAGTAATCTCTGTTTAGATAAGAAAGTTTCAAACATACCTAGGATCTTGCCACCACAAACTGAAGCCTGATGAAGAACAATGTACACTGTGCACGGCAAGGTTTGGGCTGATCAGACTGAAGTCAAACTGTGACTTGGGGAACAGGAAACTAACAAAAGCAAAGAAAACCAGAACCTGTCGAGGACAACAGATGCATGAGAAGCAGAATAGACACGCCCTAAAACAATGTATCAGTACCAAACAAAAACATACCAGGAGTTTATATATGACAACAAGCTCTACTCTCTAGATCTGAGCGTTCAAAAGAGTTCTGAGAATAACTTTTGCTGGAAGACCAATGCCAAGACAAAAATTACAAAACACTGCGGCAGGAATAAACTCAGCATGCTCGATTAAACAAGCTAGAAGGTTGCACAGCAATCACGAGTCACTCTAATGTCCAGTAGCATGTGACCATCCACGACAGTCACTAAATGGGGTGCAATCTTCAGGTGCAATTGACAAATGAGATGACAAGGAAGTCTCCGTAAAGAGAAAACCTCCAGCCAAGAACTTCCTGGAGCAATGACACATAGAACAGAGAGCAGCTTGTTGAGCAAGGGGCATGCTCCATATCCTTCCTGGTAATCCTACGACCCCAGCGACACACGGTGCTGAAACCTGCAGAAGATTCCCAGAAGAGATCAATAAACAACAAACCAATTAACAGAATCATATAGCCAATACAAACAATAAACACAACCCTACGCTTCCAAACTTAGCATATGATACTTTGTGAAGCCTGGAAGCATTATTTGGAAGATACATAGCGCATTCGAATTATAAAAACGTCAACCACATTACCCTCGATTAGAGATTTGAACTTACCAGGATTAAGATTTATTCATATCAACAACATTATCATCAATTCGTAGTACTTAAGCAAGGAGGATTCTATTATTATTTCCCCTGATTAAGATGGGGTTCAATCAATTCATAGCTTGTCCCTTCCCCTTTTCCCCCAATTTATAGATGCACAGGAGCACCTCTATTCCGAATCCGTCTATAATTCCCATATACATCGAACACGCCGCACAGATCAAACAGAACACCACATGATCCCTCCCACGCCCGATTTCCGTAAAGCGAACAGATAGACATTCAACCAATGCGATAGACGCAGCGGAACGCACTAAACCCTAGCCCGATCGCTCTGACACCATCGCGAATCCCCCTATGAACAACACACGATTCGATCGAACAGATCGGAAATAGCAACCGAAGCATCGAAACCCCAAGCCAGCTTCCCGGATCTCGCGACATCGATTCGAACACATCAGATTCGGAAGGAACAGTGTGCGAACGAAACACAGCACAGACCTGGGTGCCTCTCGGCATAACCGCGCACCGCCGCCGCCGAAGGATGCAGGGGACGCCGCCGCCTCCAGCGCTGATGGTGATGGAATTGGATGGGTCAACACCGCCGCGAGCGGTGAGGGAAGAAGGGTAGGAAGGATTTGGTATTCGCGATTGCTTTGCCTTCACATTGGTGATTTATCCATCTGCTGGATTTTGCATTCTAGTCCCTGTACTCTTCTATTCTTTCTAATACCCCTTTTCCTATGTTGAGTAGGTGAAAATTTTTGAGATTTCTTTACAAAGTTTAATCCAATCCATCTAGAGTTGTTAAATATGCCTATGGCTGCCGTATACGTGGTGGCTAAAATCCAACACACCTAACTATTATAATAAGGAGCCTCTCGTCACCATACACGTGGCAAGAATCTAGCTGAAAAACAACCGGTGAGTCTTTGCCATCGTGGACTCACCTGTTAGCAAGGATCACAATTTCAAAATTCATGATCTCTCAGTAAATAAGACTCAAAACTATTACCCCTAAATTTGGTGTTTGAATCGTAACTACCTTGTAGTTGCTCAATGTCATCTTGATATTTCAAGAGAATTAATCGGCCATGTAGAATTTTAAGTAGAAGACGACAGAGATAAAGGGACACAAGAAAATAGAGAAAGCAATTCTAGCACTTAAGAAAATAGGAATTGTTATTCTAGCACACGTGTAACTTTCTTCCAACACTCGGAAGAGAGGACCTGTTTTTTTCTCTGCACTCGGTTATTGCTATAGTATTTTTAGGGTATAGTCATAGTATTCTTAGATTTTTTGGCTTTATTATGAATTCTCAGGATAGTATTCTAGATATAGGGTTAAATCCGCTTCTCTCAAACTTGTAAAAATTTCTCGGTGTTCTCATTCTCATTCCTCTGGATCAGTACACACGTGTCTTACCATTCGACAAGGAAATTCACTTGTCGAGACGATTCTTTGACAAAAACAAATATTAAAAAAATTTGTATGAACCAATTTTTGTTTTCATAAATCTCAACGATAAATTGCTCCCAAACTCTTCAGAGTTTAGACAAATTCTTTTCCAAAGATATGAAAAACAAATACTATTACGACAAAAAGGTGTTTGCAAGAGAATTAGGACTACAAATTTGTTTTAAAAAAATAATGTATTGGGTGGAGATGTTGATGTAGTTTTTAGGTAAGATGATTATGATAACTTATTATTTAAGATTTGTAAGGTCTTGTAAATAGATCTAGTGTTTTTTTGTTTTGATCATACAATGACCTAGCTACTGGCAATGTAAGACATTTCGTTTTTAAGTGAAATCAGGGATTGTCTTTTTCTTTGTTTACAAAAATTTTTCAGTTGTGTGAATATAAGAAAGGATAAGGGCTAGAACGAAATAAGTGCCTCTTTAATTAAACTCGGTGTGGTGTCCTGCGGAACACTTTCAAAGTCCAAGAACTCGTTCGGCCCACTAATTAAGACCATGGACCAGGACAGCTATGGGTACTCACTCGTCTACCCACATGACTTATTTTGTATACTACTATCCGAGAAAATTATTAGTGCGAAATGATCGTCTATGCATTTCTTTTCTTGAAGCTATTATACATGTGGCTCTATGTTGAAAACAGCTAATCTGAATAATCAGAGATTAAGTTAAAATATGATTCAAGATAATTATTCATATACTTTCCACTGTAATCAATCTGAACAGTTGAATCTCAATTAGATGGCGGGCGTATGTGTACAGTTTGACTCGCACATTAATGGATCCGTTTAGTTGCTGTGTTTGGGTTGGTTTCATCTTGCAATTTTAAAGGACTTAATTTCTTCCATAAAAAAATTGCTCCCAGCCGATGAGCAGTTTGATAGCGTTATCTTTACTAATCTCTTTCATTATGACCCAACCAAACCACAATAATGGCGGTGTAATTTAAATGATTGCTTTAAGTGACATGATTAATTATTTAGTTTAGACTGCTATACAGTTAGGAACATGTCACTAATTTGCACATTTCAACTTTGTTTTAAAAAAACAGACATTTTGGTCCACGGTACGGTACGAGAGAGAATGAAAATTCCAAAAATATCATCGATTTTTGTATTGTTGGTCTTATGTTTGTGGAATCCATAAAATCTTTTGAAATTGTTGCATCGACAAAATCAAAAAGTTGATTTAGATCAAAATAATACATATATTCTTTTTGAATGGACCAATTATTTAAGATAAAAAAATCATTTTATAGAACATCATGAGAACATCTCACTGCAGACACGGCCAGGTCATGAGGCTTCCTCTAAAAATGCATTCACTCAGACGCAGCGGCGATGCAGCAAACCAAACCATGTATGTATCAAGCTGCAAATTGAAATCACTATATTTCTACATCACCGTGGCAAACCAAAGCAAACCATGTATATACTCAATTTGCAATTTGAAATCACTGTACTTCTACATTGCGTCTCACTGCACAAGCAATCACTATACTCAACGCAGCGCGAACAAGGTGGCGGTTGCGGGCACAAACGCGGCTGCTGTGGCGGCGAGCGTGTGGCGGACAAGCTAGCGAACGGACGCCTAATTAATTATCTATTTTTATGATATTTTAAAAAATACAATATTATTTCATAGCATGGAGGCAAATGTTCCTTTAAAAGATCTTTGGATTTATGCAGCAACTATCAAGGTCTTCTAAGTTTGCCCGCTTGATGTTTTATTCTCCGTTTGTTTTCAAATAAGTGTTGTTTTAGTTTTCTAATTTTGTGTTTAAATACAAGTCGTTTTATGATTTTGAGACACGTTTATATAATTTTTTTGTTATATACCCTTCTTTTTAATATATCGTACAAGCAATGTCTAACGGAGAACAACATTATATTCAATACAATTATTATGATCATTTTACTTAATGTCTTATTTACTGTATTATATGTCAAAACGATGCCTATTTAAAAGCGGATACAATAGTAGACATAATTAATCATTCAGCATAATAAAAATGGTCCTACTGGTAAAATGGGGGAATAGCATGCTTACCGCCATCTTTTCAACCACAAGTTCAAAATTTGTTCAATTCGGAAAAACATCCTCTAGAGAATTAGGAGTCTTTTTGAAACCAAATATGTTTAAAGGCAATTTTTTGTTATAAAATATAAAATGTATTTTGATCACACATATGGATTAAAAAATTTTAAACTCAAAAGAATATTGAGATAAAATAATTAAACTACCCTCATTTATAAATACATTAAAAATGAGAGAGAAAGCTAATGTGAGAGAGTAGTTATAAATAATAAAAAAAGTAGATAAATAAATAAGAGTACAGTTGAAAAAATAATAATAAATTTGCATATATGTCTTATTTTTTTATTAAAAATGAAAAAAATTATATATCTTATATTATACATCGAAGAAACTAAATCATCCAATTTACTTGTACCAGTAGATATGTTCTTAAGGCTCTCTCCAACGGCGGCTCCTTCGTCGACTCACGTCAACGATTGCAACTGTTTGCTCGACGTTTGTTCAGCATGATGGGACGCGTGTGTCCTTCTAGGCGAGCAGGAGGTGAGCTCGCGATGAGCGCAGCGCCGGTGTTGGAGGAGGAAGAAGATGCTTCTTCACATGTATGGCAGGCCCCACCGAGAAATAAACTAGCTAATCGTATTTGCGAAAAAATAAATTTGATAGGTGGGTCCACAGAACAAACGACCCCACTGTTAATGAGAGGTGTTTACGGTGATCATATGAAACGAAACCGAAGGCATGAGACCCACAACTAGCATAGTGTGCGCTGTCAGAAATTGCGACACCAATCTATGCGTTAGCTACTACCACTGACAAGTGAGTCTACATAATATACAGCCCCACATGTCAATTAGAGAATCAAATCTGTTTCCGTCGCACGCGAGTAAGGTGCGTGGGCCTCACTTGACGCGTAACCGCGTAGTGCGTCAGTCTTGATTTTTTCGCATACGCGTACGGTTTCAAACTTGAGTCACTGACGTGTGGGCCCAGTGATAGTTGACCCCACCTGTAAGTGAAACATTACATTTTGCGATGCCGTCTCAATAATAGGAAATTTTTTTGATAAAGCTCACCTGTCAATGATACGAAAATTCTAATATGTTTTAATAATTATTTGTCAAATCATTAAGAGCCTAGTAAAAGTCAAGTAAGAACTAAGTTATTGGAGATTTGACTGTTGTTTGGTTTTTTGCACACGTAACAGAGAATATTCTATTTAAGAGTCAAATAAAAATCAAGAAAATTGAAGATAACCTAAGAATCATTCCAACTTACATCGACTTCTGTTGAATACAAAATACATTAAAGGGTTGCCATGTAGACAAACAGTGCCAAAAAATCACTCTAAAAACATGTATGCAATTCAAAATTTTCGACAGTTGTCAACATACGCGTGCTAGAAATTTTTTTTCTCCACACGGTCATAACAAAAATCACGGCGCAAATCAGACCATATATAGACAATAAGTCTGTTAATACTTAGATTTCCTTCGATACGTATGTAATATTTCAAAATTATTATTAATTGAATTAATATAGGTTCAAAAATTAGGATGTAAAAGTTCTAAAATTTGATATCAAAATTTTAAAACTATAAAATTCAAAAATTCAAATTTGAAGTTTCAATATAGTCTGAATTAATTTCGAAATTTGAAAAATCAAAATTTGAGTTTCAAGTTTAAATTTTTGAACCAAAATACTTGGAATATTGAAATTTCAAATCTAAAAATGTTAGATTTGAAATTTGAAATATTCAAAATTGCATGATTCCAACTTGAAATATAAAAATTCAAGTAATCAAATCGTAAATTTGAAAACTAAAAAAAATACATATTCGTATATATGAAATTCGAAACTAAAAACTGAAAATATCTTGTTTGAATTTTGAAATTATGAAATTCAAAATTTTGAATTTCAGAATTTGAAAACTTCTAAATTTGAAATTTGAACTTTAAGATTTTTGTCAATAGATTTGAAAAGTATATTTTGAAATTATAAATATATCATGTAAATATAAGATAAATTTCTGTAATTTGAGATATCCACTTCTCTAATAATAAGACTACAATAGGTTGTTGTAATATGATTATAATAATAATTAAATTACTATGTAGATTAAAAAAAAGATTCAAAGAGAAAAGAGATTCAGATTCAAATTCCAAAATAATTGAACATAATATAAACAATAGGGTCAACCCAGACTCACAGAAGAATTACCGGTAATCTCAAAACACTTCAACCCACCTAGCAAACAAAAACTCCGGGTCAGTACATGCTGTAGCTATGTGCCATCGAATCACAGATCGCCACATCAGATCCTTATCTACTCGCTAGTGGACTCTTCTGAGAGAACACGAGAAGCACGTGGCTCTACCGGGTCGGGTCGAAGCGGGTTGTGTCCGAGTCCGAGTCCTGGTTGGTGGGTGGTGGTGGGGCCTACCGTCAGGCTCGTGTGCCGGCTGTGCTCCCACCACGTCGTGGAGTCCACACGATCCTTCTTCTCTCTCCCTCTCGTTCGTTCCTCTTCCACACGCAACAAACCCACCCACCCTCCCGAGCGCCTCTCCCCGAACCGCCAGGTACCACCCTCCCACCCACCATTTCTTCTTTAATTTTTCTTTCTTTTACTACCAGATCCGATTATTGTTTGAATCTGTGCATCGTTTGGGACGCTGGATTGTTGGGTTTTTTTTTTCCCGATTTTTGGGTATTTTTTTGGGAATTTTTGGTGGGGAGGAGGGGATTGTTGTGTGGTTGCTTCTATTAGCTGATCGATGTGTGAGGAATTAGATGGATCTAGGTGAGGTGAGGTGCTGCGAAGTAAGGTAGGTGGTGTCACAAGGAAATGTTTGATTGATTTTATTTTGGTGATTGGAATGGGCAGATCTGACGATTTAGAAGATGCTCATGTAGAAATTTGTTCGGCTCAGCGTTAATTTGTAAATCTGCGCTGTTCATTTCGGAAATCTGCTTGCCGGTGTTTTCTCGCGTGCCTTTTGGGCTGTTTGTTTGATTACATGAGGATTAGATTCCATGTGTTGAGTAATTGCTTCCAATCTAGATATGCTGTTAGGAACTCGCATGCCGTGGGCAGAAACAACCCTTGTATCGAATGAGATTGTGGGAGTGGTTTGATAATTTGTTGGCTTGGGCTCAAAACTTGACTATCTTGATTTGATTCTATGATTAGTGGCCGATTCGATATGTCATGCTAATTGCTGTGGTTATTTATTGGATATGTGCAAATCAATTCCATGTTGTATGTGTATTTCTTCATGCTTCGATGCTAGGAAAAAAAAGTTTTTGGTATAAATGGTGCGTATTAGTTTGTTTGATCCTCCTCATGGATCAAATGCGTGTGTGCTCCATTGCTAATGCTCGTTTGACTTGTCTGTGTCAGGATGGAAATGTTCTTTGGAAGCTTTCTCAGCGAATCAGCATCATCTGACAACCCTTGTGCTCATCCGGATATACAGAGGTGCCCATTCCTGAGAAACATCAATGAAACAACAAGCTTTTCTTTCTCTTCTGCGTTGCCAGTGGCTGTAAGATGTGCTTGCTATATAGCCTCTCGAAATTTCAGTGATAATGGTCGATACTGCATTGTGTTCCTTACTATCCATGCCATTGTATAGGCCCGAGGAGGCAAGGGTCCAATTTTTGAGGATGGACCAGGCTTTGTGTCGGCATTCAGGCTTTTTCACGGAAGGGATGGAATAGTACCCCTTTCAGGAAGATCATATGTGCCTGATGAGAACAGCAACGAGAGCATTGAAGTCAAGCCTGAGCCTGCACTACTGTTTAATCCACTGGCAGCTAAAGCAGCCACAATAAGTCTATCAGCCTTTGGACCATTTGGTTTTAACTTCTTTAATGGCAAGGGCAAAAGGCAGAACAAGAAGCCCAACAATCTAGATCAATCTCGCAAGAAGCCCAACAATCTGGATCAGCCTTCCATGAAAGTTGTCCTCTTTCCCCCCTTTTTTCTTTTTTAATTATGCATACAACTTGTTTTGTTTGCAAACTACTATCTAGTATCTTCTTGCTATGTTCTTAATGTTAATGTAAACATGTTGCTTACTTTGTCTTTCACCAAAGGTCAGAACATTTCCCTGCCAGCTATGACATGGCCTTATTTTCTTTCGAGTTAGTGGTTCCCTTGTTCTAGCAAAATTAATAAGACAATCTTTTGTTGTACTGAGTGAACGTGATTTTTTGGGGTCCAAATAGGTTTCATGGCATCTATATTTCATGTTTTGGTTAGATCGTTTTGCATTTTTCATAATGATAGTGTTATAGATCAGAAAAGCATAGCTGCATAACTAAGATGGTCTATTTCTGTATGGTATAATCTATCTGATTAGTTTCTCATGTTTGGTTGTGTATTCTTTTCAGCAGAAAGGAGGCAACTCATCATCACATGAGGCATTGAGCAATGAATGGCTGGAAAATGGGCAGTGCCCACTTGCCCGGTCTTACCGGGCAATGAGTGGTATTCTGCCCCTTGTTGCCAAGGCTTTACAACCACCTACTGGTATGAAGCTGAAGTGCCCGCCTGCTGTGGTTGCTGTACGAGCAGCCCTTGCACGTACTGCTCTTGTAAAGTCTCTCCGGCCCCAGCCCTTGCCTTCAAAGATGATAGCCATTGCATTGCTTGGAATGGCAGCGAACATCCCGCTTGGGGTGTGGAGGGAGCACACCAAGAAGTTCTCCCCCCAGTGGTTTGCAGCCGTCCATGCTGCTGTTCCATTTATTGCAATGCTGAGGAAGTCTGTTGTGATGCCAAGGACTGCAATGGCATTCACCATAGCAGCCTCGATTGTTGGTCAGACCATTGGTTCAAGGGCTGAGCGGATTCGGTTGAAGGCTGTGGCTGCAAAGAGCTCTGCTGATTCATCTGCTGATTCAGCAACTAATGCAGCTACTTATCCAAGCAAGAATGGGCATTGCAGCGATACAGAGGGCAAAGCCTGGGATCCTCTTGCGCTGAAGATTGCAGGCCCAACTTCTGCTGGTGCTGCGGCGCCAACACCTAGTATGTGCTTCTAATTGTGATTGTGCCGTGTGGAATTTGTGACCATCATCTATCTTGGGAGAGATAATGTTTTAGCTATATCTTGTAATGTAATTGTCTATTATACCTGTGCCCCTAAAGCAGCTTGCTGCAAGTGATCGAGGGGTAAGAGTACCCATGGAATAAGATTTGCTACAATACCGTTCCGTTCCGTTCCGATGTATTTCAATACATACATTACTCCCATAATTTGATGCTACTATTAAGCTACCTAATAATTATCTTGTGTTTTGTTAGCTCTTAGCTGTTCTGGAAGCTTTGTGCTCTGATAATATTACTATCCAGTTTGTTGGTTGAGCAGGCGGCGCTGTGGTATCCCCATTGATACAAATCAGAGAGCTACTCTACATTTTTTTTTATCAGCTTTCTGATCTGTTTTACATTTTGACAGAGACTGAACATGCGTTCAATAATCTGGGATGCCATAACAGTGTTGATCCAGATACCTTAGATTTAATTTCAAAACCAGTCGGTACATTTCACGTAATATGGATCATACAATTTCACTCAATTCGTTCAATTAGGGTAAAGACGGATGGCCCATTAAAATAAGTCTAGGGGGTAAGTATATGGATGCAATGTGTGGAAGTGCACGCTGCATGTGGGTCCGAGTCATTGGGCTCACCTGCATGGAGAGAGTGTGGGACTAAAGCCCTAAGGCGCAGGATGCCCGCCGTCCCCCTTCACAACCCTCGATCACCCTTTCCCGCGCACAACTCCCCTTCCCTCCGAATCCCCAATCTTTTACCGCCTCCCTTGCCGCCAAAACTCTTCCCGGCTTCCCGCCACACCTCTCTTCCCCTCCCCTATAAACACCCAATTTCATTCCTCTCCTTCCATCTCTTCCCCTTCACGCATCACACATACATCTCAAAACAAGACCATGGTGGTGGCGCTTGGTCCCGGCCGGTTCTATG
The DNA here is from genome assembly GCA_019359835.1 of Pharus latifolius. Lineage (NCBI taxonomy): Eukaryota > Viridiplantae > Streptophyta > Magnoliopsida > Poales > Poaceae > Pharus > Pharus latifolius. The sequence continues at coordinate 83,432,472 of CM033324.1, forward strand.
GGAGCAGCCTCCCGCGGCCGCGTATCTTCCCCGGCGATCGCGTTGACCCGCTGGCGCCCGTCACTGACCCGCTCCTCGCGTGGGCCCGCGAGGCGCACTGGTCCATGGGGGGTCTCAGTTCTAAGCGCCTCCGCCTCCAGGGCCGCATCGAGGGCTCTCTCGCCAAGCTCCGCCACCGCACTCGTCGCCGCGTTAAGGCGGACGCCGCGTCCAAGGCCCGCGCCGCCGGGCAAAAGCCCACCTCGCTTGCCGCTCTCGGCTCTGACGACGACGACAGCACCTCGGATGAGGAGGCGGTGGAGGCACAAGAACGGATCTTGAAGCAAGAGCTCGTAGACAACGACGACGACGAGTCAGACGACGAGGAGGTGGAGGAGGAGGAGGCTCTCGCCACCATCGCCGCCGCGGCCAAGAGGAAGCGAGCAAGAAAGCTTGCGGATGAGTTTGACCGGATTGCCACGGTGCAGCAGGAGAAAGAGACAAAGAAGCAGAAGCAGGTCGCTGCGGCCCCGGTGAGGACATCGCCGAGGAAGAGGGCCACGGCGGCGGCTGCAACAACAGTATCAGGGACGAGGAGGACCTCGCCGAGGAATAAGTACTGAGAGATTGATGTTTTATGTGCAATTGCTGTTCTTGCTCCGTTAGATTGGTAGTCTTGGCAAGCAGTGAAGGTGTAGATGTGTGTGATGTTTAGTGCTTGAATGCTGCAATGTGACGCTTCTGTTTATGGGGTTAATATTAACCTTGGAGTGTCGTAGTTTTCTGTTCTTAATATTGTGTTTTTGCTTGTTGGTTATCCTCATTGTTCTTTGAATGGATATAGAAGGTTGGATATAACCTTAAATTAAGGTAAATTCCATTTAGAAAGTGCTTGATGGTACTGGTGGTACATGGAAAGAATGGTATAGATAGGCAGAAGTGTAATTCTGCTGCCTCTTTTGGATTGGAGTTCGTATTTGTATCTTGGAGTTGTTGCAACTTGTAGATCTATTAGTACTAGCAAGTAAGGTTTGCGCTCATCTGTTGTCGGATATCATTCGCCCAATCTCCTCTAGCAGTCGCTCCTTTTCGTCCCCCAGTTCCTCATTTTGCTTCTGAAGCTCTTCGATATGCTTGGTCTGTTCTGAATCCTTCCTACAATTGCATTAGGATAGTTTAGTGAATGGAAAGTGATTGATTAATGTCATGTGAGGTGCTCCTGAAGAAATGTACTCACCTGTTCATGAAAGACAGGTTGAGCTTCAGTGACCGGACCTCTTTTTCAAGAGTTTCACACCGCTTGAGTAATGCTTGCATGTCGGAAGGTATAACCGGTGTCGAGCTTCTTTCCTTTGCTTCTGCCATTCTGAACCATGAGAACACTAGTCAATGCCACATTGTATGCGAGGACTCTGTTTAAGGAGCACTCAATTTTTTGGACCGAAAAATGAAAAGACCAGCCCAGTGCTACAGATCTGGATTATAAATTCCTACTGTTTTCATATGGGCAGAAAATGTTATTATGTATGCCTAAAATATAGTCAGTTTGTCTAGAGTGAATTTGATCAGCATTGGTTACATGTATAAAGTACAAAACATGTAATTAGAGCCTAGGTGCTGTATAGATAAAGAGCCAAATTAGGAATACATACTTGCGTGAGCGCTCGACCCTTCGCCTCTTTGTAGGGTCTCCTCTATCCACTGTAAAGTCACAACTAGTAAGGTCAGTAGCTCCAAAATAAAGAATTTTTGTAAGTAAACAGAGAAAAATATGATTGGTTCGACTGCATCATGTTAAATCCAACGTATAAGCATGTGTCCAGTAGCTAATGCAATTCAGTAACCATAATCTGCATTTGCTACCAAAAATAGATGATAAAGTCCGTCATCAAAATTCACCTGCTTGTTCTGATGAAATGGATCCCATGCGAGCTAGTGTCCCTCTCTGTCAATGTGTAGGTTCAACAGTTTAATATATGCCCCAATAGGCAATTCACATGGCACCCCAAAAACATGAAATGAACCTCACCTTTCTGTCATCCTTCAAATTGTCTTTCAGTATCCTGTCTCTGTACTCTGCGTCATGAAGAAATGTACACAATGTTATTCAGTGATGACATAATGAGAGAGCTCACACTTGCAAATTGCATTCATGGTTCACAAGAAACTAAGCTGTTCATAGGATGATAGATCTCAGACAACCTGTCACTCACATCCATATCGTACTTAATGAGTTGTCATGTAAACGAATCGCCGCAGGCCCATAACTAGGGTCTAAGTGCATTCATAGAAGTATACCTTTGCCTTTTGATCTGCACTCTGCTGTCCCATCTGTAGTATTTCTTCTTGTGCTCTCGCAAACTGACATTGCTTGCCCCATGGGAGGCGGGTCATCATATACTTCAAATCCAGCTGAAACAGCAGTGATTGCGGTAGACGATCCGCTCTGTGAAGGCTCTCGAGAAACTGCACCATGCCAAACCTGGCTTGCAGGAGCAATGAAGTTCCCAGTGTTTGGGTCTGTGGGCATCTCAATTTTGGGAAGCATCAGGGAGTCCTGAACTTGGGCGGTTCTCACCAGGGGAAAGATATCTGTTCCTCCAAGAATGTTATGTTGAAACTGCTGAGTGTCATAAAATCCAAAAGAATTGCCTGGCGATGTGTCCTTGTTAGCATCACTATCAAGCTTCTTGCGCTCGAGCGTGTCCTTGAGCATGCTCACAACAGAGGTAACAGCATCTTGTGTCACCATTTGCGGATTATCCAAAGGAGAAGTTGATGAACTTGAAGGAGATACAAATGTCGGGGTTTGATTGGGTGGGGTGCTTGTGTTTGTAAGTTCTTGCTTTGTTAGGTTAGTCCCCTCAATGGATCCTGTGGCTATTGGTGTCATATTACTTTGCATGGCAGCATACCTTCTCCTGCAAAATGTGGCCAAGTTGTCGTGAGATTTGAGCTAAAAACCATAAGATCGAAGTAGAAAAGCAGTAGTGTACTTCCAATTGGAATTCCTGCCTTAGTTCTGAAGACCGACTTCGAGTCATTGGTTGAGTACTGTGAAACCAAGCCTACATATGAACAAGAAGAACAAAATGAATAAATACTGTCTTTACTGATTGGAAGTTTATCTATGTAATGTTAATTAAATTAAACAAAGTGGCTAACCTTTGCTAAAAGCAGGTCACTAGCTTGCATTCCTATCTCTGCTGCATTCCTGGTGTATGTATACAAGCAACCAAATTAGCATTCCTTAGACTGCATGAATCCATACCATGAGATCATCTTGGTGCATAAGGTACGGTACCTGAGTGATTGCTGGTTAAGGTTACTGGAGTATTCAGAAGGAATGGCCACAATATTCTGTGGAATTAAGTTGTCGGCAAGAAACCTTTGTTGAGCAACATCATGCTGTTGGTTAGAAAGGCCAGCCGTTTCTGATGACAACCTGCATAGATGAATATCATTACTATGTAAAATGCTACTATTTGTGATGTTGTACACTTGTTCTGCATGCAAGTCATTCCCCAAAACTATGCAATACTCAAGCTAATATTTCACTGTGATATACTGATTCTGCTTTACAATCACTTTGCTGCGCAAAACTCAGCATCATTTACATGCTATATAAAAGAAGATTCCATGCACTTCACACCAAAATTTTCTGGACATGTATAATTACAGTGAAAAATCACCTATTCCATGCTTTCCAACCTTAGCTTGGATTAGTATCATCTATTTGATTCAAAAAGAGGAATGTCAGTACCTTTTCTTTTGTTAAGCTATTGCTTATGGTTTTCACTTCTTGTAACATTAAGTTCTATTCACCAATTGATACATAAAGATAAAACTCACTATATTTAATTCTGCACACCACCAACATCTTACCTAGATGGTTGTCGAGGGCGATTAGTCAGGGGACTAAATCCCGGAATCTGTGAGCAACCAATAGAAGAGGTTTAACAGATAGTGCGAGTAAAAGAAACAACACTATAGTAGTACATCAGTACTCATGTGAATTAGATAAGTATCTTGACATGCCAACAAAATCTGAACATATTGTGCTAAACAATTGTTCTGTACTTTCTTAAGCAATCAAATACACAAAAGGCAAACATCATAAAATAGAGCATTTTTCTTCTGAAATATGAACCTTTGTACTTTTCATGAAACATAAAAATGGAATGAAACTTTTGGAATTCTTGCCTCCCCATTCATAAGCCAGCTGTTGAACAACTCCTCACTGTCTTCTCTGAAGCTTTGTGATGTGCTCTTGAAACCCAACATCTCCATACTTGGTGCCGCTGCCACCCCCATCGAGTTGTCCATCACCGCCTTTAGGAAGATCTCTTCACTGGTGTTCCTAAACAAGTCTGACAGACCCCTTCCCTCCATCTCGATGAACCACTTCTCGACTTACCTCAGATCTCTTGATAAACACTTAACCAGAACAAAAAGGTTTAACAACCATAGGAGTTCCTACAAGCCAACTTTAGTACTGCTATAGAAGGTCAGTGAGGGAAACCACTTGAATTCAAGCAATTCCAATAATAAAAAGATAATATATAACAAAACCCCACCTAAAGCACTATCTAGCTTAAAAAATAGTACTCGGCAGAAGAGTTCAAGCACAGAGGACATTGAATATTGCACTACTTGACACTAAACAAACAGACAGGAGGTATCTTCCCATCCTGAGAGGCAAAGATTCCGTGCTTATGGTTTTGTCTCATGAGTGGAAAGATTGACCTTTGAAGGCTTTGGTGGCTCTTGCTACAGATGATCTCATGATCCTAGATTGTCAAGTAACAGGTGTGCAAAGAAGGTTCATATCAGGTATGAACAAAAGAACTGTATATTACTTGAAGTTACTGGCCCTATAATCTTGTCTATGCCGTTTGCAAATTGTAATACAATGATGTGACAGATTCTTCCACAGCTGTTCTCAGTATTACCTTGCCATGTAGAAATATATTTACTCTGAAATATCAGATGTTACACTGTTATGTGTCAGCCTGTATATGTTTTACAGTTACTTGCTTCAATGATTTCTAATGACTTGGCATATCAACAGATGATGCAAGGGTGACAGAACCAATGCATATTAACATAGTATAATGTAGTAGTTGCAAGGAGTGGATGGCCAGTCCTAGAGCTCAATAGGTCTAAAAGGCATTACAGTGCCAATTTGGAGCTGTTCTGCTGAAATTTCATATTAGCTTTCGCCTGATCAAGTAAGCAACTTTCGTCTTCTATAAAGTGTCAGTATGTCGACGGCAAAAGCACTTTTTTGAATATTTCTGCTGATACTGATATGTTTATATATTTCAAACAGAATATTGAGTTGAATGTAAAAACTACAGGCACAGAGCTGTAAAATTCACTAGATGCTCCTCTTCTCCTTGTGTTGTTAATTTTCGCACTGATTAGATGGCAGAAAACACAAAGTATTTGTCTGGTTTTAAACCTATTGGTCCACAAGAAAGTATATTTGATTATGCTGATAGAGACCTTAACCTTTCTTTTTTTTTTTTCACATCATTTTTTAGTCCAAACATGACTTGTGAATTTTGACCAAGACTTCAAAATCTAATGACTTTGTATAACACTCCTGATGGTTAGGTAAGCTAGCAACATCAGCTATGTCCATACCACAACTACAATTATAGTGTCATACAAAATGTATCATGTCATGTATAATGTTGGAATATGAGTAAATTAATTATTTTTCTTTAACAACTTAAGTTTTTGGGTGAACTAATTAATGTATAAAATTCAACTTGTTATCAGAGTCTAGAAGTACTAAGTTCGAGACTTAATTATGGTAATTTATGAAAAAAATAATTAAAGGTTTCAGTGGTGAGTCTAGACATGAGGAAGAGTGTTGAAGTATGAGTAGATTGATTGTTTTTTCTCAACAATTTAAACTTGGGGAAGAGTATTGGAGTATGAATAGATTGACTGTTTACTCTTAAAAACTTAAACTTTTGAGTTAACTAGTTAAAAAAAACTCAACATATAAAAATACTTGTCTGTATATAGTTGTTGTCCATTGCCCCTCATGTGTGTCTTGCCTGCCGGCGCAAGCATCACCGACCATATTGTCTGTTTGACTCAAGATTTCCACATTCTCATGTAAGCCAAACTGCAACATGTTGTTGTTTGCCTTTTCTGGTTGAAGTTTTCTAAGCAGGCGATCCAAGAGAACAGGTGTGAGATGTGCTCGCACAATTCCGAGCAAAATAAAATAAAATAAATGCACGCATATTTTAAAGTGACTTTGATCATATAAGATGCATCATCTGAGCACATGATGCACATCAACATGCTCACCCAATGGCCAATGCACAGAATAACCAAAGAGCATATCATATGTATCCACAGGATTCTCATATGAAAAACAAAGGAATCCGTACCTTTCTCTCTAAACATCATCCGTATAAACTGAATTTTTTCCCTAATAACCCACAAAAAATAAATTCAAAAACTAACCCAGAACTTTAAAATTTTGTAAAAATAGTTCTCAGTCGCGAAGTGGGCCGCGCGACTGAAGGCGTGGCACGGCCCAACGCTCCGCTGGCCCAGTCGCCGTACCACGCCAGCTTTTAGTCGCTAGCCCGACTAGCGACTGAAACCTGCAACGTTTCAGTCGCCAGCCCGGCTAGCGACTGAAATGGGTATTTAAACCACAGCCATCCCTTTCACAGTACGGCCGTTTTCATTTTTTCCGAAAATCCAGAAATTTTTCATACTGTTTGGAGAGAGAGGAGAAAGGGGAAAGAGGAGGAGTTTTGCTAGCAGTTTGATCAAGTTTCAGTTTTCGGAGATTCTTCAAATTTGTTTTCCTGAGGTACATTTTCGTGAACTTGTAGATAGTATTTAGATTACAATTTTATTAGTATGTATGCAGATTAAAATATTCTGTAACTCGTAGATAGTATTTGATAGTATGTAAGTAGATTGAAATTTTACCGAGGTATATTTTTATTATTTAGTTCATAGATTAAATGTTTGTTAGTACGTATATTAAAATGATTGATAGTATGTAGATTTAAAATTTGTTTTATATTATGTTAGGGCCCTCGTGGCCTCGCTGCCCTCGTCGTCACTGTCGTCGCCCTCACCGTCTTGTCCTTGCCTGCACGGGTTTAGAGCGAGAGCGGCTATTATTTTAGAGTTGTAGGGTTTAGAAATTTAATTTGGTTAGGGTTAGGGTTAGGGTTGGTTTTCAGGTAGGGTTAGGGTTAGGGTTAAGGTTGGCTTTTGGTTAGGGTTAGGGTTAAGGATAGGGTTGGACATTAAATTGTTTATTAGTATGTAGATTGAAATGTTTGTTAGTACGTAGATTGAAATGTTTGCTAGCATGTAGATGTAAAGGTTTGTTTTAAATTATGTTGGGGCCCTCGCGGCCTCATTGTCTTAGTCGTCACCGCCGTCGCCCTCGCCGTCTTGGTCTTGCCCGCACGGGTTTAGAGTGAGAGCGGCTATTATTTTAGGGTTGTAGGGTTTAGAAATTTAATTTGGTTAGGGTTAGGGTTAGAGTTAGGGTTGGTTTTCAGTTAGGGTTAGGGTTAGGGACAGGGTTGGGCATTAAAATGTTTATTAGTATGTAGATTGAAATGTTTGTTAGTACGTAGATTGAAATGTTTGCTAGTATGTAGATGTAAATGTTTGTTTTAGATTATGTTAGGGCCCTCGCGGCCTCGTTGCCCTAGTCGTCACCGCCGTCGCCCTCGCCGTCTTGGCCTTGCCCGCACGGGTTTAGAGGGAGAGGCTATTTTTTTTAGGGTTGTAGGGTTTATAAATTTAATTATTCACTTCACTTTTTCCTCGGCAAAAATCGTGTTGCCCAATAGTGACTGAAATGCAGTGTTGGAAAATTTCTGTTGTTTCAAAAATCATGTTTTTTGTAGTACTTTGAGCAATATTGGTCCTCTAATTATACACTCTACTACAATACAAGATATAAATTAGTTTTTGTAGGATCAAGGATGCCGACTAGAGGGGGGGTGAATAGGAGGCTTTTAAAAACTTCAATTTAAAACAAATATTTGCAAATAAAGAAATCAAGAACAAATAATAATAGAGAAAGAGGAAGAGAGAACGAACACAACGATTTTTACCGAGGTCTTGGAGACTCGCCCAGACTCCCCTAATCCTCGTTGAAACACTCAAATAAATTGAGTCTTACTCCAATATCCACGAAGGATATTATTCACTATTGGTTGCTCCTTGTCCACTCCGGAAAGGCGAGCACCAATGTCTTGTACAACTGCGCCGAGTCTCTCCGATAATCTCCGAACTGGAGAGATCTACGGCCACGCCTCCGAACCGTCTAGGTGAGGGCGCTCACCAAGAATAATAGGCAGCAAGGTCTACTCTAGACCTCCAAACAATCACCGAGAAACTAATAGGATGCAAAATGAACTGAACGAAAGCACTCGGTGGATCTGAAAAGCACTCGACTTGATCAAAAGATCAAGATTTTGTATAAGAAACTAAAGCTCAAGAATGTGTATGAGAGGAGGCTGCTTATTGTATAAAATACGAGTTCAAAACCTCTATTTATAGCCTCAAGGATCAAAAGAACAGTTGGAACTAGAGCTGAAAATCAGCAACTCAAACTGACAGTCAGTTATGCAAACTGACAGTGAGTTCAACCAAAACAACGACCAGATCAAATAGAAACTCAGATAAAACGGCTCGAGGTCGAAATGCAAAATGATAGTCAGCATGGCATACTGACAGTCAGTTTAGTACAAAAAATTTCAGCTCAAAAAAACACTCTCTGGACAACTGTCAGTTAACAAAACTGACAATCCAAACTGACAGTCAGCATGGATAAAAATAGCTGTAACTTTTAATCCAGAGATTTGATTGAAGTGTTTGATAGCTCATTTGAAATATATTTTAAAGGGCTATCTTTTTGTCAACAGAAAAAAGAGCCAGATTTGCCTAGATCTTTCGAGAAATGTAAAAACTCTTCTGTTGTCAAAAACTCAACTGAAAAACCAAATAACTGACAGTCAGTTAAAAACATCCATAAATTTTGATCCAGAAATCCAAATTGAGAGTTTAATAGCTCGTCTGAAAGATAATCTAAAGGCTACATTTTTGTCAACAGAAGAAAAAGCCAGATCTGCCTACATCTTTCTAGAAAAAGAAAAAACTCTTCTGCTGTCAAAAACTCAATTGAAAAATCCAAATCTTTCAAAACCAAATTCAAATCAAATCCAACCAAAAAGAATGCAATGCAAATGACCTAGGTTTATTGGTTCATGTTGGAAGTGTAGAGAGGACTTTGCAACCCCTCTTTATAGTACGGTTAAAACTAAAAACAAATTTCTATAAACTGATCAAACTCCAAACACTGAGATCGGTAAAATAAATATGCATTTTACCTTAGGTCCTTTGCATCTTCAATCTTGATGACCTTGGACTTGCAACCTCTGACAACACTGCGACATTGTGCTTTCATCCTCGGCTTGCGACCTTGTGCTTGCGACTTGCAGATCCTCCAGATAGCTTAGGTCTCTGCGGCTTTCTACTTGCCGACCTTGTGCTTGCGACTTTAGCAATACTGCGACCTTAGGCGAAATATCTCTTAGGTTCTTGCATACATATAACTCAAAGACATGATTAGATCAAAAATACTTAATGTCATCAATAATCAAAATCCACAATAATAGGGGCCTAGATGCAACAGTTTTGACATATCTCATAGTCTCAATATAGCAGTATAATTCTGCTACAGTTATTGCGCATCGTCGCACTATCCTGTTTTAACCTAACACAAAATGACAAATTGATTAGGCTATGGAGCAACCCAGTACGGTTTGCGTTTATTACGGAGCTGTATAATCCGTAATGGAGCAAACTGTGATGATCTTGGTGGTTGTATGCATGTTTATGGTCAAATGACACAACCACAATCAATGTCTTTCAATGATTTGGAGATGTGGTTAGTCGACCTGTTACAACTAAATCCTGCGACGGATAATCTCAAGGTAGAAGGCATGTTTCTGGAGGAAAACAAATGGGTGCTCAAGAGACTGAAAGGTGACAAATCATGGGTTCATTTGAACGATTTGTGACAAATCCAGCCTATGGTGGCGGGTCATCATACTGTATGTTGAAATCTTACGCGTACATAGTTTGGAGGGCAGTCATTCCGTAGGAAGATAAAAGAGCAGCACTAATATCAGTATCGGAGGTCACGATGGCGGTGCCGGTGCCCATACCGGTGCCAGTGGCAGTACCAATGCCAATGCAACTGCCAGTGTACCTTTGCAAACATTAAGAGATACAACTCCGTTTGGCTGCCATCAAGTAGATGCAGCTGAAGAACTGCCAAGATTGGAGGAGAATTTTAATGAGGAGTATACTGATCCGTCAGATACGTATGAATCTCTTGATGAACCCACGGAACAGCAGAATCCTATAAATGAATGGACTGATCCATCATCTTTGATTTCTGCCGTGGTTCCTGATGAGTTAAATTCGTGATGATCCTATAATGAATCAACCGTCCAGCTTGGATAGTTGTTTCGGAGTAAGAAAGATGCAAAGAAAGCCATAACTGCGTGGGCTGTTTCACTAAATAGGCCATTCCTAGTGGGCTAATCAAATCCGAGCTTGTGGATTGTGAGGTGTTTAGTCGAGAACTGTCCATGGTATGTATGTATCACACGGCCACGGGATGGCCCTTTCTTTCAGGTGACCAGAGTCGAAGACCACAGATGTCTGGCTGAGGGCATGGTGCAGCAGTATAAAAATATCACTTCCAGTTTTGTTGCTAGCCTGATATTGTCAGTAGTAAAGAAAATTAAGGTAATGACACCGAAAGTGATAATTGCACGTCGCGGAGAAGTACGGTTATAAGATTAAGTACAGGAAGGTATGGAGGGCTAAACAGAGGACGCTGGAGGAGCTTTTTGGGACATATGTTGAGGCTTACAACTTCGTACCGAGACTGTTGCAACGCACATGCGAAGCAAATCCAGGCACAGTCACCGAAATTGTTGATACCCCGGCAATCGGCTCGGAGGGTGTTGTGATTCCTGGGTGCATGGTACTACAGAGATTTTTCTGGGTATTCCAACAGTGTGTTGCATCGTTCAGGTACAAGAGACCCATGCTTTGCATTGACGGAACATTTTTGACTGAAAAATACCAGGAAACTCTGCTGACTGCCGTGGCTATTGATGCCAACGACCAGCTTCTCCCCATAGCATATGCCATGGTCGAGGGGGAGAACTACAACAGTTGGCTGTGGTTCTTGGGCAAATTGAAAAATGAGGTCGTCAAAGATCGGGAGCGCGTGTGCTTGATTTACGATCGAAATAGAGGAATGCTGAGTGCGATAGAGTACATGCAATCGGGAGTGGATCCATCGCTGAGTTGGGATGACTTGCAGAGTCGTTGGTGCTCTTGGCATCTTGGCACGAATTTTCACACTCGTTTCAAGAGCAGGCGCCTGATGCAGGTGTTCAAATGGCTTACCAAGCAGAACCAAAAGCCAAAGTTCTCAAATATATGGAAGTCACTGGAGGAAAGTACGTTGGCGGAATTGCAAGAGACAGGTGCTCTAGAAGATGGCGGCGTTACCGACACTGGAAACCGCCGGAGTCGTCTCAGTTTCAGTCAATGGATTCAGCCCAAACCAATGGAGAAGTGGTCATTGCTGCACGACACAGGCAGGGCTCGGTATGGAATCATGACGACAAATCTAGCCGAGGTGTACAACTTCGTCCTGAAAGGTGCGCGATGCTTACCACTCACTGCAATAGTTGAGATAACATTCTATCGCACAGTAGCATACTACGACAGCAGGAGTTTGGCGGCATCAAGTCTTGTACATGACCCTTTAGTATACTGGCCCAAAAAGATCAATGATTACTTCGAATTTTGGACGAGGAAGTCGTTGACACATGATGTCTCAGTGCTGAGTCGTTTGAACGGAAACTACGAGGTACGGCTAAGGCACAAACATGTCCGTGGCACATTGCGAGCTGGTCAGGTCCACGAATGTCGAACTACAAATGCAGATGCCCAATGCACATGCAACAAGCCTCAACTGCTGCACATTCCTTGCTCGCATGTCATCGCTGCCTGCTCCATTCCTGGGATCGATCCGGCACAGTGAAAAGGATCTAGGATATCGACTAGAGGGGGGTGAATAGGCGATTTTAGCAAATTACAATAACTCAAACAATTTGTAATAAATGAGAGCAATTTAAATAGCACAAGATGAACAATGAGCAATCTCAACACAAAGATATATCCCGTGGTCTCGGTGATTTGCCGATCACCCCTAATCCACGTTGAGGCAAACTCAAATCTCTAACCGCTCCTCTATCTAGTCAACTTTCTCTCGAGAAGTGACCTAGATCTTGAGCCGGACTAGTGTGATGAGTTATCCAAACCTCGATTTTACTAAGGATGCACTTTACCGCTCCGGCAAGGCGTGCTCAACCTTTCACAAGACGTTTTGAAGCTTCTTCACAATCTTCCTTGAGGAGCTCTTCAAAACCTTTCTCCTAGCCGTCTAGGAGCCGGCAAACTCCAAGAGTAACAAGCCGGTGATGATCACTTTGCCTTCTTCTAGTGCCACACGATTGATTCAATGATCTAAATGCAATGCACTAGAAGATCTCAAATGCACACTCTCACAAATTTGAGAATTTGAACCCTAGAGTGTATGAAACTAGTTTAGGCTCTCAAGGATGATGACAATGCTCAAGATTATGCCAAAAGTCCTGAACAGGGCCGTGCATGGGAGTATATATACCCCTCACAATTAATATAGCCGTTACAGGCCGTTGGGAGAAAAAGATCACCTAGCGGTCAAACCGCAGGCACAAGCTCGGTCAGACCGCCGCAATTGCAACGGCATTAAACAGGCGCAATAAATGCTCAACTGCCCTTGTCAGGCACACATACGGTCAGACCGGAGCCTATTTCGGTCAGACCGTGAAACTGTCCAGAGACGACATAGTTTCTGGACACCTTATACGGTCAGGCCGAAATATACGGACAGACCGGCAAAACGGTCAGACCGCAGTTCAAAAACACGGTCAGACCGATTTCAAGGTCAGACCGGTATAACAAACGGTCAGACCGTAATAGCTCAAAATGCCAGAAGGATAAAACAAGAGGTTCCAGGAGTCTGACCGAGAATTTAACTACGGACAGACCGACCTTAAAAAGGAATACACTATGCATAGACACAACATCGGTCAGTCCGAGATCTTAAACGGTTAGTCCGATAATTCGGTCAGACCGGTCTAACACACGGTCAGACCGACTGAGACAGACATGAGCTGAAATAAGCATTCTCAAAGGATGTGACCTTCTAGCATGCAATGCAAGTTGATTTTATGATTTGTGGCACATAGATGAAGTATTTTGTGGTACACCACATGCTCCTCTTAATAGTACGGCAACTATCCTAAAATCCGGTCAAAATTCTTCTCTAATCACCTTAGACCGGTAACAATGGAAAAGATCCTATTTCGTACCTTTGCCCTTTTGATCAATGCCCTTTCTTCATCATGATGCTCTTTCTTTGCCTTTCATTGACCTGTCTTTTAAGTACCTTCTTTGACACAACTAGACAGGTAACGTTAGTATAGCATTTGTAGTTGTCATTAATTATTAAAACACTCTATAGGGGCCTAGAAGCTACACACAGTATATCTCAACCTATTATACTCTACAGTACTTGTGAAAAATCTGGGAGGGTGTCTTCCATGGGTTTGCGGCGAGGGGAAACTATCGAGAGCTGTCGCCGGAAGATGCCATCACGTGGATCTGAGACAAGTGGCTCCTCGTAGGCCATGTCAGCCGACATTGATCCAGGAGGATACAAAATGATATGAATGCAGCGGAGTGTGAAGATGACCTACGTAGATGCAGCGCTTGCAGGCAGCCTGGTCACACAAGAAATCGATGCCCGCAGGTGGCAGGCTCATCAAAATTGTCGCGAAACTGAAGCAATACAATTTCCCTGTGTAATGTTGTAATGCTTTGTTGTGAATTTTCGTAAATAAAACTGTAATGTTGTAATGCTTTGTTGTGAATTTTCGTAAGTAATACTGAATGTTTGTTAATTAATTGTAATGTTTCAACTTGTCAACCAATATGTGACAACTGCAGTATGGCAGACGACCATCAGCTTCCCGAGCTGATTGCACAGCACCATCAGGAGCGTCACCGTGCTCGACGCCTTCTACAGGGCACCGTTCTCCCAGCTTTGCGCATGAGGACACCGCGTGAGATGTGGCCTCTAGATGAGCGGTTTGCGCCTTATTTGCTCGAGGCCGGACTGTTGCCGTTCGCCCGCATGGTAGATCGGGCAAGGCGATTCCCCTTCGACCGGGCCCTGGTTATCGCTCTTGTGGACCGATGGAGGCCTGAGACGCACACGTTCCACTTCAGCTTCGGCGAGCTCACCGTCACACTTCAGGACGTCAGCATGCTGCTTGGGCTGCCTATCAGCGGGGAGATATATGTCCCCGCGGCCACCGACAGAGTTGCATGGCGCTTAGATTTCCTACAGCACTTCAAGGGAGTAGGGCCAGCGGGGGGGTTTGCGTAGGATGCGGGAGTTCCCCAGAGTTACTTGTGTGCAGTGCGCGATGGTGCTCTCCCCTTGGCCGCTCCAAAGGAGGTCTTCAGGCGCCACCTTGAGGAGTACTTGCTATTCCTGTTTGGGTGGTTGCTCTTCCCTGGCACCCACAGAGACATTTGCGAGCGGCAGTATGTTGAGCTCGCCAGGAGTATTGCCGACTCGGACCTGGGGCACGTGCCGTGGTTCAGTTTCGGATCTGCCGTGCTTTGCCACACCTACAGGGGGTTGTGCGACGCCACGAGCAGAGACTAGATGAGCTCTCTTTTCGCTGGGTGTGCCATCCTCTTGCAGATGTGGTCGTACGAGCATTTCCCCGTCGGCCGTCCGCTGGTGCCGTGGGATTAGTTCGCGTTGGCCGGTGATGCGAGGGACGACCCCGTGATGGGATGAAGGTGGGCTAGGCTGAGTTTGAGGTAGTCCACAGATTAGGCGCACCTCTGTTATCCTTCGTACGCCACGAGTTTCGATCTACTCCTCGATGACCGTGTCATCTGGGATCCGTGGACCACCTCCAACTTGCAATCCGTCGCTTCGGTTGGCCTTTCTTCTCTTTGTATGTAAGATGCTGTTTACTGGCGCACCCAGGTTCTTCTCGTCTTCTCGCACATGATTGAGTGGTACTCGCCTGAGCGAGTTATGCACCAGTTCGGCCTACGCCAACTTGTCCCCACTACTACAGAATTCATCATCACAGTCGGGTCAAAACAGACATCACAGACGGTTCTTACCCGTCAGTGATATTCGAGTCAGTGATAATCATGTACTATCACAGACGGTTTTTGATGTTTTCAACCGTCTGTGATATATCCATTCACAGACTGATATAAGGTCAGAACCGTCTGTGATAAGGTCAGAACCGTCTGTGATATTCATATTTCACAGACAGTTATACGGTCAGAACCGTCTGTGATATTTGAGTATACACAGACGGTTTTGACATCAGAACCATCTGTGATACTTGTACTATCACAGACGGGTGTGAGAACAGAACCGTTTGTGATACTTTAGTATATACAGACGGTTTTAACATCAGAACCGTCTGTGTTAGTATGAGTATCACAGACGGCTTTGATGTCAGAACCGTCTGTGATAGTCACACTATCACAGACGGTTCTGTTCTCAGAACCGTCTGTGATATTTGAGTATACACAGACGGTTCTGACATCAGAACCATCTGTGATACTTGTACTATCACAGACGGGTGTGAGAACAGAACCGTCTGTGATACTTTAGTATATACAGACGGTTTTGACATCAGAACCGTCTGTGTTAGTATGAGTATCACAGACGGCTTTGATGTTATAACAGACTGTGATACTCATAATTCACAGACGGCTTTGATCTCACAACCGTCTGTGATACTCATATTATTACCGACGGCTTGGAGGTTAAACCAATCTGCGATATCAGCGACGGTGTTAATATTGAAACCGTCTGTGATAGTGTTATTATCTCAGAACCGTCTGTGATAGTCTGATATCACAGGCGGATCTGAGGTCAAAACCATCTGCGATGTGTTATTATCTGTGACTGTTATAATCTCAGACGGTTTGTAAGATCAAAACCGTCTGTGCATGCACAGACGGTTTTGATCTTACAAACCGTCTGAGATTATAACATTCACAGATGTCCTCTGTACAAATTGCATTTTCATATATACAGTTCATGAATTTCATACATGCATAGTACTCAAATATATACAGTCTCATGCATATATATTTGTACAATTGAACTCAGAATTATATTTGTACAGTACTCAAATATATACAGTTTCATATGCACATGCAGTACTCAAATATATTTGCACCCCTCTCTGTATAGCATTTCATATATACAGCACAGAACTCAAAAATATGTACAATTGAACAAATAAATGTAATCGACAATTAAAGTGTATTAGATGTACAAATAAATGTAAGGCCGCACTAATACGAACCTTGCGGGTCCCTAAACTTCCCCTTGGGTGATATGACCTCCGAAAGGAAAAACTCAGCGAGCATCCCTCGGACATTACCAATCTGCCGAGGGTCAAGGCTTTCTGAAGGGAAGTCGACCCCCTGCAGCAAGAGTTAGTACATAAAAAATTAGCTGAATTAAGTTGTAAATTCTGTCAAATCGAGACAAATTAAGGGGAGCAGTTGTAATACCTCGGGGAAATTGGGCCGGTGAGGGGTGATGATCAGGTCATACATGTGGCGCATCACGTAGAACCCACATGTATTGTCGTCCGGCTGCTGATGGCACTGCCAATTTACAGACCGAGAGTTAGGTGGGGACAAGTTATAAAATAAAACAGATGCCAGTTGAAATTTGTACCGAAAATTGTAACCACTGAAACTTATCGGCTCGCCGCTCGTGTTGTCTCCCTACCTCGGCAAAGTACTTCGTGAAAACCCTGTAGATAGTCAAAATTGACAGTTTGAGGATAGCCGAAATTGACAATTTGAGGACAGTAAATCTAGATGCATGCAAGACAGGTCCACATCACCTTCCGAATACATCTCGTGCGCCGCAATACGAGTACCCTTTCCTCTGCAATGAGTCAAGGTAGAACACCTTGTTGCTTTTCGGAATAAGTAGCAGCAGGATCCAGTGGTAGCTACATATTACACGTAGAGAATTAAAAATTTAATCTAAATTTGGGGGTGTGCACATGGAGACACTAATCTACGGGTGAAGTACTGATGAAAGCACTCACCTCTGGTTGTAGGGTACAAGTATATACTCCTTGTCGACCTGAGCAAGCAACCCTCTTTTGATGTAGTCGACAACGAAGTCTGTGTCGGTCCTAAACATCACCTCGGCTACCATCTGGGGGTCCAAAAAACCAACAGGTATGCCCTTGGATTTGGCATAGTTGGCCATGCAGCTGCACGGAAGTAACCAATTAATAAATGACATATATCCGTATATGCACGGATAGTAGGATACTTACAGCACCCAAGATCGTAGGATTGACAAGTCGAGCGCATCTTTGTTTAGCAAATTGTGCAGGTCTTCGAAGGTCACCGAGTAGGTCCCAACGTCGTGATGGAACTCTGCCACGGTGTACTTGACCATGATGTGCGTCGGACGCTGCGTCCTGGTCTGGTTTGTCCTCCTCATGTACCATGCATGCAGGCTCTGGCATGCTAACCCCATGCTCGAAATTGCGGTATCGGAGGCCATGGGCATCCCCAGAGAGAACGGCATGAGAGCTGGCGCACTCTTCTCGCTCTCCTTCGACGGGCTCTTCTTTTCTTTTCCCCTCATAGCCAGCTTCTTGAATGGTTGCCTCTTACTCGGAGTCAGCTTCGTCGTCGAAGGGGTATGCTGGCTAGTAGGCCGCGTCTCGGTCTGTGATGTCTGCGATGTAAGAACCTACGTATTAGGACACTAACTCTGAGGGCTATTATTACAGTACAAATTATGAAACTGGTGGGGGAATTACCTCATACAGGACGATGTCTTTCTTGGGCCATTGCACGAACGTGTGCACCGCATCCCCGAGAGTGGTAATCTCGTCGTTCGGCGGCTTCTCCAATGGAAAACCCTTGCAATGGTCAAAGACACTGTCCACTTGGACATGTGCAAAACCCTCACATAGAGGGGCACCATGGATTGTGGCCCCCGCCGTGCATGGTTGTGCCATCCCACGGGCAGCCTCGATCGGGAAGACACCGACCAGCACCATAAGCTTGCAGGAGGCGGGTTCCTACAAACAGTGCGCATTAACATGTTGAATTTCACCGCTTCTCACTTTCGAATGAATTAACATAGACAAACAGTGCGCATTAACGGTCATTACCTGCAGAGAGTCCACCGGATACTTTGGAGAGGGCTCCGTCTGCGAAGACCCCGGCGCAGACGCGCAGCTACTACGGTGGCCAAGAATGGGGGTCGGTACTTCCGCTGGGTCTGCGCCAGCTGCTAGAACAGGGGTGCCCTGGGTCGCCTTTCTTAGCTCTTCGTACATGGACCGCATCTCCGACAACTGCTGCAGGAGTGCTTTGTCCCGAACAGCGAACTCCGATCGCATCTCCTCCTTGAGCCGTTCATCGCGGGCTTGGTGGGATCTCTTTCTCCTCTTAGCCGCCTCCTCATCATCGGGGAAACCATGCCTCCAAGGCACAGTGGCGCCGAGGCCGCGCACGCGGCCTGGATGCTCCTTGTTTCCTAGCGCCGCTGTGAGGATATCCCTTGTCCCTCCTCGGGTTGAACTCTCCGGATGCCGCCTTGCGCACTCAGCGTCACCTGCAACAGGACAACTTAGCAATACAGCCCATTACATGCGTGTTATGAGGATAGTACGTGATCGGACAATCTTACCAGTCGGTCGATCACTTCCCTGTCCGCAGGGTTATTCACGGAGACGCTTCCGGAGGAGTCCATCGTCGATCTAGCTCGGCACCAATTGCAGGGCGCGCACGTCTGTTATGCCCGCATAAGGACTGCCGGCCGAAGACTGTGAAGCTTCCTCGTCCTGCTTCCTCCACAGCGCCTTCTTCCCCACATACCCACCGGTGCCTAGTCTGTGTGGGTGGGTGTTCTTGGCCTGGTTAGCCTGGGCCTTCACACTAAGCTCCTGGAACTCAGGCTTGCCCTTCATCTCTACGAACTGCTGCCATGCCTCGGGAGTCACGAAAGGGTAGTCATTGAAGGGGGTCGTCGACTCCTTCACATAGTGCCTGACAAGTTCGCTCTTGAAGTTCCTCCACGCCTTGTTTATTGACATAAGTGTCCTCCGGCGGACGGTGAAGTGGCGATCCTCCGGAATGTGAAACGCCGCCTGCACTTCTTCCCACAGCGCATCCTTGCACTCTGGGGGCACTTGACCCCAGTCGGAGGTGGTGATGGGCACCCGCTCCCTTGCCACTTTGCCGCATAGTGAGCGGTACTGACCGACAAGTTTGGGCGGAGCTTCCGGCACACCATTGTCGTCGAACTGGACGTGCTGCTTTTCCCCCTTGTTCAGACGCGCGCATGTCGTCCGGACCTCGCCTCTTTCCCTTCTTCTGCGGGGTCACGGCGGACGAGGCGACCTCCGGCCCAGGCGTCTCATCGCCAGCGAGGTCACCCTGAGTCCCCGAGTGGTGCATTTCGTCACCAGACATAGTTCCTAACATAAGTGAAAGAGAGAACAGTTTAAGTAAATATGCAACTAATAATTCTATAACAAAACCCATACAAGAATGACAGAAACGGTGGGGAGGCGATGGAGGTGATCGCGTCGGAGGACGGGAGGGCGATGGAGGTGATCGCGCCTGACGGTGGAAAGGCGATGCAGGTGATCGCGACGGACGGAGAGGAGAAGGTGGGAGGCGATGGAGGTGATCGCGACGGACGGTGCGAGGGCGGAGAGAGCTAGGGCAAACAGAGCTAGGGCGAAGTAGAATGAGCGGGATAAAGCCCGCCTTGAACTATGTACCGCGTCGGTATTATCACAGTCGGTTCTCACATCTGAACCGTCTATAATAGTATATATCACAGTCGGTTCTCACATCGAAACCGTCTATAATAATCGTAGTCACCAGAGAGATTATCACAGACGGTTTTGAGTTGAGAGCCGGACTGTGCCTGAGATTATCACAGACGGTTTGGAATTGAGAATCGACGGTGCACGTTAAGAACTCGAAGAGTCGGACACTGTTGAAAATATCACAGACGGTTTTATATATATAACCGTCTGTGATAATATTATCACAGTCGGTTCTCAAATAAACACCGTCTGTGGTAATCTACATAGTGAGAGATTATCACAGACGGTTGTGAGTTGAGAACCGACTGTGCACCGTCTGTGCTAGGTCAAAACCGTCCTTGATAATCTCTCTATTGAACGTTAGTTTTACAAATTGAAACTGATCTGTAGCTTTCAACTCTGAATGCTCGAAAACATGTTTTAAATGAACACTCAGATATTTCAAATGTAGTCCAAATACTCTGTAAATTGGTTACTATGTACGTATATCCGATAATTGGTTACAATGTAGTCCAAATGCTCTGTAACTTGAGCATGCTCCACGTAAATTGTATGTTAAATTTACAAATGGGAACTTTCACCGACAATTTGCACGTACACAGCCATGTTATCCTCAACTTTCCACTTGCCGCGGCCCTGCAAATACGAGAATTACAGGAGATATAAGCTATACCGATGGAAACAGAGAGATAAGACGTACAGTTGATTACCTTTAAAGTATAACCCTTCCTGGTGATCCATACGCACGTAACTGGTTTCGTCGGTGTCTTCAGTATCGACCTGTACGCCATCTCCAAATGGAGGAATCTCATCAAATTGATTGTATTCCTCCTCGTCTACGACATTTTCAACTCCAACAATCCTTCTCTTGCCATGAAGGACGATGTGCCACTTCTTATTGGCCGGGTCAGTGACATAAATGACCTGAATGGCTTGATTTGCAAGTATGAATGGCTCATCTTTATAAGCAACGCGATCCAGGATCCACAGAAGTGAAACCGTAACTGTCAACCTTCACACCCTGTGGGATTTGGACCCATCGGCATCGAAACAGGGGAATCTTGAACAGTACGTAATCGAGCTCCCAAATTTCTTCAATGAACCCGTAGTATGAGTTCAATCCACTGTACTACCCTTGTTGGGCCTGTCTTGGTGAACCCCTCATGGAAAGCTTCTACGCTCACTCCACTATTTTGCACAGTGCTCTTTCGATCTTGAGCTTTCGTGTAAAATGTGTACCCATTGATGTCGTATCCCTGCCATGTCTGTACAGTAAACGTGGGCTCCTTTTGCCAACCATTTAAGGTTCTCACTTGCGGACTCTCCGGTGATTCGCACCTTCATCCACGCGTTGAATCGACTGTTATGTTGTCCCGTGATCCAAACCTCGGATCGGCGAGGATTGTCTTGTCGTAGCATCTCCTTGTGCTCGTCGATGTACGGAGACACCTCCGTCATGTGTTGCAAGACCCAAAAATGAGCTTTCGAGTACATATCGAAATCAGGAGTGATGGCTCTCCGTCCGATAGTGCCAACACCATCAAGCCTCCCCTCGTGACGAGACACAGGAACTCCTATTGCTTCTACCTCGGCCATGTAATCGACGCAGAACTCAACAACCTCTTCCGCTGCATAACCTTCGGCAATGCTACCCTCGGGCCGGGACCGATTCCTCACGTAGGCCTTAAGTACACCCATGTACCTCTCGAATGGATACATATAACGTAGGAACACGGGTCCACATATCTTGATTTCTCTGACAAGGTGGACGGTGAGATGGACCATGATATCAAAAAACGATGGAGGAAAATACATCTCAAGTTGACAGAGAGTTCGAACCACCTCGCTCTGCAAAGAATCCAGTCCATCGGGATCAATGACCTTGGAAGAAATTGCATTGAAGAAAAAACATAGCCTCGTGATCGTCTCTCTGACCTTATGCGGCAGAATACTCCGGATGGCAACAGGAAGCATTTGTGTCATCAACACGTGACAATCATGAGACTTCATATCCCAGCAATTTCAAATCGCCCATGGACACAAGCTTTTTCAGTATTTGCGGAGTAACCCGATGGAACTTTAACACCATGGAGACACTTACAGAGTTCTGTCCTCTCAGCCTTGCACAAAGTGTAGCATGCGGGGGGAGGTATATACGGCCTTTATCGTCCTCTCTCGGTGCTAGCTCGGGCCTGATTCTCATTTCGATCATGTCACGCCGCACATTGATGCCATCCTTTGTCTTCCCTGGAATGTTCAGCAATAGGCCGATTAAACTGTCACAAACATTCTTCTCTACATGCATGACATCAATGCAATGACGAACCTCTAAATGCTCCCAATACGGTAAGTCCCAAAATATCGATCTCTTCTTCCAAGTGTTCTTCGTGCGGGGTTTCAATTTACCACCCTTTCCAAACACAACGTCTATGTCCTTCACCCGTGAGTAAACATCTTTCCCGCGCGTAGGCTTCGGGGCTGAACCATCTTCGTTGTGGCCGTCAAATTCCCTCTTCCTCTTACGGTACGCGTCATTCTTCGGAAGAAACCTACGGTGACGCATGTACACTGTTTTCCTGCAATTCTTCAGCCACACGCTCTCAGTGTCATCTTCGCAGTGGGGGCAGGCTTTGGCTCCTTTCGTAGTACGGCCCGACAAATTTCCAAGGGCAGGGAAATCGTTGATGGTGCAGAATATCATAGCACGTAGGATGAAGTTCTCTCGTTTGTATGCGTCCCATACCTGCACCCCTTCGTTCCACATTGTTAGGAGATCCTCTATCAATGGTGCTAGGTACACATCAATATCGTTTCCGGGTTGTTTTGGTCCTGAGATAAGTAGAGACATCATGATGTACTTGCGCTTCATACACAACCAAGGAGGAAGGTTGTAGATACACAAAAGAACCGGCCAAGTGCTATGCCGACTGCTCATGTTACCAAAAGGATTAATTCCATCGGTACTCAACCCGAACCTTATATTCCTCAATTCTGCTCCGAAGTTAACAAATTCCCTGTCGATGTTTCTCCACTGCGAAGAATCAGCGGGGTGTCTCAACTTTCCATCCTTCTTCCGGTCTTCCGAGTGCCAACGCAGTAATTTTGCCTCTTTACGGTTTGCAAACAAACGCTGCAAGCGGGGAATGACTGGCAAATACCACAACACCTTAGCAGGAGGTCCTTCCTTTATCTCCGTGCAGTCGCCGTCGTCTGTTCGGTCCTTAGTATGCTTATAGCGGGATGCGCCGCACACCGGACAAACATGCATATTTTTGTAGTCGTTACGGTAAAGGATGCAATCATTAGGGCATGCGTGTATCCTTTCTACTTCCATTCCCAAAGGACACAACAGCTTTTTCGCTTGGTAGGTGTTTTTTGGCAACTCGTTTCCTTCCGGGAGCATGTCCGCCAAAAGATCTAACAGTGCTGTGAAACTCTTGTCGGTCCAGCTGTTGCTTGCCTTCAATTTTAACAGTTCAAGCACAGAGGCCAACTTTGTGTATTTCGACTTGCAACCAGGGAACAACGGCCTCTCTGAGTCCTCAATCAAGCGCTTGAATTTGCCAAACCCCCTTTCACTGTAATTTCCTTCCACATCACGCAACATGTCATCTAAATGGTCATCCTCTGGCATATCCTCGTCGAAGTCGTTGTTTGGATCCGGCATGTCCTGTTCCTCAACCTGAGTGGCAGTTGTTTCTGCAGTTGGCTCTTCTCCATGGTGGACCCAACACGTGTACCCCTTTTTGAAACCACGTCGGATCAAGTGGGCGACAATTTGAGATGAGTTGGTGAACATCTTAATATTCTGGCAGTCTACACAAGGACAGTACATATATGGTAAACCCTTCTTCGCCATGTCTTGCACAGCAACCTTTTCGAAATCAAAAACACCTTTCATGTATTCCTCACCCACTCGGTTGTCATTATACATCCAGTCTCGGACCATCTGCAATAAATCAAATTCATACACATGCTAATTAGTAAATCAATGGAGATCGATATTGATGATGAAATCAAGTAATGTGTACGCCTTGGGAGCAAGTAACCAACCTTGGTTCGATCCTCAAATTTTTGCCCCCAAATGCTCCCCCTGCCTTTCGAGATTTCGCTCTTCCTTGCCCCAAATCTCTTCGAACTGGACAGTGTAGGTCGAGCAAGAGAGTACGACTAGCTCAAAACATCCGCCAAAAGACCTTTTATACCAGGTTCAGTACAGACGGTTCTATATAATACCGTCGGTAATATCGGTGCATTATTGAAGAAAAGAATATTACTGACGGTTTTCAATCTATCAACCGTCGGTAATATCACTGCAATTTGTGTAAGTATGAAAGAAATATCACAGACGGTTATGAACTCCAAACCGTCCGCTTTACATCAGAACCGTCTAGTGTATTTGATTATGACAGTCGGTTCTCACATCTGAACCGTCTGTGTTATCACATCCGACCGTCTACGTTATTATCACAGTCGGTTTTTACCTCAGAACCGTCTGTGTATGTTGTTATCACAGTCGGTTTTTACCTCAGCACCGTCTGTGATAACACAGACGGTTTTAAAGTCCGAACCGTCTTTAATATCCCGGTTTTTTTGTTTGCATTCGACTACTGGTCATCAGTTGTTCCACATGTTTTTCATATTTGGTTCTATCTTATTTCAATGTTAGTATTTACAAAAATGAACGTTCAGACTGTTTGGTTTTATCTTGTTTTTCATATTTGTTTTATATATATGTCTGAAATTAAAACCGTCTGTAATCTTTCAAGCAGAGACGGTTTTGAGTTAAAAACCGTCTTGATCGCAGCAGTATTTTCTTGTTAACATTTTTACACAGAACATCATTTGGTGATTATCAGTTACATAATCAATCGAAAGCCAGATATATAAGGAAAAGAAATTTCTTATTTCTTACAATCTTTCCATACATAAGAGATACTATTAATTAAGCGACCAATTGATTAGTGTCGACCTGTTCCGAAAGTAATTTACAAAGTTCTCCTAGGGACGTATTGGCATCAGTAGGATCTACACTGGCCGCCCCAGGAGAACTACCAATGGCTCTAAGACTATCAACATCATCTCTCACCAAAGGAGTGGATTTGGCATCAGTAGGATCATCCAAGAAATTAAAGTTGATACAACAAAGGTGGAGATGAAGCTGCAACTCAAAGCATGCACTCTGCCAAGTGCAGAATGGCAAAAGACATCCCCTCAGAATGCTTCTCCAGCGCCTCTTTTTTTTTTTGGAGAGTTCTGCACAAGGCAGCTTTCTCCTCCTGCACATATGCTTCTCCAGCTTCTCCTAGGGGCGTATGCTGGGAGGGTGAAGATGATTGCCAAGCTTCGGAGTGGATTTGGACGTGGAAGTGTGAGCCTTACCCCAGAAAAGCTGATGATACAAAGGTGTTGGAGAGGGGATATTGGAAGGATTATTGTGGATCTCCAAAGGTGGAGTCGATGCAACTGGAGGGGTTGCAAGGGGCAATGTGGCAACACAGGCCTCAGCACCCTCTAGAGTCTTCGCTGCAGCTCCACTGTACGATCTTTCATCATTTCTAAGTCTCTTCTTTGGAGGGAGCATTTCCTCAAGCACCTGTGGATTTCGAAATGCATTTGTTTCGAGGTAATCAAGTCATAAAAGAAAGATCTGCATTAGAGTTTCAGAGAGGACTTACTTTCTGAAGATCCTGATCGAGTTCATTCCTTATCTCTTCCTCATCACTCTCAATTTCAATAACCTCACTGGAATCTCGGCTCGCCATCAAGGTGGGAGTTGAGGAGGGAATAAAGACAGGGATTTAGGAGCCTCGCTATTTATAGAAACAGAAGGTGACGGTTCATATGCGCGGGTGCCTCGAGTTCTAAAAAGCGCACTAGTACTGGTTTTCTAAGGCCAATAAATTCATGATATACAACTTCTCGGGAGATAAACTGCAACACGGCAAAGGAAGTTGAAGAGTCAGATTACATAATTCGATGCAAAATAAATTTGAAGTAAATAATTAAGTCTCTTCATCTGCTCAGTTATTATGTGCGGTTATCAACAATTGCATGTAGAGAATTGCACTGTTGGGACTATCACAGACGGTTGGGAGATCAAAACCGTCTGCTTTACTACTACAGACGGTACTGATGTCCGAACCGTCTTTAATATGTCTGTTTACTATCACAGACGGTTTGGAGTTAAAAACCGTCTGTGATATTGATAGAGGTCGAGAATTCGAGGCGAGGAAGTTGAAGAGTCAGATTACATAATTCGATGCAAATTAAATTTGAAGTAAATAATTAAGTCTCTTCATCTGCTCAGTTATTATGTGCGGTTATCAACAATTGCATGTAGAGAATTGCACTGTTGGGACTATCACAGACGGTTGGGAGATCAAAACCGTCTGCTTTAATATTACAGACGGTTCTGATGTCCGAACCGTCTTTAATATGTCCGTTTACTATCACAGACGGTTTGGAGTTAAAAACCGTCTGTGATATTGATAGAGGTTAAGAATTCGAGTCGACTCGAGGACACTGTTGGGACCATCACAGTCGGGCCTTACGTAAAAACCGTCTCTAATGTGACTATCACAGATGTTTTTTACCTCAGAGCCGTTTGTGATATTTCAAAGCACGTTGATATATAACTTCTATATTCTTTTTATATTATTTGCATGGGACCTGCGACCTCTATATTGTTTCTATATTATTTCAAGGGCTCTGATCACAAGCCAAAGATCGCGATAGTCGTTCCTTGATCGCACACAGTGTACATACCTTTGTATGGTCGAATGTTCGACAAAAGCCAACGAAAGATAAAGAAAGAGGGAAGATTGCATGCAGTCCAAGAATGTGCTGGAAAATTAGAAAGTTGACATAAGAACAAAGTTTTCAATAATTTGTTTCATCACTTACAAAAAAAAGTAAAAATACAGAATGCTAGGTCAAGGAGTGGTCTTAGCCCTGGCTGCATCTAGAATAAAGTCAGTTTGACTTGCAGCCAGGACGCAGGACTCCTCCAGCGACAAGTTGTCCTTCCCAGGATCAACTACTTCAGCGTCGAGAAGGCCTGCGACCTCCCTCAGCTTCGCGATGGTATCCTTCATTGTCAAACCGCAGCCAGCGATGGTCATATCCGCGGCTTTCTTCTCCTCGCGAAGACGCCTCGTCCTCGCCCTAGCATTGTCACCATCCGTCTTCATGCGCTGAATGCGCTGGAAGAGATCGTCAAGGTCAAGCCGTAGCCGAGTGTGCTTCTCCGTGAGGAGCTTGTGCTCCTCCTGGAGGGCCCTCAGCCCGGCCTTGACTTTGGCAGTGTCTTCCACGGCTCCCCTTCCCTGTGCAAATCAACAGGTCAAGAATGTATTGAACATGGATTAACAATACAAGGGTAAGTCCAAAAGATTGAGAGTTCATACCGGGGAGGGCGAGGCTGACGATGCCATCGAGGATGCCATTGGCGCAGAGAAGCTAAGGAGTCAAACAGTCTGAGAACTATAAAAACTTGTAAAGTAAATGACAATTTTTCCACTGTCAATTTATAGAACTTCCAAAGCGATGCTTCGTGTTCTCCTAGGCGCCGCGCGCGAAGATCGGAGACAGAAATGATCACAGTTGAGAATTCGAAGCGCCGGTACTTTTCCAGTCGATTCATACATCAGAACCGTCTGTGATAACTACACTATCACAGACGCTTCGTGGTTTACAACCGACTGTATAAATCACACTCGGTTCTGCGTTCCGAACCGTCTGTGATAGTCTAATTATCACAGACGGTTCAGAACTCAGAACCGTCTGTATATATCACAGTCGGTTTTTAGGTTAGAACCGTCTGTGATAATTAGACTATCACAGACGGTTCTTAGCTGGGAACCGATTGTATATATCACAGTCGGTTTTTAGGTTAGAGCCGTCTGTGATAAGTATACTATCACAGACGGTTTTGTGTTCAGAACCGTCTGGTTTACTCTCACAGTTGTTTTTGACGTCAGAACCGTCTGTGATATCTGAACATATTCTCCCGCCAGGCCTTCACAGACGGTTTTCCATTGAACAGTTCATACCCGTTTGTGATGTGCCGTCCAGGATGTCTGTTTCTGTGGTAGTGCCCCGTGCCGCCTCCTCGAGAGATCCCGCACCATATCCACGAGTACGTCAAATATGCATTACATTCATACGTTATTTTTATACATGATTTTTGTCACTAACTAATTACTTTGTCCGCAGGCAATCAAGGAAGGGTCAAGTGAGGGACGATTTCATTCGTCGGCAGCGGCCCTATGTGCAGGAGTGGATGTATTGTAATCCGGGAGAATCTTCAAGTTCTGATCGCATACGGCTTCGCGACCATAGCCGTGTTCGGAAAGGTTTCGCGACTATGGATGGGTCCGCGACCATAAAAAGGAATTCGTTCCCTGTTCGAAATTGTAATCTGATCCGAATATATATAACTAAGCTTATCTATTTAGGATTAGTTAGTTAGTTATAGGAATCTAATACGTTTAGGTTACTGAGTCTGATACGTACTCGTACGATTGGACTATAAATACCTTGTAGTAGATCTAGTTTAGATCATCGAATATTATTACAGCCTTGGATCATATATCCAGCTTATAGTTCCTTCGACGTAGGCAAGTGTTGTTGCATCTAGGCCTTCATGTCTAACCCTAATTTTGATGATTAATGAAAACAAAGTGTTTTAGACTAACTGTGCTTCTGAGATTTTTGATACAGAGTTTATTCGGGAAGAAATACGAGATGATCAAGATGAACCCGACATGAAGTGAAGCACAAGGCGCAGAAGAGCAAAGACAAAGCGCAAACGTAAAGATAAAAAGGACCTAAGGTAATTTGTAATTTCATTTTCTTTCGATCTCGGAGTTCGGAGACAGATCGGTTAAGGACTTTATTGCTTAGATTTTAAACCATACTATAAAGAGGGGTGGCGAAAGTCCTCTTTTTTTATCTCCAACATAAACCAAGAAACTTAGGTCATTGCATTGCATCTTTTTGGTTGGATTTGATTTGATTTTGGTTTGAAAGAATTGGATTTTCAGTTAAGTTTTTGACAATAGAAGAGTTTTTCAAATTTCTAGAAATATCTAGGCAGATCTGGTTTTTGTTTCAGTTGACAAAAAAGTAGCCCTTAAAATTATCTTTCAAACGAGCTATTAAACACCTCTTTGGGATTTATGGATTTAAAGTTACAGCTGTTTTTGTTCATGCTGACTGTCAGTTTGCGTAACTGACTGTCAGTTTGAATGTCAGTTTGTATTAACTGACAATTGTCCAGAGAGGATGTATTTTGGGCTCAAAATTTTTGTACTAAACTGACTGTCAGTTTGTCCATACTGACTGTCAGTTGGGGATTCGACCACAGTTGTTTTTATCTGAGTTTCTATTTGTTTTGGTCGAATACTTGGTTGAACTGACTGTCAGTTTGCATAACTGACTGTCAGTTGTGGGTTTCAAGTTTCCATAAATGACCACAAACGGCTAGCAATTTTTTATCCGTAAATTTTGTCGGCCGTTGTACACGAAACTGACTGTCAGTTTGTGTTGCTGATTTTCAGCCCTAGCTCCAACGGTTCATTTGATTCTTGAGGCTATAAATAGGGGCTTTGGGCATGAGTTTTATACAACAAGCAGCAGTATTCTCTTATACACTTTTGAGCTTTAGTTTTCTACACAAAATCTTGATCTGTTGATCAAGTCGAGTGTTTTCCGATCCACCGAGAGTTTCAGTTCAGTGCATTTGCATACACGTAGTTTCTCGGTGTGTGTTTGGAGGTCTAGAGAAGACCTCGCTGCCTATTACTCTTGGTGAGCGCCCTCACCTAGACGGTTCGGAGGCGTGGCCGTTGACCTCTCCAGTTCGGAGATTGTCAGAGAGGCTCGGCAAGCTTGTACAAGGCATCAGTGCTCACTTTTCCGGAGTGGACAAGGAGTAACCTCTAGTTGATAATACTCTTCGTGAGTATTGAGGCAAAACTCAAGTGACTTGAGTGCTTCAACGAGGACTAGTGGAGACTGGGCGAGTCTCCGATATTTCGGTAAAAATTACTGTGTTCGTTATCTTCTCCTCTTGCTCATTTTATTATTTGTTCTTATTTTACAAATATTTGTTTAAGTTTAAAGTTTTAAAAACCTCCTATTCACTCCCCTCTAGTCGGCATCCTCGATCCTACAAGTGTGTCTAACGTTCGATGTGTAAAGCCCTATTTGAAATAAAGAGTTGAGAAATTATTTTGAACTGTGTTTTCGATTAACTTTTGGGTTTCGGTATTTTCGAGTAAGATCCCGTTATTCCGCATATTAGAATCTGGGCGAGTCTAGTGCGAAAACCAAGGCTAGGTCTCAAACAGATCAAGTTGGTATCAGAGTAACTTTCCTATCCTGTGGATGGTGAAGACCCGCCAGGGTTACAAAACCTCCGGTGAAAATCCAGGCGATCAATCGACGGTTCCTATAGCCGCGTCTTCGACAATGTCTGACGATACCTCCGTTCAAGCTAACCTAGCCGAACAAGTGGCTAAGCTCTCCACCGACATGGAAACCGTGCTTGTTTGGATTAAGTAGCATGCCATGATTGTACCTCCTGAAGTAGGAAAGGTTATGGGTGTGAAGACTGGTGAAGACTTGCGCAAGACAGACGAGAATGAAGACGAAGGCGACCACAAGACCGACGACCTCGCCAACACCTCCTTAGCTGTCGGATCTTTTAAGGTCGACGCTAAGATTGATATACCCATATATGATGGGGTGATCGATGCCAAGAAACTGGATTCTTGGATCGATCAACTTGAGACCTACTTTGACCTAAAAGGGTTCAATAGTGCTCAAAAGGTGAATTTCGCACCTTTGAAGATGAAGGACCACGCCAAGACTTGGTGGAAGGCCTTTGGCGCCAGTGGGGAAGCTGACGACCTTGTGTGGGGTCAATTCAAACGATTTTTGCGACAATAATTCTATCCGATGAGTTACCTTGAGGAGAGATGGGAGTGTTGGCACAGATTATACCAACGGCGCGACCAGACCGTCCAAGACTATACGACAGAGTTTCGGCGACAAGCAATGGTCATCGGCATCTCACTGTCCGATCCTCAGGTATTTCAGAAATACACATCTGGACTTCAGAAATCGATCAGTACTGAGCTAAGTTTGTTCGGCGTCCAAGACATCGCGACCGCAAGCACAACCGCTATGACGATCGAGAAGAAGAACAAATCCCGCAGCGACAAAAGTACGAAGGAAAATGCGACTTCGACAAAGAAAAAGCCGAGTCCGAAGAAGAACGCTTCAAAATCGGGCACGGGTGCCTTTTGTGAACATTGTCAAGTCACGGGACATACCAAGGACAAATGCTAGAAGCTTCATCCAGAACTTCGACCAAAGAAAAACGGACCAGGGAAAGAACAACCACGGCTACTGTGACTTCACCCGACGAAGAAGTTGTCCGAGTGAATTTGGTTGATGAGACGGATACCACCTTGTCTCTGATGGCAATGTCGAAGGAGAAGGGTTCGGATCCACCGAACGACCGTCACCCAACGGAGGACTTGTTTACCATCAACATCCAGGTGAAGCACGAAGTGGTCGCAGCGATATTCGATCCTGGAAGTCAGAAGAATCTGGTCTCCGCTGGACTGGTTCGGCTACTTGGTTTGAAGACAACCACACACCCGCGACCATATCCGCTGGGTTGGTTTACATCCGACGTGAATCAACAGATTACGAGTCAGTGTGTGTTGAAGTTTGCGATCTCTTCACGATATATCGATGAGGTGCAATGCGATGTTGTCCCTATCGATATCTGTCAGGTGATCTTTGTGAGTCTGTATCTATATGATCGAGACGCTCACTTCCATCGGCGAGTGCAAGAGTATGACCTCACCAAAGACGGAGTTAAGTTCGTGATCAGTAAGACATCCACGTCAACACTTCGAACTTGATTACCGCAAATCAAGCCAACGAATTGTTAATACATGTCACAAGTATGTGCTTGTCATGATTTGACCCATTGGGTCAAGGTGAGGGTACTTGACCAGCGTTGTCGTTGGCGTGCCGAGAGGATTCTGGTCGTTTGTTAGGACTGCTGGAGAAATACAGTGATCTATTCGAGACTACCCAGGGTTGTCCACCGAAACGTCCAGTCGAACACGAAATTCAGTTTGTGTTCGATGCGTCACTGCCCAATCTGAGTATGTATCGCAACTCAGTATTGGAGAATGAAGAGATCAAGAGACAACTTGGTGAGTTGCTGAACGATGGTGTCATTCAACCGAGTAGTTCACCTTGTGGATCTCCTGTGGTGTTAGTGCCAAAGAAAAATGGGACTTGGCGTATGTACATTGACTACCGAACACTGAACAAGATCACTTTAAGAACCGGTACCCCCTTCCTCGTATTGACGACCTACTAGACCAATTGAAGCATGTTGTTGTCTTCTCCAAATTGGATCTTAAGTCAGGATATCATCAAGTCAGCATCCGGGAGGAGGATACGTGGAAGACCGCGTTCAAAACATGACAATGTCTGTTCAAATGGCTGGTCATACAGTTTGGTCTCTGCAATGCCCCAGCAACTTTCATGCGTCTTATGAATGACGTATTGAGATAGTTCATCGACGACTTTGTAATCGTTTACCTCGACGACATATTGGTTTATAGTCGTTCGTGGGATGAGCACCTCATTCATGTCGAAAAGGTGTTCGAACAGCTTCGGCAACATCGACTTCGCCTCAACCGTAAGAAGTGCGAGTTCGGCCAACAAACTCTACTTTACCTCGGATTCATGGGCGGCAACGGTACGTTGCAAATTGAACCGGATAAGGTAAAAGTGATTCGTGAATGGCCTCGACCGCGAACAGTTACGGACGTGCGTAGTTTTGTGGGAGCATGCCAATACATTCAAAAGTTCATTCGACACTTCTCGATTGTGGTTTCTCCATTGCATGCATTAACTAGGATCGATCAGAAGTTCGAGTGAACAGGGAAACATGAGGACACATTTTTCTTGCTGAAGAGGAAGATCAGCGAGGCGCCTGTGTTAGTTTTGCCGAATCTCCAGAAATCATTCGAGCTAGAAACCGATGCCTCAGGTTATGCGATGGGCGCAGTGCTCATGCAAGAAGGTCGACCAGTGGCATATCACTCCGAGTTATTCCAGGGAGCTCAGAAGAACTACCCGACGTACGATAAGGAGTTGTGCGCACTGCATCAGGCCGTGAAACATTGGCGGTGTTATCTCTTGGGTAAAGATGTGATTCTGGAGAAAAATATGACTACCATCCGCAGTGGCACAAAGGAGACTTTTCGAATCGGTAGGAAAGATCAACGAGCACGTGCGGCAAAGTGGTACACCAGAGAACATAGACAAGCCCAATTTCCACATCTCCAGTTTGATCGAGAGGTCGCAACAGGGGTTGGCTCTTTCTCAACAAGGGAGTCATGATCCGGGAGGATCTTCAAGTCCTGATCGCATACGGCTTCGCGACCATAACCGTGTTCGGAAAGGTTTCGCGACCATTGATGGCAGGATGGGTCCGCGACCATGGATTAGTTCGCGACCATCAAAAGGAATTTGTTCCCTGTTCGGAATTGTAATCCGATTCGAATATATATAACTAAGCTTATCTGTTTAGGATTAGTTAGTTAGTTATATGAATTTAATACGTTTAGGTTATTGAGTCTGAAACGTACTCATACGATTGGACTATAAATACCTTGTAATAGATCTAGTTTAGATCATCGAATATTATTACAGCCTTGGATCATATATCCAGCTTATAGTTCCTTCGACGTAGGCAAGTGTGTCTAACGTTCGACGTGTAAAGCCCTCTTTGAAATAAAGAGTTGAGAAATTACTTTGAACTGTATTTTCGATCAACCTTTGGGTTTTGATATTTCCGAGTAAGATCCTGTTATTCCGCATATTAGAATCTGGGCGAGCCTAGTGCGAAAACTAAGGCTAGGTCTCAAACGGATCAGATTGGGCCCACACACGCACGATCGAGGAGCACAGGCCGTAAAGCCACGACATCCATTTTTTATACCTGTCTTGGTACCGACCTCGCACGATCTACCGATTGGCGGGCGATCCACCAGCCGCGCCTGATGAGCCCGTCCCTCCTACCACCATCGATGAGAGCTACGACCGACGCCTTGCAGGGCAAATCCACTCTTCTGTGAGTTCTTTAGCTCTTTGCAACCTTACTTTCACATGGATTGTCATTCTATAATTGCATTAATTTATTTGCGCAGCTAGACATCCTCAGCGGCGTCTCTGCTAGTACACGGGACATGATGCTCAGGTCCCGCCTCGGACCCACCATGCCTAGCAACGATGTGCACGCATATTGTGCAGAGGTCGAGCGGCAGGTCGATCAGATTCTGATCGATTTCAGAGTGCTTCTGCCACCTCACTTGACTGTGATTCCCTCACCATCACCGTCGGCGCCGGGTACTTTGTGGCATGGGCCCCCAGCGGACCATCCATCGTCGTCGCGCCCTCCACCACTGCACACGCATTCCGTGCCTGCCAATACTCTTCGGATGAAGAGCTCGATATTCCTGCGTGGCACCAGCCTCTCGACCAGACATAATAGCATCCTACGCAGCCTGCCTTTCTTGCCGATGCTCCATCGCCTACGCAACCGACACAGCCTTTCCAGGCTCCACCGTCTGCACAGACACCACCAGCGAGGAGGCAACGCTTCAGAGATCGTCAGCCCCCCCTCTCGCTACACACCATTGGAGTATCAGGGCCCCCACAGAGGGGGAGGAGGGGGTAGTAGTGTGATGTAGGGTTTTGTCAGACTGTTCAGTTTGTTCGTACGTTTTTGTCAGCTTTCCTACTTTTTGGGTTTGCATCTGTTGCACTTTTTTACTGTTCAACTTTTGTAGGAGTCTGCATTTTTGCTTTTCAGCTTTAATACGATTAGTCTTTTCAGCTTTTGCACCTTTCATCTTCTGAGCGGAGACGTCTGGTTTCGTACAGTTGCGTCCAACCAACGAGACAACTCTTCATGACTAGCACTTCTATAAATTAAGCCGTTCAGCTCAAAGCACAACTCGCACTCCTCTAACACGCCCATCTAAACATGGCGGGCGACAGTAGTTGTGGCCGGAGAAGAAGACGCAACAAGGTAAGTACATAATCAGCTTGCATAAACGAAGCGCAAATTTATGCATCACTTTCTAGGTTATTTCCTTCTATTCGTAGGATGACGGACAAAGTTCAAGGCCATGTCGTTGTAACTGTGGTTTATTACCGAAGACTACCACGTCCTCCGTTCAGGGTGACTACGGGAGGAGATTTTTCGAGTGTCCGAGTGAAGATGCTCGCAAGTGCACTTTCCTGCTTTGGCTCGACCCCGAGTGGAGCGCAAAGGCTGCATGTACAATACTCTATCTTCTCTGCAGAAAGAAGGGACTTCGCGAGCAGCTCGACTTCATACAAGAGTTGTCGATCAACATGCACGACGTTCAACACATGTGTTGCTGCAGACATCCGTGTTATTTCTCTTGTCATGGAGACACGTACCCAGCAACGCGTCCTGCTGAGGAGTTCAACTGGCTCAACGATGCCTCCGACACAGATGACTTTATGTGAGCAGATATCTAGGTGATGTTAGAGTAAGTACGTCTTGGGCCTACGACACTGCTGGCAGAAACTACCTACATTGTGGCCGCTAAGAGGAGAGGGATAGATGTAATTACATGTCGTGGCTAGACCCAGATTGAAATGAGGTAGAGAGGACCACTATAAATAATCTTCTAGGCGAGATTGACACTCTCTATTCAGATCAGGTGGCACACCGCAGTTTGATCACCTTTTGGTGCTGTGGGCCTTGTTCTAATTGTTTTTGCAACTGACACACACGTGTGTAACTTTATATTTTATCTGCCGTATCAAGACTTTGTACTGAAAATAAAAATCCTACACTTTGTACGCTTCCGCATTGTCATATGTGGAAATCGAAACCGAAACTCTAAACTTTGTACCGCATTAATAATCAACATACAATTCTAATCCTTACATTTTATAATTATATAACACATCTTTTTTACTTTTCACAATTATACATTCATAAAATTTATATAAGAAGAATATAATTATACAAGATTGTTTACAAGTTCTATAATTATATAACATACAATTCTCGACTAATGCGATATGTCTTCTTTGCATTTAATCAATCAACTGATAAGTACAGTACTCATATGTGCAAAAGTATGGTATAAATGCAACTAGGTATAATTGCAGCTAGGTATAAATTCGAAATTAATACATATTCATAAATTAACCTGCAAAATTAGGTATAAAAAGTATGGTATAAATGCGAAATTAATACACATTCATAAAATTTATATAAAAAGAATGTAT
Organism: Pharus latifolius; assembly: GCA_019359835.1. Classification (NCBI taxonomy): domain Eukaryota; kingdom Viridiplantae; phylum Streptophyta; class Magnoliopsida; order Poales; family Poaceae; genus Pharus; species Pharus latifolius. The sequence continues at coordinate 83,468,915 of CM033324.1, forward strand.
TTCTATGGAGTAGGTTGTCTAAAATTTATATAAAAGGAATGCGATATGTGTTATTTGCATTTAATCATTCAATTAATAGGTAAATATAACAAATAAATGATATTAATATGTGCAATATGAATATAACACAACAAATGGTGCATAGTCTAGTTGATTTGGACGCACCAATCCAACATGTTGGCCTGGGTTTGAATCCCACTCCACTCAAAACTGATTTAGTCGTCAGTCCAGCTAGTGACTGAAGATCATTCGCGCGGCCCTACTTCGCGACTGAGGGTTATTTTTGTAAAATTTTAAAGGTTTGAGTTAGTTTTCGAATTTATTTTTTTTAGGTTATTAGACAAAAAATTTCGTATAAACTACAAGATGATGAAAAAAACATGAGTCTGTGGGACACCGCAGTCACACCTCATTTCCTTTGCATTGGTGAAGACCTTCCGCGAAACCGTCAAACAGCCTGAATGAGTCGCCATTGGAACGGCTACGCAAAGATTTCCTGCCTGACGCAGTGGTCTGCCACTCTGCCCAATCCGGTGATCTGGTGCAGCCGCGCAGCACTCTCCATATGAAACCCCTGCCAATTCATCCAGAGCAGAAAACATTTAAGCACCTCTTGCCTTCCCACATTGCCAATATGAAATTGAAAGGAAAAAAAAAAAGAAAAAAAAGGCAAAACTAGCAGCTCAATTTCAATTATGACCACTACAACCAACTGGATCACCACATGTGTAAATTTCTATAAGAACCACCAAAGCCAAATCCACTACAGTAAAAAACCTAGATTCGTAAAATTTAAAAGTGAAAAAAAATCCAATATTTTTTTCGAGGACAATTGCACAGAAATTGACACGTCCAACTGAGAAACTCGCAGCATTTTGGGATCAAACCGCTGGTCCTCGCCAAATCCATCATCGAACCAGATCAAATCAGAGCGCGACAGTTGATACCGACGAGACCGATTGCGTCGGAGTGATCCAGTAGACTCGGAGACGGCGGTGACCACACAACACTGGTGTAGAGAGAGAGAGAGACCTTGCCGAGGAGGAGCTGAGCACCGCCGGCCGGTGACGTCATGGCCGGCTGTCGCCGGTGACGACGCGACATGGAGAGAGATGTGTAGTAATGTACTGTAACTATTGATAGGCCGTGTTGGTGCGTTCATTCTATAATGGACGGTTAGGATTTATTAAAGGGGCTAATTTAGTATTTTGTGAACTTGTGAGTTTTGGGGATAATTTAACATGCAATTCATCACTAACTTGAGGGATTTTTCAGCCAATTATCCACTCCTAATTTGGGCCTCGTTTCTTTATTTCAATAGATTCTAAGCTAATATATTCATAGAATTATAGACAAAATTTTCATACTATGGTTCATGAATTTGATCCAATTTTTTTGCTTATGCTGTGCTAATAGTCTTGTGGCTTATTTGCCATGTTATACCTCACATTTGTTTCAGTTTAACTACTCTTCAATTTTGGTTTTTTTTGCACTCAATTTTTTCTCAACTTATAATTTTTAAGTGTGATTTGGCATGCCGTAATTTAGTGTTGACAATTTTAGTAGATTTGAAATTACTAGTGTCATGCTCTCTCATAGATTTGCTTTACCGTTTTGTCTGTTCTTAAGTTTTGAAAGTACAAGTTTATCAGGTAAGAGGTGTTTCAGTTGGTGCATTTTAAATCGGGTTTATGTTTTTAAACTGCAACACTAATTTGTGATGCTAATGGCTCATGAATTTGTTTTCTTTTTTTTTCTCTCGACTCTAAACAATGTGCTTTACATACCCAATTTTAACTGTCTGTGAATTCATGAGTTTTGAGACTGATTTAACATTCAATAAAATCTTGAATTTAGCATACTTTTGGTTGATTTTGAGATGCCAAGTCTTTACTTTTAACTCAACTATTTGATAGTATGTTATTGATATTGAATCTGTATTTTTAACACTTTTGAAATGATTTGCCACCTCATAGTTTATTGATTTGGCAATCTTTAATTGGCTTTTAACTTGAGATTTGGGATTGATTATCCATAAGATTAGTTGATTGAGGTCAATTTTCAGTTGATTCAAAACTTAGAAATTCTCATGATTATTTCCAATTATATACCATAATGCTGGGTCTACAACCAAGGATGTGTTGGACTAAATATGAGCTTAAATTTATGATTTTATGAGCTGAAACGTAGACTAAACACTCGCACTTATTTTAGAACTTAGTTTATAAATCCTAAGTTTTTTTTAATTAAAAACTCTTAATAGGTTGAAGCTGGTGAAAAAGATTTATAAGACTTACTAATAAATCAGTTCATTGAAGAAGATTAAACTCAACTAAACTGATCCAATTTGGATGTAAAAGAGTGGAATGTATCGTAAAGGCAGCATTCACAATTTGATCAAAGCTAAGAGTTAGTAGAAATACTCTCTTATTATCAAAAAGAAACTTGTACAACTTGTACATATTCTGCTAGAAAAAATTATTCAAAATTAGATGTCTATCTAATTATAATGTTGGTATTTAAAGACTATATCTACTAAGTCTTGACTAGTCCAACTGGAAATTCATGACTGTGAATTTGCACGTTCTCAACTACAATCTTATGACTCAATCTAAGTTACACGTTTCCCGAGAAGTATGATCGTCCACTGACAGTCTTGATGACTTAGTCCACCAACAGTCTTATTTCAACCATCGACCACTTTTGGTCGATTTCGACCAACGACCATCGATCAGTCTATCAATTAATGACCTTTGACCAATCTTTATTAGTCTGAGATCGAACCAAATCATAAACACTCCCGAAGCCTTCAGTAAGAGATCATGCGCACTTGTAAAGAAAGTTTTCATTAGCAAAGTGTTTCCGCTTACATTGGGCGTAGCTGCCTCGTGAGCATGCACCATAAGCGATACGTAAATTTACGCCTTTGCACCTTTAAAACACTTTGCATCATTAATATGGGCCTCGTAAAAGCTACTCCTTTTATTATTAAATGGGCTTTGTTGGGCCAGTAATAAGTAGGCCATTACCCACTTACCCTTTTCCTTTCTTCTAATACCCCTCCACCCCAGCACCCTACTCGCTCCCTCCCCAAACCCTAGCGCGCCGCCACTTCGCCTTCGCGTCTCCTCCTGGAGGTACTCTACCACTTCTTTCTCCAACCCCAACATTTCTCTCCAGATTTAGCACATAGGTACCTGCAATTGCTTCTTGCCTCTCGTCGGACCCGACCCGGCCCGATTTTTTTTTTCTCGTTTGGATCTTGCTTCCAAGTACGCGCTTTTTTTTTTATTGTTTTCTCTGATGTTATGTGATGCAATTTTTGTACACGTATTAAGAGCCTAAGAGGTGTTACCATATGCAAGGTTTTGATTTTTTTGGGCGTTCTTGAAATCTAGAACAGTATGCAGTTCTTATGGCTATTAACTAAGTGTGAATTGTTATGATCTATACGCAAATTTTGAGGAAAAAGAAATGTTGTGCTTAATTCTTGGATGCAGTGTTACAGCCGTAGTTCTTTTGATGCGGAGGAATCTGAAATCATAATGTGACGCGGTGCTTTTTTTGTTGTTGGTTGATGTAGGTAAGCAATGACGAAGCACAACAATGTTATCCCGAATGGGCACTTCAAGAAGCACTGGCAGAATTATGTCAGGACATGGTTCAACCAACCCGCTCGCAAGCAGAGGAGGCGCATTGGTAATCTCTCCATCCCTCACTAATAGTAGCATGCATGAATGAGTAGTTTAGGGATATTGATGTTTGCAGAGAGATCTGCTTAATGTGCGGATGTGTACAGATAATTTCGCTTGCCGCTGCAAGTTCTTGGATACATGTTTCGCTTGATATTGTTTCTAGATTTTGGTTATGTTGACCTAAGATATGCTAGTGCTACCAAATCACCAAGTTAACTTCATGCATATGTATCATCAATTCATGTTTTTCATCTAGTTATGCGCTTGCTGTGTTGTAGGACTGCATTTGATGACTGTATTTGATGCTTTTAATAGTGTGTGTTGGTTACTTCAGTATCTGTAACAACTAACAATCTTCTATCATTTTGTGCTAAGACATTAGCAAAAATCCTTTATACGTTTATTCCAATTTTTGGTCTTCTTGTTCTGTTTTTTTTTTCCTTTTACTCATGTATTGTAGTCCATTTTGCCCGCTCTCATTTTTTAATTTGATTGATTGTTAAGCTTCAACCGCTGAACCTCTTTCTTGTGCTTATATGCATGCTTGGTCATATGAAGTTTTTCATAACATTTGAGTAGTGGTCTGAGCTAAACGAATGTCAGCTAGGAGCAAGAGCATAGTATGGACAGCACAGTATATGCAATACAAACTAAATCTATTCATGTGTTAGTTGATGGTGCTTCCATACGCTTACTGCATGCTTAATCGGTTACTTGGATTCTGTTTGGTGTATAACTGTCAGTTGTGCATGACAGGCAAGAAGATAGTCCTAACACATGATTACTTGTTGCTTTGTGTCATATGCATGGTCATATATACCTAATATTTCATTCTAGAGCTATATGAATCATTAGACTTTGGTTTTCCAGATTCTGCTTTATCTGCCACTTCATCTTTCTGTTCATCAGCTAATGATGCTCTTGTGTTGGTTTTGCAGCTAGGCAAAAGAAGGCCGTGAAGATCTTCCCGCGCCCCACTGCTGGACCCCTTCGCCCCATTGTGCAGTGCCAAACACTCAAGTACAACATGAAATCCAGAGCTGGAAGGGGCTTCACTCTTGAAGAACTGAAGGTAAACTGGGTTGTTGGTCATCTCTATAACAACATTGCAGGGCTATTCCTTCTGCAATCCTAACCCCCCCCCCCCCCCCCCCGCCCCCCCCCCCCCCCCCCCCCCCCCACCACCCCCCAATTTTTTTTTCCGTTGGACTTCTTGAGCTGTTAATGTTATGGCTATTAAGGTCTCCATCAATGAGCCTTGAACTGATTATATGAATTGGATTATTCACCAAGAATTCACGCACCATTTTCAAATTATCCTATTGTAATATTTCAGGCAGCAGGTATTCCCAAGAAGCTTGCCCCAACCATTGGCATTTCTGTGGATCACCGCCGCAAGAACCGTTCACTTGAGGGTCTGCAGGCCAACGTCCAGAGGCTGAAGACCTACAAGGCTAAGCTTGTGATCTTCCCGAGACGTGCACGCAAGTTCAAGGTCAGGAGTTTTGCTTGCTCCTTTTCTTTTGTTCAAATCGTGATAATTGAAGTTGTTTACAAGATCTCTTATGAGTTTTGCTTTCTGCAGGCTGGTGACTCTACTCCTGAGGAGCTTGCCACTGCCACCCAGGTCCAGGGTAACTACATGCCGATCGCCCGTGGTGAGAAGCGCTCGGTTGAACTTGTGAAGGTCACAGAGGAGATGAAGTCATTCAAGGCCTATGCTAAACTCCGTGTGGAGAGGATGAACGAGCGCCAGGTCGGTGCCCGATTGAAGAAGGCTGCTGAGGCGGAGAAGGAAGAGAAAAAGTAAAAGTGTTGAAACCTGAAAACAGATGTTCTCTTCCCTTATTCTGCCTTAGAGTTTATTAGCTTCCAATGCGAGACTGTCTTTTTGATACTGCTATCTATCTCTGCTGCTTTATGAGTTTATTTGGATTTTGTGCTCAACCAAACTTAGTGCACACAGTCTGAGATGAATTTAGTATCTGTATTACTGAATTGTCTGCAAGATCATTATATTTGAAATTAGTTTGTTCCATTTGATGTTTCCTGTGTCATTGGAAGGTATATTTAGTTTTGATTGGCAAATGAAAGTTGCAGGATCTGAAGAAAATATGCCGTCTAAGATGAATTTAGTATATGAATCACAGCATGATCCTTATATCTGCTGATATTTTTTTTTATTTGCTGCTTGCTGCGTCAATGGAAGGCATATCCTGTAAGTGTCTTTTTCGTTATGGACGGTCTCTTTTGTGGTTGCAGAAATATTTCCTTTGTGTTTCTTGTGGTAGTCTATTCTTGCTTGCTCTGCTCCAGAAACTAAACTCCATGTTGTGAAACTCTAGTCTTGTTTGACTTACTATTTTGATCTCTCGCATCAATCGAGGCTATACAAATTTCAATAACACTAAAAGGCTTAATTTCTTTTGTAGACTCCACATATTGCCAAAATCTAGCAAAATTAGAGAGTAGAGAATTATCCGGCGAAATTCCATGATACGTAAGGTTAGGAATTTTTTTTATAGAGAACCCATTTAAAAAAAATTGCAAATTTAATCTAAAATATACAAAAATTTGTAAAAATAATCCAATTTGAAGGTGTGGTTGGCTATGATGGTAACACATGGATCATACTGCATAGTAGTTGTGCAATAGAAATAGTATCGTGTGGCATGAGAAAATGAGGGTATGCTGCACTCCCAACGTGCGACAACAAATATTAAAATTTTGATCCGCACATTTGGAGTGCGGTAGCAAACCACTTTCCTATATTTTGATGTGAATTTAGTTTATACATCAAAATTTTGATTCTTTTAATATTGATATTTTTTTATCTATAATTTGAATTGATGATCTGTTTGAACTAATGGAATCATGAGATTAAAACGATTAGATTGACAAAAACAGATAATCAATTAAAATTATATATTATAAGATATATAAGTGTGATTGAAAACCGATTTGTACCGATTTGATCGTTTTGGCCTCATCATTATGTTGATTCAAATAGATTGTCAATCAGAATTATATATTAGAAAATACTATTTCCCAAAGAATGGAGACAAAAATTTAACTCAAAATTTTCGATTAAATTATACTGAATTTTTTATTATTCTAAGACCAATATTTTTTTATCTATAACTTGGATTGACGATCCGTTTGAGCCAGTGGAATCTTGAGGTCAAAACAATCATATCGACACAAACAAATCATCAACTAGAGTTATATATCATAAGATGTCATGTCTTAGTATATCTTGAGATATACAAGTACTGTTAATGATCAGTTTGTGTTGATCTAATCATGTGCACTTATAATTTCTCTGGTTAAAATGAATAGTTAATCAGAGTTATAAATCAAATGATATCGATACCAGAAGAATCAGAATGTTGATATATAAAATAAATTCACAACAAAGAATAGTGGTGTGGTTTGTTGCTGCACTCCGAATGTGCAGATCAAAATTTTGATATTTGCTACCATGATCTAATGTGCATCAAACCCTCATTTTTTCTCTATCACATAATATTATTTCTGTAACACAATCATTACAGTATGATCTATATGTCACCATCACATTCAACTATATTATCAAATCAGTTTATTTTTACAACTTCAATATACTCTTAAGTTAGATTTATTTTTTTTACATGAGTTATTCCTATAAAAAATTCCAAATCTTCGTATCTAAGGCTATTAAAAACCAATGGAGAATTTTATGGAATACTCCATCCATTTGCAGTTTGCTTATTCCGAACCTGAAGCCTTGGATTACGTGAACCCTGGCGACATCAAAATTGTGTGATCAATTCTAAAAAGGAGTAATAGAAGATGCCACAAAAAATTTGTTCTTGTTTTGTAAAAAAAAAAAAAAAGTATCTCTAGAAGTTAACGTCACATACGAAAGCCTCCTTTGAGCCGTACACGAGTCCATCACCTCAGATCAAATCCATCAATGGTTCAGATCAAAACACGTAGAGAAATAACTCCCGAGGAACATGGCCTTATAAACGCATCCAGACTTGGTTGCAATTTGCATCCCCTCCCATCGCCTCAAGAAATCAAATCATCAACGTGACAACAGCAGCATGGGTCTTCAGGTATAATTTTTTTGTTGTCCAAATTATTGCAACCCTATATTTTACTTCTAGTAGTGAGTTATATGATGTGTAGAATGTGTTCTTGCATCAGAATTGTGCTGCTGGATTAACTTTTGATCCATGTACACACTTCCGCCAGGCAAAGGGGTTTCTTGAAATCTCAATTAGGGATCTTATTTGTCAGATTTGGTGTAGATTTGCGATTGAGATTGGTTTAATATTATTCATTTCAGAGGAAAAAAAATCATTTTCTGGGATTAGAGTCATGTGATCATCGTAGTCTTGATGTTGAAGAAATCTAATTTGTTGTGATTTGTGCATGTGCAATTTGTTGTTCTTGCTGTTTGAGTGATGCCATTGATGAGTATGTGAGTACCCTTCGTTTTTAATCATAGTTCATAGCCTAAAGTGGAAAGAAATCTCCCTTGAACTTGCCTAGGTGCCTAGGTGGAATTGGGGTTGTGCTTAAGCAAGCAATTCTCTTAATTCTTTCTTTCAGGAGGAGTTCGAGGAGTACGCCGAGAAGGCCAAGACCTTGCCTGAGACGACGACTAATGAGAGCAAGCTGATTCTTTACGGGCTTTACAAGCAGGCAACCGTCGGGCCAGTCAATACCAGTATGTCTTTTGCTCTTCCTGAATAATAAATAACATGCTTCCTGTTGAAATTTAGGTCTTCGCATGCATTCAGAAAGTTCAGTCAAGCTGTGCTGCTTAGGCAATGGATTTCCAAGATTTGATTTGTGAGCCTCTGTTAGCTGAATTATGTCTGAATACCTTGAATGGTCAAACTTTGACTCATGTGCAGTGCATCTCATGCTTAATAAGTTAACACCAAGCTGTACTTGATATCTATGGATATACATCTGAGTTTAGGAAATTTGATATTCTGGGCAAACACCTTAGACAGAAATCACCACTCACCTTTTTGTGTTATTATTTGTTATTTGTATGGCTGTTGATGCAGGAAATAATAGATCTAGGCTCTGAGCAATAGCGATTGGAAATTGCACGCTGATACCTTAACACGCGATATCATGGTTTACCTTAAATGTGAAAAAGTTGGAATGCCATGTACAGATGACTCCAGGCAGCATTCTGATTTTTCTTTTTGAAGGAACAACCTGTTAATTTGGAAGTATTTAATTTTATTTCCCGTCTTAGAGGGACTTGTAGTTCCTCAAGTAATGCTGCAATGCATTGACATATAGATACGATCTATTGCTCTTCCTTTTGTCTTCAAGAAGCTACTTACTCCTAGTGATACAAAAATTCAGGCCTGCCTTTGTATTTTTAGATTAGATTGTTTTTTCAGGAGCAAGACGTTGTTTTCAGTATCAGATTCAGATGTATCTTAATTATTTCAATTTCATTTATCAGGCCGGCCTGGCATTTTCAACCTGAAAGACAGAGCCAAATGGGATGCTTGGAAGGCTGTCGAAGGTTTCTTGATTTCTACCATGCTTCAAATTCTTGTAACAATGATGTCATTCTCTCCAAATTCCCTACCAATGCTTACAAATCCTGTCGAAAAATGATATGAACAGGGAAATCGAAGGAGGAAGCGATGACTGATTACATCACCAAGGTTAAGCAGCTGCTGGAGGAGGCTGCTGCATCCTCTTCTTAAGTGAAAGAAGAAGCAACAATTTGGTGCAAGCAATATATACAAATCTCATTGTTATTTATCATAATGCCTCTTTTTCTTCATGATACTCTTCTCTAAATATGTCAGTGTATCGTCATGAATTTGTGCAGTGAACATTTGCTGCATTGATCTTATATCTTTTAAGGCTGTAAGCTTTGTGGAACATTGATGTAATCTTGGTTCATTCCTACATTAACCATCTCTATTTAGGTTTCTCAACATTATTCTTCTCTATTAAAGTTGTCATCTTTCTTTTCATTAGTTTTTTGCCTTTGAAGGTTTCTTGCAACAGCTTTTTTGGGAATTGGGACACTGATGAAACAAAATCAACTCTAAAATGGTAGCTTTATTGAAAAGGGATATTGTGCAATTTTCGCTAACGCTGAAAGACTTGATGTATTGCATAAACTCTTACAAAATCTTTATAATAACTAATCCAGACCTTAATAACTAGTAATAATTATTTGCCACCTTTGATTACCTCCCTCCTCTAATCCACACCATTTAACCAGATTTTGTAAAAAACTTACACTGGTAGGAGCAGTGTAGGATTACTTAATTTGTTTTCTTTTTCTTTTCAACGATCTTGGAGAGATCTTTTGTATTTTTCTTTGTCGAGGTAGCCTCTTTTTACTATCTCTGGTCCAAAAATAGAAACTCGATCTTGTGGGGAGCTATGCAGTCCTCCTCAGCAAAAATATCTAACTGACCTTCTCAACATTTATTACAGTTTTGTGTAGTAGACTTGTTTATGTAGAGTGCTTCCATTATTTTTTTTACATCACTTTCCTTTTTCTTCATGAAAAACATGTTATAACATGCGGCTTAATCATGGTACAGTTTAGAATGTTTAGAACAGAAAACATTTCTTGAGATAGTTGGAATCTTTATGCGAACATCATCAATGGTTTAGATCAAGAGACGTCTGCGAAATCATACAAAGTAGGAGGGCAAACTTGGCAAATTGGCCTCTCCAATTCCAATATAAACACACACAAGAGCAGTGCATCTCTCACGCAGTTCCAAATCGGCAAGAACAACATGAGCTTGCTGGTCATATGTTTTGTCTTCTTATTACAAGCATAGTTTTACTTCCAAGAACTTCACTGAATTGAACTCTGTTAAGTAATTTCTGTGAGGCAAGATCTAGTTAAGAGCCAAAAAAAATCCTAACTTTTGACGGAGGTTTCACGTGAAGAAAGACTTCATTCGAGTTTTTTTTTTCTTGGTATTGTCATAGTACTTCATTTGTTTTTGGAGTTTAAGAAGTGCGCGGAGAAGGCAACGATCTTTCCTAAAACGACCAGTAGACAAGACAATCTGACTTTTTATAGATGGATTTTTTTTTACGGATAACCTAATTAAAAAAAGAAACAACAAAATTATCCTCTAATTCAAAAAATTTGAAAAAATAACCCTTTTAAGTGTAGGATTAGACATACCGTGCATCTAATATGTGGTAAACTACTCATAACCAAATAATACAGAAGATTACACTACTACACATACAATGTACAGCAACCAGGGAGAGAAGTTCTATCATATGTTGTATGTGCTGTGGGGGTATTCCTTGAGAGAGGGAGGAGGGGGATTGTATAACATGAATGCATGTGAGGTATTGAGAGAAAAAAAGAGGAAGATTTATGTGCTCCTGCTGCACACACCCGGATGTGCATCTAAGTCCACCTCTCTTGCCCATTATCATTTGTCACACAGTATTTCTCTCTTACAATATAACAAATGAGTTATTTTTGTAAATTGTGTGAATTAGAGACTAGTTTTATTTTTTTTTTTAAATTATTGGAACAAAAAATTCTTACAAGTTTTACTAGTCGACAGCCGTTGGACTAGTTGATAGAGCATGTAAGCTTTCTTTTATTATCTAATTATATACTTCTGTCTCTATTTAAAAAAAAACTCGATATATCGACTAGATGGAAAGAAAGATCATCCTAACTATTGTGGAATAAATCATTCTTTTTAGATCCGAATTGGATGGCTCTTTCTATCTCCCTCGGAACATAGAGCTGAATTTTTCGTTCTTATAACTAGCATGCATGTGTATTTTCAGATTGGCCAGGAGAAAGAAGATACATAACCAGAAATCGCTTCAAAGCTATTGAAAAAATGATCCCAAGTAACCTTGTGCCAGAAAAGTTGAGGGAGATGAACATGAGCTTATATAGATTAGAGGCTGATTTCTTCAACTACTCTTTCAGTTTTCTAATTTAAGTTCTTTGGGCTATATATATGTTCTTTGATTTTCTTTCCAAAGAAAAATAATTACATAAACAGGGAAATCGAAGGAGGAAGCCATGACAGAGTATATCGCGGAAATGAAGGAGCTGCTGGGAGAGGAGCATTCGCTTCTCAAGTAGAAAGTACATAAAAAACTTCTATAAAGATCTAGTGTTTGAAGCATGATTCAAATTATAGGTAGATTACCATTATATAATTCTTGACTAACAGTCTTTTGTGAGGATCTTCCTAATTTTTAATTTTTAACGAGGAAAACACTTTTCTATATATTGTACTGAATCAACATCAATTTGTGCGATAATGGACACGTCACACGTGAAGATATGCTCCATTGATATTGTCATATTTTTAGGCTCTATGCTTCGTGAAACATGGATGTAATTAATCTTGGTTTGGACACATACTAATCATCTATCTCTATTAAAATTGCATCTTTCTGTACATTGATCTTCTTTTGTTAAAGTGTAACATCTTTCTCTTTGTATATTTGTTTGCTACTATCTATTGATCATGATTTAGTGTGAGATTGAGATGAGAGAGAAATTAAAATGTCCAAAACCTCCTGCGAAACCTTTGGAGTTTCTTTCTCATTACAATTTGAGACGTGCAAAGCTTATCTCAGATGGAGAATGTTGAATGATGTGATATGTGCTGCTTGTTAGAATGGCCCAAGACACGCTGCTGCTTCTAAATACTGGCTTATAAAAAAAATTGATGCAAAGGAGCTTCAACTTCATAGTACAAAACCACAAATAGAGCTTCAATAATTTAACCAAAAAATCACTCTAATCATACTATTTGGAAGGATGTTAAGTTTCCGGCTCATTTATACAAAAATTAAATCCCTATTAAACGTGAACTAAACATGGTAGCTTCTCATAAAAAGAATATGCAATTATTATGTTCACCCACATAACAATGGGAACTTAGTTACCATTTATCTTCTAAATGATGTTATCAGTTCAGAAATTGGATCCTCAGTCTTTTAAATAAAAAAACAAAAACATATATTTTTTATCAGCCTAATTAAAATAAATGATCTATATCAATATATCAAAGAAACTGAAGTGGTTCATATATCTTGTGTGAAATTTAAATTTCTCACAAATAGAAAAAATTATTAATTTAAACAGAATAGTCAGAAAAAAAAATTTTATCATCAATTTTACTTCTATTTTTAATATCAACTAATAGATTTTTATCTAACAATCACAATTTGATCTAGAACCTCATTTTCTTATTTTAAATCATCACATTTTGTTAGATTGTCATATATTTATTAAAAAAATTATATATATAAAAATTGTGAGTATTTGATCATAACCCTAATTTAAATTATTTAGTTTCGAATCTCACATAGGAAAAAAAAAGACCGGGTATCTTTTGTTATTAAAACAGGGCACCATTTTACTGCACCATCCATCTTGCGATGCTTTTACGACACGAGTTACTGGTCAACTCTTCCTGCACCCACACACACACACCAGTACACCACCCAGCCGCCCTACCGTACTAACACTGACAAGCGGCCCCCCCACCATGCCCTCCCATGCCCTTCCCTTCTCCCCAGATCCCTCTCCAGCCTCCCAACTAAGCTCCCATAAAGTCTAAACCCTACCCCTCCACCCCCCCCAACTGACAGCCATGCCCCACAAGCTCGCTGCCCTCCTCCTCCTCGTCCTCCTCGTCCCCCTCCTCGCCGCCGCCCCGGAGAACGAGGCGGCGACGCAGGGTACGACGGTGGCGACGGAGGCCACCGCTCTACTCGAGAGACATGAGGCGATGCTCGCGCGCTTCGAGGAGCTCACGGAGTTGCTCGCCAAGTCCGTGCGCGCGCTCGAGGCGGCGTTGTCCAGATCCGGCGACCCCAAGCCCGCGCCGCCCGCGGCTGATTCCGGCGGCGAGCGCCGCGCGCCGCCAGGGGTGGCTGTGACGAAGCGGCGGCCGCTGTGGCCTGAGAGGTTTCAATTTTCGGCGGCCGCGCGGCTTGGGGATGGCGCGTCCGCTGCGGCTGCAGCGGCGCTGCCCTACGAGGACGCGGACGGGATTACCAAGTACTTCGCCGTCGGTGACTCGCGCGGCCGCGTCTTCGTGTTCTCCGCCTCCGGGGACGCGCTCCTCGAGCTCGACGGTGTAGGCGGGGAGTCCGCGGTGACTGCCCTCCTCACCTACCTCTCCCCACTCCGCGCGGATTGCTTTCTCTTCGCCGGCCACGCGGACGGCTCCATCGCGGCGCACCGCCTCACCGAGTCGTCCACGCACGGCGACGACTGGCTCAACCTCGTCGCCACGTCGTCGCGCCTTCTCGTCCGCGGCCTCGACGCCGCGCCCGTGCTCCACCTGGAGGTCCACCAGGCGGCCCGCGCGCGGTACGTGCTGTCCTGCGACACCGGCGGCCGCATCCGCGTCTTCACCGAGAACGGCACGCTCTACGGCACCGCCATCGCCTCCTCCACGCCGCTCGCCTTCGTCAAGCAGCGCCTCCTCTTTCTCACTGAGGCCGGCGCCGCCTCCCTCGACCTCCGCTCCATGGCCGTCCGCGAGACCCCCTGCGAGGGTCTCCTCGACGCCCTCAACGGCTCCGTCCCCAAAGCATATTCCTTCGATCCCTCCGAGCGCTTCAAGGCCTACGGCTTCACCGACGCCGGCGACCTCGTCCACGTCCTGCTGCTCGGCGACGTCGCCAGCCTCAAGTGCCGCGTCCGGGCCGTCAAGAAGTCCGAGATTGACGGTCCCCTCGCTATACAAACGATCAAAGGCTACCTCTTGGTAGCCAGCCAAGATAAGATCTTTGTGTATAACACCTCGTTGCAGTACTACGGGAGGGTAGGGGCACCCCGGCCGCTGTTTGTCACGGCCATCAAGGACATCAAGTCCATGTTTGCTAGTTCTGGTGGGGTGGTACCCCCTCCACCGTCTGGGAAGCCTCTCATTGCAGCGGATCGGGAGAAGCTTGTGATCTTGGGGCTCGGGGATGGTTACATTGCCATCTACCGGTCCAACTTCCCTGTGTACAAGGTAGAGAGCAATGCGGTGGTGTGGAGTGGCCCGGCATTACTTTTTCTCCTGTTCTTGATCGGCATTTGGCAAGTGTATGTCAAGAAGAAGGATTCATTGGGGTGGACACCTGAGGAGACATTTAACACCTCAGTCACAGCTCCGACAGGAAGCCTTCTGAATCATCCAAGCAGTGACCGAAGCTATCCGGATGGCACAGCAAGAGCTGGTGATCGAGCCTTTGTAGATAGCACGACAAGAGCAAGCGATCGAGGCTATGTGGATGCCACTACCAGGGCCAGCGACCGAGGCTATGCCGAGGCTACCAGGGCTGTGGACCTGCTGGGTGGGGCGTTAAGAAGTGCTCCGAGAAGGTATGGGTCCCCTACTAGATATGGAGGGGCAGCAGGAATTCCATTTCGGCCTGTTTCAGCCGAACCTGGTGGTCTTAGAGCCACACCGGAGCTGAAGTACCGAGGCCCAGGTATGGAGCCCCCTGGTTTCCCCAAGAAAAGAGACACATTGTTCTCGAATAACCAGGCTGTAGTTGATGATCATGTTGATTGAGGGTTTTACCGGTCGGTGTGGGCGGCCCTCTAAATTTTGATCTGGTTTTGAAGATTGAATGCGTATGTGGGATGCCGATGGTCCAGCTGATGTGTTGTTGCAACTCCAAGATGTTGTACTGTATGAGTAGCTTACAAGCATCTATGATATAATGGTCTAGCAGTCGGTGAAAGAACATGGAGACTATGAATTGGATTTGTGCATCTCGTACTTTACCAAAGATATAATGAGCAAGTCTTTGAGCTAAGGAAGATTTGTTATTACTTCTCATCTTTTTAGTATGTACAAAATTGCTCAAGTTTTGAATGGCTTCTACCTAACACTGCTAATTTGTTGTAGTTGCATTACTTCTCATCTTGCATGCGCAGGATAAGGAGTTAGGCATGGTCTCTATATTGAATTATATTGAAATGAAGATTAAGCAATGGAAACAAGATCTTTTAGATCTCATTGCAGCCATAAGTAACACAATTTTGAGTTTAATAAGTCACGTGCTACATTTGTACTTGCAATTTCTATCACTATTCTAGCCTTTCTGCATAAAGATGAGGATTTGTTTCCACTAGCCGATGTTGGAGATATTTTGCTAGTGTTTGATAGTGCAATATCATCTTATGTTGTTGACATCTTGACATTGACATACCATACCAGACGTCTACAGTTTCTAGTCTAAAGATGACAAATTTGTGCTTGTTATCCTCATTTGTTCCTCATCTAATCTGCTTTTATGTGTCTCTGTTTAGCCTGTCCTGTAGATCCATCCTAATGATAGCCAATTTAGGCATGCCAGATTTTGCGCCTATCCTAACATCTGTTCTATACATGGGCACACAGCACAGACCATTCTACAGACATATTTCATGAAAATTATTGTGTTTCATTTTTACTAATGTTAACATCTGATTGTTCTTCAATACTTAAGAGGACAAGTCCAAGTTTCGTCACTCTACTTTGGCCCAAGTCCAATTTTGGTCATGTATTTTTAAATTGTCCAAAAATCATTCTTGTACGATCAAAACTATACATTTTTTTTTATCTAATTCTATATTTGAAACTTTTTTGAGTTTTCCAGATTGCATATATAGCAACATTTGGCAATAAAAGCGGGAAAAGAAAAATTGTTCCCTCCAAAATATCTCTTACCAACACAGTTGTTAGCTATTTAGCATGCATTAATTTGTTCAAATTTCTCCTTTACCATCTCTATCACTTATTCTTATCTCGACATGAAACTCCACCTATAAAAACTAGGTGGCGGATGAAAAGTGTTTGGTTTCGAAAGTGTAGGTTGATATTTGGATGATTTAAAAGTGTGGGATGAAAAATAGATTTGGGTTAAAATAGAGAGACCAAATTTAGACTTATCCCTTAATTGGAGATTTATTGCAAATTTCTGCCCACAAAAAGTGCAAGGTTTATCGGTTAAAGTGACATCAAAAGAGGGTTGCAACTTGCACCCACCCTGTATGATTCATAAGAAATCTGGTGGCCTCAATATACAGGCATATAACTGCGTAGTTGCTCAATCCAAAAGACATTTGAGTTATGCTAGATTGCAAAAAGTATGTGAACTGATGTTGTAAGTTGTAACCACTAACCAGTTGTTAAAGATAAAAGAAATTAAGAAAAAAACAATGCAGTGATATGAAGCGCTGAATTCCAAAAGCAGGAAATTGTCAGAACATAAACTTGAAGCAGAAGCTAGAAAAAAAACACAAATGCGATTATAAGAAAAGAAACAATCAATTCTTTTATATTGCTTGGCAAAAAGTTTCACACTGGAACAGAATCCACCAAAAGACAGGTAAGCCCCAACATTTGCTCACTGACAAATGTGATAATCGGAAAAATATTCTGACTGTATTGCAAATTATTACAATTGAAGACCTAGGAAAAAAAGAAAACTATCACTTCATGACGGAAATAAGATTCTGAATCAGCTTCTCTGACTCTACTCAGAGGACTTGACAATGAAGTTCTGGCGGCTAATGGGGTTCATAACAACGGGCGGTCCTGCAGTGCGAGGCCAGGCCTGGAACTTGGTGTCTGTGGCTTGCCACCACTCCTTGTCAGAAACAGTCTTAGGGATGGTACCTGGTTCCAAAGAACAATGCAGCTTAAGATCTTATCTTGTAAGAACACGCACATGCATCATGCAAGCATCCTGCATAAGCTGGCACTCACCTCCAAACATCTTCTTGTCAGAAATAAGTGTGTCGCACACATAAGCAAGGGCAAAAGATCCAGCTATGGAGCCGATGACGTATCCAGTAGTCATTGTCACTGCAGAACCATGAATCAAAGTACAAATTGTTAGGTACGAAACATAATGTTAAAGAAATGATACATAGGTAAAAGCATCAGATCCACAAGAACACAGAAGACCTCACAAAGGGTCACAAACAGTGCAAGGAGCCAAGGCCTTGTCCACTTCAAAATAAGAAATCAGCCACATAATCATAAAGATGGACATATAAAGTGGCAGAGCCAGCATTTCACTAAAGGAGCGGTGAACATATGATATAATAATATAATACTCTAGTCATTATAAGATTTAGCCAAGACATATCACAATAAGAAAATACATATGCACAGTAGGAATGCACAATTTTTCAACTAATTTACTTACAAATTTATTAGCGACCATTACACTAGTGATTCACCAAAAACATGCTGAAAGACGCCTTCTGCTGTTAAGTTTGCAACTCTTTACATAACCATATTCATCAATTAAATATAATTTCTGAAGCCAAATTTCATGTGACAAAGCAAAATGCTCCATCTAAATTAACAATGTGTGCATCATACATGTGATAGGATTAATAGCAGCGTCATCTGGACAACTAGAACACTTGCTCCAAGGCCGATGTGTTCTGAATTCGCCATCTATATGTGATCAGGAATCAAGAACAATGAGGAGCACAACACACATACTGGCCAAATTACTGCAGTGTGATGTGCTTCTTTCCTCGTTCTACCAAATTACCAATTCCTTCACCAACATTTTTTTTTCTAACAATCAAAACCTTAAAGATCTCGTCGGCCAATGGAGACGAGGGGCGCGAGGCCGTGCGCCGAGGTATGCTCCTGTACGCGCCGGTGCCAGATTGTCGGCCGGGCGCTGCCGCTTCGCGGTGAAGATGGATTGGTTAGGGATTTGGGAATTACAAAAATCGGGGAATAGGGACCTTTATTTAAATGGGCTGTTCGTGTTCGCCTTCTATTGCTAATCGCCGGCGAAGGGGGTTGGGGGCTGGGCGGCCGGCTGGCCACCGCGGCAGCAGGTCTAGACCCTTAGCGGCCACCGGCTATCTGAAATCCACAAGCAAATGCGACAACTTTTCTCGCGAGATCGATTGAGATCACGATTCACACACGCAAAAGGGCGTTAATAGATCGGATTGGAGAAAGAGAGAGATGATACCTCGGATCGGATTTCACCGCCGCCGACGGGAGGGATATGAGGAAAAGAGGGGAGTTGATCTGTTGTATGTGCACAAATACAAATACAAATACAAAATAATTTTCTGTGGGCCCCCTGAAACTTGGCCCATCTTGACTTATAGGCCCAAAGCCCACATTAGAATATTTTTCAGTTTTTTTGGCATCCTGGACCATCAAGTTGTATGATTGATCCAGCCCAATGCCATGTTCTAGATTAGATCAGCTGCATCAGCATGGCAGCACAATTTAACTAACAACTGAAAAAAATAGTTACAAGTTATAACTGAAACTTATATTGAATTCAGGTTCTAATAATGTAAAATACTATAACTTATATTTTGATTTATAAGTTTGGAATTTCTACTTACATAAACTATTTTGAGAACTAACAAATGAAAAATAACACTTACAAAAATTAGAACTGCTAATTATTTATAATTCTAAGTACCAATGGTGGGAACACTAGAACTTATATTTACATTTATAAATTTGGACCTTCTACTTACACTACTAAAAAGCCACCATCTCTTGGGTAGGCAAAAAATTTTAAAATGGGCATAGAGTATTGGAGGGAACCACACAAAAGAGGAAGAGAAATCGGTCCAAAAAAATTCTAAAAAAGATACCATAAACAGTAAAGATGATCCACACAAATGTTGACAAGAAAGAAAAGAGTTAGGTCCCAGAATATATACACATGTTAAATCTTAGCTATTAAAATGCAATCTAACGGTAGTGTCAAAAATATGCAGTAGAAAGAAAAAAATAGAAAGTTTAGTAAGTAGTAAATCTGTCTTTATATCATATGTATGTGCATGCTTGCGTACGATAAAGGCAGAGACAAGTCTTTCATGTTAGATATGCACTTCTTTGCTATACATTTCCTTGCAATATAAATGTAGAAAACTTTTTATTTGCGCCACCTTTATCTATCTCAACTATTATTCATTGTTTACTAGATTCTCTTAGTAATTTTTTGATTTAATTTTTGGTTGAGATGGTCAAGTTAGTTTTGAGGAGAAAGACGCAAAAATTGATTAAAATCCATAGACAAAAAGTTTTGGGAGTTATATTTGGGAAGGAATTTGTTAGGGGTTAGGTCACCTTCCTTATTCCATATTCCAACACTCAAGAAAAGCAAAGAACTGTGTTAAGAAAAAAAAAACACAAAGAAAAAGGTGACCAAAGAAACCATTTCTCCTTTTCCCTGCATCCTACACCCGGTCCACCGCACACGGCCACCCCCAGGAAACACTCGCAGGTAAATGGAACCCACACTGAAACTCCAAATCACAAGGTCCACTGTAGACCGAGACCACGCCACCTCTCACTCTGCGCGCCTCGAACATGCAAACATGGCAGTCGCCTCCAAGTTCTCTTCTCCCATACACACTTCACTCTGATTGACAACCGGCCTCACATCCTTTCTGACCCCACAGTCAGTGACCTCACAAGTTCAATTCCCAAAGCAAAGAGAAAAGCATAGGAATAAACTAGAAGAAAAAAATAATAAGAAAAAAATTGAGCCAAAGCATTGCAGAGAGTGGCAGAGTTGCAGCTAGAAGAAAAATCACCAAAAAAATCCGAGATAAAAAAAGAGTGAGAGAAAGAGAAAGATATAGTGAAGTAGCAAGGGAGGCGGAGGAGGAGGAGGTAGGTGGAGATGGAGAGGAAGGTGGTGGTGGTGTGCGCGGTGGTGGGCTTCCTCGGCGTCCTCTCGGCGGCGCTGGGCTTCGCGGCGGAGGCCACCCGCGTCAAGGTTTGATTCATCATGGAACAGTTCTTGAAATTTTGTCCATCTATCTTTGTTAGATCGGTATAGATGCTTCTTTGGATACTTTTTGGTTAAAGGAATGGTAGTGGAGAACTAGGATGGCCATGTTCTAGAGAGCTTAATTAGCTTATTATTTTTAGTGTGTTGTTTTCTATGTGGTATATGTATAGAAAGGTTGCTAATTTGTGGTCTAGCTCAAGATTATGATCTGTGCTTGCAACTTACCAACTTTGTAGTTTAGCTCACTACCATGATCTGTTCTTGCAAGTTGAGCTCTTAGGAGTGAATGTATTTTTGAGCTCCTTATATAAAGTTGGTATCTTGGAGCTTTGGACCGTGTTATTGTGCATTCGTGCACTGGAAATCGTAATAAATATAGCTTCTTCACAAGTTTGTGCTGAAGAATGTGGAAGTGAAAGGAGTGTAGCTTATTTATCTGTATGTTAAAAGGTGAAATCTTTTGAGTTCAGTCTCTTTTGTCGCTGATTTGCTTTCTTTTCCTTGGACCGTGGTGAGGGGTGGAATGGATGTTTCGTTTTCATCTAATTGAATCAAGATTTGTGAAAGTTCTTTCCTTAATAAAATTTGATCTTTGAGCATATATGGAGAAGGCTTATTGCTTATCTGTTTGACTGGATGGTAACTATATGGTGGCCTTTTTGCATGTACAATCATTTGTAAGGATAAATCTCTCACTTTCATTGAGATAGCTATAAATGCATAAGGAGACATCACTAGCTTGAGGTACAGTTGCGACCTGACCCCTAAATACAAGCCCTGCATATTTGTGCTTCTTCAAGTACACTATTTTATGCTGACTTCAAAGTCCTTTCAATTGCATAGGTTCCATATTTGTAGCTCTATTCGAAGTATCAACATATGCCGATTAACTTCACCCAGGATTTTCAGAGTATAGTCAGCAAAGAACTTCCATGTGGAAGTTAACTTCACTATATTATTTTTTGATGCCAGAAAATGGTAAAAATTCTTTACATATAGCACAGAGAATGTTAGGCATTAAGAATCAAATATTTCACTACACATGGTCTAGCGAGAGGCTCTTGCAATAACAATCGTAACCTTGTTAATGCAATCTGTTTACTGTTTTCTCTAAGTACAATGTGTCTTGCTTAATTAATGCAGGTTACGGATGTGAAAACAACTTTGCCAGACCAATGTATATACCCAAGGAGCCCAGCCTTAGCCCTAGGGTTAACATCGGCTGTTGCTCTCATGGTAGCCCAGTCGATAATAAATACTGTTGCCGGTTGCATCTGTTGTAAAAGGCATCCAGTTCCCTCAGACACCAACTGGAGTGTAGCACTGATCTCCTTCATCATATCTTGGTAACCTTCTGCTTTAGAAGTTTAGTTTATGCCTTTTTTTTTTTGCTTTGCCCATACCGTGGAGAATTCAAGATATATGTGTTGATACCAGTTCAGCTTAACAATTGTTGCTGAATTCAAAATACTGTTTTTGTTGTTAAGCTTCAAACTTGACCTAACATTTTCAGTGTTAATGCAATTAGGGAAGCTTATATTTGCCCAACACGTAGGGTTCCAGTTGCTTGTTCCAAGCCTATTTGCTATGTCCATCTGGATGCATATTGTCCAGGATGTCATCCATCATGACTATCACTTTGCTATTCTTTATTTTACAGTATAAGTAAATTATGTAGGGGTGAGGCCGTGATTTGCAACCCTTATAAAAATCCAGAGTATTGATCTAGGAGTTTGCATATTGGTGGTTGGTACTAGTAATAGGCTGATGTTCTCTGCATTCTCTGGAAGGAACACATATGAGTGATCCACATGATGGTTCAATAGAATAACTTTGGCATAGATCTCAAATACAAATAACAATGGGGTAGAGTATTCTAAAATTTTGTTATCTATGATGTTTGTGACATATTCTAAGCTAGGATTCACCTTTGCAGTGTGCTGCTATCAGATATGCAAAAGAATTTGATTCTTGAAAACTACATTTCATAAAAGTGCAAACTTTATGTTGCTGGCTGTTATCATTAGAGCAACTATTTGCCATAAGATCAGCTATGGAGATTGTTACAATGTGCAGGGTCACTTTCATAATCGCATTCCTTCTATTGCTAACCGGGGCTGCACTGAACGACCAGAGAGGTGAGGAGAACATGTACTTTGGCAACATCTGCTTTGTCGTCAAGCCAGGGGTCTTCTCCGGAGGATCGGTGCTATCCCTTGCCAGCGTGGCGCTGGCGATAGTCTACTATGTTGCACTGTCGTCATCAAAAAATCCACAATCCTGGGGCCCCCAGCAGAACCAAGGAATTGCCATGGGCCAACCTGTGATTCCACCACAGAGCAGCGAGCCAGTCTTTGTCCATGAGGATACTTACAACCGCCAGCAATTCCCATGACAAGTCGCCACCGCACTATTCACAATCTACGAATGCCCTTCCCACTCCCACGGTCGTTCTGATATGTTCTTATGTTTGGTTTGTATAGGCTTGCAGGTTAGAACGATAGCAGTCACCATTATTAGCTAGAGTCAGGTTTTTCTTTTCCATTTTCTCTATTGAGCACTGTCGCGGCATGTCTGTTTCAACACCACGAATCTTTGATTTTTTATGAACTGGTTAATGTTAAAGATAGCGTAATCTCTTGCTTATTTGCGAATTGCAAATGCTGAAAGTTCTACATGATGGATTGCTGTGGCATAAAGATTTGTTTGTCTTGTACACTGATGAAACTGGATTCAGAATAAGAAGCCATTCCTATGCTCAGCACAATGTGGATGCCAACTCCTCCTTGAACTGAGCAATGGTGCCATCAACAATGGCGGCAGGGTGCGTTGTCGCGTCCATCTCTGTGATCCCCTCCGACTCGTCGATCTGCAGCAGGTCGAGCTGGCTCTGCAGCAGGCTCACCGGCATGAAATGCTTCCCTTCCCCTGCTCTCCTTCTCATCCTTTCAGCAATCACTTCAGCTGATGCCTCCAGGCACACAAACTTCACCCTGCAGGTGGCGTAGCTAGCGTTCTTGTAGTTGCAGTCTGCCGCCCTGAGGATTTCCCTGTATCTTTGCTGCAATGCCGAGCAGCTGACGGCCACGTCCTCCCCGCAGTCCAGCTGTTCCCTGATGGCGTTGCGGAGGGACTCCAGCCATGGGATGCGGTCGGCGTCAGATAGCTGAATGCCTTTGCTCATTTTAGCTATAAGAGAGAATGGAGGAGTTCAGAGTTCAGAATAACTTGGCTGTGTTTTCAGGTGAACTTGAGATCAAAAGTAAATGGTGGCATGGTGCAAGATATAATATTTTGGGGAGTAACTCTTTGAGAAATGGGGAACAAACCTTTATTTGCCTGCGAGTGGTAGTCATCTGCTTCGATGAAGCTGCAACCCAAGGCTTCAGCAAGCAGTGCCGCGACTGTCCTGTGAATTTGCAGACAAATTAATGATTCATTCATTCATAAGAACACAAGCATTGGTCAAATCTTCAGGTGCATAAGGGCATTGTGTCAGATTCTTGTGGTTGTTAGTTTAATTGTTCTATAACAATCCGTGGTGTGATCATGTTTCTGCATATAATTTAGCAGTGCTGCCTAATTCCAAAATCTGTAGTTCTTTCCCCAGATTCTTATCAAGGCAAAGAAAGATATAGTGAAACATATGCATCAACTTCACAATATTGACAGAGCCCATCCTAAACCATAATCTACTAAGAAAGTTTCTCTTCTTCACACACTTTTTTTCTCCCTTTGACACGTGTACTTCTCATCACTTTATGCTCTGAAACGTAGCCATCTCAAGTCTTAACCACAATCTATTACTACTTTCCACGAAGTAATTAGAGAGAATGGTATTACGATTTGCCGCAGCCACTGACTCCCATAATCACTACTGCCAATCCTGCAAGCCCAAATGTTCAAGAAAACAAATTATCAGTTAGCCACTGACTTCTATAAAGTAACACGGAAACTTATCAGTCAGTTCAGATCCAGTAATTATCTACAAAACAGCAACCATGCCCAGTAATCTTAAAACACTAAAACATACGTGTGAACATGTAATTATCAGATCCAGATTCCAGCATGTTCTTTTTTATCAAACAACTTAGTTTTCAAGAAACCAAAGACACAAGAAGAGCAAGTACATGAAAAATTACAAGCAGCAGTCAAAAATACAACATTAATTCAATTGTACTGACCTGTATGTGCGAGATCAGAGCCGGCCATGGAGCTCGCTCTCTCTCTCTCTCTCTCTCTCTCAGGACAAGAGAACAACACCAACAACTGTACAGTACTATGCTCCTTCGGTTCTATATCGGGTTAATAGATCCATATTATATACTAAGCAAACCCCCCAAGAAAAAAACAAACATTTCCAAAATCGAAGAAACGAAACTAAGAATAACTGAAGGTGATAAAAAATCGAAAACAAAACTAGGAATAATCGGGAATTTGACGTGAATATTTTGATCCATGCAGTAATTTGACGTAAATTGGTGAATTCGTGTTAGTTGCAACTGCGCCTGTTTGGACGGAGAAAAGAAAGGAAAAAGCAAAATTGGTGTTTGGCGAGACGTACACGAAAGTAACTCGTAACCTTGTTGCGATCTAAATTCACGTACGTGAGCTTGCTGTCGCTGACTCATAGCCTCTAATCCATTAGCATCGTTGTATCTTACAAGTCTTTTTTTTTTCCTTGTATTTTTGACTTTTTCTTCTTTTCTTTTTGGGTTCTATTAACAGGATAGTGATACAAAAAAAAAAGAAAATTGCTTATAATATTATACAAGTGATATTACATGTTATATTGGCAGTCGAGGAAACTGTTTTTTAGGAGTCTGATATTTATTTTATTCTAGGTAAAACCTTCATTTTTTTTTCTACTAAGTAGATATTTTTCTTGATGCTGCAATTGTGGATTTCTCAAATTTAAATGTTCCAAACTTGCAGCTTCAACACAACCCCAAAAAAAAGATGAATCAGCCAGAACTAGGTACATCAAA
The DNA here is from genome assembly GCA_019359835.1 of Pharus latifolius. Classification (NCBI taxonomy): domain Eukaryota; kingdom Viridiplantae; phylum Streptophyta; class Magnoliopsida; order Poales; family Poaceae; genus Pharus; species Pharus latifolius. The sequence continues at coordinate 83,494,386 of CM033324.1, forward strand.
AAACCTGAACCCTGTGCCATCACATTACTTCCATGACAGGAAAAAAGGCTCCCATCTGTGCTTCTTCAAGTAGAGAACCACATGAGAAAACAACCGGGAGAAAAAAAAATCAGAGGATGAAACAGAGAAATGATCATATTAACTCTGCAATTCCAAATGGATTGAATGAACTTGCTACATACTTTACATCCATTTTTCTTTTGTTCAGTCATAGGTTGATAGAGCAACAAATGCGGTGATGTTGGTAAGCTAGAACAAAGGGCTCATCATCTACTTCACTACAACACTAAGGAAGTTTCTAATAAAGCTAGAGCAATGGATAGCACAGGACACCAATAAACTGAATGAACGAAGATTAGTGCTAGCAATAATGAACAGGTGAGATCATCAAATTCCTTTGTTTGATCCCCCCATATATAAATGGTCAAATGCTAATTTTGTCAATGAGCATAAACGACAGCTGCAAGTGATTTGGGGAAGAAGTCGAAGCTCAGGTTTCGACAACAGCGGATGGGCTTGAGAGCTCCTCTATGTTATGTGAGAATGCAAATTTTGGTGACAGCACCATGAGGGGTCCATCTCCGGTTTTCTTCAGATAGGCCATGGCCAAGGCGTACCCAAGTGCACGACCAACAGGTATGGCCACAGCATTTCCAATCTGCCGATACCTGCAAGTCAGGCTAATCACATGTTAATGTTTATGTTTCAGGCTGGAAAGCTATTGCTAGTGACAGGATTCATAACTCAACAATTAAAATATGAATAAGGATGATAGCCAAACCACTAACATATGCCAATATATAGAGAAGAACCAATGAGTCTTTATAGTTATATTAAATCCAGTATGTTAATCTGTGTTGAAGAATTTAAAAGGAGTGATTTTTTTATATATTTTTAAAAAGGAAGAAGAAATACCTTTCTTTCACATTTCCGCAAAACCTGTAGTGGTCAGGAAAACCTTGCAATCGAGCACATTCCCGAATAGTAAGCATTCTGTCTTGCCCAGGATGTAGCAAGGCCTACAATATATTTTTCTTAGAAGATATGGCGAAAAGATGAGCAGGGTGAAGAAGGAAATAAGCTAGAAATATAGCTAACCTGCATACGAATATTGGGTGCTGTCAGCACGGTTGCCACTACATCATCCCACCATAAACGACCAAAAGGTCTACAATATTTTATACTTGTAAGCAAGAAAACACACAAGCATGCACACACGTGCACACACACACACACACACAAAGAACAGTGAAATAAACTGAAACCAACCTCGGGGATTTACCACCGTCAAACTGTAGTGCATAATCAGGAACCTGAAGGAAAAGAAGAAATCATATCTTGATTAGACTAATCAAAATTCGGACAAATAGAGAAGTATTTTACCTCTAGTAAGAGCTTATCTCGAGCATCTTACCAGTGGTTTTCCAGATGGTAATAATTTTCGATCCATTGTTGGATCTAATCTAGCTACATTGTCCGGACCGACTATGATTCCCGTGAGGTCTCTAAAATTAGCTCCCTGAAAGAAAAGATTAATGATACTGAAAGGATTGGTTTGTATAATATGAAATTTGGACATATAACCATCTAAAAATCAACCTTTTTCTTGGGAATTTGAGTAACTCTGAAGTGGTCATCTTTAGTCAGCGGCAATGGTCGATGGTCAAATAATTTTGAACTAGAATCTTTTGCACCATGAGTTTGAGAGCCAAACACTTCTGGACATGAAAGAAGCAGAAATTTTCAAGTGGGAGTTTCCAACATAACTGTCATGAAACACATAACTAGACTTGGCAAGCAAAGGGTCTAACGATAAATAAGTATCAAAAAAACATAAAACCATAGGGAAAAACAAGCTCTAAAAAGAGTTACAGCAGCCATATGCAATAAGTTATGTAGAATGTAGACATCTCTGAAGGGAAGAACTGGCACTTTGTCTCCTATTTTTAGTCGTATTAGAGGATTCATGAGGTTGATGCCATACGGAAGAAAAACCAGTTCATTAGTCACAGACTCACAGCAGTAGAATATGGAATTAACTTATTCTATCCAAAAAAAAAAAAATTCACTGTTTGCACGATACCTAATCCAAAGGTGGGCAAGCAGAAATTATCTATCTTAGGCATTGTCAGAAGATAGGCAGTTCAATAAAGATAACAACCATTGATAATTTTGTCCACTATATCCAACTGTTGATGGAGAAGTTCATATCAATTCGTATTAAGCACATCCAGCTGGAGTGCTGGACTACAACATCAAAGCTTAGCAACTTGCAGTACTTGCAGGAATGAAGTTAGAATGAGCAAGGCTTAGTTTGCTTATATTATGTCTTAAATTTGTATACTCTTGACGGCATAAGTTAGACATTTTATGCAAAAGCAATAAAGTATTTTTCCTTCTTAGAAGAAGAACAAAAAAAAAAAAAGAATACATTCACTAACTGATATGCCCGGCACAGAGAAGTGCTGTATCCTGCAGGACAAATGGAGGCAGTTGACAGAACATATTACTAGTTCACTTGCGTACTTGTATTTTGAAGAAAGCTAGGCACACAAACCTACAATTAAGCAACATAGCACACAAGAACACTTGAATTTCTTCTAGAGAAAGAAGCAATCAACGCACCAGCATTAGAGGTCCGAATGTATCTTTGAAATTCCGTCTGTGGACCCTTTACATATGGCATCTCCTCACGACTTTCCCAGTTTCCCACCTGACATGGGCATACAAAACCTTATGAATTGGAAGGCTGTCAGAATTCAAGGTTAGAAGAATCTAACAGTCAGCTATATACTTCTGGAAGATCAGAAAGAATGTCTTCAAGAACAAGCTTTTCCTCTACTTGCATTGGCACAATGGCTTCATATGCTACCACGTTATGCTACAAGATCAAAGAATTATCAATAGCACAGTACAAGATCAAAGAGTTGTCAGAATGATTAATTAAATGAAGGATAAAACAACAGCATAGAAGACATCAACAGGTGAAATTTCCAGAAGATAAGCAAAAGAATTTTGCTGATTACAACAAATGCAATGGCAGGTATCTTGGTACATAAGAATGTTACATTAACTATGTGTTGAGATAAGATTTTTATTGATTGATTTTCAATATTGCATATGGAAAGATAAGATTTGGTTTCAACAATATTTGGTACCCATAATCAAGTTTCACAAATAATCAATTAAGAATTGATTTCTATTTGTTATTAAGTTTTATCTTTTATTCGAATTTAAACAAGCTGGGGCTACAAATATGGAGACATATGCATTGTTGAAGGACATCAACTATACAAAGTTCTTTAATATAATATCATTATGCAGTTTGATCACTTATACCAGTGCTTTCTACTGTTAGAATATTGTATAGGTTAGTCAGATAAAAGATTGTATTTGATTACCTTGCTTGCGTGTAAAGGTTGTTTTATCATGAGATGTAAGTAGAGAGTTTTCGGCTATCATGATTTTATATTAAGTCTCAAAGTCGTTGTAAAAAGTCTGCTGCGTGTCTGACAGCTTGTCTGAAAGCCGTCAACAATAGAATCCTGATGATGACGTTAGGTGGAGATGTAGAACGCAAGTGACGTGTCGAACTCCGTGAAAATTTGTGTCCTCTTTTTTTGTGTTTTTTTTTATTTGTCGCATATCTAGTTTTGCACTCTCAGTGAACCATCTGATCCTAACACTATGCATGAGGACACTTGTGCTGGCCAGACGATATGAAAAGCAAAGAGTGGGAACAGAATCTTTCTATACAAAAGAATATTCAAACTTGGAATTACGATTATTTATAATCAAGGGAGGAAAATGCAATCAAACCAAGTTTACCTGAAATTCAAGGGGGGTGCCATACTTCAAAGTAGTATCATGTGTAGGTAGTGGAAAGGGGGGCAGTTTCTACAGAGCAAAGTATAATGTTAAGGTAAAAAGAAAATAATCATCGAACAAAAGGAAAATTACTACTTGCCTCTTTAGGATGACAGCCCAATAAAAATACACGTTTTCGGAATTGTGGAAGACCATAACATCCAGCAGCCATGATTCCTAGCTTTGCTTGATAATGCATAGCAACTAGACGACTTAATGCATATCTTGCAAGCGTCGCAGCAGCAAACTTCAATATGTCAAGCACATTTTCCATCAAAACGAATTTGGGCTTCAAAAATTGCACGATATCCATAAAGACAATAATCTGCTTGTTCTGTTCATCATCATATGGTGTATCAAATTTTCTATGCCGGTTGTAGCCACTAATACCTTGGCATGGGGGGCCCCCACAGACAACATCGACATCACCCTGAAAATACAGATACATAAGAAAAGAAAAGAATAGCGACCAATGATTTTAGAAACACGGCATGCATTTCATATTAATAAACCAGTATTGATATGAAAGAAATAATTATTTTATTCTCTTTTTAAAGATATAACTGATTCACTATATAGGCTATGAGCCTCTGAGCATAATAGAAATCGACAGGGATATTGGAGAAGGTTGGACTCAATTATTAAAGTTGGGTTAACTAATGGCTCAATGCGGAAGAAACAACAAAAAATAATCATATGATTGCCAATATACATCAGTGCTTACTCTATTATGGAAGTCCATATCAAACTAGCTGGGGTAAGTGGGGTTCAAGGAGGCTTGGAGAGGAGATGTTGCTTGTTGAAAATTGTTCACAGTTATATGCATCTCAAGTGTTAGAATTCAACATGTTTGCGGTCAGCGAAAAAAAATCACAATATTAAAGACAAAATTGTGGAAATATGTGTGCTCATTTTGTCCAACATTCTAAACAATTTGGTAAGGCTCTCTTTTTTCCCTTTTGTTTGTTCCCTATGTTTAAATATGATGCAGCGGGTCAATTGGAGCCCATCAAAAGTTCTTGTGCAATATGACATATCATGCTTGTAGTAATTGGAGTTTGGAAGGGCATTAAAGTGCAAGGTCTGCATGCATGTGCCATGAGGCTAGTCATTTGCACATCCTCTCTGGTTGGAAAGTTGATTGAAGGAAACTAACAAAGTTGGTTTGCGCACAAAAGAAACCATGCACCCCATGGTTGGTATGCATGTGCAATTGCATTCCAATTCGGATCACACCTTACTTTCTTTCTCCCATGCAAGCTAGATAGTTCAAATAGTAATAGGAATATCTTTACCTTTTCTATTGAACAAACTATTTTGAATTAATAAAATTATCTTGTTTCCAAATTTTTTCAGATACCCTTCATCTGAGATTGCGATGGTGCATCTTGTCTAATTTATCCCTTTTTATGTTCTATTGAGTGCCTCATTAATTCACCCATCATGTGGCCTACCAATTACAGATGGTGATGAGGACATCACTATTATCGGTCCTACAACTTCTATTGCTCCTCACCGATCAATAGGACCGATCACTAGAGCACGCGCACGTCAACTTAATTGTCAAGTAAATTCGTTTATTGGAACACATTCATATACTTTGAACTCGATGTTGCTTGATGCGTATGATCTTATTCTTATCAGGAACCTCGTGTTACTTTGAAGGACCGAATGGATCGATGGAGTTGCTGTTCGACCAACTGATTGGGATAACGGTACTGCCGCCTGACCATCGATCATACCATAATTATCTAGGTTTATTTTAGTTATGTTATGGTGTTGCGTCACCTTTTGGTTGGGTCAAGGCCCATATATCGAGTTAGAGTCCGAGTAGGGAAAGAGTCCATGTCGGTTTTAGATTTCCTTATCTGACCACCGACCTCTTTTACCTCATCTTTATAATCTGGCCAAACCATTAGGGTTCCGTGGGTTTTATTTAGTCGTAGTCTTTCCTTCGTGAAGCTATTGAGATATTCTTTTTGGTCTGCTAGATCAACATCAATATCTGTATTCGGAACCCCAACTCTTTATCGTGATTCAATCTATATTTGCAATTTCAGATTGCTTATTTATCTTGTTCTTGCTTGTTCTTTGATCGCTTGCAGGGATAAATCTTCGTGATTAGGTCGATCGTGTTTCTAGTTCGGTCGATAACAATCCGAAGTTGGTTCAGCGATTACCAGAGCGTATCAGTCGTGTACGGTTGGTAACCAGATCGTGAGAGTCGTCTTCACAAATCGATAGTTGCCGTTCTTATCGAAAGATCGAACCACCCCACGTCCCATCAGATGGTACTAGGATCCTACCTACTACATCAAATGGTATCAATTAGAGGTTTGAGTCTATAGCTAGTGGTTGTTATCTGGGAGCTCGTGCCATGTATCCTTTACGCATGCCATTGCAATGGAGGGTAAAAGGTGAAAATGCCCACAAAACATCTATACTGGTATGACAAATCAAGAGTTAAGGTGTCAAGTGGAAACCCTTAGGAGGCAAACAACGGCCATGTAGGTTCAACTGGCAAAACTTGCCCAAATATCGAGAGGAACATTCCTGCCAACTATGAAGACAGAGGTGATAGGTACAACAATAATGGTTCTTCCAACAATTTCCAAGTGCAATCTAATGTCTTCTATGTTGGATATCCACATAGTTAGGATGCAACCAACTAGTTGCACAATGATTGATGCAAACATTGTGAACTGGCAACTCATGATCTATTCAATGAGCCTAAACAGTGGTGATACTGTGTGCCTATTTGGTTTATGACCGCAAGTTGCCACACTTAGTTAGACTACTGATTGTTTTACTACTATAGTTATGTATGCTAGATTTTATTAGGCAATTTTTATAACCTTTGCCACACATTTTTTTGCCAAAAATGTAGGCTCAAAATGTTAGGCATATTTTTGCCGTACTTTATCTTAAGTATGATTATAAACTAAACAACTCTAACTTGCTACAAAGTGTGGTCATGCCTAAACCAGTGTGTGATAACTTGTGATAGCCAACTAAGCATGTCTTGTATTTCTCCGCTCTACGATGAACCTAAGGAGGACATATTCGGATGATGGTGCTTTTCCTAATCATATTAGTATGGAGGGCAATTTTGAAGACATGATTATCACATATCAACTTTCGATGGCTAAGAATTTTAGAAAAACAAGAATATGAAAGTTTTTGCTTTTCAATTTTTTACTTATGGTTGTGCTGAGGACACATGCAAAATGTATTTGGAAACTTTCTGCTAGAAAAGAATTATCATCGAATAGTGCTTACCGAGCCACGTCACCAGAATTGATATAGTTCTTTTCTTATTTTCTAATTTCAGCTCGATGAGTGAAAACTCCTTTGAGAAGAAATGCATACAATTGATGAATAATCATTGAAGAGCACTAATTGGACCACATCACTGGTTTTTTGTTTTTGCTAAAAAAGATAACTGGAATTTCTGAACTCAAGGTTGAATTCTTTTCTAGTCGTGAAAGAATGATGCAATAGGCCAAGAAGAGCCCACTATAAGTTCTTGTGCAAGAAAAAGAAGCCACATAGCATATCATGCTTATAGCAACCACGTGGATTTGAGAAGGGCAATGGGATGCTTACTTGCACTTCTTAGGTTAGAAAGTTAAACGAACGAAACTAACAAGTTGGTTTACACACATAAGAAACTATATATTCCTCGGTTGCTGCGCACGTGTGGCGGCATTCTAGTTCAAATTGCGTCTTAGTTTCTTTTTTTCTTTTTTTTTTGTACAAGCTAGATAGTTTGAATAGTAATAGGAATATGTTTTTCTTTTCTATTACAAGTATATAATAAGGTCTACAAACATATTGTCACAGTTCAATTATTGGACAAGCTATTCAGAATTAACGAAACTATCTAGTTTTTTTTAGTTTTCAGAAATCCTAGATCACATATCGTCTGGTTTAACCTTTCTCCATTATTGTCGTGTGTCTCTTCAATTCGCCCACCATGTGGTGCCACCCACTACATTACATGGTTCTAGAGCGGACTATGTTGCTCTACCCACTACATCAAAATGGCAAGAGCAAGGTGGAAGTTCAACTTGGGTGGAAAAATTATGTAATTAGTAAATATTTACATTAAGGGATTGATTCCGACAATATGTAATTTAATTCGATGTCATGTTGCCATTAGTAGATCAATACTATGCCATAAAAAATCAAGGAGCACACAAAGCTTGAAGGATAGAAGCCAACCATTTGATAAACATGCTTCTATGAGAAGCAGATACAAGAATTTATGTAGGTTAAGATCCCAGAGAAGGATCCTATTGTTGATAACATAGTTATTGTGATCACTTACCCCCTGGATCCGCATACCAGGATCGTCAACCCAGATCATGGGTCACCCATGATGAGTCGCCTTAGTACATGATCAGGATCACGGATATTGGTGATTTGAAATTTTGTATAGACCTAGTTGGAGGTGCGAGGAGGATACGAGGAAGAGAAGAGGTTTCCATTCTAGGAGGCTGAAGGTGGGATGTCCGCTGACTAGACCTAAGATGCTGAGGAGATGAGTGACGGAGTAGCAGCAGCAACTGATTGGACCAAGGAAGGAGTGGATGGTCATGAGATGGAGCAACAACACCAATAGGTTTATAGGAAAGAAGAAAGGTTGAAGGAAGAGTCCATGTGTACTTGGAGGCTCTGGACTTTGGAATAGTAAAAAGAAAGGCTTCTCGTTTCCCTAGAGCTATGTGATTTTCTATGGCTAAAATTAGCATTCATGGTTTAACTAGAAGTATATTTATATATATTGGGGTCATCGATCCAAAAAGTGTGGGATCACAACCTGCATACCGAAGAAGCTTACCCCTTATCGTACCATATTTGTGTGAGGTAGCATACCGTGACCTCGTACCTCAACCTAATCGCACTATGTTCTAGGTAACTATGATTGATACACCCTCAACAATAATGTTGATTGGGTAATATAAGGGTGAGGTAGGATTGCCAATTGTGAGGGCATGGTTTACCAAAATTGATTCATACCAAACCCATAAAAGTTATGCCTATCGATACCCTCATCCATACCCAGCTTACTTTAGATTAACCACACATGGTAAAAAATGGGCATATCCGTTGGATATGTGTGTGCCCACCGGATGATAGCTTTACACTTCAAATTTTTTCAATTAAGCCCCGCATACTTATCATATTACACATGAACTAAGTGAGCTAGATCAAGCTAGGAAAGAGGTGGTTGTTGTGCTTGTAGTTTTTTGCATGCAACACCCCACAAATGCACAAAATTACACATTTCCCCTCAAACACAGATCAAATGGGTGACACCTCACCCATAACCTTTAATTGAATGGGTATATCCATACTGTGCCTGATCTAAAATGGGTATAAAATTTGTTACTTACCTACAAAAATGGGGAAGGCATGGGTTTGGGTAATAGGCTTAGGGCTCCACTAGTAGCCCTAGGGTGAGGCTCTCCAAGACACACCAATTGGATGTGATTTTTCTTACTAACGATTAAATTACAACTAAAACATTACACCAATATTTATAGCTCCACTAAATGTCCTTAATTGCTGAAACTGTTTTTCATGTCCCTGGCAAATTGCCTAGCAGTGATCCTTGTCGTTAATAGTCTTGTTTAATTTGTATCAGAACTCTAATACAAATTCCATTTTGAAAGACATTCTGACTTGGCTCTTGCAATGAAACATTTCAATACCAGAATACAAAATTGTTAACATAAATACAATCCAAATTTTACATAAATACTTTTGTTATATACACATAAATTTGAAGTATAAGCGAGAGGAACAAAAGTTTTGGATTTTAATGTTCTAATCTTCTCTAGCTTGGAAGTTTTGCAATCCATGTAAAATACCATTCAAAATATCTTCACACATGTTTCGAAATGTGATGATGCTAGGAGGGAGAATCAGTGAGACTCTTAAGTGTCTTTATTGGCTTGAGTAAAGGCTTGAGGTATTAGAGATGTTTGGCCAAACTTAGCTTATCCAATAAGCAACAATTTCGGGTTCATTGTCTTATAAGACCAAAAATTGTTTGACAAGAGCCAAATGGTTTGAGAAACATGTTTCTATATTATGGAAGTGTAAAATGAAATACACTTGATAAATGAATAGTAACTTTTCAAGATTCCTTATTTTCTTCATCAATCCCACGATCGACATTTGTTTGATCACTCCCAGAGGTGGCATGCAAACTCAATAGCGACAGCAACATGGTGGTCAGTGGTGGTGTTGGCAAGCATAAGTAATGACAGTGACACCTTGTGGAAAGCATGGGCAACAATAATCGTGCGATGTCCGCGCTAGCCAGAAGCATTCGCAATGGAAGCTGTGCAAAGTCTCAGGTGAACACAAACATGGGATCCATTGAGTTAAACAACATACGACATGGGCTCCATCAAATCTCCTAACTATGCGACATAAGCCCCTGGGTGAAAGGAGGATGTGAGTGAGGAGAAATGGAGAGAGTGGAGGATAAGCAACAAAAGTCGGGGAGAGTCGAAAAAGCCGTGGCGCGGGTGTCCGTATTGTGTCATGTCCCATGCTTGTATCTGTGTCTCTACAACCTTGCTAGCATACTAATTGTATGCAACTAGATAAGGATTTACAAAATAATATAATTGCATGTGATTAATATTAGCAATTAATACTTTTTGACTTGACTTGATCATATAAGTGAGCCATACTCAAAAGGTCATATCATACAACAAATTTTTATTTAATTGGCTTTCATGCTCTCTTCAGTGTGTATGGAGGCAGTGGCAAATCCAGTTTTTTTGGTGATGGCAGGCACATTGTTAAAAAAATGACTAACACTAACTTCTAATATGTGAAAACATGCATGCATGGAATTATAAACAAGCTTTTAATATGTGATTTGAAGAGGTATTAATAAGATGTACTAAATAAGATTACTATGGTTATTTCTCTTCATGCCTTGTTTCCTACGTACAAAGATGCGAAAATAACATCTAGTTGAAAACGGCGGGAGTAATGCAATTTATAGTATAGGTTAGTCCTTGGGCCTTCGATTAATACACATACTCTTCAATTAATATACATATTGACTTTTCTTTAGGGGGCACATTAACACATATATACACATGTGTGCACACTCCATATGCTACCTTACTAGACATACCATCAATCCAGGGGAGGCACTTGCCCATGTAGGCCACTCCTGCGTCCGCCACTGTATAGATGCACCTTTTCCTTTAACTCATTGTCTATTTATATAAGTTTTCTTGCCATACACATGTTGTTTTTCATGATTTTTGGTCAGAGAAAATTATCTGTTTTATTCACATATATGATAGCCCAGGAATTATTAATGGAATTAACTAATTGTGTTGTATATAACAAAAGTATATTCAGGTGCATGACTAGCACGTGCAGCCACAGGGATTGGTGGCTAGTTCAATAAAAGTTAGGATGTGGATAAACTCTAAATTTTGAATTTTCACAGTCGTTACACCCACTGGATCTGGTCCCACTGACAACTGGACTGGCCATACTCTAAGCAGAATCCACAGACCTAGTTGGTGTCTACAAAAATGTTCCAAAGAAATTTGCCCATGAGCCTAGAATCCCTTTAACGAGAAACAAATCATGATGGAATATTTTCCCTACATGTCCAAAAAAAAAACAATTTTGCATTATACCAAAATTGCTTATTTTAGATCTTTGCAATGCTTTTATATTGATTTATATTCTGCACATCACAAGTTGAAGTCAGACTTAAAATTTTTCTTCTAGAGTCCAATTGACATCATATGTTCTCATACTTGTACTAGCATATTCAATTTCATAACAACCGAGTTTGAAACAAACCACATTCAAGCAGAAGAACACTCACAGGAAGTGGTAATATCTTTTGCTTTTGACCTTCAATTACAAAATCACGAATGGACTCTTCGCATTTGCTGCAATTTTGAAAGCCAAGCTATATCATGGCAAAGGAAATCTTTCGTAAAATTTGACTCTGCATACCTTAAACCTTCAACTGGCTCCCATGTGTCATCATCAGGATCATAACCCTTCCAACGGACCTGAATACATGAAAAGATAGCCATTTTATTCGAGTATAATCTATCAACAAGAAAAGAAAAATGAAAAATCAACAAAAAAATGGGGAAAGAAACCAATAGAAAAGCATGTAATCTATATGCACAGATAAATACATATATGTTGTACAAAGTACACTGCAGAAGGGCTTGCTACCGGGTTAAGGCAAGAGAATGAAATTTTATTGGGTTACATGGATGCACACAAGAAGGAAATCATGTGTACATTTGCAAACTATTGAGTTCAGATTGTTAAATTGTAGGATAGAAGGGTAAATTTGATTCTATTCCAGGGTATTACAATTGATAAATCTGACAAGGAAGCTGTGCCTATGCTAACTTGAAGATTGGAGGAAAAATCATTTCAAACCTTAAAATATAAGCCATGCCTTTTGACATTATTTGGATCACCAACACAAATATCAACTAGCTTCTGTACTTCAAGCTCTCCAGGGGGGATTGTAGAACAATATAGAGTTTCATTACTGGGATCTGTTAAAGCATCAGCATGGGCCTTCACATTACTGTGCTTCACATATTTTTGGCATAGCATTTCCCATTCCTTCAACAAGTCAAGGAAATCATTGGTGGTTTCACACCGGACCTATTAAAGCAGCACGTCAATGTGCATAGATGAGCCAGAAATAAAATTCAGAATTACACTGGAAGAAAATAAAACATTGTGACAATCTGTTGAGTTTCATATACTAACCAATTGATTCAAAAGCTTAAGTTATTAAGGAAAGACAATCAATTTACTCATACTTCCATACAATCACAGTACCTGAGTTTTTGGATGATTTAGCCTCAAGCTTTGGCATGCAGCTTCATCATAATCAACGGCCCATCTCTATAAACATTGAGGAAAGCAATCAAAAGCATGTACTTCTACTAAGTTATAGCACATCTAAGATGTTTGTGAAAGACAAGTACCGCCACGAGATCCACACCACCACTGCAAGCCCCAAGACAAAGCCCAGTTGACATCCCGCCACAACCACAGTACAGATCCAAGAGAGCCAGCTCCCTCTTTTCTGATGCAGGATCTATACCCAAGTGACTTAACTGCATTGTTTTATTTCCTGCATTTCATGAAACTAAGTCCGCATAGCAACCAAGTAATTATTTTAAACCAGAAAACAGGATAACAGAGGCTACATGAATGCAAATACAGGACATTATTTAAAAAATGAACTGTGGCCAATGGAGGAAAATGAAACAAAAATCTGAAAGTTACTCAAAACAATTGAACAATGTGGCAGAAAAGCTTTCAAATCCAAGTCACAAGTCATTGATTGATATGTCATGAAGCAATTCCATGCACTCAAGGTTTGGCCTCTTGTGTGTCACTAATGTTTCAGAACACTAACCAGTTTCCACGACAGAGAATGTACTGTAGTCCAGAGAATATTTCATGTCGTAGTAATAGTGGCAAATTGACTTGGGCATTTCTTCCATCTGTAACATAAAATGAAATCAAACTTCACTGGAACAAGTATCACTAAACCACATCAATTACAACAGAAATATCTGAAATACAAAATCAAGGCCTACACCAGGAGAAGCTTGCACAATTGTCACTTTGGAAACAATACAATCTAGTAAGTTGTCATTCTTCAGGTCTGAGTAAAAGAGTCTCCTCCTCTCAAGGGTTTGTCCTTGCTCTTTCATGACCTGAGATCGAGAACGAGGTTCAACACATGGTTAGACAACCTACTATAGACTTAACTATCAGCTTTCATCTGTACAAGCTACTATAGTAAGTTTCCCATGCATGATTCCAAATCTTGCTCTCTTATGTAATTTAATGTTTCTCCAGACATGCACTATTTTTTAGTCAGACAACAAAGAGAACAAAACTCACCGTGTCTTCAGCTCTGAAAAACCATTGTACAGTGAAGTAATATTCACCGTCAACAGTTTCAAAAAACTCCAGTATCTTGCCTATATAATGTTGTTCTCCTTCTGGACCCTGCCAAAGTTAATCCTATTAAAGTCATGTAACACTGAAATGTTTATCACAAGATAAACAATATTTTCATATAACAAGACAGCAAGCCCATATAAACTACAGGTCATGATTAACCATCAGATGCTAATAACAACATAAACAATTCTGCAAAAGATACATGGACATGATAAATGAGCCGTACAAGTCCATACAAGGGAAAAGGGTATGATATGTTATGTGGTAAGCATAATGACCAAAACTAAGGGAAACACAAAGTTAAATGCCAGCTATATGTTGGGAGCATATAGTTAGTTCAAAAGCATCAAATGAAAAGGAGCACATGATGTAGAATATAGAAAAGAAAACCTACTTAGATCTTAACTCACCTTAACAAATGCGCAATCTCCAATGCATAAAATAGATCCAGAAACGCTAGCTTGGGAATAATGATATTTCACCGAGACTGCTTTATTTTTGCAATCACTGTAATAGAAGGTCATATATGGTGGTTACCATGAGTATCATGAGTCACCTATAAGATGTACTAGTGAAAATAAAAGAATGCATTGTTGCTCACTTAGCAAGCTTTCGAGTATTTCTCCTTTTACCCTTCAAAGAAACAAACCACAAGAAAAAAAGGTTAATGGTATAAATTCAATTGTTATAAGTTTAGCACACATATGTACTTCAAATGAGAGCTCTATATAGTCATAAAATTTGCCGGTATGAGTAGAAAAAATTTAAAAAACATGTGAATGTACAACTTTACAAACTACCCTATGTAGCTAGATCAAACCTATACTGATGAACAATGGCAACCCCCCCACCCACAGACACACACACAAAAGGGACAACCTGAACCCCTTGGGGTAGAACCTCAATAGTACCAATACCCACAAACAGTATAATGTATTTTCATAAAGTATGTGAAAATGTATAAATGGATTAAGGGCACATTTGGATCCTATGGCCACCTTGCTAAGCTAGGCAAGAACAAACTAGCCCATTTGGGCTATAGCCCAAGGCAACAAGGCAACCTGTTTGGTTCGGTTAATTTTGAAAGTGTAAACTTCTCAATTTCTTTTAATCTTTTTAATTGGATTATAGATTGGATAATTGCATAGATAATGACATGTAAAATTAAATCACACAGCTTCATTCCAAAACTAGCCCACAGAGGAGAGCCAAATTTGCTAGCCTCATGTAGCAAGGTTTTGCTACCTCAAGAGGCAATTTTGCCTAGCAAAGTTAGTTTTTATCATCCTATCAAACACAAAGCCTTGCCAAGCTAGGCTAGGACAGTTCTAGCCCAGGATCCCAACGGCGGCCCCTAAGTGACTTGAATATCATCTATCATCATAAGGTATACTGGATTACATAGACAGATTGACTGCTAGGTGCATGATTTTTTTTTCAATTTAATAAAGCACAGAATTCAGGGTGTTGGCAACTCTCTTGACTACTTTGTATGTTGTTTGTGCATATAGTATGTAATTCAAACATGCAATGCTTATTTAACATAGTCATCAATGACTCTTTCTACTTTCTTGAATATTATTGTTGGAAATCTAAACTACTTAAATCCACAAATCCATTGATCCTTCACTTTCTATAATTCACATGTATTTCCCACTTAGCACAAGAAAATGATGGTATAGGGAGCAAGACAAGTGGAGCCACATGCCTACCTTCTTTATGTGGCAATGATCCTTCACATAACGATGAGGCCACCTCCGCCTCGCCTCCTCATCAGGCACTGCTCCCCCCACAAAGAAGCATGGACCATCATCACTCTCCACCATCTCTGAATCGATCAAGCACTCATCCGAGGTCAGCTTGGGCTTCCTGGGGGGAGAGAAAGGAGCTTCCTGATCTGGGGAGACAACATTGGCAGCTGGTGACATAGTTGTGACCCTTGGCAATTGGCAGATTGCGCCACTGTTATTCTCTGTCATCTTCGAATTAGCTGAGGACATACCCGAGCACACCCTGGCCCTCTTGGCCTTGGGAGGTCGAGATAATGCTCTCTTTTGCTCTAAGGACATCTCACTCGCCACTTGTGATGTTGTCACCCTCCCTGAGTTGGACATCACAACATTACCACTCTCTGTTCTTTCCAGATTAGGCAAACATTTATCTGATGCAAGCATCTGCTTCTTGGGAGGTATACGTGTAGATGCCTTCTGCACTGGAGCTGTCCTGTCCACTACCAGTGACATGTCTGATATACCTTCCAAATTCACTGAGGCCGTCTTTGAGGCCAAACTGGTCTTCTTGGGAGGACGAACTGAGGCTCCTAACCGCTTCAAGGGCTCAGCCTTCACTGCCGGTAAAGCCACCACAACTTGCAACAAGCAACCCGGTGCGCCATTCACAATAGGAACATCATAAAGACCGCCTTCATTGTTCTCATTCTCAGAGGAGGAGCTCTGTACGCCAACAATTTCTTGTCCCCGCAGCTCCACCGTGTGGGCCAACGCACATGTTGGCAGAATTGGAACAGCGGTGTCTTCACTTGGTCTAGTACTCCCTCTGCTTCCTCGCCTGTCTGAATTCAACAAGCAGTGCTTGGAGGGTGTAAAGGAGTCACCTTTCAGCTCCAAAGGCGCGGTCTTTGCGTCCGTCGTGATCATCGCAATCCTCTGCGACCTCCGGGGAGTTACACTACTTCTACCACTACCACCAGGCACGTCACAACCAGCGGCGTTGGCCGGGTTAGCTACCACCAGCGCGTGATCGTGCACGTTTGTCGAAGCGGTTGCCTGGGGAGGGGAGGAATCCACGGGTGCAACCAACGCCTCCAAGCCAATAACCACCAAGCTTCCCGATGTGATTGCCCGTGAAGGGGACGAACCCTCGCGCGCGTCCTCCCCCTCCAAATCAATAACCACCTGCGAAGGCGAAGGCAGAGCTGGTGGCATGGAGCTGGGGATAGATTCAATCACTCTCCCCTCTAAAGTGGCTTCCGAAGAAGCCACCGGTGGCGCCGGTGCGGAGTAGGCGATCGGAGTGATCTCTAAAGTAACTACCTGTAGAGCGGAGTTGGGCACGACGGCTTCGAATTCCCCGAGGCCGGCCGCCACCGCTGCGTCTACCAGACTCGCTGCGCCCTCTCCAGCGACATCCCCGGCCGAGAGCCACTCGGCGCCATCCCAGAGGCCGCCGCCCGTGTCATCAGCCTCCACGTCCGCCTCCGAGACGGCGAACTCGGCGCCGTCGCTGAAGCACCTCGGCGGCGACCACATCGCCGCCGCGCCGAACAGGGGTGAGAAGCCCCCAAACTGCGCCGCCTCCGGGATCACGCCGGAGGCCCCCGCGTCGCCTTCATCCGCTCCACCTCCGCCTCCCGCGGCGCCCTCGGCAGCTCCGCCGGCCTCTGGCGGAGCCGAAGCAGGGTCCGGTGGTGGGGTCTCCATGGCGAGAAACCCTAACCCAGCAGCGAGTAGGTGGAGAAGAAGGGGGAAGAGGAAGAGAGGAGCAGCACACAGAGTACTCTAGTATACTATGCTATAGCAGTAGGAAGAACTAGAGTTTATATGAATAGAAGAAAGGTGGGGGGGTAATGTAAAAAGGAGGGGGGAGGGAAAGAAGTAACGGAAATGACGCCAGCTTTTTGACACGTGGCAGACCGGGGGATCTCGCGGTGGGTGGGTGAGGATGACGGATGGGTCCCATTCCCTTTGTCAGTGAGGATGCGGGTGGGGCTTACAATTTTTGGCCCACCTTTTCGGGGCTTTGGACAGGTAAGAGGGGAGAGGGGAGGAGATGGTCAAAGAGGATGTATTAACTGCTCAAATAAGGAAAGTTCGATACCTGTGTGCGCTTCAAAGTGTGAAGGGTCTAATTGCTGCCCGTTATAGTGATTTCCAAATTATGGTATTTTATATCTAAAATAGTTTTGTAGTTGTTAGTAGATCGTAAAAGCGACAATTGTTTCTTCTATATCTGTAGCTTTTAATGAAGTACATCTTTACCATATCATGGTTGATACTATTGAAACTCAAGCAAGTTTATTATTTTCTGAACCTAAGTCTGAGTATGTGAATACAATATCATTACCTGCTAGAAATACAGGAAATAAAGTAACACAACCAAATTTGTTGCGTTTGGATAGTATCGATGACAGCAACATGACAGTTATCCACTTCACTACTAAGGGAAAGAATTCGTGCATCAGAGAAGAGAGATCTGGCAACTACAAAGTTGTGTCAGTTGTAAAATATTTTATCCGTTTCACTGTGTAGATTTATTTTTTTTAGACAATTGTTGTTTGATAATATAGGTCTATGGATCAAAATGATGATATTTTATTATATTTTTTCCTTCATAATATCTTGTGGATACTATATTTTATTATTTTTAATAGAGAGAAAGTTATCTTATTAATATCATGTTGTATTTTAATTAGTGGTAATATGGTCTATTTTATATTTCTCTTATTTAATTCACAATTTTTTGATTTATGCATATAGTGAATTTAGACTAGTATTATAAGATAAGAAGAGTATTATTATTTGCAAACTACCACCTGTGGATAAGGAAAAGAGAAAAGAGTACTATTGGCAATCGAACATACTATAAGGCTGAATTCAATGCATCAGCGTTTCGCGAGTCGCTTCAACAGAATATTCTCTAGTATATTCTGTGCCACGTATGCGAAGCACCACCCGAAACACCCCCTCTCCAATGCAAAGGCACTTCGCGAGGCGCTTCGTACGGACCCACGAGTAAATTAAATTAAGTAATTTTAGTAAAACATCAATAACTTTTAATTTAGAAATCTAATATATATGATATTTGGTCTCTATATGAAGATAATTTAAAGATCTACAACTTTCTTAATATAATTAACATCTAATTTGAACTAGATTAGTCATAAATTAAGAAACAAAAATGGGATGCAATTGAAGCGCACGCAAACCGAGGAAGGAAAAGCAAAATTTCATTGGTGTCGTGACGCCAGGTGAGGCGCTGCCTCTCTCCAGAAGCAATTAAAATAATAATTTTTCTTGTGTGTGGCCCGCGTGCAGATCTCGCTAACGTCCGCATTGGACTCAGCCTAATGAGCTACAACTCCTTTCACATTTTTTCACACCCACATATTTCAAAACTTTTCTGTTATAGGTGATTAATGGAGTCAGGCCATTTTTCTTCTCTCCCTCCAACCCCACCCTCACCCCATCAATGCTCAGAGATGAAGGTGACAAAAATATAAACTACACCTCCCCAAATAACATGAAAACTCCCCTTGCCATATACACTCATCAACCACAATGATCCTTAAATATACCATGTATCCAAAAGTGATGTCATTTTTGTAGACCTTATTATAATTCGACTATCCTGCTCGACCCACTAGAACATAAGTGGGTTTGGCCTAACTTGGTTCAACTTGAGTTTAGGGAAACAATTCCATAAGGAAGAGGGTTTTATCAAGATTTGTTGATTCTATTAGAAGACACTCAAATTGCAGTTGAGATTGTAATCCCTAAAAAATAATATTAAATGTCGTATTTGGAAGAAGTATGGAATATTTATTCAAAATAACATCACCGGAATTGGATGGGGACATGAGAGATGAAGATTGCCTTCGAACTAGCTTCCATCACCCTCATATTTTGCTACTGCCATCATCCTTAGAACCATTGCCATCGCCTTTACCAACAAGAGTTGCCGCTACCTCCACTAATGAGGACGTTATTGCCAACCGCCATATCATCGTCCTTGGAATTTCTATCACTGCCTTCGCTGATTAGAGGGAGAGGAGGCAACGGCCTCAAGCACAAGGAGAGAGGAGGAGCTCATGAACAGGAGAACATAAAAAATAATTGAGACCCTACACATTTTTTTCCTCAATGAATTAGGTTGGAATGAGTTAGGATTTTTCTATTTAAGCTCATATCCAAAAGAAAATTTAGTCTGACCGAAAAAAAATTTGGGTGGGATTTTGTTTCTCACATAAGGGGTTGAATCCTTTTCATTTCTAAGATTGCTAAGCCTGACCAGTATGTTGGTCAGCCCATGTCTTCCACACAAATCAAAAAGTGGTGTTATTTATGTTACAAGTACTTTAGTAGTAACAAATACACACTCCCAATATAGCGAATATTATCAAAAAAATTTGTGGCATTCAAGCATCCCAACACACCATCTCTACGATATGTGAATCTAAAAATGATACTATATTTGTTATGAGAAATGTTGTTCCCCCTCTCTTTTGTCCTCACCCACCTACTGAATGGACATTAGCAAAAAAAAATTTATGCAACAACCATAAAATCCATGATTGTATGCAAATCTATGGATCAGAAATCTAACATTATAGATTGTTGGTGAATCAGCGCAGAATGAAGCAAAAAGTAAAAAGGATGTAGACCACATCTCTGACAGTAGTATGTGTGGTTCATCTCAAGCAGTTACACTTTGAAAACACTATCTATAAACCCACTTGCCTATCTCTTAGACTAGTGCCGACTTTGGAGACATTTCACCTTGCTCATTGCACAACATGAACAGAATCCATGCAAAAATCAAACAACGCAATAACATAAGCACAGTGGATCAAAAAGAAGATGAACAGGGAGGAAGAAGTGTTCAAATATGTGTGGCTCGGCCTCAAGATCAGCCTCCAGCTTCCCTCTTTGTATAGAGGCATCCTAGAAAGACTAGTTAGACCAATTCCAATAGAATACTCCAACAAGTGTTTATAGGGAAAAACAATACTATTTAAGAGAAAAAAAAACACTAATGTTTTAATGAGTACAGGTGTTTATATTATTTTTTCTATTAATAGGATCTAGTCAAGAGAGAAAAGATGATAGATAAAATGTTTGTAGGACTTACTTAAACACTAAATAAATGATGTTATATTGGAATTAGAAAAAATTATGAAAATACTTGATAATGTGTCACTAATTTTTTAATCTAAACATCTATCTATCGAGTACAACTATTAGACCATGTAATAACACACATCCGTTACACCACAAATTCCAAAGTAACTGCACGCTAGTGCAACATATCTTTAGTGTGTTCGTCCAGAACAACTTTGTCCACTGTATACATTCAAGACAACTTATAAACAACTGTGTTAGTGTAATGTATCTTTGAAACTCTGAAAGCAGGACACCTCAACCAATTGTGTACATTTAAGACCACTTATAAACAACTTGCCAGTGCAACATGTCTTTGGTGCGTCCAAACCAAGACAATTTTGCCCAAAGTATATATTAAGATAACTTATAGACAATTATGGCAACACAACATAGCTTTGGTACGTTTACACCTGAAAGAACATAGCTTTGGTACGTTTACACCTGAAAGAACATAGCTTTGGTACGTTTACACCTGAAAGCCTCGCCCATTGTCTACATTAAAAACCACTTGCCAACTGAGTCAGTCCAACGTATCTTCAATGTATTCTAACCAGGACAACAGTGTTCGATGTATACATTAAAAGCCACTTATAGACAACTATGCCAGTGTAACTTATGTTTGGTGCTTTCTAACATGTAGTAACCGGAAAAATGAGGAGAATGTGAAGAAGATGGTACAGAAATTGCCCCCTTTTTCCGGAAACTATTGCAACGCATGTCGGATGAACATATTAAATACTACCTGGAGATTTTATTTTAAAAAAATAGCAATATTTTGTACAACTTTGCACTTCGCGGATGGATACTTGCACTAGATACCAACCATAAAGAGCACAGTTGTGACAAGTGAAATGCTGACAATATAAAGACTTCAAAATATCCATCAGTACATCACGGGTCCATCTAATCAGATGATCTCACAAAAAAGGGGAAGAAAGAAGTTCCATCTAGTTAGAGGGGTAACATAAACAGTTGAGCATGGCTACTTTCTGAACAATCCTGAATTCTGAAGTGTCTTGCAGTAATCTGAGATGACAGAAGATTTCTTCACCATGTCCCAGATCTTCGCTGAGCTCCTCAACCAGTCACGCTCAGAGAGATTCTTTGAGAACGATCGTGAAGGCCTTGACAAGATCTGCAACCACAGAAATATTCACAACAATGTGGCTTAGATGAATCTAGAACAAACATTTCGAAGTAAATGTAGATATATAAATGCCAAAAAGTAATATTGCCATCCTGGACAATGAAACAACTCCAGAAAATTATATGAATCTTCATGTAGTTTTGAGTTTTCATTAATGGGTTCAGAATTTTAGATTAATCCAATGAACAATGGATGCTTTCATGATTTGCCAGAATATGGAACTGAGGATGGGGAGATGGTGCTTTGAACAGAATGGCTTCTTCCAACTTTTCACTGGAACTAGAACAAGATACAAGAATTGGAATTATTTTTTATTGGCTTCAAATATGATTTGCTTGAACTATCAGAGCAGAATTGGTATGATCCAAATTTGGTCCGTTCATGTACCTAGTAATGCTCTGAGGCTCTTGCTTTGAACAAGATTCTTTCCAGAAAAAAGTTGTAAAACCATTAATACTCGCTGGTAACGTCCTCGCGATGAAGATGCAAACCATATATTCATTGAACATGATGTTCCTATTTAAGATGAGATAGCTTCAGTGTTTATTGTTAGTTTTGGATTGAGAAATCTGAGGTATGCTTGTTGCTCTCCTCAAGGGAGGATTCTGCTGTCAGAGCTCACAAAAGTTGTTCCCAAACTACATCAAAGGTTTCTTAACTTATAAGGAGATTCATGTGCTCAGGATCTTATTATTTTGATTCAACTCTGTTGGGTTAGATGGTCTATGGGTATAAGGAGATTCGGAGATTCATGTGCTCAGGATGTTATTATTCTTTTATTTCGATCCTATGTAATTGGATATTTCTTTCACTTCTTACTAAAAAGTACACAAATCTCTTTCAGTTAATGGAAGGGGAAAAAATAATTTTGATTTTGCAGGTCAATTTAACATTCCTTTCTAATATGCAAACTCTCAAATGGTATACAACATAGAAGAGACCAACATGTCTATCCACTACAATCATTAAGGTTGAGTAGTAAGATTACCTGATCACGAAGCTTCCCTAACATGCATGAGTATGTTCCATACTCAAACTTTGGTGAGTTATCTTGTGCTTTTAAGGGAAGGAGAAATATATCCTGACGGGCAGAGCTCAAATCTTCAACCTTCATGCTTGAAGGAGCAAAGGAATCAGAAACCTGAGATGTGGCACTAAAGCTACCAATGCTAAATGAAGATGAGTCGAAATGTTGTGCAAGAGCCTTCCTTAGATGCATCAACTTTGATGGAGAAAAGTCTTGTTCCCGTAATCTATTAAATCAGAGATTCAAATTGGTCATAATCTAGAATGATCTCGAGGAACAGAGGAGAGGGTTGAACTAGGCGTGCATATATTACATACTCAAATCACACAACACAAAATGTTGAGCAAAGCAGGAAATGCAAAAGATCCATTTATTTAACAGAGAAATGAACACCATCAAATAAACAGAAAAAATTTACTGCAAGGGGAGCATAGGAATGATTAATGTTCACCTAGCATGCACAAAACAGAGATCAGCCATGTAGTCTTCACTTGCCAATTGGTTATCATTTTTATTTTCCTTGTCTTGGGAAGAAGATGACATCAACAAAGATGGATCTGGGATATTGTGCTTCAGCAAATCAACCTGAAAAAATATATAAAAAAACCAACCATTTCAAGCTTCACAGATATAAGCACAATCCACATGTAGCTTCAATTCACCGGTTGCCATGTAAGCTGTGAAACAACTGTAGCTACAACTTACCATAAGCATCAGCTCCCACACGGTGAAATCATTGATCCCTTCAGACATGACCAACAAAATATTGCAAACAGATGCCAAGAAAACACCAAGCTACAGAAATTCCTTGCAGCACAACAACATAACATAGCAATTAACATTGCCAAGTTGAGTAGGCAGTAGCACAATCAAGCATAAGAAACATAAGTATACCATTTACCTGGATTCCCATTAACTCATGAGCCAGGTCTGCTGACAATGAATCACCATTAAGAATGGGAATTGCAGATGAGCCATCAGGCCTCATCATATCGATTAGAATGGAGGGACTGTATACTGGCTGCAAAACAAAAGGAATCATATGTGAGAATACTACCAATGTACAAGGTGTTTTAGCTTTTATAGCATTTCCAGTGCAGTAATGCAGAAAGAAATAATGAAATCACATTTCCACCTGAGTGTCAAGGAGTATAAGTCGCTCATTGGAAACCCTGAAGTCAATACCAGCAGTACAGTGCTTTGCCATTGCTCTGATTTCCTCAGTTTGTGTAGAAAAAGGTGGAAGCATTCCTAGCAATACTCAACTAGATGAGCTTTTGTTTGATTGGTGTGTTCATATATATAAAATTACCAAAACAGCAGTGCTCGTAACATTAGTAATTGCATGCGTGTTATCTGAGTGTGTGATGCATCTAAAAAAAATAGTGTTTACAAATACATGTTGTTCGTTTTCTTATGCAAATATAGCAAAGAAACTTCATTTGAACTATTGAACAAGGCAATGCAGCTATCAAGATCAACATAATACTGAATATTTGCTTCCACCAAAAGAAGTATAAGAAAAATAAGTGAAAAATGTACCAGACGAGCTTCCATCATATCCATAAAGCTCGTTCATGATCGTCGACTTGCCCACACCAGGTGGCCCAATTATCCCAATCACCACGAAATCATTGTTTTCTGTCAAAAACTGCAAAAATGCAAGAAGATATCCGTCATTAGCTGAGGACTTGAGAAATAGCCAAAATCATAACTGGTACTTCAAATCTGCAGCAGAGACATCCTCTTCAACAACGGGTGATTCTGCATTTCAGAAATTTAAGACATCACAAATGCTTTTGAAAACATGATATACAAAACTTACATGCTTGGATGGATAATTGCACCAATACTTTTCACCAATCTTATTACTATTCAAAGCCTGTTTCTTCTCCTAAATTTAATTTTTGCCTGGGCTCTTCAAGAACACAAAAACAACTACAAGTATATAAGATAAAACAATACAGATTAAAGAACATTACACCACATGTTTTCTGTTTTTCTCATAGGAACTCGTCTTCATAGCAGCTACAAACCCATGAACTACACCGATCGCAGAGTATTTCGAAAAAAAAAAACTAAACTAACCTAAACTTCACTGCACAAGGGTGCCTTCTTTGAGTATAGAAAACACGCAAAACAGTAAGAAACTATACTAATCATAGACAAACAGCAGCTACAATTGACTAAATCTAGTAATTATATCATTGAGCAATGTGGTGTAGCAACCGAAACGCACCACAAAAGCACAAAAGGCGCTACCTTTGAGCATCGCAACTGCACAGCTCAAAACAAATCAACAACAAACGTGAAAAAAGTATGCTCTTGCAAAATATTTGCCGTGGCACGGAGGACACGAGGCACGGACCGGGAGGATCTTGTCGGTGTGGAGCTCCCAGGCATCGGAGACGAGGCTGAGCGACCCAGGCTGCGGAGTGTTGCGCGCGCGCGCCACGCCGCCGCCGTCCTCGTCGGCGGCGCCGGAAGAGGAGGGCGGAGGCAGCGGCGGCTTCGCGAGAAGGATCTTGGGGGGATTAGGGGGAGTAGCGTTGGAGGCGGAGCCCCGGTCGCCGGCGCCGGCGAGCGGCGGCGCTCCGGTGGCCATCGCGGTACGGTGCGGTGCGGTTATCGTGCGCGTGGGGCTTTGCGGAGCTGGGCTTTATGGGTATCAGGGTATGCCTACCACAATTGAGCATAACCAAACATGATTTAATTGGATTGCTAAAATTTAGTTGGTCTTTATATAGTCTATTTGTTAGCGATTTGAAGTCAACCATTTCTTTATGCCATATTCGCCAAAAATTTAGCCAAAGAACCCTATACAAATTAACAAATCTGAGTAATGACCAATTTTCAATATCCAACCAAACATAAACCAAAATAATGGGTATTACCGAAAATTAGTGGGTAAGTTAAGAGTTACAAATTAAATATACTCTATTTTGTATTGTAGGAGGATGAGACTAGAGCTAGATCAAATGTCTATTATGAAATCAACAGTTTATAGGGGTTACAAGTTGTGGATGATAATTTAACTAGTGCTTAAGATAGAGAAACTGCTTTGAAGAAACATCAAGCAAAAATCGCTGGATCATGATTGAGTAGTGTAGATGTACATGTGGAATTTAGATGCATACTGTGGATGACACTAAAACTAAGATCCAATAAGGAAACAATTCTAAAGAGATAAACTAGGTTGGAACTACTATCAAGTGATGCACATGGGTATGGGCATGTGGAATTTAAGTCTAAACTGACACTTAAACGACAGTTCAAAAGAAAAACTGTTCTTAAAAAATAGAGTAGGTTGGAACCACTAGATCGCAATCGGGTAGTGTATTTGGGGCGTGTGGAATTCAAGTGAATGTTGTGGATATGTAAATTGAAGTCTACGAGAAAAACTGTTGTACAGAGAGACCAAATTGAAACCACTAGATTGTAATCGGGTGGTGCATGTAGGGTATGTGGAATTTAGATGCATGCTGTGGACTCTAGTTAAAATGGAGTTCAAGTGAGAAAGGATGCTCTGGAGGGAGACCAGACTGGAACTCCATCTATGGTAGATCCAGCCGTCTGTCATGAAATGAACGGTCCGCGGTGATGACGGCGGAGGAGGAGATCGCCGGTGATGTGGGAGCTCCACGGCGGCGCCGGAGGAGATCTCCCGCGGACGCATGGCCGGAACTCCGGCGAGGCGTATCGGTTGGCCGCCCGGTTCTTGCTGCCGATTCAGTTGGCTCGGTCGCCGGACGATTCTCGCCGGAGCCCGGCGAGAAGTGCATGGGCCTTTGGGCCTCTTTCGTGTCTCCTCTGGGCCCATGTCATATAGACATTTGCATGGGCCTTCGGGCCTCGTTGCAATATTTTTCTTCTCTTTTTTTTTTTGGGAGACCGAGACAAAGTGTACAGCTCATCATCTCCTTCCCCACTTCTGTAAGCATCGTGTACTCACCCAAAGCCACACAAGAACAGCAAACAAGAAGCAAGAACAGCATACAGAGGTAAATTAGATCAATCAATTCGATCCCCCCCCCCCCTCTTTTTTTCTAGTTCCTTGCCTGCATCAAAGCTCCAGTCTTGATGTATTGAATTTTTTTTATGTATTAAAGTTTCTCTCTAGTTTTCGTTCTTTGTTTCTTGTTTCTTCGAATTTTTTCCGTCCATTCCAGCAACCGTTGTCTACATGGTTCTTTAATTCCGATGAATCGTAGTGAGACAAGGCGAGAAGAACAGTAGTTTAATTTACTAGTATTTTGTTTATGCTGCATTTTACCTCCAACACCACACCCTCTCTAACTCCTCTACCAAAAAACAATCTAAATCTTGTTTTGTTCACACACAGGATGGCTATATGCGGTGTAGATTTTGTGTTTGCACCAGATCTGTAATTTAATTTCATTTTGGTGCTCAGTTAATTCAACATGAACTACAACCTATGATTATTTCACAATTTGTTTGCAATCACACAATAGAGTTTAGCCAAGCTCATTACTGAAGCTCTAAGCACCAACATTTGAGCAAACAATAAGGCAATTCTGTTGGAATCTTGTTGTCTTCACAAAGAGTTACACTTCAAAAATATTGTGTTAAATCTTTGCCTCTGTGACTCCATGATTTCAATACCGGTAGACACACTGCAATGTTTGTTTCCAACCGTTGCTCCGGTTTTCAAAGTGTGTAATGCATTTCCAGTTCTACTGAAAGTGCTCTTAAGTGGATCCGTCTTTAAAAGTTAATGGTTGCTAATGTCAGTTTACCACTCATTTGCTGGAAGGTTGGAATTGTATGGGCTTATTTCTTGGTCAAGCACTTACACATGTCTGCAAGTAATTATTGATAGGTAAATCTTATTAGTAAGCAGCTAAAAATGTTTGTTCAAAAAGAAAGTGGCTAAAAATGTGTTTTGGAGTTGTTAAAAGAGAAATTCCCTTGTAGTTCTCAAACTGTTGATATTTAAATTCAGTCTTCCTGTGTTAAAACACTAGTTGTAGAGATGAAGCCAAGAATGGGTTAGGGAATTGCTACTGCTTGCAAGCATAATTTGTACTAGCAAAAACCTTTATAAATCATATTTAATGTGACCCTGGAACTGGATTTGAACTTTTGATAGGGACTTGATAAACAGTTTGTCACAGCAGATGTTTATTTGCAAATTGCAAGTGTATGATTTGTCATGGTGGCAGCCTTGAATATGGTAAACACATTGCTTATCTTGATGACCTACGAAAATGTCTCCATGTAAGCCATGATTCCTATGTGATTGTTACAGTATTGTTTTCTTTCTTCTATTTTAAGTATGGAAAAAATGGTATCTCTCTTATTTATGTTTGAAGTCCTTCCTTGTTTTGGTTAATATACCTATGTACTATATAGTGCAGTTTCAATGGCGGCCAAGTACATCGTTAGCTCTATTCTTGGGTCCTTTGCCCTTGCTTATGCTTTTGACAATGTAATAGCTGAGAAGAAGATGTTTGGAGGTGAGAAGTTTTATTTAAAAATCCTCATCATAAATTCACACCAGTCAACATATACTTCTATGCAAAACCTGCTTCTCTTATTATGTTACTTTGCAACCAGGTACCACACCGAAGACTGTGTCTGACAAGGAGTGGTGGCAAGAGACCGACAAGAAGTTCCAAGCCTGGCCTCGCACTGCAGGGCCACCAGTTGTCATGAACCCCATCAGCCGCCAAAACTTCATCGTCAAGGATCTCAAGCCCTAAGGTGCACTACCGTAAAAATGGTTCGTTTACCCACTTCACCCTATCAGCCAGCCATTTATGGCCTTATTTTAGCTTAAGTTAAATCGCCTTATTTTAGCATAAGTTTTAAGGAACTGATTCTGAAGCTTTACTTCCTGATCAGGTTGTGTGACTGAACATGGCGATAGATGTAATAAGACAGCACCACTGTCTAGTTTCTTCTGAAGAACATGTAGCATGTTTGCTTAAGATCTTGACACCTTGATGTGTCTGAACTTATATTTGCAGTAACTTTTACCTTTCCTTCACGTGTCCTGTGGTGTGGAATCATCAGTCACAAGAGCATTTGTGCCTTCTGCTGATGCAAAGATTTAGTCTACATTTTTTTTACTCTCATCTCTCTTTACAACTCCAGATGGCCTCTCAATCTGTGGTCACTGGTTCTTCAAGTCACATATTGCTAGCATCTTGTCACTTCCATGTCTGTGTGATTGGTTTGAGCGGCTTCTTCAGTGATGCTAATCTGAAGTTACTGGAACTTTAATCAGAACAATATATATATATATATATATTGCTTGTTTGTCCATGAGGATTTGGTGTTCTGAGATGACATCCTTGTAAGTTTTTGTCAGATAAAGAAGATAAAGGATACAGAGAACACTATCTGGTGAGATTTCACAATTGACATTTAGAGTTGTTTCCACATCAAGATTTATGATTCCAACTGAGCTTCTTCATGGACCATCAATTTTTTAGCTAAGATTTATTCGCTTTGTTTTCTTTAGATACAAAGATAAAAGTCTTGAAATGAGCCATTGGTCTTTTTCTTTTACAAGAACAAAACTGGTGAGATATGTTTGATCTAGGAATAAGAGGTTAAATTTCTCCCTAGATTTGATAGGATGATTTTTTTTTTTAATTTAGCAACAAGAGCATTATTTTGGATAAATTATATAAATCTAAGTACATGATTACAGAATTTATTTCTACCACAGGTTTAACTAAAACTTACTACTTTCCTTGGGAAAAAAAACTGAATTGAAAAGAAAATGTGAATGATTTGAATGTGGTGGCTTTCAGTCAAAAAAGACATAAAAGAAACGTTCAGAAAAACCACTCGAATCATAAAACTAATTATTAGGAGAAAGATGTAACATATTTTGAGGGAGTAAATTGCGTTTTAAATTCTTAAACTTGTGTGGTTGTATCATTTATATCTTAAAATTTGAAACTTAGTTTGATATATCACTAAACTTGATTTTTTTTTGGTTAATTTAGTCCTTAAACTTGTCTATATTAATCAATTCTATTATTTCATTAGTTAAATGTTGGATTAAATGCAAAGTTTGCAGTTTAACACTACATATTTTTCATTCTTAAAATTTTAGTATCTCTTTTTTTACTTATTTTTAAATATTTAATCAAAATAATGTGATATTTTCAATCCATATTTTAATAATCTATGTCACCAAAAAGTTATTGTGACATACTACACGACATAATATTATGTTAAAAATTTGTTCTGGCATAACATGTTAATTTAGAAGGATTACATTATTAAATTATATCATTTTTTGTTAATTTAATTGTCGAATGAGTCTAAATAAAATAATTAAATAAATTTAGAAACATGTTAAACTAAATTTGAAGTTTAAAGAGGTGAATGAGACGCTCACAAATTTAAGATTACAAGAAGCAATTTACTCTATTTAGAGGTTTGAATTATTTTAAGACGTTCATACTTATCTGCCACTTTAGTCTCAACTTTTAAAATCTTAACCCAGTATACATACACTCTGAAAGACACACCGTCCTTTTAACTTAAAAAGTCAAGAGATCCGAATCCTGTTCCCTGATGTGTAATGACCATCTGATGAAATGGGCGGTGGCGAACAGTATTCTTTAGTCGGTTCCTCTCCATTGTTTTCCTCTTCCAACACTATATAAGGCCACCACGTTTCATCTTCTCTTTTGCTTCATACATAGGGAGCAGTAAACTAACAAAACCACAGAGCAAGCCAAGAACCACTGGGATAAGCCTGTACTCTTGTGCGATCCATCCATCTTGTGCCATCATGGCAGCCCGGACACTCGCCGCCGTCGCCGGCAGCCGGATGGCCCGAGGACGAACCGGGCATGGCTGCCCTCTTCTTGCCTCTTGCAGGTAACTGAAGAATGATTTCTTTTTTACAGTTCAAGAGCACTCTCGGTGCCCTTCTGTTGCATGTTAAGTATCTTACAGTGAGCAAGGCATTCGGAATTTTCTGTTTCCTTTTTTGCATTGTTCTGTCCTTTGTTGTTGAAATCTTTGTCCATTGTTCAGCAAATCTGTTTATACCGCCCGTTTGGCCTATCTATTATCGCTTTAATTAGATAAGTTCAAATCGAGCCAAATAGCAGTTTAAATTTAATATTTATTTTTAAGTTGAAATCTTTTTTGAAATAGAAGATCCAAACAACTTTTGAGTTTTTTTTCACTGACTTATAAATTAAAACTAAGTTAGACTAAACATGGACTAAATATTTTATCTCCATTTTACATTTTGTCAAGTAATTTACTCAAACAGTTATACAGTTGTTCAGTCCATGACGGATTAATAAATTATGAAGTAACATATAGATGTCGACATTTCATATATCAGAGTAGAAATTATCGATTTCTGGGCAATTTTAGAACTGTGAGAACTGTTTACACCAACTTAAAATCTATACTGATAAAATGGGCTTGCAAACTCTTCACAGGAGAGGAGGTCAGAGTTACTCACACAGAGCGCACCCGGATGAGCAGAAGGTCATCCATGACGACAGCGGCGCAGCTACAATCACAGCGGCGCAGGTGGAGGCTGCGTTGAACCGCAAGAACGTCGAGGCGATCCACGAGGAGCGCATCACCACGGTGCTGCCGGAGGAGGACATGGAGGACAATGCCGAGGACGCTTGGGTACCTGACCAAGCGACGGGTGTCTTTGTCCCGTCAGACGACACCGATGTCCGCTCCAACCCAACCGCTCGGCCGCACCCGGCCGGCATGGCAAAGCGCGGCTCGTCGTCCGTGCTGGACCAGACGGTGTTCGTCCGTGATGAGGACATGGAGGACGTCGAAAGGCCGGCCATTGACATTGCCAATGCCAATGCCAATGCCAATAGCATTGGCAAATAAGCATGTTACAGGGACTTGGCAGCTCAGGCTTGCAGATTTCTGATGTAGTGAGAGTAGTAGTGACCAATAAGCCATCTTTCTGATATAATAAAGTTTCTGTTTGCTCTTTGTAATGGTTTCTTTCTGATACTATACTAGTACCTAGTCTGCTTTAGCCTGCACAATTCCTTATGTGTTTACTGCTAAGCAATAAGAATTCAGACTTGCTTGCAAAATTTCTGCATGCTGTGACTATTAATTCCAGGTACCAAGAACTGTCAGACTTCCATGGATCATATTATGTCAGCCTCTTTATCTGACCAATTTCTCCGGCATTGCTCGGAACTCGTGCACGACGCCGTCGATCTCGATAAGGCTGCACCCAGGGACCTTGTTGATCCTGTTTCTCCTCATCTGCCTCCGGACCTGCAGTGCCTTGCCGTGCAGGCCTTCGGACGCGTACATATTCGACAGGAGTATGTAGTCACCGGCATCAGTGGCCGGCTCACCGTCCGGCACCTCTGACATGCGCCGCACCACCCGCTCGGCTCTATTAACATCGCTGTGCGCCCGGCAGGCGGCAAGCAACGAGCCCCAGATGGGCGCGTCAGGCTGGACTGGCATTGCCACGACAAGCTCCTCTGCCTCGTCCAGCCTCCCGGCGCGCGCGAGCATGTCAATGATACACCCGTAGTGCTCTATCCCAGCCGTCAAGCCGTGCGACCCCGACATGGCCTTCAAATGCTGTAGTCCCTCGTCGACGAACCCGGTGTGACAGCATGCAGTGAGGACACCGAGGAACGTCACCTCGTTCGGCCTCACGCCCGCTTGCAGCATATCGGAGAACAATAAGAGTGCCTGCTCGCCACTGCCATGCATGGCGAGCCCTATGATCATGGACGTGTGGGTGTACACATCGCGCTGCTCCATGGCGCCGAACACCTCCGAGGCCTGATCAACCGCGCCGCACTTGGCGTACATGTCGAGCAGCGCGTTGCCTACGAGGCCGTCCGATTTGTGCCCCAGCCTGCGCATGTAGGCATGCACCCACCTGCCGGTGTCGAGTGCGCCGAGCTGTGCGCACGCACCGAGGACGCCGACGAATGTCGCATCGTCAGGGCGCATCCCCGCGGTCTGCATCTCCCGGAACAATGCCAACGCCTTGCCTAGCTCGCCGGCGCGCGCGAACGCCGAGATCATGGTGTTCCAAGAAACAACGTTCTTGCCCGGCATCCTCTTGAAGTATCTGTGCGCCGCCGTCGCGTCGCCGCACTTGGCGTACATGGCGACCAGCGCATTCCAGGCAATCGTGTCCAAAGAAACCTTCTTGGCCACGACGCGCCGGTGCACCTTCTTGCTCAGAGCCAGGTCCCCCAGCTCGGCACACGCCGCGAACGCCGCGGCGGCGGCCACCGCGTCGACGGCGACGCGGCGTTCGTCCTCCATCGCGAAGAACAGCCCTACAGCCTCCTCGAAGAACCCCAACCTCGCGTGCCCGGACACCATGGTCGTCCAAGAAACGACGTCCCGGTCAGGGAACCCGTCGAAAAGGGCGCGCGCGCGGGCGCGCTCGCCGCACGCGAGGTAGAGCGCCAGAAGGCCGTTGTGGACGAAGTGGTCGCGGTCCAGGCCGACCTTGACAGCGTGCGCGTGCACAGCCGCGCCCTCAGCTAGCGCGGCGGACGCGGCCAGGATCTTGAGGAGTGGCGGGAGGGCGTAGCTGTCGGGCGGCACATCGCGGCGCAGCGAGGCCACGTACAGCGCTATGGGCCAGGCATTGGAACAGAGCCTGGGCTTGCTCTTGCACGGTGCTGTGACTGGAGAAGTGCCATGGTAGTGGCTTGGAGGCATGGCTTGGTTGTGCGGGGGACGGAGCAGTGGCTGGTGTGGGAGTGGATAGGGCGCCATGACGCGAGGTCAAGCACTGTTAGGAAGAGGAGAGAAAATATCGGTCTAGTCTTTCAGGATGAGAGCTCTCAGGTGGGCCTGATTGACGTCTCAAAAGACTGTCAGACAATAAATTGATAGCATCAGCGAAGAACAAGAGCCACCTGTGGCGCGTTTAGTTTAATTTTCTCAAATAATTAGTTTATTTGAGTTTTAACTTATAAATTTAATAAGTCATCTCCTACTTAAAGAGTTTATATTTACTAGAAAAAATCTTAAAATAAATTAAATATTTAACCATAACTTCATATTATAAGATGGTAAGCCAAAACTAAATCTCATGATTGGCTCAAGTTAATTTTTCTAATAAACTAGTTTTTGTTTAAGTTTTAGTTCAGAAACGCCGACCTGTTTTCTGTTAGGCTTATGCGTTTGTTGAAGGTTGCTTGCTTCTTGGCCGGGAACGAAGGACTGGCAACCCAGCATTTAAGACTGATTGTTGTAATTTAAGAGGTCACATCTTTAGATACAGTTTATTTGCTAAAATAGAGACATTAAAGAAATTTAAATGCATAGAGCTTCTCACAAATCATTTGAAACTTAGGCTATCTCTAATCTTCAATTGTCCGGGTTTTTGTATTGTTCTTAAAAAGAATATTTCATATAATACGTGCGAAGATATTTTTTAGAGAATCAAGTTAGAGCCACTTCTCTAATAATTTGACTGTTATGTGGCTCTATATATGGGGCTTGCGTAAATAAGAGCCTAAGCTAAGAGATAAATAAGAATCAAACATCTAATGATTTTACTCTACTTGGTTTTATGTGATATAACATCTAAATAGTAAATGAATTTGTACTAATTCATGATTTTTACTACAAATATTATGTCAATAATATTTACAGAATTTAAATTGAGGCAATTAAGATAAAACATAAAAATTAATGAATTACAAATTAAAAAAATCAATTGATGGGAAAAAATATTTTATAAAATTCAAACATTGGTCTACAACATTGAGCGAACTAAATTAATTATAACCTTGGAAAAAAAAATACTACATTCGAATATTGAAACAAAACAAAAACATATTTTTGACAAACTTAGAAATATAATAAGATACTGCTCATCGATGTGTTCGCCTCCGAAATGTTGTCAAATATGTTCGATCAAGTCTTTTTCAGTTGCACATATGTAAACTGAGCACGAATCACAATGTTTATTGCAAATACATCGGCGAAGGCAAGCGTAGCCCACTGTAGATCATAGGTACAACAACAGTGGATGTTTTCGGATGATTGTTATAATCATAGTTCTCGACATGATAGTCTCGCTCATTCTCTATTATCATATTGTGCAAGATAATACATACTCGCATGATCTTGGGGAGGATTGAGTGTTGCCAAAATCGTGTCGTACTATGCATGATGACAAACCAAGACTGCAGGATTCAAAAAGCGCACTCAACATCATTCCTTACCCCTTCTTGATGTTGCGCAAATAACATGTTCTTCACCGTCTGTGAGAACGGTATTTTCTTCACAAAAATAGTCCACTCTAGATATATACCATCAGCGAGATAATACGTCATGTTGTATTATCAGCCATTGGGAGTAAAATGAATTTGAGGAGCTTGACTTTTCAATACATTGGTGAATAAACACGATTGGTTGAGTACATTAATGGTGTTATTAAAGCTAGCGACACCAAAAAAGACATGTAATATCCAGAAGTCATTGTTTCAAATATAATAGTTGAAACTCCATAATCTTCACGAGTAAATTTTCTCTTTCATACTATTGGGTAATTTCTCCATTTACAATGTATACAATCAATGCTTTCGAGCATATAAAAAAAGTCACGAGCCTCTCATTGTTGCATTTGGCAGTACATATCTTCGACAGCGAGGCAGCAAAAATATTGGTCACCAAACTTGTCAATGATACTTTCTACAAAGTGCTCCAACCATTGAATCGTTGTGGACTCCCATATCCACACATACTCATCAATAACATTGACTGGGCCACCATACATCAACATTCGCATTGTTGTGATATACTTCTGTAAAGTGTAGAGTGTCCTATGGTTAGTGACATCTCTTATTTCAGTGAAATAGGGGACCACTCACCGAGAGTTTCAATAATGCGAAGAAAGAGGGTGTTGTCTTCGCGCTGCCAGATCGGTTGGAGTAGAATGTCGTTGTCAGACGCCGACATCAAGTGTGCATTGTCCCTAGGCGGTTGTAGTGGAGAAAACTGCAGATAATTCGCGGGTACACGTACGAAATGAAATTTTGCCCATATTGAGGAGGTTGTGGAAATGCGTTGGCGTGTGGTGGATAAGCAAAATAATTTGGTGTGTATAGAGGGTAATTTGTTGGATAGGAATGGTAGTTTGGAGGATACGATGGTTGCGAAAAATTGGGTTATTGTTGATTGACAAGATTTTCGGTGTTTTCACTAAGAGATTTAGAAAAATCAAGCCAATTTAGGAAACCACCGGATGGATTAGAATCCATATGAGATTTTTGAAAAATTTTGCAAGAAATTTGGAGTGAGTTGGAGCTAGATTAATGTTAAATGGTGTGTGAAAATGATGCGACAATATACTATTTATAGAAGAGGAGCTGTGTAAAATTTTCACAATTTTTTGGAATTTGTTTTCTATTTTTTATAATTTTTTTGGAAAAACTAATAAAAAATAACTCAACAATTATTTCTAACAGCTCTATTTTAACAATTCTTTTTTTGTGCCAATGATAGGTGGGACCCACTACAAAGTAAATTCCAAATGCCAATTATTAAAAAAATCAACCAAAGAATGACAAGTGGGCCAACATGGCATCGGGCCCACCAGTAAGTCTGTTTGTGTGCAACAATAATTATCGTGAAAGATTATTCGATTTTTTTTAATTAACTTCAACAGTTAATTTTCGAATTATGTGACTTACAGGTGGAGTCGAGGAACAATGGACCCACACGGCAGTGATTGGTGATCAATGGCGACACGTGGGCGAAGGCGACGATGTTAGCACACTCACGCGATTTACGAGTTTGGTGAGCCCCACGCTCCTGGCCTCTAGTGAGATGCATCCAAGATTAACTTACTCAGAGACATGTGAGGGCAATATTTGTGGGTTCAGGTGTCAGTGATTGTGTGTAATATTCTAGCAATGCGCGTGCACCCTGACAAAGGCGCATTTGCGGCAGTGGTAGGACCCATACGACACATTTCGTTTCACGCATACACCTAAAACATTTCTCACTGATAAGTGGGTCTTTTTCTGGACCTACATGTAAGAACTTATTTTTGGTAAGTAACATTCAGCAGATTAAATGTGTGGGATCCGCAAAAGCGTGTCTCCGTGCGTCGTCCTTGTTTGCAACAGCAACTGTTTCTTGACGCGTGCTCGTCAGCCATCCGCTTCTTTCCTGAACTCTACTGCTATCCCATCACATCAAGCAAACATTGAGCACGCGTCTACCACCGTCGACACGCATTGCCGCAACTATCGCCATTAGAGACCGCCTTATCAATCTTGATCTTAGTTATTTAAAACTTGATCAAATTACTCCAAGCCATGTGGTAGCATTCAAATGATGAGAGGATACAGTTCTTTCGGTTGAGGATTATATATTTTTTTCATATGTTACACCATCTCATTTCACTCATTCGTACTTGAAAAAACACGTAAGCCACCAAGTGAAAACTACTTCACCTTATTTTAGATCAACTCATCTCATCAACTAAATAAAACTTTGGATCATCTCATTTAACACGAACCGAATATACCACTTAAACCAAGTCATGATATACTAAATAGTCGGACCAACCAACAAAACACATCAAAGGGAAGAAAAGTCGCATTTCCTTTCTTTCCATCCATGTAGAGACATTTCTTACAAAAACACTTAGAGCATAGTACGGATTGGGCCGTGCCCAAGCCTATAGAGTTAGTTAGGTCAGCTGCCTGGGCTGGGCTGGCTTTGTGCATTGCTTTCTTAAAATAATAAGCTATCAGGCCGAGCAAAACATGGATTTGGAGGTATATACTTATATCTTTTTCCACTTTTAAATCAATTCACCAAACTCTATGCTTGACTTCAACAACGGCGGCAGTGCTGTCTGCCTTGGGTGTAGGGAGGTGACGGCGGCACTGCCGACCGCGACCAACGGGGAGAAGATGAGAGTGGGAGCAGCGGTGAAGAGATCGAGAGGAAGAGAAGAAAGAAGTGGGTAGAAGAAGAGACAGTGGATATTAAGTCTATATAAATTGAGATGTGTAGATTATATCATTTTTTTTAAAAAAAAAAGACACTACACGCAGATGGCCCCATTATTTTAGCCCGGCACAAACATCTCCTAATTTTTTGGGCACAAACAAAAATCAGTCATAAAAAAATGTTACAGTCGCACTTGCACGAACAACATCCAATCAAGTGTTTAAAATCTTAAAACAAAAGAAAATTAAAAGATCGAGACTTACATAGATCAGTGATATTGTTCTGCTTTGCAAGAGAAGATAAGCGATTCACTGGTTGAATTGAATACCAAAAAAAAACTCTTTATATTGTGCAAACTGCAAAAGCTTAAGATCTGGGGTAAAAATAAAATAAATTTTTTTTAAAAATGGCTCAGATAAAAAGACCTTTCGCCGAATGTCATCACGCTACTGCCAATGCCAAGCAAGCAACCCAGAAGAAATAGATCTCATCTGGGGGCAGCCGTAAGACCGGCCTTTCTTTTTCTCCTCATCGCCATATATATCCCAAATTCCAAATCCCAGATCAGACACACACATGCAAGCACAGAGAAGAGAGCAAGAGAGAGTTGAATTGGAGGAGGCGATGACGCATGGGACTTGCTACTTTACTTGCCATGCGCCGCCGTCTCAAGAAGCCCTAGGGTTTGTATTTATTCCTGGGAGTGGGAGAGACCCGGGCTACTACTAAATAGGGCCTCCACGAGGGGCGTGCCGTGTGCAGGCTGTGGATGCCAAGAGTTCAAGAAAGAGAGG
The DNA here is from genome assembly GCA_019359835.1 of Pharus latifolius. Taxonomy (NCBI): domain Eukaryota; kingdom Viridiplantae; phylum Streptophyta; class Magnoliopsida; order Poales; family Poaceae; genus Pharus; species Pharus latifolius. The sequence continues at coordinate 83,533,086 of CM033324.1, forward strand.
TTATTTTAGAGAGTGAGAGTATGTTTAGGCTTAATCATGCGAACTTTGGGTAACGTGGGCCTCCCATGACAGTGGTTCTGAGGTGGTTTAGTGGATGTCCACGCTTACCATGTATTTATCCACACCTCTCTTTTATTTCTCTCTTTTTTCTAATCTTCTATTTAGGACGATTTAGAACATGAAGTTTCATCAAATTGTATATCACACTCTAGTGGTTTTTACAAGTTTTCTATATTTTTTTCTGTGATTTTGCCCAACTTAATTTACACCCTGTTCTATGTTGCACTAGGTATCAACCCCTGGTTTACTTAGTTCATACCAATGAATTATGTATGTACTGAACTATACTCTACTGATCTGCACACTAACATACCACACTTAACTTATGCGCAAGCAAATAAATAGATAAAATGTATTGTCCTTTTAACCTGTGATATCAAAGTAACTAATCTGAAACCATCAGTATGAAGCTGCCCAGAAAAGAATGTAATCATCCTGTACAGTACTCCTACAAAGTGTCACTGAAGAAACAAAAAATTACTGCAATTTCTCACCACAAAAAAGAACAGGAAACCAAAATTGCCCACGACATAAACTTTCCTCATCATATATACTTGTAGCAACATCGATAAAAATGTAAATAACTTATTGTTTTCTCAAACAGTCAAGTGGGCTGCCTTGTTCCATGCACCAGTCCATTTCAATAGATTTTAGCTCACTTTTTACCTTGTTCTAGCTGAAAAACTCAAAAAAGAACAAAGTTCACTTCAGTTTTATTCAGTCATTGTACTGATCTAACTCTAGTCGCTTCAAAATTTGTGGTTGAAAAAAAGAAGGCTGTACCTAAAACCGGACAGAGGTTCCCCAGGCCTGTACATCCTTCAAGGTTGACACAAGCCAATCCAAACCTTCGTACAGGCCATTGCCATTGAGTGCACAGGTTCTCTGGACATGCCATGTCCTGTTCTTGAGATCATACAGGCCTAGCCCCTGGCAAACTTCAGATGGGCTCATCGATCCATTCTGCATGCAAGATGCGCAAGACCTACTTTTTGTCACACCATGTATGTATATCTGTTTGGATTTGAGCTTAAATTTGTCCAACATTTTTACTTACCAGGTCCTGTTTGTTGGCCAATATCAGTATTACAGTATTGAGCATAAGAGGGTCCTGGATGATGGCCTGGACAATGTAAGGAAAAATTAGTAGACAACTATGTTGGAGAAGACAGTGAAAGTTTGATCCCACCTGAATTTCCTTCTTGGCAATTGCAATCCTATTCCTGTCCAGCGAATCGACCACATAGATCTGCAAACAAATGGGTAATTGGTGATGTATCGATTTCTTCAGAAACTTGTGCTTCTTTGACACACATTTTGACATCTTGTATGCTTGCAAAAACTCTTCCAGCTCCAGGATCAAGTATCAATAATTTGTTTGATTCTTTCATGTTGAGCATTTAATTGCTATGACAAGATATGGTGCAGTACCAAGAAATGAAGTACTATATTTGAATTATAGCATGAGTAAAATTAACAGTAATTACCAAAGCGTCCGTGTTTCTGAAATAGTCCCTCCACAGTGACCGTAGTTTCTCCTGCCCTCCCACATCCCAAACTGTGAAGGTCACATTTCTATACTGAACTTTCTCTACATTGAAACCTGCATGCATTCGCATTGCATGGTAAATTCATCAAGCAAGGTTAATGAGAGAGATGCATGCAAGACTATTTGAGTGTGTGTGTGTATATATATATACATAGTACCAATTGTTGGGATAGAGGACAAAACTTCTCCAATGTGCAATCTGTACAGTATTGTTGTTTTACCAGCTGCATCCAACCCAAGCATCACAACCTAACAAATCGGGTCAAAATCAAATAGCTGAAAAAAAATGCATCACCCTTTTGGAAAACTAAGAAGCAACTAAATCAAGAACTTAATGAAATCAATGCTATTACCCTCATCTCCATTGGGCAGAAGAAGTTGTCCAACAGCTTCCTGAGAGACTGGCCCATGCATGCATGTATTATTATCTGTTCTTCCTCCAAATTTCTTCTTTTATTTTTGGCTGATTTACTTTCTGTCTTCAGATCTTTGCTCTCTTGCTGGGTTTTGGAGAAGAGAATGGTTTAATGGTGATCAATGATCATGCAAACCATGAAGCCATTTGTGTTTTGCATGTTGTTTGACTTTGACGCGACAAAGAACCTTCATCTGTTCCATGTATGGGCTGACTTACCGACAGCCCAACTGACATATTTTGGTTACCTTTATAATATATATAAAATATCAACTGAACAATATGGTCGTTGTAGTATAGTGGTGAGTATTCCCGCCTGTCACGCGGGTGACCCGGGTTCGATCCCCGGCAACGGCGTTTTATCATATAAATTTATTTTTTTGAACCTTTAGTAAGTATTGAGAATATAGATTTATAAATGATAAGATATTATACAGAATTGAATCATTATGTTTAAGTCATGCACTGATCTGACCAATTTTTAAGTGCACGACAATGAACAGAACTTGTATTTTTTGAACTGGACGAGCACGACCAAATCTTAGGCGGATACAAACATTTTTTGAACGGGACAATCACAACCAGACTTGTTCTCATACAAACATTTTTTGAACTAAAGAATCACGACCAGTGCTTGTACTTACATAGTCAGTTTTGAACTGAATGACCACTTGATAGTAGAAATATTGGTCATGACAGTAAAAAAAATTTGGTCGCGCAAGCGTGGTCGTATCAGTACATGCATTAATAGTAATTTTCTGGCATGATATTCAAGGTCGACTAGACGTTTTCTGTGTCTGGTCGAATCAGCAGATTTGCCTTTATCTTGGTTGTTGCTATTGGTCGATGATTATATTTTGTGTCTGGTCGCTTAGCACATTTTTTTGTATTGGTTGTGTTTGTTTTTGATCGAATAGAGACATTTGTAATTTCTGGCTTGATTCTCGAGGTCTGTCGGTCGGTTATTTGTGTTTGGTCAAATAAGCGGTTTTATGCTAGTGGTATTTTATATCTAGTTGATTTAACGTTTTTTAGGCTTGATTGAACCAGCGTTTTGTTTTTTTTTATGGTCAAATCGTTTGCGTTTTTTACTGTGGCAGTAAAAAAAAACTTGGTCGTATGGGCCTGGTCAAATTAGCAGTTTTGGTTTTTTCTGATGGTCACAATTTGGTTCTTTTCGTCAAATCATTTGTATTTTTGGTCGATTCAATAGACTTGGTGTTGGTTGAATGATCGAAACAGTGTGTGTCTGGTCAAATTTGGATTTTTGATCAAATTGACAAACTTTGGTCTTGGTCGAATGTTGGAAACAATATAGCCGGATAATGCAAAACAGTGTGTCTAGTCGAATCAGCAGACTTTGTTTTAGTCGAATATAAGAAACAACTAGCCTGTGGGAGAACATATTGGATCGCCCAGATAAAGCGAACACGTCGATCAAACGACTATGAACAATGAAACGACGTGGCTCAATGTGGGCCACGAACGAAGAGATGATGTGACTCAACATGGACGCAACATTCAAATAGTAGCCCACAAGACGTGGGTCAACATGGACGAATGGCACGGATGAAGCAAAGAAGCTGATCAAACAGCCAAAAACGCGGCGTTGACGTGGCCCAGCGTGGGGACGACTTAGGGCCAAGATTGTATATCAATATATAATTTGGTTGATTAAATGGGCCTTGTATTATAAACCGGTCAGCATGAATTCCTCGTCTCAGTCTTGGTTGGAACAATTTATGACCTACATGTTGCATCTAGGTTTTGATGATTAATGATAATTTGGATAAGCTTTAATTTAGTAAAAGTAATTAAAATGAAATTTGTTAAACCCTTATTTTGGAGCTTTCAATTTGATGTCTCCTTTGTTGTGGTTTCATATGGATACATATGTTGAGGGGGTGCTCATCATATTAGTCATCTGTGTTTGCATCAAGTTTGTGTTAATTATTATCATGACATGAGTAGTATGGATCTTGTACTTACTTCTTATCATGTATGGATCTATATAACTATATATTTCACCTCTTACCTTTTTGTGGTTTATCGAAAATGATTCTATCATTAAACACCAAAAAAGGGAATTATTGAGTCAACTTCGTTGGGAGTAATTATTTTGGTGATTAATGGCAACCTAACTATGAGACTAACATGGTTTAATAAGTATATGTGTTGTCGTCTCAAAATGGATTGCGAGATGAAAGCAAACAAGAGCATATGGAGAATGATGTTGATATGAGCCATCTTGAGCGAGGTCAAATTTCATTGAACGTAAAATCAAAAATTAAAGATCATTTTCTTAAGATACTATCGGTCTGGGTGTTTGGAGATAGACCGAGTTGATATGATTCTTTCTACTAATTTGACCGTACTATTAAGAGGGGTCGGAAATTAGTAGCTTCAGTCGATCTAGTGTGGAAGCTCAAATTCATTCATATCATATTGCACTAGTGCTCATTCAACTCTTGTATTGCTAGAAAACAAGTATAGATTGTTTGGATTGGAGCTAAGATTTGCAAACTACACCTGGTCGTGGTCGCACATGTTGGATCAAGAATGCCGACTAGAGGGGGGGTGAATAGGAGGCTTTAAAAACTTCAAATAAAAACAAGTTTTTATACCAAGAAAACCAAATGCAATTTAATATATTTAAAGAGAGAAGATAGAGAACAAACACCACGATTTTTACCGAGGTATCGGAGACTCACCCAGTCTCCACTAGTCCTCGTTGAAGCACTCAAGTCACTTGAGTTTTGCCTCAATACTCACGAAGAGTATTATCAACTAAGATTGCTCCTTGTCCGCTCCGGAAAGACGAGCACCGATGCCTTGTACAAACTTGCCGAGTCTCTCCAACAATCTCCGTTCTGGAGAGGTCAACGGCCACGCCTCCGAACCGTCTAGGTGAGGGCGCTCACCAAGAGTAACAGGCAGCGAGGTCTTCTCTAGACCTCCAAACACGCACCGAGAAGCTAAGTGAATGCAAATGCAAAAGAACTGAAACTCTCGGTGGATCGGAAAGCACTCGACTTGATCAAAAGACCAAGATTTTAAGTGGAAAACTAAAGCTCAAGAGTGTATAACAAATGCTACTGCTTGTTGTATGAAACTCATGCCCAAAGCCCCTTTTTATAGCCTCAAGAATCAAATGAACCGTTGGAGCTAGAGCTGAAAATCAGCAACCCAAACTGACAGTCAGTTTGCCTAACTGACAGTCAGTTTAGTGCACAACGACCGACAAAATTTATGGATAAAAAATAGCTAGCCGTTTGTGGTCGTTTATGGAAAGCTGAAACCCACAACTGACAGTCAGTTATTCAAACTGACAGTCAGTTCGACCACATACTCGACCAAAATCAAATAGAAACTCAGTTAAAAACACTGTGGTCGAATCCCCAACTGACAGTCAGTATGGACAAACTGACAGTCACTTTAGTACAAAAATTTTGAGCCCAAAATACACCCTCTCTGGACAATTGTCAGTAAACACAAACTGACAGTCAGTTTAGCAAACTGACAGTCAACCTAAACAAAAATAGTGATAACTTTAAATCCAGAAATCCAAAAAAGATGTTTATTAGCTCGTTTGAAAGATAATTTCAAGGGTTACATTTTTTTCAACAGAAGCAAAAACCAGATCTGCCTAGATGTTTCTAGAAAATCGAAAAACTCTTCTACTGTCAAAAACTGAACTGAAAAACCAGATTTTCAAATAAAGTTCAAACCAAATCCAACTCAAAAAGATGCAATGCAATGATCTAAGATTCTCGGTTTGTGTTGGAGATAAAGAGAGGACTTTCGCCACCCCTCTTTATAGTACGGTTAAAACTAAAAAATAATTTCCCTAACCGATCATCTCCAAACAAACTCATAATACCTTAGGTCTTTCGCATCTTCACATTTGCATCTTGTCTTCATTTTTTTTGCGACTTGTGCTTTTACGTCTTTTGCGTTGGGTTTGTTTTGTTCATCTCGACAATCTTCCCAATGGAGCCCTGTATTAATCAATATCAAAAAAGCACAGTTAGTCCTAAACACTCTGTTTTCATTAATCATCAAAATTAGGGTTAGGCATTAAGGCCTAGATGCAACAGCACAGAGTATACAAACTAATTCAGTACTAGAGCTGGTCGTGGTTCGTATATGCACAAATTAGCCGTATCACTATTTGGAACTGATCGTGGTCGTAGAAGTTCAAACTAGTCGTACCAGTACACAGCTCAAATGCGGACATTCGACCATATTCATTTGACCACTTGCTATTCGACCGGATATTCGACTAGTGGCTTAAAGTTCATCAATCAAAACTAGTTGTGGTCTATACTGACAGTCAGTATGCATGTACGCATGGACGCAGATATTTGCATTTGCTTATAACCACAAATTGAGTTGGAGTAAAAATTCCTAAGTCTTGTTTTCGGTTTGCACAGGCCGGACAATGTCTGGTCACCACAGACAATGTCCGACCAATACAAAACTCTTTAGATATATGCAAAAATGAACCAGAGACAAACGGTTTTGTCTGGGTGCATCTGTCTGGAACTGGCCGAAATTTACAAATGGATATTTGCAAATCAGATAATATTCGGCTAGTACAAAACCTATTAGATATATGCAAAAATGAACTAAAGACAAATGGTTTTGTCTGGGTGCATCTATCCGGAACTGGCTGAACGTTGTCTGTGATGGCCGGACAATGTCCTGCCAGTACAAATTTTTTCAGGCTTGATTAAAAAAGTGAACCAGAGACATATACATTTGTCCGGGACTTTTGGCCGGACAAAAGGCTATTTGTTCAGCCTTAACAAAAGTAGCTGAACGGTAACTGACACGTTTGCAACGATCACATTGACTTGTGCTATCCGGACATTGTCCTGCCTGTACAAAATTTTCTTAGGTTCTTGCAAACGGCTAGTTTTTTCTGAGGGCTATATATACCTCGACTTGGCCAGCATTTGAGGTGCTCAACAACTTGAAAATCCTGTGCACAAGTTAGCCAAATCCCTTGAAAATCAATCTCTTGCATCTAGAGCCAAGATTTGAGCCAAAATTTTTTAGAGCATTTGAGAAGAGAAGCTTTTGAGTCATTTGCATCGTTTGCATCCTTGTGAGAGGCTAAGAGTGCTTAGTGCATATCACTCATCATTGTGCAAGTTAGTGCTAGAGTGTGGACCTTCATTTGCATCATTTAAGTTTCTAGCACTTAATCTATTCAAGTGAAGTTGTTCAACTTATTACTCTTGGTGATCGCCATCACCTAGACGGTTGTTGTAGGAGAGTCGCAATCTCTCCATCGAAGTTTGTGGGAGAGACCGACAAAGACTTGTGAAAGGCATTGGTCCTTGTTTATCCGGAGTGGAGAAGGAGCAACCCGAGTGGAGATATCCTTCATCGATATAGAAGCGAGACTCACGCGTGAGCGCTTCAACGAGGAGTAAGGGAGACCGGGCGACTCTCTGAGATCTCGGTAAAAATTATTGTGTCACTTATTTGCTTCCGCTTACTCTTTGTTGTATATTTTATTTCATTTTCTATTTTATTGAATGCAACTTGACCTTAGATAGTTTTAGACCCTTTTGTGAAAACTCGATTTTCTTTCATATCTTGCAAAAATTGTTTTAGTCAAAAAGTTTTTTAAAGCCCCCTATTTACCCCCTCTAGTCGGCATCCTCGATCCTACACCACAAAATGATTTCGGGTAGAAAAAATTAATACATACTATTACATAGTGTGATTTATGCAAGTTGATTTTACTGTGAACTAGGTGGAGCCTCGCGCATTGCTGTGTGTATTGAGAAAAATAAATTTGTAGTTAATAAGATATTGTATTTACAAATTAATTATGATTGTTGAGATTATTGAACTGCATGACTACGACCAAGACAGAGTTTATGTTAATACGACCACATTTGTTTTTTTTGTTATGATGGTCGAATGAGAGGTCTACTCGGCATATGCCTTGTCGAAAATGAACTTTTGTTCGTTGTTATGATGGTCGCATATTTTTTTTCTGGTCGTCACAACAAAAATTTTGGTCATAAATTTAGTTCAGCATAAATTTTGATCGTAGTAGTAAAAGAACTGATCGATTCAGCAAAAAACCAGGCATTTAGTTTTTTGGTCGAGTTAGTAGAATTGGTAGATTGTGGAGAAGAGCTATGAGCACCACTGGTCTTATGTCTAGTCGAAGCAACATTTTTTTAATGATGGTTGCATAAATATTGGTCATGGCTTTGTGGTTGAACGTGGGAAAGAGCTTGATACTACGAAACACTGTGGTCGTGGTAACAAAAAAACATGGTCGTATAGTTGGACTCAACAGCATAAATTATTTTGGTGGTTGAGACAGCAAAAAACAGTAGTCGAGTGATTCTGGTCAAATCAGCTGTCTAGGTTTCTAGTTGATTATATTTAGACGAAACAATAAATTTTTTTGGCCGAATCAACTGTCATGTCTTCTGGTCGAAGCTTTCGTAGCAGGAAAAAAAGGGTCGTAAGGGCGAGGGCTACTTACTGTCAGCCAAAAGAGTAAAATTTTTTGGTTGCATTTTGTTTTTTTGGGCTGAGTAAGCATTCTTGGTTTTGGTCGAAGTAGAAGTCTTGGTTTGTTTTCGAATTAGTTGTCTTAGTCGTGGTAGCAAAATTGTTGGTCGTAAAGTTTGTTCCATCAGCATAAATCTTGGTTGCACGAGGAAAAAAAACTTAATCGATTCAGTAAATCATAAGTGTGGTCGTGGCTGTAAAAATCTTGGTCGAAGTATTAACTGTTTTTGGTCGCATTTGTTTTTTGCCAAATCAGATGCCATGACTTCTGGTCGAATACGTCAAAATACTCGAGTGTACAAAATAGTGTGCCGGTGGCACCTAAATCTTGGGCTTTTAGTTTTTTGGTCGAATCTTGTTTTTACATTTTTTGGTGAATTAGATGTCATGATTTGTGGTCAAATGAGGCAAATGGGCCGACAGTACATAACAGTGTGCTTGGTCAATTTTTCCCTTGGTCGAATCAGAAAACCTAAGCTTGATCGAACGTGGGGAAAACAAAATCTTGACCTGATTCAGCAAACTATAAAATTGGTTGCGATAGTAAAAACAGTGCTCACACATGTAGAATCATTGGTCGATTAATTTTAGAAAGAGTAAATTATTTTTTTGTTCGCAATTTGCTTTTTTGGTTGAACCAGTGGTCATTTTTTCGCATTTTGTTTTTTTACCATGGTTGAATTTTGGTTTCTGCTTGAATCATCTGTCATGGTCTGTGATTAAATGTGGCAAACAGCTCGACAATACGAGACAATGAGTCTTATCGATTTTTTCACTGCTCGAATCAGAAGACCTGGTTGTGGTTGAATGTGGGGAACATCTGGCAGTATTGGTCGAATGTGGAAAACAACTAACGAGTGGGGAACAGCTGGACAATCAGAGCACATTCGACGACCCAGATGAAGTAAACGCGCTGCTCTAACGGGAAGAACGAAAGGATGACGTGACTCAACGTGGACCAAGTGTTCAAACAACATGGAAAAGCAGTAGGATCCACGCGGACGGCACGGATGAAACGAAGACGCCGATTGAACAGTTAGGAACGCGGTGTCGACATGGCACAACTTGGAAACGAGTTAGTGTTTGGATTGTATATATACATATGATGAGTTTGGTTATAATAAATAGATCCATATGACTATCATGTTTAATAAATGAATGAGTTTGAGTTTTTTTTATCTCCCTGGATTTCTTTTTTAAAAATAAACTTAACAGTATAATATTAAGAACTAAGCAGGCTTGGACCTAATTTGAGCAGGCCCACTTGACCAAGTCTTGAGCCCTTGTGAGCCCAAGCCCACACAATGCCCCTGAGAAATATCATCACAAGTGGAACCTGCTGCTTCTAGAGGATTCCAAAACAGTCCAGACCGGATTCTATCAAGCCGATCCAACGGCTCTGGCACTGCCGGGCTGGATCCTCCTGATCTTTTCCATGTACACCCCCGATAACTGTATAATTCACATTAAAAACCTTCTATGGTCAAGTATTGTCCTTCAATATTTTTGATATCGTATCTTTTTATTCCCTCGTGTTGGTCCTTGCATTTGTTTATTTTCCACTGCAACAGCCACTAAAATTGGAAAATGTCATTAAACATTCAGAGTAAAAATGTGAATTATTGTATTTTATAATGCAAGTAATCAGAAGTTTTAGATTGATTTGTTCCTTGTATGCACAATAATAATTCTTATTCTATTGTGTGGGTGACAATGTACTCAGTGTAAATCACAAAGGTCTATTTATAGTAGAAAAAATAGACACAGAATTTGACGTATAAAAAAATTTAAAAATCTAATACTCCAAATAGATATATTGCAGTATCTTACTATAGTATCAAAAATTTATATCAATATTATATAGAATCTCAAATATTCTTTTGGTATCTGGCTGCTGTGAGGTGAAAGGCATTGCGCTGTAGCCCGTGCCTTCGATGCATATTGCACACTTGCAATCTCCTGATGTAGTTGCAAATACTGCATTCGTCGAGGGCTCAGTAGAAAAACGAGCACTCTCTCACAGTGCACGTCCAGTCCCACCCTAAACCCCTTGCGCCTATTTAAGGGCCTCATCCCTTCCCCTCTCGCTAATCCCTCCCCACACCCAAGCGGAAGACCTCTCGAAGCCGCAGCCTTATCCTCTCCTCTCTTCCACTCCTCCGCGAGGTGAATCCCTAAACCCCCAACTCCAATTCCACGAGCAAATTTCTAGTACTTGTGGCTAATTTGGGATTGGTGACTTGTTTACTTGCTCTATCTGTTCGTTTAATTTGATGCTGAGCTGTGATAATTTTGTATGTGGGACTTGTGCTGGGGAGGGGTCTGTGAATTGTAGCTGTGGGGGTTAACTTTGCAGTTTGCGGTGTGTCTGATGTTTCGCTCTGTAGGACTATTTGATTTGGTTAATTTGGGTGCGAGAAGGTTGTAGTGGGTTTGTGGTGTTTGAGGTTTGCTCTTGGCAATAGAGCTCAGTATTTGTTCAAATGCCAATGTAAAAGAGCGCTTACCATTTACCAAGCGGACAAGGATTGAGCTGAGCATAACAAATTTGTACATTTTAATATAGAAATGTATACGTGTGTACTTTCAGTTCAATTCACTTGTGTCAAAAAAATTAAAAACAATCATTTCTGTACTGTTTACTGGAAAAGAAGTTTGTTTCTTAACCTGATTACTAAATTGAATGTCAGAGCTTTCGCTGGTAAAATGCTGTCTTTTATGTCCAACATATAGGAGTCACTAAGACTGAATTGCCAGATATGTGTGATGTTTGGGCAAAAAATTGAAAATCCATGTGCCTGAGAAAATGTGGAGCAGCAAGATTTGCTTGAGTCATTTTTCTTTTTGTCAATATAAGTGGTAAGTGTCACTTGCATTCTTTGTATTGAAAGGTGCTTATGGTTGCTTTTGCCTGCAAAGTTTCAGATTGTGGATAGTATTTATGTTTCAGTTCTTTTGTCATGCTGTTCCTATGTAAGCAACTTTTAGAATTGGACTTGTCTAGTATGGCACTGATGTGATCGCTGGGCAGGCAAACATGGCTTCTACATTTGGTGCTACATCTACAGTTGGCCTAATGGCTGCTCCAACTGGCATTGTGTCAGACAAGAAGCCTTCTTCTCTATCCTCGGTACCATCTATCTCCATTTCCAGACGGCCACAAAATGTACGCCTTCAGAGGAAGTGCAACTTCAGAGTAAATGCGGCCAAGGAGTTGTACTTCAATAAGGACGGTTCAGCTATCAAGAAACTGCAAGTGAGCTTAACAATTCTCAAACATTGTATTTTGATTTTGGACAAGATGTCCCTTGAATGCTTATAACTTGTTGTTGTATGTCAGATTGGAGTCAATAAGCTGGCAGACCTAGTAGGAGTTACTTTGGGACCAAAGGGAAGGAATGTTGTTTTGGAGAGCAAGTATGGGTCCCCTAAGATTGTCAATGATGGTGTTACGGTTGCAAAAGAGGTACATTATAATGTTGTCATGTTGAAGGGCCTCAAACAAACAGCATTGCAATGAGAAATTTGCTTCTATTGACATTTATCAGCATCACAAATTCATGCACGATTATTTTTTTTTCTTCTGATCTTGCTACACATGCTTTTTTTGCTTGTAACATTATAGTATGATTTAAGGATTCTACATGTACTAAGTGCTAAAGTGCTAATTACTACCCTTTTGTGGTTTTCTGGGTGCCTAAAGGTGTAACTGTCTTGTGGCCAGATGAATTGAAGTTCAGTTGGTTAACTGTTGTGTTCAAACTATACTTATAGTGCATCCCTGTGTTTTTTCCATAGAATTTGTTGCAAAATCATTGAATAAATCTATCTAGGAAGCTTATGATCATCATGATTTTGTCGGTCAAAGCATGTAATTCATGGAGTTCATGATCGGTTTTTGTGGTCAATCTTAATCTTGATATAACATTGGTTGTGCTGTAGGTTGAGCTGGAGGATCCTGTTGAAAATATTGGAGCTAAGTTGGTTAGGCAGGCTGCAGCAAAGACGAATGATTTAGCTGGAGACGGGACAACTACCTCTGTTGTCCTTGCACAAGGACTGATTGCTGAGGGTGTTAAGGTGGGCAATGAGTTCAAGCTTCTTGTTACTTATGCTATTACTATTTTGGGAACCTAAAACTTACTTGCTATTATCCAGGTTGTTGCAGCTGGTGCTAATCCTGTACAGATCACTCGTGGTATCGAGAAAACAGCGAAAGCACTGGTTGATGAACTTCGTAAAATGTCTAAGGAGGTAAATTATTGTTTGAGCTGTTCTGCTATCAAAATGGACTAGTTCTGGTTGTCTGGCCCTCAGTATTAACAATGCTTAAATAAAGACTGCGATGAGTGAGACCATTGACATGTTTCCGTTGCTAACTGGTGCAAGTGTGTACTAGCTTGTTTGAGACCTTGAGATAAGTTGGCATCAAGTATTGCGGCTTGAGGACATTGGTCTTTGACATAGAATCAAGGACAGGGAAGAACAATAAATTGGGGGTGGCTTAAACCTGGTTGATTCGGTAGGGGAAATTTCAGTCAGACAGATTTATTATTACCAGCTGGTAGAGTTGTCATGGTTCTCTTCAAAATATTCGATGATTCTTGTTGACTTTGGTAACAAAACACACCTTGTATGATCTTAGTGAAGCATGGATGTGCGGGAATGATTCATTTTCCTTTTCCTTTTTTGGGTTTTTGAGAATACTAAGTTTTATTCAATTTTTAAGGAGAGGAGGTGCCCATTGATGTATGTACTACAGTATTATTAAACTTTTATATTCTCAAAAGCGGTTCCTTGCTGCAGGTTGAGGATAGTGAGCTTTCAGATGTTGCTGCAGTCAGTGCTGGGAACAACTACGAAATAGGTAACATGATAGCAGAGGCTATGAGCAAGGTTGGCCGGAAGGGTGTGGTCACTCTAGAAGAAGGGAGGAGTGCTGAAAATAATCTTTATGTTGTGGAGGGAATGCAATTTGATCGGGGCTATATCTCACCCTATTTTGTGACTGACAGTGAGAAAATGTCGGTGGAGTATGAGAACTGCAAGGTTTGATGAAATCTAAATTATGTATTTTATTTTCGGCTACTTGTTGACTTCATTTCAGATGGCTGAGTTCATTTATATTGTTACCCCTTCAGCTGCTTCTGGCGGACAAGAAGATTACCAATGCGAGAGATCTTATAAACGTTTTGGAGGAAACCATAAGAGGTGGATACCCAATTCTGATAATTGCCGAGGATATTGAGCAGGAGGCTCTTGCTACCCTTGTTGTCAACAAGCTCAGGGGAGCATTGAAGATTGCTGCTATCAAAGCCCCTGGTTTTGGAGATCGCAAGAGTCAATACTTGGATGATATTGCCATACTAACTGGCGGTAATGTGAACTTCAATTTGGAACCTTTTGATTATCATTGATTATAATGCTTGCTATTTATGAGTGGTTACTGTTTCTGCAGCAACCGTAATCAGAGAAGAAGTTGGACTTTCACTGGACCAGGCGGGCAAAGAAGTGCTAGGAACAGCTGCAAAGGTTGTTCTTACCAAGGATTCAACAACAATAGTTGGTGATGGCAGCACCCAGGAGGAAGTAACTAAGAGAGTTGCACAAATCAAGAATCTCATTGAGGTATGGCCTTTTCTTGTGCTCCTTTAGATTTGGTAGTTTGGCTCTGGATTGATCCTTGTGCTCCTTTTGACCTCACACTAATTGCTACATTTCTTCATTCTATATGTAGTAGGAGCATTAACTCTGTAGTATGGTTGATTATATATGTTTCAGTCCACAGTACACGATAATCTGTGGAATTGAATTAATTTTTTTTTTATTTTGTGTGTGCTTTTGGGGGGTTGGGATGGGATGTTGCAGTATCTGCTGGAGCTAAATTGTGGTACTTTCATTTTCAGGCAGCAGAACAAGAATATGAAAAGGAAAAGCTCAATGAGAGGATAGCAAAACTCTCAGGTGGTGTCGCTGTGATTCAGGTATAACAAATGGCATAAATGCCATGCTATCTTTTTTTTCCTCAATTCAGTGTCAGAATATCAGTGGCTTGTTATTACTTTGTAGGTGGGAGCACAAACAGAGACAGAACTAAAAGAGAAGAAGTTGAGAGTTGAAGATGCCCTCAATGCAACAAAGGTGAAGTCTCTTGACATAGTTAACCATTTCAGACTGCTCACTAAACCATGGAAAATAAGTCCATAAATTCGTGGCTTCCTGAAATTTTTCAACATTCCTCTGGTTGTGAATCTTTAAATCTCTCCCTCTGCACAGGCTGCTGTCGAGGAGGGTATCGTTGTCGGCGGAGGGTGTACACTTTTGAGGCTGGCAGCTAAAGTAGAATCCATCAAGGACACACTTGAGAATGATGAGCAGAAGGTTAATACCAAACAAATCAGCTTTGCAATTTGGTTTTGATTGGTTTATCTTATCTCATCACTTAAAAAGGCTACAAACTTCTAATTCTTGCACTTGACCTGATGCTTTTGTTTCAATATCTTGGCCAAAAGAAATCTTTTAAACTATTTCGCATTACAAGCTAACATGTTTTTTCCATTGTTTTAGGTTGGAGCTGAGATAATGAGAAGGGCCTTGAGCTACCCTCTCAAATTGATTGCTAAAAATGCCGGTGTTAATGGCAGTGTGGTTACTGAGAAGGTTAGATCTCTTTTGGCCCTTAAGTTTTATAGATTTTACAGTGTTTATGTGCCTAACATGAAGATGTCTGTCCTAACAGGTTCTTTCTACTGACAACTTCAAGTACGGGTACAATGCTGCTACTGGAAAATATGAGGACCTGATGGCTGCTGGTATCATTGACCCCACTAAGGTTTGTGTCCTTGTGTCCTTGTGACATTCCTCTAATTCATACATGTATATGTTCATTTAGGTGGTTCCATCCATGGGTTTGAGCACCAGTGCTTTCTATTCTGTTATATCTTGTCTGAGGTGCAACTGCCTTTATGTATTAGTTTCATCAGAAACAGATCTAGGCATTTTACTCCTAGAAAGACGAGAAAGGAAAAGAAATGGCTATAGCCAACCAAATTTTGCTCACTTTTTGTTTTCGTCTTACCATAGAACTTTGGAAGCCACTAGAGAAAAAAAAAACAGTGGTCGGAAGAAAAGAACATAACAGTCCTTTTGAACGTGGTTTACACTATGATTGTTTCCTCTCTTTTCCTTACCATCTTTTGTGAAACAAAAAAGGGTGACCTGAAGGCCCATACCTCTATGCCTTCTAATGAACAACAGGTGGTGAGATGTTGCTTGGAGCACGCCGCGTCCGTGGCCAAGACGTTCCTCACATCGGATGTCGTCGTCGTCGAGATCAAGGAGCCTGAGCCTGCCCCCATCACTAACCCAATGGACAACTCTGGTAAATGATCTTGGCAAAAAGCCCTACGATTCGCTTCATCTGTGTGACTGAATGCACATATCGTGCTAACTTTTAACTCCTTTTATTGTGACCAGGCTATGGATACTGATGACAAAGTTACTGTGCTCTAGTTTTCTGCGTCGGTGGCCGTCAATTTTTTTTTTTTTGGTAGACATCAAGATCTCAAGTGTTCGAGGAAATTGTTTTTTTGAGAGTGATTTGTTCTAGGGCGGCAGCTTAATGAGCAAATACACTGTAGTCAGGTTGTGTTGTAATTTTGGAATTGTCCCAGATTATTCAGAAAATTCTGGAAGATTTTGATAATTCTCCCTTCGATATTTTCATGTCTGCGATAAAAATTGGAGGATCGAGGGGTCGGAGGGGTCAGGAAAATTGACAATTTCTTTTCAAATGTGATATAGGGTGTATATTTTTCAATCGGAGTCTTACCGAAAAGGTTAATGTATGTGCATTCACATATGGGTGCAACTATGCGAACCCTTCAAAAGAGAGTCCTTATTTTTTTTTTCTTTTTTACTATAGAACTAATCTTTATCACGGTGCAGGCACTGAATAATAGAAGACAAAAAAAAGCACGCGCTGCAACTGCGCGCAGGCACGTAAGGTATCGCCCAATATATTTTTACTTTTCTAATGAAGCTTCGGGATGCTTCCAAGACGGAACGATGGGCCAGCATGTCAGTGGCAGTGGAGTGAAAACTGGCACTAGCACTTCTTGCAGAAACACCCCCGCAGAACTCCCACGTCGCAACAGACCCCTTCGTCTTCTCTGGCGTATTTAAACTACTCCCTCCGTCTTAACCCTTACCAATTCGCCCTCGCCTAAAACCCTAGCTCTCTCAATTCCCACCTACCTTCTTCACGCACGGGTATCACCAACTCTCTCTCTCTCTCTCTCTCTCTCTCTACACCCCGATCTCTTGACGCGTTTGTGTATGTGTGATTTGTGATCTCTATTGATCTGGTGAGAAAAGTTCGGTGCATTTGCGATTGGATTTCAGATAGTGAATTGCTCGGTTTGTGTTGCGATCGATCGATCGGTTATGGTGTTCTATTTGGCTTAATCTGATGGGAGGAAAGTTTGGGAGCGTTTGTTTTGTTTATGGCGCTCTTAGCTTCGGTTGATCGCTAAAAAAGTTGGCGAGTTTGGTGTTTGTAAGTAGGTGTGCTCTGTTGCGTTGTCGTGATTGTTGTGGATTTGGTAGTGCTTACTCCATCGTTACATCTATAATCGTAGATGGGCGCGTGAAGTTTGTTTATATTGTGGTATTTAATTACTTTGTTCGGTTTGTACCTTTGCATCTGCCTTGCTGAGTAGTTCGAGTGTGGAAACATATCATTAAGGGTTCAGGGTTTGTGCTCTTAATATAATGAGAAGTTTGCTCTTCTACTTTATCGCTTGATCCTTAAGTAATTTGGGGCCTAATTTTGAGCTGCGGGCTTGGGCCTGACCGCGTCTTGTTTAGATCCGGTGGAGGTTTTCATATATGTGGTTTGGTGCTCGGGAAACATGATTTTAATTAATTGGGATCCGATCCTTTCAGCACAGACTGTTGTCCAATCACTATGGCTATAAGGATCCTTGTTTTTTCTGGTTATAATTGTAGATTTATGTTCTCCCTCGTGATATTGGAATCTTAAGGAAACCACTATTTTTTGGTCTGAATTCATATTGATGGCAACCAACAAATTATATTTAGGAGAAAATATGGCTTCAACATTTGGCACCGCCACCACCACACATGGCCTTGCAACTGCTCCCACAGGCTTGGCAACGAACAAGAAGCTTTTCCTGGTCTCCCCACCATTTATCTCTGTTCCACGAAATGTACGCTTGCAAAGAAGTTGTAATGTTAGAGTAAATGCCGCCAAGGAGTTGCATTTCAACACTGATGGGTCAGCTATCAAGAAACTGCAGGTGAGATAGCTATCTGATCTCTTTTGTAAAGATATGCTACTATCACTCAAAACAAGCATGCCATTTTGGTTTGAGATTATGATTTTGCTGTGTGTTAGAATGGAGTCAACAAGCTGGCAGACCTGGTTGGTGTCACTCTTGGGCCAAAAGGTCGCAATGTTGTTCTTGAGAGCAAGTATGGTTCACCGAAGATTGTCAATGATGGTGTTACCGTGGCAAAAGAGGTATGTACATCGATATACAGTTATGATTAGTAGTGTGCTTTCTTGTTGGGCAGCATTGAGGTTGGGATTTATGTGCCATACAATCAGGTCATTATCTGGAGTTGGCATGGGGATCAAAATGTTACTTTCTACCGGTTACTGGAGCA